>CM061272.1:31632500-32832500 GCA_030848825.1 Tadarida brasiliensis
TCAATAGTGCTGATTTTTCTTTTGCCACAGGCTCCAAAATAGCTTTACTGTTCCTGCTCTGGTCTTCATTTAAATGTTTAATATTTTCGTCAACATGGGTTTCTTTACACTACTTTTAAATTTTTCAAGTACCTTGTTAATATATTTATCTTGATTACTGAGTTTCTGGGTGTCCTCTTAAATTCGATACCCGTGTCACAGTCTAGCCCATCTGTTCCCATGTCACAGGTTTGTGTTCTTGTAGTCCCCCACAGCTGCAGATGTTTTTATGTAGGGGACCAACGGAAGGTCCCCCCTCTTCATGCCAGTGAGCATTACAGACACCATGGTTGCTCCCCACATCCTTTTCTGAGAAATGCCCGCTCAGCCATAGCAGTTCTGTGGCACCCGCCCAGAGCAAGATGCCAGCAGCAGATGACGGACTAGCAGCCAGGCAGACAGGAAGGACAAATGCCATGCCTGTTCAACAGGAGCCAGCGCGTGGCCCACCTAAGAGGAGTGGCTGAATCAATGGCATAACGTGTACGCACATCCTGTAAAAGGTACAAAGACACTTGCTACACAGCCTATTGTATATTAACTGCATAATGGTAGTTAGTAATTATAATAACATTAATCACTAGTACAGCAGTATCAAAACAGTGCCCACCTGAATGGTGTTTACAGAATTGTTAAGGGCATCAAAGTGATACAAATAAAACCATTTGAAACCACACACTGGAGTGGCAAACAGACCAGGATTGAGCCCTCCCCTGCAGAACCAACACAGGGCAAGTACAATCAGTGCTGGTAAGGCCCAAAGAACAATTGCTTCTGTAGGTTCCCTCTGAAATAGCTTCGAACAGGCTGCCTGAGTAATATTTCTATGATAGAAGTCTGATCATGTCACTCCCCAGCTTAAAATCCTGTGGTTTTCAGGACAAAATTCAACCCTGTAGTTCAGCGCACAGGCTGGAGTGGGCCCATCCCCTACTATTTGGCAGTGGCACCTCGGACTCCCCCTCCAGATGATTCAAACTTCGGGCAAGGAGCTGTGCGATGTACTGTGGGAAACCATTACGGGGGTCCACGCGTGCTCACAAACTTATCCCGACACCAGGTTATGTTACAAAGGAGCATGAGACTGAAATGGGAGACTAGCATACAAGTAGCAGTCACACAGGCAATACAGGACGAACCACAAGAGCGGTCCTTGTCAACATTATTTGTTTTTAATGTTTTGCTCAGACCTTTCAAGTTCTCCAACTAGAACAAGACCCCTCTCAAAGCCCTAAACTCAGATGCTAAACCGTGCCTTAAATAACAAAAACTCATTCATACATTTTAATAAACAGCATTTTGCAAATCTAACTAAGAAGGAAACTACGGTATCTGATTACTAATAATGCTTTATGCATAGCTGCCCAACTCCAAAAAGAATCTAAGGGGATTCTAATACTACACAAGTATCCAGAGAACCAGGGGAAAACAATGTCTCAGAAAATGGGGTCATCGGGTTGCCCACAGTTGTCTTCGGGACCTCCAAGATGACCCTGAGATTTTATATTCAGAATCTACGCAAGTCAGCACATAATTCCATGTTCTGCTTTTTCCACATTAGCCTGCAGATGGCAGCAAATTATCAACATTATCATTTAAAAGTGAGGTTTCTATTGGAGGGAAATAATGGAAAATAAGGGACATAAGGAGAACAGAATGGTAGACATGGAGATCACAGTCGCGACTTGGGAAATTATTAACAGCCACGGCCACCACAGAGTGCATGCTATCCATACCAGTATCTGAGCTGAGCAGTCTGAATGTATGACATCATTTATGGGCAACACATACAGGACGTGGGATCACCCTTACCATTTGCAGGTAAGGCACCTGAAGCTTAGAAGTTCACCTGCCCACAGTCACATCTGAAAACATGGTGCGGTTACGATTTTAAACCTAGATGGTTTAATTTGAAAGCACACGCTTCAATCACTGATTTCCAAAGCACAAATAAAGACAAGAACCGAGGCTAAAAGGTCGGACTTGGGGAGTCATCTAGAAGCAACAATAAATAAGACCCAGTACAGAGAAGAAGAACCTGGTACATTAGATCAAAAGCAATCACTTCATCATGTCCAAATAGGCAGTTTCCCCAAACCTGCAAATCCCAATTGCGCCTTGGAAGTTTTTCTAGATATTACCCCATTTCCTCTACGTTCAATAAGAGTGCAGTATTTATTGTAGAGATGAAATCTGGCTTTTGGGAGAAAAGATATTAATTTCTCACAACATGCAAGTTGGGAAGTGGGAACGTTTTAATAGATACATTACTCAAAACTGTATGTAATTTAAAATTTTCTTATTTGATGTTCCTCCTCAGAATCTGATGGAAAGCTGTTTTTAAAACTCAGAGAAGGAGGATGAAATATGACAAATATTTTTTGAGGTCAAATACACCAGCCAGTCAGGGAGATTTATCTCATAAAAAGTAAAAAAATAACGAACCTTACCATCCACACCCAGAGTGTTTTTTATTTCCATTGGGAAATTGAGGCCCTCTGAGGTTAGTACTTTGCCCAGTCACAGAAGTGAGCTGCAAACGCAGGTCTTTTTGACTCCAAACTCTTCCTCCTTCACATACACTTATTCTTAGAGAAATTCCAATGAGCAGGGAGGTCAAAGGGCAAGTGCAGAGGGAAGCTGGAGGCAGAGGGCCAGGCTTTCTCCACAGGGTGTGCGAACGCAGGGGGATCCCCGGCTTGAAGGTCACAGGTACCGCGATCTAGCCCAAGTGACTGAACAGCGGTGATCATTTGTTCTATTGGGTTATTCACATTTTAGCCACTTCCTTAATTCTTCTTCTAGTTGTGCAAAGAGGCTGTCTGCCTGTCTTGAATTTCACCCAAGAGGTCCCCCTGGAGAGTTCGGGGCAGGAAAGAAAGCCTGGGGCCCACAGACAGGCTGCTGCATGGGGTGGCCAGACGAGAGCCCACTGCCCAGGGGATGATGGAGAAGGCGGACAGGGACCACCAGAGTTTTGTCCCCATCAAACCCTAAGACACAGTTTTTCCTTTTATGTCTGTGAACTTGAGACGCACTGTGCAACAGCCAGGTAAGCAGTCTTTGGGCGGAGCTGTTTTACCACCTGTAACCAGGACTTAAAATTTGCAAAACGGGTGTGAGTGGCTTAGACAATCGCAGAAGAAAGGTGTTTTGTGATTCATTCAATAAACAAAACAGACGTGTGTTATTCCTAGTTGACAAGCAATTCAGGGAAGTTAAACAGGGCTTGTGGAGATGTTTCCAGAAACCTCCCATTTATTTTTCTTTAAAAAGGATGCACAGGAGTGTTATGGTCAATGTATGTGTCTGAATAAACCTAAAAGAATGTTCATGAGCATAAAATTAAAATTTTAAGTGAAAAAAAAGCACTTCTTTTTAGTTTAACTTGGAGAAAATTTTTTTCCCTTAATTAAACATAAAATAATAGTTCATCTTAAAATCTGTGATGTCTTCCAAACCATCAATTCATGGGAACTATAATATAATAAATTTGTTTTTTAAGATTAAAAGCAAGGATAAAAACACTTCTGTGGTGTCTTAGATGTGCTGAAACAGGATGCTTCAGACTTCGAGGAACTTGTTAGTCATTTGAGGAAAATGAAGTTCTTGGGTTTCCGGCTTCAGCGGGACTGTGACGAGTGAGGAAAGTTCGGGAAGAACCAGAAAGGGAAAATATTTCAGTGGTGAACACATCTCTACTTTTAGACTATGCAGTCCTGATGTCACACCCTCATCTTTTCATCTCAGCACAGCGCCTAGAATAGAGCAAATGTTTCATGGGAACTGACTTACTGCTTATGGATTTATTCAAAGTTTCTCTGTACGTTCCCATGGACAGCCACCTCCTCCCCATATACTCCCAAAAGATGTCAACGAGGGAAGGAAGCAAAGCCTTCTGATACAAATTTTGAGGCTACAATTACAGTGAAGCCGTGATGGGGAACCTGGAGAGCACCTCCCTGCCCAGGTGCTGTGGGTACAGCCCGTGCCCCGATGTTGGAGCAGCCACCCCAACAGTCCTCGACTTTTCATCCAATTAAGACCAACTGCCTCCTTCAAGACTTTCTGTGATCGATTAAAACCTTTCAGCATTGCCATACAATTTTAGATCTGAAAAGAATTTTGCATCATTTATTGTATAAAGAAGAAACTGCCCTGGCTGGTTTGGTTCAGCAGTTAGAGCATCAGCCCTCAAGAGTCTCGGGTTTGATTCCCAGCCAAGGGCACGAACCTGGGTTGCAGGTTTGATCCCCAGCACTGGTGGGGGTCATGCAGGAAACAACCAATCGCTATGTCTCACATCGATGTCTCTCTCCCTCTCCCTCCCTCCCTTCCACTCTATCTGAAAAAAATCAATGGAAAAATATTCTTGGGTGAGGATTAAAAAAAGAAGAAGAAGAAGAAACTGGGGACAGAGATTTTTTTAAAGAATAAAGAGACAAGCATGAGCTCTGAAATCAGATGGGGTTGCCCTGGCTGGTTTGGCTCAGCGGTTAGAGTGTCGGCCCGCGGACCAGAGTGAAATCAGATGGTGTTGTGGGTTGAGCTGTATCTTCCAAAAAGGATACGTCTGACTTCCTAATTCCCAGTACCTGCAAAAAGGGTCTCTGCAGACGTAATCAAGTTAAGATGTGATCTTAACGGGTTATGGTGGGCCCTCATCCAAGACTGGTAGAGCGTCAGCCTACGGACCAAAGAGTCGCAGGTTCGATTCCAGTCAAGGGCACGTACCTCGGCTGCAGTTCTTTCCCAGCCCTGGTGTCTGTCTCACAAAGATGTTTCTCTCTCTCTGCCCCCTCCGCCCCCCAACTCTATCTGAAGATAAAAATGGAAAAAAGTATCCTTGGGTGAGGATTTTTAAAAAATAAAGAAAGAAAAACAAAAAGGCAATACCACCTAGCTCTCTGGGTTTTTTTAAGAATATTCCACAGGATAACGAACATGAAGAGTAGGCACATGCTAATGTTCCGGAAGGTTCTGTCGTTCCCACCTCTCTACACCCACAAGTCATCCCTGTTACCTCCTTTCTCCGTCCTCTCCTCTTCCATGAAGCTGGGCTCACAGGCTCGCTTCCTCACGCCCCATCACTCCTCAACCCCTGCAACGTGGCATGGGTCCTTCCTCCCACCCTTCAACAAAGAGCAGGTCATTCATGCAGGTCAAGGTCATTCGTGATGTCTCCCAGACATCCAGCCCTGAACCTGGGTCTGACATCTCTGCTCCTCTGCTCCCTCCCACCCGCCTCCCTGTGTCTTCCTAACCCACCATCCTGCCTCAGTTCAGGCTCTCACTGGGTCTTGGCCCCAAAGCTCCCTGATGGTCTCTGTCCCCTCCGAGCCACTGACCACCCTGCCACCAGAGGGAGCTCCTGAGTATGACTCTGACCTCGGCACTCCCTTGCCTGATTCCTCCCACAGCCCCACCTCCTCGGAAAGCTCAGTGCTCCCGACATCTAGAGCCCACCCGCCCCGCCTCGAGCCACTGCCTTCACCCACTGAGACGTGCTGTGGTTTTTTAAGGAATGTATGAACTCAAAAAGTAAAATAACAAACTAGCTCCCATACTTTTTTGCCCATTTTATTTTTTTATTGTGGTAAAATATGTAACATAACAGTGGCCATCTTCACCATTTCTTAAGCATACAATTCAGGGGCATTAGTTACATTCACAGTGTTGAACAACCACCTCCACCATCTCTTTCCAAAGCATGGTCCCTTTTTTTGATTTGTTTTTTTACATCTTTGCACGTGTTCTTTTCTCTTCCTGACACCCCCTCCTTATCTCCAGGTCCCATTCATTTAAATAAATCAGTTGGAGGTGTCTCCTGCCCTTGGAGGATTTCCCGGAGCCAGTGACCCAGGCCCTACTCTGGATATAACACCCTACGTGTATGTCTACTGCTCTTGGGGTATAGCCCCTGAGGCTGGGCAACACGGGACCCCAGCACTGAGTTCCAATCCTGCATCTTCAGCCGTGCGGCACACTTGGCAACACTCCCTGGATACATGGATTACAGGAGGGGCCACAGCTGAGTTAGGGGCAAAGATAAGAACTCAGTCTTTCTCATTCTCTACCTTACATCTCGAGCTTTTTATTTGATGCATTTCATTCTCACTTCACTGCTTTCCCCTACCAAGGCTTTTCTATTTAAATTATATAACATGTCACTTTTCTAAAAAATAAATAAATAAAACTTCTGTCTCATAACCTATTCAAAGATTGTTATATCTGGAGCAGACCATGTCGCAGAAACGGTGTGTGGTCTGGGTGGGGCACACACGGCATCAGAGAAGGGACACTGACATCAGCCGTCCCTACAGGGAAGACTCTAATTGGTTAGAGTTATAATCAAGCCCCAGGTTTTTTTTCTCTTACAAAAAACCGTACCCACCTCTCTTAGTCTTCAAAGAGGAAAAAAAAAAATGGTTTTAAGACCAGAGTGGGAATCAGGAACTTCAGTTTCTAAGGATTGTTTTTTATTTAAGCACAAACAAGAGGAAATAAGCACCCCCCTTTTTAAACCCAGAGACACAAAAAGAGGTAAAACTTACAGTTCAAAATATCTTTGGTGGTAATACCCAAAAAGATCACGAGGTCAAGATATTTTCCCATATGTCTGTGCTTGGGGCTCCCACTCTTGTGCCTTGGTCTTTGTTTCGGATGTAACAACCCCAGGAGAGGCCGAGGGAATATTTGGAGGGCCTCACACCAAAGTGGTTCCTCTTCAGAGTCCCTAAATACAAAGGACCTGCCTAAGACAGGCCTTCTCCGCCACAGCACGATGGACACCCTGAGCCAGGTAACCCTTTGGTAGGGCTGTCCCGTGCATCGTCCCATGTGGCATCTGCCCACTTGAAGTCAGGAGCAGTCCCTCCCTACATCCAGCTCTGACAACCAAAGTCATCCCACCATCAGCTCCTGAGGGGGCGGGGGACACACCTGCCCCAGGTGAAACCCAGAGACTTAAGGCAAGGGAGCAACAGATACCTCCTGTTTGACACCAATTCTCTTCAGAAGAAAAAGAGTCAGTAGCACAAGCCATGGAAACTTTTCAGTTCTTGAAGCTGTAATTTTCCCACATTTGCCCACGGTGAGATCAGTAAAACCGCAGGAGAAAAAATGGGTCACTGGAGTGTGGGCAGCCGGAGCAAGAAAGCCAAGGCACCCTGACCCAACCCATCTCAGGAAGACAGGAACCCGAGATGCCCTGGGTGGGGTCGGGGCTGAGGTGGGCCCAGGGCACTAAAGCACAAAGGGGAAGGGGGCCGGAGGCCCAGGCCTGCTCCCGAGACCAGCTCTGACAGCGGGCCCTGAACAGCATTGACTCTCTACCCCAATAACGGTCACCCTCCCAAACTTCACCTCCCAAAACCACCTCACAGAAATAGTGGGGGAAGAAGAAGAGATCAAAAAGGTAGAATACGTTAGTATTTACAAATGCGTGACTCACTTCCTCCAGGTATTTCTAAACGGACCCTTATATCACCTTCATCTTAAAAAATAAAATAAAATAAAAAGAGCCCAGGCCGGTTTGGCTCAGCAGTTAGAGCGTCGGCCCGCGGACTAGAGAGTCCTGGGTTCGGCTCCTGCTAAGGGCACGTACCTCGGTTGCAGTTTGTCCTAGGCCCCAGTTGGGGTCATGTGGGTGGCAACCACTTGATGTGTCTCTCTCACGTCGATGTTTCTCTCTCTCTCTTCCTCTCTCTCTCCCTCCCGCTCTATCTGAAGATAAGTGCAAAAATGTCTAAGGTGAGGATTAAAAAATAGAATAAAACAGAATAAAATAAAATAAAATAAAATAGAGGAAAAAATCTGCAGTCAATGTCTTCAGATCTATCATTCCCCACAACCCTAATCCAGTGTAAAACTCATAATGGGGCACCCCACAAAAGAGAGGAGAAAAGTCAGTCATGGAGAGATTGGGGAGTCCCCAGAGAGAAAGTCATTTCCTTCCTTAAGTTTCCTCTCTAGGAAAAAGGAGGGTCTACATTTCTTTAATTCTGCTCTGATTTTTACTTAGTAAACCACAGACATGTTTGCTACTTAAGATCTTTACAATCATGAAAAACTTTCAAGAAGGGATCACCACTTCCTAAAAGGAATAGAATGACACAGAGCAGAAATCACAAAGGGAAATAAAATAGCAACAAGGAGGACTCTGAGCTAAGGAATTTCCGTTTCGTTTATTTTCTGTGCTTTCAGGTTTTAATATGACTACATAAAATTATGTCAGATTTTTTAAATGGCCCCTATTTCCTGAAGTCGCTAGAAATAACCCAAGGTTTTTTGTGTGTTGTTGTTATTTTTTGTTTCTTAATAAACTGGGGCTGCATGTTCTGTACACCAGAAAATTATTCTTATTTTTAATATGTTTTTAACTGATTTCAGAGAGAGGAAGGGAGCCGGAGAGAGAAACAGAAACACTGATGAGAAAGAAACATGGATCAGCTGCATGCCCTCTACTGGTGACTGAACCCACAGCCTGGCCATATGCCCTGATGGCGAATGAAACTAGCAACCTCCTGGTGCATGGGACAATGCTCAACTGAGCCACAGTGGTCAGGCCAGAAAATTCTTAAGAGGAAGAGAGATCCTACATAGATATCATTTGGGAAATTGTCCTTGTAGGTGATCACAGATCGAAAGAGAAAATGGCACAAAGGACCGTAGCTACTATTCTTGAACACGCCTGTGCTGACTGGCCACTGCAGACTGGAGTCAGAACTTTCAGGTCTGTGTGGCACATCAAGAATCAACAAGCCACCCCTATCCTCCAGTAAGGCCCCTGACCAAAGGAAAGGTTACACTTTGAATGAGTACGCTGTTCTATGATATCCTTACCACAGAGGCCAAAATAGTGGGAACTAAAGAAAAAAAACAACAAACCAACCACTGGCTTGAGAATTGAGCTTTGTAATGTGGGGACTTCACAACACCTCTCTTGGCCTCAATGTTCACATCTGTAAAATGAACTGGAGTGTAAACTAGCCTTTGCCAGTTTCACGTCATGTCATTCATTCATTCATTCATTCATTCATCCATTTCTTTATTCAATCATTCATACATACATACATACATCCACCCACCCACCCATCCACCCACCCACCCATCCATCCACCCACCCACCCATCTACCCACCCATCCATTCATCCATCCATCCATCCATCCAATCATTCATCCAACCATTCAATCATTCATCCATGCAACAAATATTTACTGAGCCACAGATGTCAAGCACTACTTCAGGTGCTGGGGATAACAGTGAACAACAAAGACTGACATCCCTAATGGAGCTTATATTCCAGATTCTGAAACTTATTAGAAATCAATGTTTTTCAGACTATGGGGTGTGAGACCCATTTAGCAGGATCAAATGAGCATTTTCAAAAGAATCAATTGAATGGTTTAAAATCTCAGAGTTCATAAGACATGGGAAGGATAAGTTCTGCTCCAGCCATTGACACCTGCACTGATGAGAGCCTGGGGTCAAGCAGTCTAAGACATTTCTGAACGAGGGCTGGCTGTACTAACCTGAGGAAGACCTCTTTCTGCTCCAGCTGCTGGCCCTCATCCTATCCTGCACGCAGATTGCTTCTTAAGAACACTCTGCCCATAGATTAAATCTCGTCATTTTCTCATTGGCCCCATGATGGCATTTTGGATAAATAACAAAGAATATGTGTTTCAGATCTGTGTTCCAACCTTTCCGAGTGGGATTTCTTTGAACATCAGTCCTTTTTTGAGCACTATTTGTCGCTGATTAAGAAAATGCAGAGTGGCCAAAAACCACATGAGCTTTTAAATGGATTAATGGTGTATCTGTCCTGAGAGCTCCTAGATAGAAACAAAGAGGAACAGCACACGGAAGGCACAGGATCCATTCCATCTAGGCCCCAGACATCAGTTGATGTTCAAACAGATGGCAGGCTACCTGTGCCCTGAGGGGCCCTGGGAACAGAGACTGGGGATGACTAATCCAGGTCCCCAGTCCATTTGTGTATTTGAGAATCACCGTGTTCTTACCAGAGGACTGCTATGGTGGTTTCTGTTTGTTTTAATGCTCTCTCCCCCCTCCTTTTGTCCAACTGAAGCAAACCACTAAATCTGAGCGCTAGTGGGTACCTGAGTTTGGTTTCTGTCGGTCACTTGCTGTTTCATAATTTTGTTTTTAACACCATGAGCCCAGCCCCCTACAGTTTGCTCCTGGGAATTGGAATAAAATTGTTAGCAACGTGCCTGGGGACATACCCAACCGTACCAACTGCTTTTGTTCCAGCAGAAAACATTGGAAGGCAGCAACTGTGGCAACTGGGAAAGTGAAAGGAGCTGACACAGAGCCAGCTCGAAAAAAGACCAGCAGCATGAACCCTCCTGGGACCTCACTCCCCCTGCACGCTGACCCCGAGCCCGACTTCAAGTCAGGAAACTGTGGCCCCGGCTTCCACGGCCCCTGTCACTTGGGCTTCACTCTGTCCCCGAGCTCCCACTCCCACTGTGTGCTGCTCCTGAAGCAAGTCCTGCACACAAGATTTAGAAGTCAGCATGAAAGGACCCCCTTTATGAGGTCTGAGGTGGCCCCAGTGGACACCTAGCTGCTGCCTACCAGCCCCCAACTTTAGCGACCAGCTCTAATTGTATTCTCTACATTTTCCCTTCCTGGAAATCCAAACGACACCCCAAGCGTGGCTATGGGCTGCAGCCAATCCCCCAGAGGAAGGCTGCAAAGCTGCAACCTGAACACTGATAGCTAGGTTTCATGCTGGATGATTTCCCAGTTTTTTCTCTAAATTACCCAGTTTTTAAGCTTACAAAGAGTAAAATGTTATAAGGAAAAAAATTTAGTTCTAGGAAAATCTGCTTACTTCTCTGGCAAGTTACAGAGGAGGTCATTTCCCAGTCGCCAAGCGTCAGCTGTGACATGACTGGCCCAGATGGTGTTCAGGCTGTGCCCAGCTCTGTGCTGCCCGGTGTTCGTGAACCCAGGCTCTGACGGCAGCCCTGGCCCTCAGAACACTCTCGTGTAGACGCTCTGAGTTTTTCTATTTGAAAATCTCTTGCCTGGGTACTTCTGAATGTTGCTCTTAGTATTCTAGAACGAAATCCAGGACAACCTCCATAAGTAGGACCTGGGATGTTGTCATCTTAGCAAAGACAAGATCCAGGAGGAGGCGTCTTCATAAATGATATAGGTAACTGGAAACAAAGGCCTTCAGATCCCCCCTTTTTTATGATTTATTAGCTCAATGAACTCAGAGTGATCAGAACTCTCACGCTCATAATAAACAGTACTGCCTTTAAAATCTAAAACCATGCACATATTCTGAGTGTACACTGTGTGTACATATACCAACAGTTACATATACACACACACTGCATATGTGATGAGCCACCTGTCTCCGCCTGGAATCTGTAACAGCTCTATTCACCAGTTTCAACAGAGCAACACCCCGGTCCACCTGTACACGGATCATTTCAAAGCCAGGCCAACCCCACGTGGAGTCCAGGTTTCACTACAGCAAAGAGAACTTGGGGAAATTCGTAGTTACCAAGTTTCTGCAGAACAGGCGATCCAGGCGGCGACGGATTTCCACTGGGAGACAGGTACAGGTACTCTTTGTTCACCCCGGCAGCAAAATCAAAGGGGGACTGGTAGTCCTCATCGGGCTCCATCGCCCCGAGGTCCATTCCAGAATGCAAGGCGCATGGCGTGGTCACCACCGTGTGGCCTTCAGCTTCGGACCACGCCCCCACCTGGCTGAGGAGTCCACCCCAGGTTTAGAGACCTGCCTCCTGGCCTACGTGCTTCCTTCCCAGAGCCTCACACCCGCAGGGCAGGTCACGCAGGCTTGTTTGATAAATGACTTCTCCAGAACAGCTTCAGGAAGGCTCTGCTCCCCACCTGCCAAGGCTCAGCTCCCCACCTGCCGTTTCCAGGGGCCAACAAGGAACCAGCGGAGGGAGCGGCACTTTCTTGGGTCAACAAAGGCTGGCCGGGCCCTGCGGTGCCACCCACAGGTGCCGACGGTTCCAGCAATGCCACACACTGGCACAGTCATAAGAAACTACTAGGTATTTTTTTTTTTTAATCAGTCAGGTGACCAAACGACACCAGGGCAGACTTAATCTTCTAGGACAAGGAAGGATTACCAGCCAGTAATCTCCCACCAGTGCCATCTGGGCCACGCGTTTCCCCCACCTGAATTACAGCCCAGTTCTAAGCCCAGCTTCTTGCATCTGCCATCAGCTTTCTAAGGACAGCTTGGTATAGAATTAAAGCTGTATTTCCGCTCTCATTTTATCTAACGTCTGCCCTGGTGTAACAAAATCTCAGTCTGACCTGCCTTCCCTCCTCCTCCCCTTCCTCTTCTTGAAAGACCCTGTTTTGGTTACATGTGCTGCAAAGAGAAGAATCAACTCTGAAGGCAGAGAGCCGTTTTCCTGCACCTTCTTTGTTGGACTCAGGCCACACCCCTGCAGGTGCAACAAACCCCCGTGCAAACGCGCAGGGAACTCGCATTTCCCTCTGTTCAGCAGGCCTACAGAGGACTGGGCTCCGGTCCGCCTGCCAGACAAAGCGTCTGAGTCACCAGATTCGTTTCCACACCAGTCTCTTAGCAGACCCTTCCCACGGGAACTCGGGCCTTTGCTCCAGGAACCTGCCTGCATGGTTCATCTACTATTGAGGAGGTGAAAACAAAGGAGACCGTCCCTTAGGTGGGCATGGTGTCACTGCAGAACAAAACAAAGCCATTCTGCCTTTTCAAATCTACCTGATAAAAAGGGAACTCAATATATTCTCCCTGAACTGGAAGCAAACAGAAAACCTAAAATATTTTAAGCATTAAAAAAAAAAAATCTGGCCCGGCAGGTGTGGCTCAGTGGATTGAGCATCGTCCCATGGACTGAGAGGTCCCGGTTCAATTCCTGGTCAGGGCACATGCCCGGGTTGTGGGCTCCATCCTCAGTAGGGGGCGTGCAGGAGACAGCCAATCAATGTTTCTTGCTTACATCGATGTTTCTATCTCTCTCCCCCTTCTCTCTCTCTAAAGAATCATAAAAACATATTTTTTAAAAATCTGTGTGTCTAGTATATAAACTATATATGCACCAAGACAGTCTATATTTGTCCCAACTTAAGATTTATATTCCATTTTTTGTTACTCTCATATTGTACTCTATTTTTGACAAGCCTTTATCTTAAGTTTTTAAAAAATAGATTTCTAACAACAACAAAAAACCCAATCTGT
Source organism: Tadarida brasiliensis (assembly GCA_030848825.1). Classification (NCBI taxonomy): domain Eukaryota; kingdom Metazoa; phylum Chordata; class Mammalia; order Chiroptera; family Molossidae; genus Tadarida; species Tadarida brasiliensis. Next base: position 31,645,790 of record CM061272.1, read on the forward strand.
ATTTTTCTCCTAAAAGACACCCAAATTTGGGCAACAATAAAGGCCATTCATTCCATATTCAGACATAGGGTAATTTTTAATATTGTTTGAAAGAATGAATGGTCTGATGTCTTGAGATCCACAGTACCTCCACACTTGGCACTGTGCCTCCAAAACCCCCTGCCCTTGACCTGCAGTCTTGATGGCTACACTACTACTCTGCCTGACATGCCATCTTTGTTCTGCTTGCTGAAGTCATTCATTTTTCAGGACCCAGGCAAAAATACCACCTCTTCTCAGGAGCCCTCTCTCCTCTTCCCAGCTGTCGCGTCCGCAGCAGCAACACACAGAATGGGACGTGCTCCAGCCCCTCTGTGTCTTGGTCCTCCCTGGCAGGTGGGCACTAATTCTCCATTGTGATACCCACCCTGAAGGTTTGGCTCTGATCAATGTGGAATGAAGAAAGCTTTGTATACAAATATGAGGATTTAGGATTTAAGTGATATCTGAAATTACTACTCTATCTGTCTAGGTACAATCTCAGGACGGACATATAACACCCTGCCTCTTTGCTACAGTCCTCCAGTCAGATCCTCGTCAAGGCATTCTAGCACGTAGGGAAAGTGGAACAGAGTCCAGAGGTGGGAAAAGCATGGGATATGTCAATGGAGTGGCAGAAATCCAGCTGACTCAAGATTCAGGTACTGGGGAGAAGGGAGTTGTAAGATACCAAAAATGGAAATGCAGCTTGGGGACAGACCATGAAAGATCCTGAGTGACAACATTTTCTACTTAATACAATGTACAAAAAAGCCACTGAAGGTGCTTGAGCCAGGTGGAGACGGGATAAAAAGTTTCATGAAAATCAGTCTGGGAATGGTGCACAGGGTGCACTGTAGGTAGAAAGAGGCTAAAAGACGGGGACTCGGAGCCAGTCTACTGCCACAGTCCACACAAGAGGGAGGAAGCCTCTGATTAGCGGCAGCTCTTTCTGTTTCTTGCTGTGGGCCCACAGGAGGAGAAACCAGGTAAGACCTGGTCCTGTCCTGATGGACAGCGCCACGTGGGTGTCACCACCCTGAGTCACAGAGGTCTGGCTTCGCAGGAATCGTTTCCAAGTCTTCCCGCTCCCGAAGGCGGCACCACCACGGCGGTTTATCCAAGCTGCACTCTGTGCCTTTTGTGCCGTGTCCTCTTTCCATTTGTCACTAGCCACACCCTCTTTCAGACCCGCCTGGAGTGTTTTGGTAGAGACCCGCCCACATCTGTGATATGGTGGATGCCTGCTGTTGGTCTGTCCAGCACCCGCCTTTCCTGAGGAATTCCACCTCATCTGCTCCATGGGGAGAGTCCCCCACAGTTCCCACCTACACCCTGGCACCAGATGTGGGCTGTGCTTCATTCAGATCAGGCCCATGCAGGCTCCTCATCCCTGGCTCACAGCGTCTGGCCTAACCGTAGACATGTGACCCAAACAGCACCACCTCCAGGCCTTCCCGGATCTTCACTGGAGGAATAATGAGAGAAAGTGATTCCCTGTAAACTCAGCTGTCAGATGCCAGTTTGGAGGGGTCAGGGGGCACTTTCTCTGCCCAGGAGGACAGGCAACAGAGCCAGTGCTAAGACTGGGAAGGGACAGAAGAAGAAACAGAGACGGGTAAGGGATGGAGCAGCCGCATCTGAGCCCCTTGATCCAACTACCCTGGCTTCCTAATTGTAAACAAATAAAGTTCTGTGCTACTCTACTCCACGTATGGTTCCAGTTGGATTCTATTGTTTCAGTAGAAAGAGTCCTACTTTCCAACCACTTCCCACTATTACCCCCACCACGTTTCAGCCAAACTTGATATTCCTGTTTCTCAGGCACATTTTAAACTTGGCCAAGATGATTTTCTCAAACTAGGGCCTCTGTTCCCTGTATTTTGACCTGTCAAATTCCTACCCACTCATCAAGCTCAATTTATAAGTCACATATGAATGGTATGTACAAGGATGTTCATTCTAGTGCTACCGAAAATGGAAGAAAAACAGCACATGTGCCTACTAAAAGTGGATTATTTAAATGCTAAATAGAACATCAATATAATAGAAAATTACCCAAACATCAACATGATGATGTGGACATGTGTATATTTTACGGGGAAAGATATTCTTGAGACATTCCGTAAACAGAAGGCTCCAATACTCTTTGTATTGTATGATCCGTAAATGTATGATAATTGGAGAGAAAGAGAGAGAACAACTAGCCAAAAGAAAGAAACCAGTCAGGAGAAATCCGGCCCACAGCCCCAGGAAAGTGCTCATGCACAGCAGTGTCAGCAGAGGGCGCCCCTGGGCAGCTCAGCTGTTAACAGTGGGACCAGCAAAGTGCACACTACAGAGCAACAACCCATTAGATGACTCATGCTGTTGCAAATGGAAATAGAGGAAGCACAAACAACTATAAAGAACATTAAGTTTCCACCTGCCCATTAACATATCACTCAAATAGCTCTGGGTAAGTTCGCCCTAATTCTGAAAGATACTTAAGAGATGGTCTGATGTAAAAGCTATAAGATACACACAAAAATTCACTTGGGGTGGGAGCTCAAAGGGCACACAGACAGACAACGCCATTACCCAATAGGAGAGGCAGGCCACTGATATCAGACACTGTGGATGTGTCACCACAGCAGCCAACAGGAAGGTGCTCCAGCTGGCCAAATACAGGACATATTAAGCAACCTAATTAAGGACAGAAAAATTATAAATCGTTGAAAATAGGTATCCAAGAGTCCATATATAATGGTTAATTTTTGTGTCCATTTGACTGGACCATGAAATGCTCAGGTGTTAGGTTAAGCATTGTTACAGTTGTGTCTGTGAGGTTATTTGTGGACGGAATTAACATTTGAATCTATGGACTGAGCAAAGCAGATTGCCCTCCCCAATGTGGGTGGGCCTCATCTAATCAGTTGAAGACATGCACCGAACAAAAAAGCTGAGAAGGGAGAATTCACTCTCTCTGCCTGTCTTTGAACTGGGACGTCAGTCTTCTGCCTTTGGACTTGGCCTTGGACTAGAATTTTTACACCATCGGTTCTCCTGGGTCTCCAGCTTGCCGACTGCAGATCTCAGGACTTCTCAGCCTCCATAATCATATGCGCTGATTCCCTCAAATAAATCTCTTTAGAGACTTAGATATACAGGCCTGTCCTGGTTCTGAGAGCTGAAAGGATTTGCTCCACCTTCCACTGAAGCAGCAGCTGATTGACCCTGCAAGGTAAGAGTCTCGACACCACACCCTTCACTGGTCATAGTTTCCCAGAGGATGATCAGGAGGATGTTCCACAGTCAGGATAAGACAGTACAGAGGCCAGGGGTTAATGAACACCTCCTTATCCCCCCCCCCCACACACACACACACAGTGTCACAATAAGCAAACCTTGACTCAGTAACACACAAAAAGTGCCATGAACCACACACACACACACACACACACAAGAACTTAGTTTTTTTTGTTTGTTTGTTTTTATCCTCACCCGAGGACATTTTTTCATTTTTTGTTCAGATAGAGTGGGAGGGAGAGAGAGGAAGAGAGAGAGAGAGAAACATTGACGTGAAAGGGACATATCGAGTGGCTGCCACCCACGACCAACCAGGGCCGGGGACAAACTGCAACCGAAGCACATGCCCTTAGCGGAAACCGAACCAGGGTCTCTCTGGACCGCAGGCCGACGCTCTAACCGCTGAGCCAAACCGGCCAGGGCAACAACTTAGTTTTAAAATACAAATTTCAACTGAAAATCGCAAGGGTAGATGCCCCCCTACTTACACACTCTCTCTAGTAAGCCTCAAAAACCTCTGTGCGTCAAGGGCTAGGACTGTCCCCAATTTTCAGATGGGAAACAAAGCAAAGACAGTTCCTGTAAACATCCATACCCACAACAGCTGTAGGTGAAGAGCTGGGATGTGAAACCAGGTGGTCTGCCTCCAAGGCCTGTGTCCTTTCTGGAGCAGGAGAAAGTGGACTGTGGTTAAGAACCAGGTGAGGAGCCAGGACCTCCCGTACAATTCACCTGACTCCCCTTACAATGCAGCGTCTGCATCGCTGACAAGCTCCAGGTGATGAGAGGCTGCAGGTAGGGAACAGGAGTGACCTGGTCATGGAGGCCTTGCTGAGGAGTGTGACTGCGATTTTAGCAACAATATTTGTTAGCATTTAGTTCATCCTTCCAGCGACATGGGGTCACTGATGGGCTCTCCAATTTCCAGATGAGTGAACGTAAGGAACTGAGAAATGAAGGATGGAGCCCAGACACGTCCTCGCAGCAATCCTCCTCACCCTGCATCTCCGTTAATTTATTAGCAGTGGGCGGGAGATGCTCACAGCTGTGCTTTAGGAAAATCATTCTGCCTCTGTATGAAGACGGATTAGGGAGGGGAGATGGGAAATCAGTGAAACTATTTCCAAGGACTGAATTGTGTCCCCTTGATGCCATTGCAATAATCTGGTTATTATTTAACAGGAAAGGAGTGAAGGGAAGACTAGATAATACAGGCATGCCATTTTTACAGCTTTTGTCAGAAAGCTAGTTTAACACTCTCCAGGTCTGTTCCCTGCTGATCAATGGGGGATAGGGGAAGGGACTACACAAAAGCAGTTTAGATGCATGCCCAGTGAGGTCCAAATGATGTGGGAAGGTGCTTACCTGTCTGTTACACCTGGGAGCGAGTCAGTGGCCAGAATAGGCGTGGCTACTGCAAGCACCCGAAACCTGGATATTTAATCTTCTGAAGAGAAGAAGGCTCTCTCTGTCTCTCTTCCTCTCTCCCTTGCAGCCTGCACTGGACTCCTGGCTTGTGGGGCTCCCATGCCCTGGCATTCCCCCACATGGCCCACAGCCACGTGGGACCCATACAATGGACTGATGGACTGAATCTAGCCTGATGCCTGAAGCTGAACCGGACCCAGCTTCATAATGGAAAGGAAACTCTGGACACTGGCCCTATTTCTAGCTCTACTGAATCCATAGCTGCGTGTCTTCCAGGATTGGGTTAAGGGAACTGGCACTCTGGAACCCAAGGAATGTAACTCCACGCCAATAAAAATCATTCATTCTCCTGTGCGAATCTTAGGAAATTCCTTTTCTGAAGATATTGCAAGAGCCACTCAACTCCCAAGAGTGTCGGGGAGATGTCCCATTCATCTCTCCAGGAACACCCTCCCAAAATGCATACATTGATGTCCTAATCCACAATGTGACTGTATTTGGAGATAGGACCTTTAAGGAATTAAGGTGAAATGTGGTCACAAGGTGGAGCCCTAATCCAACAGCAATGATGTTCTTACACAGAGAGGATGAGACACCAGGGATGCACACGTACAAAGAAAGGCCGTGAGGACGCAGAGAGAAGGTGGCTGACTGCAAGCCTGAGAGAGGCTACACCAGACACCAATCCTGCTGGCACCTTGACCTTGGGACTTCCAGCCTCCAGAACTGTGAGAGAATAAACTTCTGTTGTTTAAGCCCCCCATCTGTGGCATTCTGTCATGGCAGCCTGAGTGGACTAATACCATGAGTGTGCTTCAGAGAACAGCAGTAGAAACAGAAGAGCAAAGACACACTGCGAGACACACAGAGGTGTCAGCACAAGATTCGGGAGCCTACCTGTAACTGCTGTGTCAGACTGACAGCATTCATTATGACAGTGGACAAAGAGATCAATGGAACGAGAGAGAACGGAGCCTTCAGGTGACCTGAGAATGGATCTCATGCGAGCAGGTTTGGTTTATAATGCTCAGGAGATTTCTGAAGGTCAACAGCCAGCCAGCCAATAGAAATTAAACCCTGGGGCTCTAAAAAAGGTTAGGGCCAAAGACAGCAATGTGGGAACCCCCAAGACTGTCAAGGAAAAGCCCAAAGAGAAGAGAGAACCTATGAAGGAAAGAAAAGAGGTATGAAAGCCTGCCAGTGGGTGGCAGGTCACAGAGCCTGAAGGGGCAGGAAATGCCCTTGGGTGATGATGATGATGGCTGCAGTATGACTCATTCCTAAGGAGACCTTTCTGTGTGTAGGTGGCCCTCTATGCACTTCACACCAACCCTTTGGGGTAGGTTTTATCTCTACCCCTTTTTACAGATGGGAAAACTAAGGTCCACCAAAGTTAAGGAACTTGCCCCAGGCACACAGCTAGCAAGTGGTAAAGCTGGGTTGCGAACTCAGGCAGTTTGATTCAAGTGCTTTTAAAAAGCAAAGAACGTGGAAGAAAACCTTGAGTGACCAATATCACAAGAATAATGGGAGGAGAGACTTATAAACAGGCGTGGGACTTGGTGCCCTGGTGATCTTGCCAAGAAATTTTCATCAGAGCGGTGGCAGGAACCAGAGAAGGTAAGCAGAGGCCAGAGCAGGGGGAGGCGGCAGAGGTGTGTGAAGGCCAGGGGGTCTGTTTGTAGGGCGAGTCACGCAGGAGATAAAGAAGACAGTTCAGGGACCTTGGTCCAGCTCACCAGTGGGCATCGGTGCCTAGACAGAACCATCTTGGCTATTTTTTAAAATGTGTCAGCGCTTTGATTACAAACATTACATTCAAATTTTAGGAAATCCTCCCTATGGGAATTCCAGCCCTTTCTCCCTGTATTGTCCATCCCAAGGGTAAAAGGTCTACTGTGGAACAGCATAAAATAAGAAAAAAACTACCCTCTTTGGAGCTCCAGCTCCAGAATAAAAATGCACAAACTAGCAAACATATTCAAATTATTTAGGCTCATATGAAATTATCCTTTAAGTGATAAAGGAGTTCCTACAACATACAAACCCATGTACTTGACCAGTTGACTTGCCAGGATATTCTCAGTTGGCAGGTGCTCCCAACATCCTTACCAGGGTACTTCGCTGCCCGCCTCCCAAAATTACTGAACTCAAGTCCATGTCCCACAGACAGGTCAGGGGACTTTTTCCTTTAAAAATGTTTTCTGAAACATTAAAGAGCATGAGAACGAGACTGTATCCCCGCTCATCCCTAAGGAACCCTGACTACGCGCCAGACGTCGGTCATGCCGTCCTATCATCAAACACGTTTTCCGGTTGAGCTTTGAGCTAGGAAAGCCAGGACCTGCTGGAAAATCTCAAAAGTGCCTGAATTCTCCGTCACGAGGGAGTCAGAGACCGGATTCCAAAGAAGTCTCACTATTTCAAGGAGTTTGCCTGTTACCTGTTCAGACTGTGTTCCTGTTCTCAGAATGAAGAGGTTCATTAGTACATCAGCTCGATATTCCTTAGGTATCCAGATCATCAGCTGCAATATCCACATTTTTCATTTTATAAACAGTCTGAGTTTTAAGTTTTCTGGTCCCTCCTTGCCCTGCTGGTTTCCATGACAACAGACTCAGGAGGAAGTTCTCTAACTTTTTCATGTTCACAGACCACCTAGGGACCATGTTCAAGGCCAGTTTCCTTCCAACTGCACAGGTCTGGGGTGGGGCCGAGATTCTGCCCTTGGATGAGCTTGGTGCCTGCTGAAGCTTGCTTTAGACAGCTGTGGCTGAATCTGCCTTAGGATAAAGCTTGAGCGAACTCTCAATATTTGTCATTTCCCATGGTCTTAGCACTTTCTAAATAGGTATTCTCTTTGAAAACAAGAGACAGATTTTGTAGCCAAAGAGCTTTTGCATTTGCTCTTGCTTTTTGGGGTGTGTGTTTCTGTTTTCCCACTATCCTAACAGGTCACAAAGTGTGCGCGTTTGGACAGGAGACAGAACTGGATCTGTCAGGACAGGGCGCACACCTGCCCAGCCTTTTCAATAGTGGGATTACTTCAAGTCTGGACTTAAAGCCATATAAACAGTCTGGAACAATGGTTTGGGAATAAGGGAATGAAAGCAAACTACTCGTCTACGAGTATTAACAATGTATTTAAGAGCACAACAGTCTCTACCTGAGATTATTGAAAGACAGAGGTTTCTTCCAAGCTAAATGTTTCTAATTTGCTGACTGGCTGTAGGGAGAGCTCGGGAGGAAGCATAAACACACCCGACTGTCAGAACCTAGAAGGAATAAATGAGCTGGCGGACCAGATTTTAATTTAGAAAAACTTCCCCACTGCTTACACAGCTATTCCCAGCAACTAGAGGCTCAGATGAAACACGTTTCCTTCAGGGAACGGGGGAGTTGCTCCAGACCCGTAGGCACTGATTTAAAATTAATCTTCAGCTTCAGCTATGAACTTCCATCATCAGCAAGCTGAGGCCTAACAAACATACTCCACCACCGACTCAAACATCTAAGCAGCTGAGCTGGCTTTTAAACTCCAATAACTTAACCAAGCATCTCCAGTGGCAACCCTTCAAAAAATACACAGCATGGGGATAAAATATTGCCCATTTTATCCTGAATTTTATAAGAAATAGCCTAAGGCCAAATAGCCTCATGAACCCGCGACTCTGGTTACAGAATGCCGTTGCCTATGACACATTTCACATACTTTCCCTTTTAAAGACAAATCTCCCACGTTTCGTTCTTCAGGTAGAATACCAATGCTACCTGTCACCTCAAAACCAAAGCAATGGCTGGGAGGCTTCAAACAGCCTCTCTGTCTCCTGACATAAGACGGAGAACCTGACACTTTTAAACATCTGACTGTAATGACACCTGGATTTATTGTTGTGAACGCTCCTTACTGACTTTTCCCAGTTTTATCAAACATTGCTACCAAACAGGTATTTATCAAAAGAGTATATAGTGTTATTTATTCCAGTAAGCTCTGTGGCAGTAAAAGGACAGGATAAATGCATTCCTGGAAAGTACCTAGAACTCTGAAATCCTGCAATTACGGTCACGTTGTCCCAGAAAGTTCAAAATAAAGTACCAGGTGTAGGTTTGAATCATTTTACTTCAGATGGCTAAGTCTACTTACTAACCAATCATTAAATTGATTTACTTTTTACTTTTTTTTCAATTATAGTTAACATTTACTATTATATAAGTTTTAGATATATAGCATAGTGGTTAGAAACATATGTAAACTATAGACTATAGGTAATAATAATGTATCAATATTGGTTAATCAATTATAACATATGAACCAACTAATAGGGGAAACTGGGGGGGGGGTGGTGTGGATATGGGAATTCTCAATACCACTTATTCAATTTCTATAAACCTATAACTGTTCTAAAATGAATCTATTAATTTTAAAAACACATTTCACTTACTCAGCCACTCTGCCTAGGGGAAAATTCCCAACACGTCACAAGTGCCTGAAGGACCACAGAAAGCACAGGTCTGCGCTCATGGTAACAGAAAGGATGACTTAATTCTCAGGCTCCGTTAAGAATGCAAAGGAGACAATCACCTGGGCAGACCTGGTTAAATTCCTCCAGTGCATTTTTTACTTTTTTAAATATGTTTTTAGTGATTTTTTGGAGAGAGAGGAAGGGGGAGGGAGGGAGGGAGGGAGGGAGAGAGAGAGAGAGAGAGAGGGAGAGAGAGAGAGAGAGAGAGAGAGGGAGAGAGATGGAAACACTGATATGAGCCCTGGCCAGTTTGGCTCAGCGGTTAGAGCTTCAGCCCGTGGACCAGAGAGACCCGGGTTCGGTTCCTGCTAAGGGCATGTACCTTGGTTGCAGTTTGTCCCCAGGGTCGTGTGGGTGGCAGCCACTCGATGTGTCTCTCTCACATTGATGTTTCTCTCTCTCTCTCTCTCTCCCTCCCTTTCTCCCTCCCGCTCTATCTGAAGATAAATGCAAAAATGTCCTCGAGTGAGGATACAAAAAAAAAAGAAAAGAAAAAGAAACACTGATATGAGAGAGAAACATTGATTGGCTGCCTCCTGCATGCCCTCTACTGGGGATCGAGCTTGCAACCTGGGCATGTGCCGGGACTGGGAATCAAACCTGAGACCTGGTGAATGGGACGTCCGGTGCATTTTTTTAAATATCATAGTGGTTTGAACGTCTGCTTCCTGGTTAAAGGAAGAGTATCATTAAATTTATGGAAGAGTATTATCATCTTCAAAGAATGTTCCCCCACAGGCGAGGGTGGCTCATAGTACGGGCAAGGGGTCTCACATCTTTCTAAAACTAAACAGAAACAGACAACTATCCAATACAGAAGTAGGACACCATGTTCAGGCCTACACTGGATCCTCCAAGTCTTTTTTTTTCCCTTGGAAAAATACAGTGAAAACAGTCACCCACGCAAGATGGCAAGCCCATCCCTGTCCAACGACACAATCACGATTGGCGGCCCTCACTCTTCCCACGGATTTCTCAGAAGGAAGACGCAGCCTCAGCATCTCCACGAAGCAGCGTTCTCAACATTTAACCAGCACATTGATCAAAACAGAGAGCAATTCCAAATTCAGATTCTCCATGAGAGGATTTGATTTAGAAAGATAATCCTCTGGGCAAATCTGGCCTCCAAATTTTGAGATGTGGAAATCAAAGGACAAGAACTATAGAAGGGAGAGTGACCCAGAAACCAGCTCTGTAGGGCCAGAAACCATGGTGACCATGACGCGCTTAATAGGAAGACGAGGCTTTAAACTGATGCAGGCCCAGCGATTTTTCTCTGCCACATTTTTTTTTTTTTAACTTTTAAACAGAAACAGAAACCCTATTTAAACTGACTTCTCGAATGGTTGATAAACTAACATCCACCCAAAGCTTTCTCTTTGGAACTTTGGAAATAACGCAACTGTTTTGATAGAGAAATGTGCTCACACAGGAATTCTACCTGAACATTCTCTTTTCAGCTTCCACTCTCCTAGACAAGTTGGCTCAATTTCCCAGCTAATACCCAACTCAACGGACAGCCCTGCACTGGTCTTCTCACCCACCAGCCCTGAGAAGAGCTCCAGAACAGCTCAGATGAAGGGAGCCTGAGTCCCATCTGTTTGCTCCCTTGGCTGAAATCGAACAACTCGAACCACTAAGGCACTGACTTTTCAACACTGCAGATGTTTACATCACACACACACAGAATCTACAATTAAAACTGAATTTTCAGAAGCGAGGTTCAGCATTACAATGTGACCAGTGACATCAACAGAGCAGCCAAACCAGAGGAACCGCCTTGCTCGTCTCGCTCCTTGAACCTTTGGACTGGGCCAAGCCAACCGTGTCTGCCAACAACTGTAAAGCCATCAGGAAGACAGACACTCGGCCCACGAGGACTAGTGATACAGACTCTTCATCTGAAGACAGAGTGAGTAAGCAGCCATGGACATCTAAAGAGTGATTCAGCCTGATAACACCAATAGGAATTCCTTTCTTCTTTTCACGTAATTAATCCCTTACCTTTTCTCATAAAAACCCCTTGTTCTCACATGATAGCTAGGACACTATTTGGGTTTCTGCTTGAATTTGTGCTCCCTAAATTGCAATTCTTTGATCCCAAATAAACACTTATTGCCTCTCATATTTGCCTTTTTAATTTTAGGTAAACGACCACATGTAAGACATTGACTATTATTCTGTTCCACTTCATTAAAAAAAAAAAAACTGGTCAGAATCCATAACCCAATAATGGGTCTCCACATGCAGTTTGAAAAATAAATCCTAAGACATGCTCCTGAATATTCAGCAATTCCTGAGATCCTCCTGGTTAAAGACAAAAGTGGAAAGTAAAAGCCGGCATCATAAATTCCCCTCGGCACCAATCATGTGTAAATACTTGGTTCCACTTTCCCACATCCATAAAACAGGCATTAGTGCCTGGACACCCACCTAATCACGAAGGACCTCAGGCAGTTTCTATTCAAATGCAGGTAATTACCCAGGCCCTACAATTCTTCTAATCCTACAGCTAGCAGCTAGCGACTGGAAAATCCACAAACAGCCTGTACGAAAATTCCCTTATCACTCTTACCAAGTCTGGCTCAGAAGCAAATTTTTAACGTCGTCAATTTTTTTTTTTTAAGGAAGTAGGAAGGCAGCAAAATAAAACATCAGCAAAACTAAGTTTGCTTGAATAGAGACCAGTTAAACACATCTTTGTACTTCCACAAAATGAACCACTGGTTGCAGTTAAAAAGAGTAAAATCAATCCACAGAGACAGAAATTCGATTAATGATTGCCTGGGGGTGGGGATATGGCAGGACTGAGAACACTCACAGCCAGCGCTAATGGAAACCTAGAATCGGACGGTGGGGGCAGCTGCAGGACTCTGCAGGTTTACTAAAAATCACTGAATCGTACACTTTCAACAAGTGAATTTTGAGGTAAACTGTACGGTAATTATTGATTGCAAATTATACCTCAATAAAGCTGTTTTCCTAAAAAGATCTATCCATATGTGTTAGAGAAGGAAAAACATCCGAGAAGTACGTGTCAGTTAAAACAATCAGCATGCAGAACAGTGTGTATCATACGTTCCCATCTGGATTTTTTAAATAGCTACACACATGATGTGCATAGAGGATTGTAGAAGGACATCAGGGAGCTTGATCGGGGCAGCTGTGTCTGGGAAATGGGTGGAGGGTGAGAGTTTGATTTTAACAGTATACACCTTTGTACTGCTTGAATTCTTTTGCCTTGACCTGTATTATATTAATATTTCAAAAGTACGAAAATCAGCCTGGTCGGTGAGGCTCAGTGGTTGAGCGTCAACCCATGCACCAAGAGGTCGCCAGTTTGATTCCCAGTCAGGGCACATGCCCAGGTTGTGGGCCAAATCCCCAGTAGGGGGCATGCAGAAGGTGGTAAATCAATGTTCTCTCTCATCGATGTTTCTATCTCTCTCTACCTCTCCCTTCCTCTCTCTCTAAAATCAATAAAAAAAAAAAAAAGTATGAGAATCAGTTGGCAGAAGCCTCAGCAGCAGGCCCCTCACAGGGGCCTGAGTTCATTACAATTCTAGTTAACACTGTCCTTTGAGGGGGTGGGTGGGAGCTAGTTCAAAACTTCAAAATTGAAATAGTTCTCAGTTGAGACTATGTAAGAAGGTGACTATCTTACCCTGGCTGGTGTGGCTCAGTGGTTAAAACATCAGCCCTTGCACTAAAGAGTCCCTGTTTCGATTCCAGGTCAAGGGCACATACCTGGATTGCTGCAGGTTCGATCCCTAGCCCTGGTCGGATGTGTGTTTCTCTCACACGCATGTTTTTCTCTCTTTCTCCCCCCACCCCACCCCACCCCCCCCCACTCTCTCTAAAAATCAAGGGAAGATACCTCAGGTGAGAATTAACAAAACAAAACAAAAAAAAAGTGACTGTCTTTGGCAATAAGATACCACAATACTCAGTCTGAAACACTGTTGCATACAAATCCACAGGAAGAGAACACGAATGCCCTTTGGGGAGGAAAACACGGTTTCATAAGATTCAGACTTCTGCTTCCGCAGGTGCTGATCCTGCTGAAGCAGGAACCAAGCTCAGTGGTTCACGCTCCACAACTGAAGGTCTGGAGAGGCACTCAGTACAGGACGGTGGGCCTCCAGGGAACAAAATATACTCCTCCCTCATCCATGCTGATCAAAAACATAAAGAACATCAAAAACAATGCCATACACCTGGAACCAATACAAAGTAATATTGAATGTAAATTGTAACTGAAGAATAAAAATAAAGATGCAAAAAAAATTAATAAATAAAAAGAATACACAAATGAAGAAACTGAAAATAAACCCAAAAAGCAACTCAATACCATCCTCCAAAGCACGTAACCAGATCTTCAGTCGCTGCTCGGATCTGGGCCTGGGCTCTGCCTTCTTGCCACACCCCACCTCTTGGCCTTTGTAGTCTGGGTACCTGATCGGGCTCTTTATCTGGCTACTCAAGGACATGGACACTGTGAAACAGAAGATCCTGTGGCTCTCCACAACCCCCTCTCCTCAAATTCCCCCAAACACAGCCACCGGCAGCCATCCGGCCCACTCCATCATCACATGGCTTCCTGATTCAGGAGGCCAAGGTAACCAGAATTTAGACCACAGAATAGCAGTGTTCCCAACTTTCAAACACAAAACTCACATCGGATCTGCATCCAGGATCATCTGCGGCCCCTCCCACCCAGACCTGCACCTGCGTGTGGCACGTCTTCCTCCTGAGCGCCCCCCAACATCCACCATCACTGTCACCTCTTGTCAGAAGATCCCTTCCCACCCTGCTGCAGCACTGCCCCCTGGAGTTTGCCCCCACACTGCGCCCCTACTGCCTCCTCCTCTACCTGTGCTACTTGGATTATTTCCAAGCCATTACTCAACATTCAGCCACCTGTGTGTGCTGAACCCCTGCCATGCCTGAGAGACTGGTGGGGAGGATAAAAAGATGGGGTTTTTCTAGATAACACTCAGGACAGTGTTTTGTTTTTTAATACAGTAACAGCTTTACTGACCCATAACTCACATACCATAAAATGCACCTGTTTAAAGGGCACAATTCCGTAGTTATCAGTACATCCACAGTGTTGGGAAACCATCACCACGACCCATCAGAATCTAGGATAGTGCTTTTATGGAAAAAGATATTTTTTCAGAGTTTCAGTCTTGCAAATTTTTAGAACATTTAAAATTATAAAATGCTCATGCACAGTATGTGGGCTAGAACTGAAAGGTCATTACTAAAGCTTTCCCTGGGGGGGAATTCAATACAGCTGTTAAAATAACAGTAAAGAGCCATGTGGATCTGGACAGCACCTTGGGGCTGACAAAATGCACTCAAACAGAACTGATGAACAAAACAGAACCAGTCATGGATACATGGTACAGACTGACAGATGTCAGAGGGGAGGTGGGTGGGGCAGATGGGATGAAAGGTGAAGAGAATAGCCAAAGAACATATATATGTATAGCCCATGGATACAGGCAACAATGTGGTGATAGCCAGACGGAGGGGGCAGGGGCTGAGTGGAGGTGGGCAAAGTGGGGGAGGGGTGGGGATGGGAGACATCTGTAATAATGTCAACAATAAAAATTAAAATTATATTATAAAAACACACAGTGGCTTTCTCCTATCCTCCCACATGTCTCCCACAGTCACCCAGGTGGGTCCCTCAGCCCAGCTCTCCTGCCTCTTGATCTTTTTCCTGGACCACACTTTCGACCAGCTCCCCAAGCAGACTCTGTGTTACCATTCAGTAATTCCGATGTCATATCTAACTAGAAAGGGGAAAAGAAAACAAGCCTACTTGTGCCCTCAACACAACAAAATGTGTCTTTGTTTTCTGCCAAGGCCCTGGAGAATTTTTTCAGCACTGGTCCCGCTGTGACACAGACATTGGTTCGATGGCCAATGCAAATGCTTTCTCTTTGTTTCGGGGAGAGGACACGAGCCCTCTCTACAGCCCGGCCTGGGTTCTCCTGAGGTCACCCTTAAAGGGCAGGGAACCTGACCGACCAGCAGAAGTACCTGCGCCTCGCTCACACGGCTGGGAAGACAGGTGAGAGTTAGAAACTTGTAATTAAAAAGAGGTCGAATTCTAATTACTTTATACAATTTCCTCCAGAATAACATCATTTCTTACTCATCAGTGCTTAACACAACCTGCCCACTGGGAACACCTGCTCCACCTTGTTAACTGGAGAAAACAGCTGCTTTTTCCAGGAACATTGACTCTTTCAGACATAAGGTAGTATTTAGGGGGTGTGCTCATTACTTGCTAAGCCTTTAATGGCATGAAAGAGATTACCGATTTTCTGAAAAGCAATCCATTGTGAGTAACAATGGCTAAGGCTTCCCTGCGGTGAAAAATACCCTGATGCCCATCTGAATCCAGAACACAAACACACACATACACACACAAACACAAACACACACATACACACACAAACACACAAACACAAACACACACATACACACACAAACACAAACATACCCACACATGCACACATGCACAAACACACACGCACACATCCAGCATGTACTCTATTTTTACATGAATTGGTTACATATGGCTTATCTTTTATGAAAATGCTTTGGACGCTCCCTCAACAGGATCACTTACTCCTTTCTCTGAAGTCAAGTTCATGGGTCACTCTCTAACAAACGGAGGTTACTCTGTCTTCCATTGTAAAGGCTCACAGGCCTGCAGCCCACACTAGCCAGCAGGTGCAGATCAGGTCTCCATCTTCCCACTGAGAGCAGTGGGGCCGAGTCTAATCGGGGACGCTCAGCCATCCACACCTGTGTACAGACAAAACTAGGAAGTGAAAGCACTGGACCTTAGGTTCCGGCTGGTTCCCGGTAATAAACACTTGTTTAACCATGGAGAGGCCAGCTATAGTTTAGGTTCACATTTGGAAAAGGGGGACAATCAGAAAAAGCACAAATCAGATAGGTCATGGGCAGAACTCGACCCTGCCCTCCCCCGCACTTCCCCTGGTGACCCCATCAGAGGACAGTGGGCCAGTGAGGTGAAGCAGACACTTCAGGCATAAACAGAACAGCACCCTCGAGGCAGCAGCTACGGCTTCCAGCAGCTGATGGTGGTGGTCACAGAGCATGAACTTGAGAAGAGACCAGTCTGGGTTTGCATCTTGATTCCACACTGAGGAACCACACAACCCAGGAAGAAAGCTTCCACCCCCTGGAACTTCAGATCTTCCACCTGTAAATCACTACAACTTACTAAGGCAGCTGTTGAATATAGACTAAATGAGACCAATCTGCAAGTTTCTGTGAAATACCCAGAAAGGTGCTTGTCGTCTCCTCCACTTCCTTCCTCTCACAGAGCTGGCCTTCTGCAGAAGTTGTGCCCCACACGGGGAGGTCTAAGCCCCTAACAAGACTCAATTAAGTCGTCTTTCTTTGTCTTTGTTGCTACAAATCCCACAACGGGCTCCAGGGTTGGGAAGAAAACCCTCAAATTCACTTCTAGACTTACATCCAGCCGCAACTGAAGAGTATGGATCTTTCGGAATGTACATTTTCTCTTTGACCAAAACTCAGTACAACTTAGCAAGAGACCACCCATAAGCACGTTCTAGGCTAATCACAGGGAGCATCACCCCAAGTAACTTACTGTAGCTAACTCACTCATATGCCAGCATCCCCCACCTGGCGACACCTTCCTCAGGTGTCGGGCCATGGAGTCATTTCTTGTTTTGTTTTATTAAGCTTCATAGTTATCACAATGCCCATCACTTTAAAAGCAACCAACTAACTGACCAGTTAACTCGAAATGACCATTTCTAGAACATACAGGTATCATATGACCCTACTATGGGGACTAAAAACGTATAAACATTTAAAAACTTACTAGGGGTTGGATAGATCCATTTTCAACATGAAGCAAATGTGCTAAATGTTTAAGATGCTAGTACATTCCACCGTACTAGACACCAAAGCAGACAAAAAGAACCAAACCACTTCTCAAAAAAAAAAATCGTTATTTATGCTCTCGTAACATTCATGAAATACACAGATTAAATTGTTAAACAATCGCAAACACCATATTAGTTCACTTTTCTGGTTAATGTGTATGAGATCCATGTAAGAGATTCCAAAACTTAAATAATAAATAACAAATTCTGTAATCAGCTTTTTTTTTTTTTTTTTATCCTCACCCGAGGACATTTTTTCATTTTTTGTTCAGATAGAGTGGGAGGGAGAGAGAGGAAGAGAGAGAGAGAAACATCGACGTGAAAGGGACACATCGAGTGGCTGCCACCCGCACGACCAACCAGAGCCGGGGACAAACTGCAACCGAGGTACATGCCCTTAGCGGGAACCGAACCCGGGTCTCTCTGGACCGCAGGCCGACGCTCTAACCGCTGAGCCAAACCGGCCAGGGCTGTAATCAGCTTTTTATAAAATATGTCTTTATTGATATTTTAGAGAGAGAGGAAGGGGGAGAGAGATAGAAACGTCAATGTGAAAGAGAAACATCAACTGGTTGCCTTCTGCACACCCCCTACTGGGGATCGAGCCCGAAACCCCGGCATGTGCCTGCTCAGTCCATGGGATGACAACAACGCTCAATCCACTAAGCCACACCAGCCGGGCTGTAATCAGCTTTTTTATAAAGTTCAAGGTATAGCCCGGCTGGTGTGGCTCAGTGGTTGAGCATCGACCCATGCACCAGGAGTTTGCTGGTTCGATTCCCGGTCAGGGCACATGCCCAGGTTGTGGGCCCAATCCCCAGTGGGGGGCATGCAGGAGGCAGCCGATCGATGTTTTTTCTCATGGATGTTTCGATCTCTCCCACTCCCTTCCTCTCTCTCTAAAATCAATTTTTTAAAAAATTAAAGTTCAAGGTATGGTCCGACTCAACCAAGGTATTCATACTTCAAATGAAAGCAATCCTTGTCAAGCAAATGGGTATTGTAATATTTTGCTCATTTATCTATCATGAAGAATCTCATGATAATATGAAGAACAATTAGTAAATACACTGCATGTTAATTTTACCAACATACTAGGCTAGGATTTTGCAATAGGAAGCCACTTCTGACTAAACTAATGCAGTACTTAAAAAAATACTGAAGTTATTTTGGGGTTTGCACACTGAATGGTGGGTAAGTTTCCATACTGGAGACCATAAGGAAAGGGTCGATATTCATCAGAACCAGCAGGGCTCTGCAAGCTGACTGAGGTCAAAAGACCTTTCCCCTTCCCGAAGGGCCTGCAGCGTCTGGTCACACCGCTGAGACCAGTCCCGACTCTCCATAGCAACTGCAGCAAGCCCTCCAGCGCTAGGAGGCATCAGCTACCTCCCCTTACATCAAATATTTATTAGGTCTCAGAACAGTGCTCATCTCGGGGAAGTTCATTAGATGCACACCCAACGCAGAGCCCACTGCTCTTCCTGCAAAAACACCCTTTCAATCATATTCACTGAATTAACCCAGAAAGAGGGTGCCAACATCTGGTCCCCTGGGGCAGGCAGGTGACCGTCCCTTTCACACAGCATTCAGTGTCCATTTCTTTCCATAGCATTCAGAGCCCATTTTAACCAAACCCAAGGCTTTTCAAATTTTTAGGTCATCTCAATCCCCCTCAGCACTGCATCCAAAAAATCGTAACACAAAAACAAAAATCTAGCAAAGCACTGCATCTATTTAAAACCTAGTAAGCCCCTTGGTTGTTTAGAGAGAATTCACATTGTAATGAGTTACTCTGTGGGTTATTTTTTAATTTGTTTCCACACATCACATGAGGTTCAAAATGCATAACTATCTCAGGCTGAAGTACTTCTGGAGGGGTTCACTCTAAATCTGGGAAGCCCTGGTGTTAAAATGAGCACACACCGTCATCATTTATTGGAGTACTTTCACATCCCAAAGCAGAAGCAGTAACAGGTATTCAGATTTCCTGTTACTAAAGGGATTTCTTTGCTTTAAAAGTAGATGCTCCTGCCTTGACTGGTGTGGTGCAGTGGTTAGAACATTGGCCCAGGCACCAAAGGGTCATGTGTTCGATTCTGATCCCCAGCCCATCAGGGCGCATATGGGAGGCAACCAATCTATGTATCTCTCTCACATCAATGTCTCTCTCTCTCTCTCTCCCCCCCTTCACTTCCACTCGCTCAAAAAAAAAAATCAATGGAAAAAATATCCTCGAGTGAGCATTAACAAAAAATAATCATTGAAAAATAAATAAATAAAAGCAGATGCTCGCAAGAAGCTCAAAGGTACAGCAGGGACTTTGTTTAAGCCGGGCTCGTGTCCACGAGTGATGAACACGTGTAAAGATTTTTGATGGCAAGTGATCTTTGAGCAATGCGATCAGGGACAGCTGAGATACAAGAACCCCTCTGCTTCCTTTCCCCCAGGACCTGGTTCAGTGGCTGCCACACAGCAGATGCTCAAACGGTGGGAATGGGTGACGGGAGGAGCCCTAAGACTCCTCCTCCTCCAGGAGGGGGCACATTCAGCACCGTGCTACCCCAGCTGTCACTCTTAGGAGCACCTCAAAGGGCGTGACAAACCAGAAAGAACTAAATCCAGATATGAAATCTTCTGTTCAAGAAATGATAGGTTCCTCGGCATACTGGGACAACTCCAGACTAAATCAACATTTACACTTGTCTGAGGCAAAAGGAAAAAAATTTCCCCCAAAACTGAACTTAGAAGCTATGCCCATTATTCTGAGGTAATATTCTTCCTGACTTTGGAGGGGGTAAAGAGGTGTTAAAAATCTCATACTTATTTTTCAAATGTTGGCTTTTTGTTGGTTGTTTTTAATGACTTAGCAAAATAGGGAAATGACAACCCCATAATTTTAATGTTGCCAATCTGTGAGATCCTGAATATTAGGAATGGTGGCACTAGGATGTCACAGCCACTTACCTGTGCGTACAACTCACCTGTGACTGCAGCCCTACCTAAGACCTGCTGGACTCACCTAACTCAATCATTGCCAGGACAGAACAGAAAAAGAGGAATAACCGGTTTAGAAGGTGGAGGGCACCGGGAAGGCTGCATTTGGTTATAAATGTAGAGTCTGACATGAGGGAGAATCCACATTGGAAAAGCCTAATAATGACTTCCCATGAAAAGATATCTTTGGACCCACATCCTCTGGAAACTTCAGTGAGTGAGCCATTGTTACGGAGGGCCATTTTTATCAACCAAGTGTCCAAAGAGGAGGGGAAACAGTTGAATATAACTGTTTTAGGAAGTCTACAAAAAAATAAAAAAGACTGGCCAGCAGCCCAAAGCCCATTTCGGGTGGAGTTTGTGAGGGGCCCCATAAGCACATTTTACAGTGTTCCTAGCAACTCTGGTTTAGCCCCAAATCAGAAGGAGAATAAAACAAGTGATCCAGCACTGGGCATTAAGGTGGTGAACATCATAAAGTGTCGGGTGACATCATAAAGTGTCGGGGTGACATCATCCAGTAGCACAAAAATGAGACAGAAAACACACACTCAGCAGTTTCACTTCCCATACCACCCTAGACACTCGTGCTTGCACAAAGAAGACACAACGGTGTTCAAGGAAGCATTTGTGTATTATTGTCAAAAAATACTGTGAAGAACCAAACTGCCCATCAATAGAAGTTAAACGAGGGCACATTTACACTCTGAAACACTGTGCAGCAGTTAAAAAGAATGAAACAATCACTATGTACTTGCACACAAAGCTCTTCACAGAGGATGAAAAATACAGAAGCACATATAGTATGACAGCACTGCTTTTTTTTTGAAGACACATACACACACACACACACACACACACACACACACACACAATCCATTCTATGAGTGTTCCCTTTTTTTTTTAATTAATTTATTTTTGTTACAGATGTTTCTCCTTTTTTCCCCATTGACACCCTCCTCCCCATCCCCCCACCCCGTCCCCAGCTTTGTTGTCCAAGTCCATCAGTTATGCATACATGCATATAAGTTCTGTGGTTTATCTCTTCCCTCCTCCCCCACCTCCTCTTCTGAGGGTTGTCAGTCTGTACCCTACTTCCACATCTTTGGATCTATCCTGTTCCTCAGACCGTTATGTTCATTATATTCCACAAATAAGTGAGATCATGTGATATTTGTCTTTCTCTGCTTGGCTTGTTTCGCTTAGGATAATACTCTCGAGGTTCCTCCATGTCGTCTCAAAGGATAAGAGATCTTTCTTTCTTACAGCTGCATAGTACTCCATTGTGTATATGTACCACGGCCTTTTTATCCATTCGTCTACTGATGGACACTTGGGCTGTTTCCAGATCTCAGCTATTGTAAATAGTTCTGCTATGAACATGGGGGTACATGTATTCTTTCTGATTGGTGTTTCAGGCTTCTTAGGGTATATTCCTAGAAGTGGGATCACTGGGTCAAATGGCAATTCAATTTTTAATTTTTTGAGGTAACACCATAGTGTTTTCCACAGTGGCTGCACCAGTCTGCATTCCCACCAGCAGTGTACTAGAGTCCCCTTTTCTCCACACCCTCACCAACACTTGTTATTTGATGATTAACAAGTGTTGATGGCAGCCATTCTGATAGGTGTGAGGTGATACTTCATTGTTGTCTTAATTTGCATCTCTCT
This sequence comes from Tadarida brasiliensis, assembly GCA_030848825.1. Taxonomy (NCBI): domain Eukaryota; kingdom Metazoa; phylum Chordata; class Mammalia; order Chiroptera; family Molossidae; genus Tadarida; species Tadarida brasiliensis. Next base: position 31,667,682 of record CM061272.1, read on the forward strand.
GATGATTAGTGATGTTGAGCATTTCTTCATATGTCTCTTAGCCATTTGTATGTCCTGTTTGGAGAGGTGTCTATTTAGTTCCTCTGCCCATGTTTTAATTGAGTGTTCCCAAAGTGTGATCCCTGAACCAGCAGCATTGGCATCACCTGGGAACTTGCTAAAAATGCAAATTATCAGGCCTCCCCCAGACCTACTGAATCAGCATTGTGGTCTAATCATAGGTGTCCAAATGCGCCTCTGTTGTCCCCTCGGGTCTGTACACAGGCACCTAAGAAGATGGTCTGACAGGACTCGCACCAACCGAGGTCTCTGAGCAACTATCTTTATCTATAATCTTTTGCCCCCTTCCACTTTTTAACAAGGTGAGTGTATTCATGCATTACTCCTGTAAGTTAAAAGTAACTTTTTTTATGGAATGGGGGAATGGAGTCTCCCCAAGAGCTCCTGAAATGTTGCAGGTCACAAAAATCAAGACAAACAAGCCCAGAAGGCTTTTTAATCCAGAATTTTCACTAGAAATCCAAAAATGTATATGGAACCAATCTTGAGAAAGATGCAATCTTGAGAAAGAAGAAAAAAGTTGGAGGAATCAGGCTATCTGATATCAAACTATACTACAAGGCTATAGTAATCAAAACTGCATGGTACAGACATATACCCTCAGCTGAAAGCCCACTGCATCTCATCTTTTCTGCTTGTTGAACACTGACTTTCACACCATCTTGTTCTGTAATTCAAAACTGACTCAATAATTAGGTCTGAAAAGGAGTGGTTCCCAGGCAATTCCTTATGAAACTAGTAAAGACAGGGCATTTGCAAGCAAACAAATAAAAACAGATGTAGATCAATGGAACAGAACAGAAAGCCCAGAAATAAACTCATGCATACATGATTAATTGATATTTGACAAAGGAGGCAAGAACATACAATGGAGTAAAGACAGTCTACTCAATAATGGTGTTGGGAAAATTGGACAAATACATGCAAAGTAATGAAACTAGACCACCTTCTTACACCTTATACAAGAATAAACTCAAAATGGATTAAAGATTTAAATAAATGTAAGACACAAAACCATAAAATTCCTAGAAGAAAACATTGGCAGTAAAATCTCTGACATTTCTCTTATCAATATTTTTTCTGATACATCTCCTCAGGCAAGGGAAACAAAAAAAATAAACAAATTGGGACTATATCAAGCTAAAAAGTTTTTACAAAGCAAAGGAAACCATCAACAAAACAAAAAGACAACTTACTGAATGGGAGAACGTATCTGTCAGTGATATACACAACAAAGGCTTAATATCCAACATATATAAACAACTCATACTACTCAACACCAAAAAAACAAACAACCCAATTAAAAAATGGGCAGAGGACCTGAATAGACACTTCTCCAAAGAGGACATACAGATGGCCAGTAGGTATATAAAAAGATGCTCAATGTCACTAATCATCAAAGAAATACAAATTAAAACCACAATGAAATATCACCTCACATCTGTCAGAATGGCTAATCATCAATAAACCCACAAATGGCAATGTTGGTAAGGATGTGGAGAAAAGGGAACCCCCACGGTGGAAAACAGTATGGAGGTTCTTCAAAAAATTAAAAATGGAACTGCCTTATGACCAAGAAATTCCACTTCTGGGAATATATCCAAATAAACGCAAAACACAAATTTGAAAGAATATGTGCACACCTATGTTCATGGCAGCATCATTTACAATAGCCAAGATATAGAAGCAACACAAGTGTCCCTCAACAGACAGTTGGATAAAGAAGATGTGGTACTTATATACAATGGAATATTACTTGGCCATAAAAAGAATGAAATCTTACCATTTGCAGCAGCATGGGTGGACCTAGAAGGTATTATCCTCAATGAAATAAGTCAGCCAAAGAAAGACAAATACTACATGATTTCACTTATAGGTACAATCTAAAGAACATAAAATAAATGAACAAACAAAACTGAAACAGGCTCATAGACACAGAGAACAGACGGATGGTTGCCAGAGGAGAGGAGGCTGGGGGACTGGGTGAAAGAGATGGAGGGATTAAGAAGTATAGATCTGTAGTTACAAAACAGTCACGGGGATGTAAAGTACAACATAGGGAATATAGCTAATACTTTCGTAATTACTAGGTATGGTGCCCGTGGGCACTTGAAATATCAGGGGGAACATTTTGTCAAGTACGTGATTGTCTAACCACTATCCTGTATACCTGAAACTAATACAAAATCACATTGAATGTAAACTGTAATTGAATAAAAATAAAAGTAAAAAGAATTCTCAACAGAGTTCAGCTGGTCTTACTGGTATCTCCCCCCATGGAGAGAGTACAAGATAATCAGCTCATAGGAAGGACAGCTAACCACCAAAGGATCAAAAAGACAGGACAATACAGACATTGTTCTGGAAAAGCTAAACCTTTATAAAGTCTTTTGTGCTCCTGTTTTGTGGATTCTGTGGCACTACACACAGCAGTGGCCAACGCTGCTCCCAGCCCCCACTGTCATCCTTACGTTCGCTGGGACAGTGTCACAGGGGACAAGAAAGGGAGCTTTGAAATCTAAGACACAAATCACAGTGAGGACATCTAGTCACTCCCCTGCTAAAGCCTGATCATCGCCCTTCATGGGAAAGGGGACTGGAAACACACACACACACACACACACACACACACACACTGCTTTATTTTCCAATAACGTCATAGTCAGAAGCAAATTCAACCATTACTGACAATATTTATGAAGATAAAATAGACTCACAATGTAGTTAGTTTATAAAAATCTATGTACCCAATAATAAGATTAGCTAGTTAATTTTCAGTAGAGACATGGCAATAAGAGATAACCTATTAACCTCCATACTATTGTTACAAGTCCTGTTCCAAACAAGGGACAAAAAGAAGAGAGATTTTATAAAGAATGATCAATTTTTCACTTCTAAGTAGCTTTTTAAGTGAGCATTTAGCTGATTTGACATCAAACATGCATGGTTTCACCCTGGACACACAGCAGACAACAGATGCAAAAGCCAACATCTAAGACAGCCTAGATATTCTTACCTCAACTCTGCGATTAACGATCAGAAGTTTCGCTCTCTATAAAAAGAACCCTTCCAGTTTCACTGAGGACAAAAGGCTGAATACAAAAAGCCTGGGTGTGGGGACATCAGCTACTTCAGTTTCAGGCTTTCTTGTCCCGGATATTTCGAGGTCATCACAACCTGCTTAGTTTCTGATCTGAGCAAAACCCTACGCTGGAAGTGACTGCAGATGACAAAGAATCAGCTGTGTGCCACCTGTGGGCCACACGTCTCTGTGGTGCAGAGAAAATCACTGCTTCTTTTAACCTGAAAACCACTCAGTTCTTCTCATCTCCCACCATTCAGCCACCTTGTTTCTTCCTTTAACAAGACCAAACTTCTAGCCAGATCCACTTAAGAAGCTTGGGCTCTGTATCCAGAGAAGATGAAGCAAAAAGTGTTATTATAGCCTCAAAGAACTGAAATATCCAATTAAAAGAAAAAAAGATTTGCAGTAGCAAAAAAACATATATATATATATATATATATATATAGAGAGAGAGAGAGAGAGAGAGAGAGAGAGAGAGAGAAAGAGAGATCGAGATCTCCATCCTTTACCTCTAAAGAGAACAGACTTAAAACTTGAGCAACAGAGCATGCGTGAATGTGTGAGCTACTTTACAAGATCACTCCGTACTCTATCTGCTGTACTGCATCTATTCCAAAGTGAGTTAGGAAGGAAGCAAGTTTAAAGCAAAATACTGGGCGGAACTGCCTTTACATGAATATTTGTCAGAGAAGGTCTGAGCATTTACTGATAAGCAGCTTTCAATATAAACAAGAGCTCGCACCCCACACCCGTCCTGTGACTGGATCCAGCAGCTCTGGGAAGCCACCTTCCTGGGCAATGGGCCTTGGAGACACCTTCTAGAGCTTATGTTTCTGAAAACCCAGGAAAGGAAGCAGACTAAACCTGCCTCTACCTCCCCCACGGGCCTTCATCTCAGGAGCAGGTCAACCCTGAGCCTCTAGTTCCACCCCCCACCCGGGTAGTGGGCTGATCTAGAGAGGAGGGGCTGCCACGTCCTCTGGGAGGCTGCAGGAGCCAGGCCAGCCTCCCAGGGTCACTGGCACAGTCACGTGGGCTGGGGCAGGGCAGCCTAAGACAGCTCCGTACCAAAACCAGGCCTGAGATGCTGCTGGGCCTACACCCTTCCTCCTCCGCACCCCCACTCAACGCCCCCTGCATGAACATCCACAGCTGTGCCTGGTTACAAGCTTTCCAGAGACCTGCTCGGTGACAGAAGTCAGGCACAAGTGGGTCTCGGGCTGGCTTTGAACAGAGGAAACCTGATCTCCGGAAGGCCTGCCAAGGCCAGCGGCCTGCCTCTCAAGTCAACGCTGTGATTAAGAACCTGAATATTGACTTGATGGGGTATGGGGGGGGAGGGTGGAGAAGGAGAGGGAGGTGGACAAACATTAGCGAACAAAGAGAACGAGTCTGTGCCTTGATTTGCACTTTCATTAGAACAAGATTATATTTCCATCAGGTGCTGCCCCTTAACTTACACGTACATTTAAAGAAAGATTGATGCTTAGACACCAATGAGTAAACGCGGGAGAAGAGTGTTTCACATTACTGAGTCACCAGGCTTTTTATTTTATTTTAAAGAAGTGTTTATATATGTTTCTCCTCTAAGATTATGTTTAACTTATGCACAAAAAAAGGATAAAGAATTCTTGCAAATCAGAAAAAATACTAAATACAGTAAGTGCAGCTGCATTACGCAAGCCCAGTAACTGAAAGGACTCAGTGATGGCCACAGTCACTTCCAAGAAAAAGCAAAACACAAAAGTATGGAGGCTGCTCAGGGTGCTCCCAAGTGCAAGGATCAAACAAGGCGCCCACTTCCCATAACCTCGTGGCTGGAGCCAGGACCCAGGAGGCATCAGTAAGTGTGGCATCAGCGACTGATTCCTTCTTTTTCGCACAGTGCTGGTGGGAAAGAGTAAGAACTTCTAATTCCTCCAAAGCTGAAAGGCCCACACCAGCCCCCATCGTACCCTCTGCTTCCCTCCCTTCACCTTCTCCAACCTCCAAAAAAACGATGAGCAGAACTGTCACACTTTGAAGGACACAGTGACATTTTTCTTTTGTTCAGCACAGAGAATATGAATGTGAGGTGGTGATGTTAATGTGAAAATAAACACACTTGAAAAATTCCCCTCAAAGCACGAGGGGGACTGGTGGACAGGCATTGTGGTCAGGCGAGGCCAGGGAGTCGGCCTGGGGTCCCTGCTCTTACCTGTGGGCAAGTGTCCTGAGAGTCCCCAGGGGCCGGAGGGAAGGCGCCCACCCAGCAGCCTCGCCCTCAGCTCAGGGAGCTCCCGCACCTGCTGGGCCAGGTGTCAGAGTCCCACTGACAAGATGACGGAGTTCACATTCTGGTATGGCACGGGATTAGAAAGAAAGATCGTTTCCTCTCCATCTTCCAGCAAGTTTTTAAAAGTATATGGCCTCCAAGTGTTTCCGCTCTGCCCAGAATTCATACAGAGACCCAAAGAGTTAAACTAATAAAGTAGGGTTTTTGAACATTTCCAATTAATAATTTGAAATATTTTTCTAAGCTTTGAATCATTACACACACACGAGAAAGAGAGGCCTAAATTAGCTATGCAATAACAATGCAATTAATTAATAATAAATGAAGAAAATAGGAAATCCATTTTCAGGGTTTTCTTTAATTCTTACTGGAAAAAAATTTAATACTAATAAGAAACATAAAATACAGTATATTGAATGAGTCTGTGAAATCTCTTAAGTAAAAGTAAAGCAAAAACAACAGGAACACGAAAGCACTTGCATTTCACTTTATAACCCAAGTGGGGACAGATAAAAAGAGAAAGAAGAAAATGGAATTAGGTGGAGAAAAATGACAGGAAAAGAGGGGCTAGGAGAAAGAAGCAAAGATGGCCGGCAGAAACAGAGGCGCAGAGAGAACCGATGGGAGCGGCCGAGCGCTGTGCGGCTGGAGGTCTGCATCACTCCACATCACAGGGAACGATCGGGGTTGTCTAGTGCACTCGGAAAAGTTGGTTGTTTCATCAGTGTTCACTGCTTTTCAAAAGTAGCATCCACAGTCGCCACAACCAACAGGATGACCAGGCCAGGAAATGTCATCTGCGCAGGGACCCCAGCCCAGCCAGAGGCAGACAGCAGGGCAGCGGACCCCAGGCCTGGAGTCCCTCCCAGGGGCTGACAAGAGGAAGTAAGCCGGGGAAGGGACTATAATTTTGGGAGAATAGGCTCCTAAACCAGGAGGAGAGTCTGTCATCTCACCTTCCTCTACTCCAGAAGCAGTGAGCAGTAGCAACCATTTCTAAATCAGCAGAACAGGCCACGGAAGGTCTGCTTCTCTTTCTTTTTTTTTTTCAAAAATTTTTTTCTTTATTGATTTTAGAGAGAGCAGAAAGGAGAGGGAGAGAGAGATAGAAAACATCGATGAAAGAGAACATCGACTGGCTGCCTCCTGCATGACCCCCGCTGGGAATTTGGCCCACAACCTGGGCATGTGCCCTGACCAGGAATTGAACCGGCAACCTCTTGGTACATGGGTTCACAATCACTGAGCCACACCAGCCGGGCGTCTGCTTCTCTTTCAACAAGGACAGAGGAAATAGCTGACCAACTCTCCAGCTGGAATGACAATTACCTCCCAAGAGAACCTGAGCGAGAAGCCGGGACAAATACAGACACGGCACAAGTCAATCCCACAGCCTAAGGGAGCCCCCACGACCTCACGTCGGCCCTGAGAAGTTGCCAGCATGGGAAAAAAATCATAGCGTTCCCATGATTTGGCTCAAATGTCACCTCTCAGCTAAACTGCTTCTCAGATCACACAGGGAAAGTGTAATACTGTCATTCCGCTAATATTTAATAAGTTCTTATTGTCTGCAAGGCTCTTACACAGTAAAGTAAATTGTTGCTTAGAGACTTGAGCTCCTTGAAGGTCAAAGTCTAGATATGACTATGCAAATAGATCTTGCATTAAAAGCATCTTCACTAAAAATCAGTGACATAAACTATAGGAATAGCAAATCCTGCCACTTCCCCCGCCTCTTTCTTCGCTTATTTTATAAACAAACATAAATGTCAAACAACGCAAGCAAATCAGCATCACTTAACCCAAATGTCCCTTCCAAACACCACTTGGCTCCTGGAAAGAGCAGTCTTTTGTGTGGCCTCCCTCTACTATTCCCACAGGCCCCAAATCCACCGGACCCACCCACCCCTTCTCTGCACCCCCACCTCAATCCATGGGGCTTGAATCTCTCTGCCTTATCCGTGACTCTCCTTGTCACCAAAGTCAATAGCTACATTGCCCTTAATCTGCTTGGCCTCTGCCCTGCCTACCCTGAAATGTCTACATTCCATGCCCTGTCCTCTGTTTGCTCCACTTTTTTTCCTGAGCCATCTTAGCAACTTAATAGCTTCAAACATCACCTGTGCTAAGGTCTCCCAAACTGTGACATTTTGCCCTACTCCTTTCTTAGACCCAGATTTCACTGTGATGCACGTGGACATCCATAAGGACCTGGTGGTGGCTTTAAAACATGCATACACTCGACACTCCTCCCACCAAAAGTGGAGTCTAATTCCCCTCTCCTTGCATATGGCTATCCTTTGTGACACACTTCTATGGAATGAGAAAATGGTGATGATTTCAATTCTAAGTCATAAAGAGCCACACAGCTTCCCCCTGCCTCTCTCTCAGGACTCACACCTTGGGAGTCCTGAGCTAACATCCTGAGTGGTATGTTGTTGGGTCAATGGCATGGTCTCCAGGCAAAAACAACACTCAATGCAGGCAAGCAAACAGCCATCAACAAACAGAGCCAGGATGTTTGGGCTGGAGACCACGAAGGAGAGACTGGGGCCTGTCCCCATCTTCCCAGCACAACCGGCCCTCACGTGGTTCTTTGGATGATCCCAGCCTCAGGCATCAAGTGGTCCCAACTGAGGCTGAGTAAAGCAGAGACAAGCTGTCCCCACCAAGCCCTGTCACGTTCCACTTCTGTGACCATGACCCAAGCTGCTCTTTTATGAGACTGACGCGCTACCTACTGCGCTAACGAGGCACCTCCAAGCTGCTCTTTTAAACCACTAGGTTTTGGGGCGGATGTTATGCAGCTCTGGATAACCAGAGCAGGGCTTAAATGTGACAGATCCCAGAGTAAGTGCAGAAACTCACTCCCTCATCTGCTCATCTTTTCCTAGATTCTAACCCAGTTCCAACCTGAGAAAGCCCTTCTTTTTACAGGCCTTTGTCCTCAGACCCCCACCCTAGATCTGATCCCCAATTCCCTTCCTTGACCTTTTTCTCTTACAAAGATTTCCTACTTAGCCTTCAAGTCCAAGTTCAAATATCACCCACTTTCAGAATTCTTTGCTGCAGTCCCAGCCTGAGCTACTCACTTCCTCCTCGGTCACGGCCATGCGGCCCTACAATGCCCACTTCACTGGAGTGGCCTCACTGTAAGCTTGCACTTGTCTCTAAAGAAATGAAATGTTTCATTTGAAATGGGAACCACTGCGTTAGCATTTTACAGAAATAGCTAATATTCAGTTTCACAATCAGTATGTATTGAGTACCAGTGCTACTCACAGATTTTTACTGAACATGTGAGGTATCATCAGCCTCAAAGAGGTTTAGTGACTTATCCGATATCTCATAACCAGAAAATGATGAAGCTGAATTCATCCCAGACATAACTTCAAGTCCAGCATTCTTCGCCCTAAACATTTATAACTCGTTCTAATCCATGAGGACACACAGCCACCTTCTGGCACAGACACATGTCCTACCGCCTCCTTCCCATGGCGCTACCACAGCCTGCTGCTCTTCTGAACAGTACTTGTTAAAGGAAAAGGGAGGTTGTATATAATGCTTCCAGACACCTCACACTTTTCATCAAAATAAGCTCCAGATGGATGAAAGATTTAAAAGTAAAAAATAAAACCATAAATACATACACGCAACGTGAGGATGGCATTTCTAGGAATGAGTCAAAAGCTAGAAGCTAAAGATAAAAACCCATCAATTAGTATTTCTGCTTGGGAAACGAAAAGTACTATAAAATCAAAACAGGAACAACAAACTAGGAACAAATATATTAGCAATCCACATCATGGACAGAGGGCCACATCTACAAATCGAGAAGAAAAAGACTAAATACCACAACAGTAGAACTGGCAGAGTGTATGAACAGACACTTCACAGAAAATGAAACAGATCTTAAGCCTATTGAATGAAATATAACCACCTTCATATTAAGAAAAATACATACTTAAACATATACTGAGAAGCCCCTGTTCCCCTAGGAGCTGAGCAAAGATGACAAAGTGTGACAACACCCTGGCCGGATGACGGAGGAAGCAGCTGCTCCCACGCTGGTGTACGGCTGGCACCACTTCCACGGAGCAGGATTTAACAGTCAGACTGAACAGTCACATCCTTCTAAGAATTCTTCCCACAGACCTACTGGCACATTTACGGAATGGCTTGGATACAAATTTATTTGCTGCAGCTTTGTGTTAAGAGCCAAATTATTAGGGAAAACCTAAATGTCCATCAATAGGGAACAAGTTAAATATCACTCATTATGGTACATACTGTGGAGGCACAAAAATAACTTCCCTCCCACCTTCCAAGTTCTTCTAGCTGGGCTGATAATCAAATTCACATGACACAGATTAACAGGAGAAAATGTCCAAGTTTATTACAGATGTCCATGCGGGGGTGCCATAAAAATATGAGACCCGAAGATGCTGCATTGGGCTGTTGAGGCTCTTATGCCATTCTGGACAAAGGAGAGCAGGGCAGGGGTCTGCGCTCAAAAGGAAAGCAGGTGATTTACAGGTAGGTAAGAGAGCAAGCATGTGGTAAGCAAAGTTTGGCTGGGCCACCCAGAAACAATGTGACACAGAAGAAAGTTCAACCAACAGCTCCGCTAGATTTCTCCCCATTGGCCACATTTAGTTCATATTATGATGCAAAGGTGATGCTCCCTTCCTTTAAGCAGGTTTTTCTACCTGAATTCCTCTAGGCAGGTAAGGGGGCAGAAGGTCAAAGTTTCTCTCAGAGTCTTCTGTTTCTTAACAACCAGCTTAAAGTCAACAGACCGAAAAGCATATCTGGGGATGACAAAACTTTGGTTCCCCTCAATAACATAGTACATCTACAAATAGTCACTAAAGTAAAGCCACTCTGCATATCAAATGACCTCTAAAACACACCGTATTTAAGTGAAAGAAGTTAGGTGCCAAGCGATTTGTGCTAGCTTATATAACACAGCCACACAATACAGAGAGAAATATGTATCTAAATAAAAGTGTAGGTATAACTACACAGACTCTCTCTGGGTGGCAGAGAGATGTACATTTTGCAACCTTTTAGTCATTCTGAATGTTGTGTCATGTGCACTCATTACCTGGTCACACTAGTCAAAATGATATCGGAGAAGTGTTTTTAAAATGTGAGTTTTTTAAGGCAAGTAATAAAATAAAATATTCAAAAGGGATTATTTTGTGATTTGTTGAAAAGTTTAGCTATATGGATGGCTATAAACCAATATACTAATAGTGATTTTTCAGAATAGGATTACAGGTGATTTTTTCTTTTTCTCCATCTATATTTTCTGATTTCTCTAAAAAGCATAACTATTCTCAGCTACCAAAAAAGTATTTTTAACTCAAACAGTTTCTGTTTTTGTTAATCCTCACCCGAGGATATTTTTCCATTGATTTTTAGGTAGAGTGGAAGGGAGGGAAGGAGGGGAGGTGGGAGGGAGAGAGAGAGAGAGAAACATCAATGTGAGAGAGACACATCTTTTGGTTGCCTCCTACACTTGCCCAACCAGGGCCAGGGATTGAACCCACAACCCAGGTACATGCCCTTGACCAGAAATCGAACCCAAGACCGTGAGGGCAGACGCTTTAACCACTGAGCCAAACAGGCCAGAGCTAACTCAAACAGTTTTTCAGCTTCCACTAAACATTAAATTCCTTGATCTCTTGGACATTTTCTAATAAAAATACATTGCTAAGCCCGGCCAGTGTGGCTCAGTGGCTGAGTGTCAACCCATGCACCAAGAGGTCGCCAGTTCAATTCCCGGTCAGGGCACATGCCCAGGTTGTGGGCCAAATCCCCAGTGGGGGCATGCAGGAGGCGGCCAGCCGATGGTCTCTCTCATGGATGTTTCTATCTCTCTCCCTCTCCCTTCCTCTCTAAAATCAATAAAGAAAAATTAAAAAAAAAAATCGATTGGTAAGATTATGGTTTCTGTATAGCTGGTACCCACCCAGTTTAAGTAAAATTTGGGAGAGTCTAAAGAGGGAGATTCTACAACAGTCAACAATTAAAGCATAAATAATAAACCCCAAAAGGAAAATAAAACAACCTCAGCCAACAACGAAAGGATCCGAAGCACAGACGTTCCAGGGATGGGGTGTTCTTTTTTGCTCTGAACTGGGAGGTATCTGCTTAGATTGTGTGCACGGCTTATTCTACTTTGAAATCTTGCTAACCACTCACAACCCCTCCTACCACTCAGCTTTTCCCTGGAGACCAGGCAGGCTTTGGCATAAAAATAAATGCAGGAAGTGAGTGTGAGCTAACAAAGACATCAGTACCATATGGAAAGCGAAGACTTGACCAAAGAAACCAAGAACCTGGGTGGGTCACACCTGAAGATTTGTGAGCAGACCTCCAAACTGTTATCTCCACATTCGTTTTACTTTTAAACAAATGACATCTCACATTTTCGTCAACTCTGAGGCACGATTACAATTCTGAAATCACAGTGACATATCATTGTGTCACTGTTTTCTTTCAGCCTTCCCCTCTCCCCATTTTTTTTGGCCTGCGTTCTCCCCCTTAAAATAAAGTGTGTGTGTGTTTAATTCAAACAGATAAAATGCTTAATGGCTAGTTGACTAATACTTCCGTATAATGGTGCTAAACTAGAGGTTATTAGTAACATAAGAGAGTACTGACTATAAATATTTATTCAGCCCCGTAAAGGGTAGTCAGGAGGTTTCTTTTTTACACAATAGGTGCGCCAGTCAGCACAGAGCAGGAAATACCACACACATTAGACGTGCTGTGCGGGGCTTAACACGTTGAAATTCTTGACAGGCACCAGCAGGTTAAGGTATATTGTAAATCATTTGATGTTGACAGAGCTTTCAATATAAGCAGAGTATTTTATACAAAGTCTTGGTACAGAGGACGGTGAGAAACTATTAGAATCTGAGCCTGATACCGAAGAGTATTAGAATGTGCCACTGAAAACACAAAGAAAACTGTTCATTTCCAAACTCTGTAGCTCTGTTCAATAACACCGGTAGCAAAGGATACATTTTGACAGCTTCATATAAGAAGAGAGATATAAGGAGACATTTTCAATAGAGAAATTCATTTAAGACAAGAGGTAGAGAATTTAATTTTGCATCTATAGGTTTTGTTTTTTTTAAGGGACAGACAAATGTAAGAAAGTCCACTCAGATTAAGTAAAATGTAAGTTAAACCCTAAAATGTTCTGATTTGGTTTTTAAAACTCTGCAAAAAAAAAAAATCACAATTCAAGAGCTAAACACAGTTTTATAAGCCTTATTTCAGCCAACATCATTTGCTAGTGAACATGCAGGTTTACAATCCCAGGCTCCTCCTCCACGTTAAACCAGGCGTCTCTGAGTCACTGAAGACAGGCATCCACTCCACTAGCGCAAAAACCTCACATTACTTACCCCCCAAACCCAGCACAGCCTCATCAGCAACTTTCTCCGCCTGACCACAGAGTTCTGCTTCCTTTAAAATTACAGAGGGAAAAAAAGGGCAGGAGACTGGAGGAAGTAGGAAGCGAGAGTCCAACTTGGAGGGTCACCAGAGGTTCCAGCAGCTGGAAAGGGCTGGATATTTCCCCTTCCATCACAGGCAGTCCACAGATATTCTGAGCACCTACTGTGCACCGTGGAAACATAAAGATGAAAAGGCAAAAGAGACAGCAGATGGAACCAGAAGTGGAAGGTAAGGCCACGTGGCTGTCACCCAGCATAGCTGCGCAGGGAGCCCCCTGAGGTCAGTCTCCACATCTCCCCTCGAAGAGGATGGATCTCCCTTGCCCTGGAGCAATACGATTAAAAACAAGGACTAATGTGACTGACTATTATCTTGACTACAGAAAACATTTGAAAATTAGAGACAGAAAAAGAATCCTTACAAGCCAAAGAATTCCTAAAATATGTCTTAGACACACACACACAAACTAGTCCTACAAAAACCACACCAAGTTCAGCAGCCAGGTGGAATACTACATCGGTACTAATGACTAATTCTTACCAGCCGAGCAAGAATACAAAATCTAATCAAACTGGTCATTCCACTCACCTAAGTCAGACACAGCTACTGACAAGTACCAAACATAGTCACTCTGAAAACATCGTTGTGTTAATTATGACAATGAAAGACATGTACAAAGGTGCATGTTCACATGTTTGAGACCCCAACTATCCCCATTAAAAATCTGACAGAACAGTACTGGCTTACATGGTGGCCTCCGGCCTTCTAACAATACATAGACCTGTGACAAGCTTTCTGACTCAAACATTTGACTGTCTACTATGTGCGAATCACCATGTTACCCAACCATGGACAAAGATAAAGTACACACTTCTCACCTCAAGAAGTCTGAAATGTAGACATCATGGGTGCCTATGTATACATACATATATAATGCATTACATATGCATATATGTAAAATACATACTACATATTGTCGGCTCTTATATGTTCAATGTGTGATTAATTTGAGAGGTGGGGAGAAAGTAAGGGTTGGAAGGCTCCAAAGAATCTATCTTATCAAAAGTAACATACAAAATTGTATAAATGGAATATGCTTTTATTTACATAAAAACACAGAAGCATGAGGGAAAATACGGCAGGGTAATAATAAGCAAGACATGAAAACTTGTGTTGGGACTCAAAACAGTAGCCATTCCTACCCCAACTTTTTAAAATTGACCCGATTGTTTCCTTTTGTATTTTTGAGTATTTATATATCTTTTTAAAAGCGTGCTGTGCATCTGTTACAGTTACTGGGTTATTATGGGCAAAGATCTCTAGGATGTAGCAATACTGAAATCTGAAAGCCCTACCTACCTACAATGCCACATCTCTTAAACAACGATTCCATTCAAGGCACTCGCACTTGGCATACAGTTTTCAAAACCATGTGCGTCCTCGCCTGTAGTGATTAGACTACGGGTTTTGTGTGGTGGGGTGGCACCTTGATGGGTAAAAGAAGGCCCTTCCTAGGAAAAGCTGCCCCCACCCCTGCCCAATTAAATTCACAGACACCACTCTACGGTTGGGGACACCTGGCATGTAGAATATCAGCGTCCAAACCATCGCCATGAAATCAAACGTCACCAAAAGCCTACGTTAACTAGGAGAGGACAGAGAGTAGTCATGAGGGGTGAAACAACCCGGTCCCCAGTGCTTCAGTTTCCATCAGTTACAAGAGCCATCTGTGCGGCACTCGCTCCACGCTGCCTTCCACCCAAGGCACATCACCATCGCAGCCCGGCCCGTCGCCGCCTCCCAGAACCTTCTCTGCCATCGCTCCCTCCGGCCGCCAGCGCCCTCCTCCAGCCCGGCCACAGCAGGAACCGCGATCGGACCCCCGGAGCGGCCACCCGCGTGGCGGGCGCCGAAGACGACGCTGTGCACCTGCTGGGCCGCGCGTCCGCCCGCCCGACCCGCGCCCTCACCTGGCTCGCCGCGCTCCATGTCGCCGGCTCGCCCACCGCTGCCTTGCGTCCTCTGCGCCGCTGCCGCCCGTCCCCGCTCCGATCGCACCGCCCGCTCCTCCTCGCCTCCGCCGCCACTCCCGCCGAGTCCCCGCCCCCGGAGGCGTCCGGCGCCACCCAACCACCTGACCGCCGACCGGTGCGCCGCCACGTAGCTGGCCGGGAGGGCGGGGCCGCGGAGATGTGGGACCAGCCTGCGGGCTGCTAGGGGGCTAGGTGGCTTTTGCGTCACACCCTCAAGTTATTTCTACAAGTTTCCTCCGAGGTATCCGCGATGCCCTTTCTCTGCCCCCTGAGCACCTGCCCTCAGGTCCTACTGAGTAGAGCGCTTAGGAAGGATCTTTAGAAATGCCTTTCCCCCCCTTATATTCTGCATATTCTCCTCCGACCGAAATCATCCCCAATGCCATTTTCAGCAGATCCCACCAGGGGAAAATGACACAGAATCTCGAACATTTATGTATTCCCTCTTTTCACAGAAATCGCGCATTTTTCGGCGATAAATTAGGAAGATTTTCCTGTAATAAGAACTGTTTCGCGTGCAGGATTAAGGACAACACTCTGAAATGGATTAAATTAACCAAAAGGCAGCATTATCAGCAGATCTGTTGAAAATGTACTTTGAGGCTTCGTGTCCATTGACCACGTGAATAGGCTGAAGTGCACGGAACAAGACTTGTAATTATTAGCATTAGCCCTGTTTTCAAAGTGTGTTTTGTGGTTACTCATCTTCCACGAAGTCACTTCGGTTCTGTCACTGTAAGGTGGCTCAATTTCATAAGCCTTCTGAGTCTGTGAGTGATGCAATTTCTTCCACTGTTACCTGGAGACTCTGCCCTGGCCTTGCCCTTCGGCTGGCAGCGTGGCATAGTACTCCAGGTACACTAGGCTCTTACTAATGTGTTTATTAGTTATCATAGTCAGCTGAAGACTCCGTGCTGCTGCACTCTGTGCCAACACAGGAGACCTCCCCTCAGGATTCCTGCTGCTCCCACTGCACCTGCCTCTTGCTTGGTGCCACTCACACCTGGCACTCATCTCTCAGGCCAGCCAGCTACGCCAGATATCCTACTGGCTTATAGCCTAGGAGATTATAAACTCCAACTGGTCAAGGACCATTTTGGCAGTGTTTTCATCGCTTTTATTATACCATGCATTGAAAAATATCTTAAGTTTAGCTTTTGGGTTTGCATTTTATTTTATTTTTTAAATATGTTGTTGTTTTTTTTAATCCTCACCCAAGGACATTTTTGCATTTATCTTCAGATGGAGCGGGAGGGAGAGAGGGGGGAAGAGAGAGAAACATTGATGTGAGAGAGACACATTGACTGGTTGCCATCCACATGACCCCAACCTGGGCAGGGACAAACTGCAACCAAGGTAGGTGCCCTTAGCGGGAACTAAACCTGGGACTCTCTGGTCCGCAGGCCGACACTCTAACCGCTGAGCCAAACCGGCCAGGGCTTAAATATGTTTTTATTGATTTTTTGGACAGAGAGAGAAACATCTTTGTGAAAGAGAAACATCAATCAGCTGCCTCCTGCATGCTCCCTACTGGGGATTGAGCCTGAAACCCGGGCATGTGCACTGATGGGGAATGGAACTGGGACCTCTCAGTCCATGGGACAACGTTCAATCCATTGAGGCACACCAGCCCAGCTCTGGTTTGCATTTTAAAATGAAGCACATTGTATCTGCTAATAATCCAGTGTTTGTAACAAAGATATGCAATAACATGCTTTTTTAAACTTTTTTTTTTTAAGTGTAATGGCAAGGCAATTTTTGGCATTGGCAGGAAATTCTATTATGTAGAGAATTTTTGACTAGCTGCTGCTCACAACTACCGTATAGAGAGAACATCTGAAGAGACTATCTCTCAACCTGTGGACTAACTTGTGGACAAATAAATAGCACTGTTGGCTAGAAATACTATTTATTCTATTCATATCTATTTAAAGTACTATGTAGTGATGGGTTTGACTGTTATGTATGTTGAAAGGAAAAATGCCTTGTTTTTTTCAAGAATGCGTATGCACCCTGGCTGGTTTGCTTAGCAGTTAGAGCATCAGCCCTCAGACCAAAGAGTGGAGGGTTTGATTTAGTCAAGGGCACGTACCTCAGTTGCAATTCAATCCCTGGCCCTGGTTGGGATTATGCGGGAGGCAATCAATCAATGTTTCTCTCTCACATCAATGTGTGTGTGTCTCTCTCTCACTTTGTCTCTTTCTCTCCCAATCAATGGAAAAATATCCTGAGGTGAAGGTAAAAAAAAAAAAAAAATGCGTATGCTTATTCACTCCTGTGGTAGAGAAGGCTAGCAGCCTACCCAATATTTGCTTTCCCATTGTCCTTTCTAAGAGAGCTCAGACATAGTTTGGGGGAGCAGAGTGTCCAGCTGAAACACTGGCCACTAGATTTACTTTGTCACGTTCTTGCTGTTCATGGTGACATGGATTCTTTATTAAGTTTCTTTTTTCAAAGGTCTATTTATTGGTGAAATATCTACATAGAAATTTTCCCCAAAGCAGATGAATTGAAACAAATTAAAATATTCAAGAGGATAGAAAAACATGGAAGTTATACGTTGTAAGTGGGAACGTCTGCACTCTGCCCTCACTGTACCTCTGAAAGCCAGCAGAAAACACACAGTGTGCCTGCCAGAGTGGCTCGGTTGGTTGAGCTCCGTCCTGTGCCTTAGGTAAATATTAACTTACTTTTTCTGTGTCTAAACATATCCTTCGGAGAGGATAAAAATAAAAATAACTCCTTCATTTAAACACACACACACACACACACACACACACACACACACACACACACACAGAATGTGTAGATGGTGGGGACTCTCGGCAGGCCCACCCCAGATGTTATGGGTCCTGAGGCAAGGGTTCAAGCTCAGGCCCTGCATCCGTTCCACCTGGCATACTCCTGTGTGTGGGCACCTTACCTACATACCCCATCTCTAGCCACTCTTTCCCATCAGCCACCCCTTGGCCATACCTCAGCCTAGGGTTGCACTCAAAAACTCTGTCCTGGGGAAATGGCGAAAACAAAGGTCCAGGAAACACATCCAGGGCAGTTTAGGGGGGTGATTTGGGAGTTAGTTGAGTGCACAGTATAAAGAGGGCGTAGGAATGGTGGGCGTGTCCATTTAGCCCCACAGACTGCTCACACAGATGAGAGTCGCACGTGGGCAGTATGTAAAGCAGGGGGCCCAGTCTGGGGGTGCTCAGGAACCTGGATCTGAGGTTACCAGGTAAGATACAGGACACCCAGTTCAATTTGAATTTTAGATGAACAACAAATAATTTCTTAGTGTGAGTATAGCCCCTGCAATATTTGCAACATACTTCTACTAAAAAAGTACCCATTGCTTATCTGAAATTGTTAATGGGTCCCTGTATTTTTATTTGCTGCCTGGCAACCCTGTCTCGATGGTCAGTTCTGGCTGTCTGATTAGTCAAACAACTGAGGGCATGAGATATCACAATTTTGAAAAAATTATCATAATCCAGAGTTAGGAGGTCCAAGAAACCAAAAGAAAGTTTTGGAGAAATACTGATTTAATGTCAGGTAATTAACATTTAATTGCTAAAGAAAATATTACAGCCTGCATCCTCTCAGCTATGAAGAGTGTGAATGTGAAATAAACAACTTGGAAAATGTGTGAAAGTGGGTATTGGCAGGAAAGCACACTTCATACTAATGGAAGTTAGACGTGCGGATCCCCAAATGTTCACAGGAAGCATCCTCACATTGTCGATTTTGTTATGAAAGCCGTAGACCACTTCATCGTCCTTGTGTTTGTTTAAAGCCACTTTGAGTTCTGTGTTTACCAGATTACATTGTGGGAGCTGAACACGGTTGAGGAAGATGCTAAATGCTTAAAATATCTTAACAAGCCGTGTTTTCTGAAGGGAGCCCTTGATGTGACATAACTTCAGAGTTTATTTAATGAAATAAGTGTGTTCTTGTTCCAATGAGGACATGATTTTAAGAAATGTTGAGGCCTGGCAGGGTAGCTCAGGTGGTCAAAGCATCATCCCGTGCATGCCTAGGTTTCGGGTTCAGTCCCTGGTCTGGGCATGTACGGGAGGCAACCAATCGATGTTTCTCTCTCATATCGATGTTTCTCTCTTTCTCTCTCTCTCATCAATAAAAAACAAACAAACAAACAAAAAAAACAAAAAACTATCCTCAGGTGAGAATTTTTTTTTAAAGAAATGTTTAATTCTGAAGCAGGGAATGAGAAAAGTAGAATATGGTTCCTCTATGCAAAATATTTTGGCCACTGTTACAGATTCCCTGGGAAACAAACTGTGAGCTGGTTGGAGGCTTGTGTGCAGGAAGCTTATTGGGGATCAAACCTGTGGGAGGGAAGCAAGCAACATTAAGATGGGAAGACTGACCTTCGGTGCAGTCACAAAAGACTCACCCCATCCCTCCAGGAGCTCTGGCTGGGATGTCCCTTCAGAATTGTCCCAAATTGAAGCAAGGGGCCCTGCCTTTATACCCTACACTGACCCACCCTAAGAAGTAGGCTGCCTTCAGGAAGTAATCTTGGGCAAGGTGGCTTTCTCCAGTGGGGGGCAATTTGCCAAGAGGAACACAGTGGACAGCCATCAGCTGCTAACAGTCCCAGATCTTCAGGACTGAGTGGGCGGTACCACTTGGCATCCTCTCAATCACATTCTATAAACCTCTTGGGCTTCCCTACCTACATTATAAATGTATTACTATGAATCAGAGTAGAACTAAGAAGTGTCAAGCAAGGAAATAAAAACTAAACCTACCTTCCAATGAAATTGGAGTTTCAGAAAAATGTTTTACTGCCCAGATGATAGGCCCTTGGTCCCGAATCTTCCTCAAAGGGCCAAAAATGTACTCCTGATGACATTGTAATGATATGCTATGACATTACCACTAAAATCTTTTCAAAGAAGCTCCAAAGAAAATGTCACTCATGCTGTATTTTAAGCCTAGGTTTGAGAGAGAAAGAGAAAGAGAGAGAGAGAGAGAGAGAGAGAGAGAGAGAGAGAGAGAGGAGGATGCAGGGAGGGAGGGAGGGAGGAAAGAAAGAAGGCAGGCATTTCATGGATTTGTCCTAAAGCCCAAGATACACAATAGGATACATGCCCTTCCTCCACAGATGTACTAAAATTAAAATGATGGATCATTGAAGAGAATCTCTCCTTTCCTCACTTATCCTCTCTCTGGTTTCCTCCCCAGGGAACATTCAAGAAGCAGAGGCTTCTGAAGTGAACCCATTAGATGCGGATGTGAAATCACCTACCAGAGATCTACTACTTCTGACACAGGAGAGAAAAACGTTCTCTCTTCAGTCTCCACTAATAAACCGTCTGAGGGTTCCGTGTTAGTCGAGGGACTTATGAGTCCCACTTGCTGGCCTGTGGGTGAATTGTCTGAAAAATACTTCCTATGGTTCTCAATATTTTCTTTGAAGTTTTAATTTCTGCACTGAAAAGCAAATCCAGCTGTTTTCTCTAATTCACACTTCATTATAGTTAATGCTGGGATTTTAATGAAGATAAAATCAATGGGAGGGTACATTAGTACTCTTCCCCCACAACCTTGAGCAACAGAATGGCATCTTGCAAATGAGGACATGAGACACAAAAATATTAAGAAACTTACTCAAAATCACATACCTTTTACATGTCAGCTGTAACTCACCAGAGATCTCCCTCCAGTGTAGAGATCTTTCTACCATGGCAACAAAACAGCTCCAAGGATGAATCAGCGCACTGACCCAGCTTCATTCAGAAAAAAAACCTCACAAGTGAACATTCCCTATTTAATCCGCCACCTCGGTGCCCTCCCAATGGCCAGACTTAGGATCAAAACACGGTGGGAGCCCTGGCCAGTGTGGCTTAGTTGGTTGGAGTGTCGTCCCATGCACCAAAGGGTTGCAGGTTCAATTTACAGTCAGGGCACATGCCTAGGTTGCGGGTCCTATCCCCAGTTGGGGCACCTACGGGAGGCAACCGATTGATGTTTCTCTCTCACATTGATGTTTCTCTTTCTCCCTCTTCCTTCTTCTCTCTCTAAAATCAATGAAAACATATTCTCAGGTGAAGATTAAAAAAAAAATTGTAGGAAGGATGCTTGACCCCCTTTGTGTCCTGGTAGCACAGAAGCACGTCATCCACTTTAGGAATGGTGTTCTCCGGAGCAGACACCCTCCTAATTCTATAAATCAGCAAGACTGGAAATTCTAACTCAGACTCAAACTCCGCAACATGGTCACACTTAGTTATTCAGGCACTCTCTCTCGGGGAATTACCAACTCATTGCTTAGGTGAACAGCCAGAGCAATATTTTCAATGGTGGAAATTGTACAAATGAAAAAGACAGTGAGAAACTTTCCACCAACTCTGGTAGAAGTTATTAACAATACCACTCTGCCATGATGGAATACCGATCAGTCACGACTCTTTGGCATGAGTAGGAATAGACAAATAATAGCATGGCTCTAGAGTCCCTGTTGTCTGGTCATGGGGGCATTTGTATCATTGCTAATGCTTCTTACTGAACTTGGATCAAGAAAGCAGGCTAGATAAACAGAGTGTGCCTCATCCGAATAAAATCTGCTTGGCTTTCTAAGATTGATACTCAAGGCCTATGGGATTTATTTTCTTGTCCTGGGTTGGACACATTGGGGTTCCTGGTTTTGAAGCACGTTACAGGTAATGTCAATTGTTCTTCATGGTCATGATGTGCACTACATTCTCCCCGGAGTGTTTAGTGCATCTGCTTGGTCACACTTTTGCTGGTGATCATCATGATGACACAGCAAAAAGTCAAGAAGATCTCTCAATAACTTGGTTATGGAGAGAGCTGACCAATCCCCTAGAGTCAAAGATCTAGATCTCGAGCATTTCCTGAGTTGGTCAACTTCTCAAAATTCACAGAATGACCAAAAGAAGGTCGTGAGAGACTGAATGTAGACATGAATGATGGCCAGACCATGTTTGGCAATACACCCTGAACCACAGCCCATCCAAAAGGCCAGACCACAACCTCTGCAGCAGACAGCCACGAACAGTCAGGACTTGGTCAGTGACAGCCAGCTTCCTTATTTTTCATCCCTGATTCCAACTCAGGACCAGCCAGAGAAAGTCAAATACGCTGCCCATATGTTCATGTGATTAAAATCTTTTTCTTGTGACTACACATGATTTTCAAGGTTTAAACAATACTTCTTAGTACATCTTGTAAGTTTCTGCTGTATTCATCAGTACTCTTGATTGCAAGTCATAGAAACCCAATTTGAGCTAAAGAAAAAAAAGGGGATTACTGGTTCAAGTTACTAGAAATTACAAGTGTGAGGTAGGAGTCAAGTGTAATGAGGTTTGGGCAGGGTTCAAGGTAGGGAAAAGAAGCTAATGGGGTCTTCCGAGTGGGTCCCTATGCTATGCGTGTTTTCCACCGATGGTTCCTAACTGGTATTGATGCTTCACATGCTAGTGCATATCTTCCTGGCCCTATGTTCAGTGACCTCATGTTGGTACCTTGCCGCTGACCACAGGAGAGTATTTACACCATGGAAATTAGCAAATGCTACAGATGAAACACCCCTCACCCCCCGCCAGCTAGTTGTTATCAGTGTGCCACAAACCATGGTGTAGCTGATGGGCAGTGGGGCAGGTTCCTCTATCTATTTCCTTTTTCTGTAAACTGTAGAGAATAATCATGCCCATGTCATGGGGTTGCATAGAGGATAACATGAGATCGTCCAACATGTAGAACAGTCACAGTATGTACTGTATGTACTCGAATCTAAGATGCTGCCACAGGGACGATACAGCATTATTTTTATCACACTGCCAAGAAATAAAGCGCCAGTAATAAATGCTTTCCGACCGCAGGGTCTGTAAGACATATCTCAACTTCAGAAATGGCAAAATGTGAAAAAATGTCTGTCTTAGAAAGAATGAAGTACAGTAGCTTGCTTATAAAATACTCCATTAACAGTATATTCTCACTGTGACTGGCTAAAATGTGTGTGTACATGTAATAGAAAATCACTTCTCTCGTTCTACCACTTGAAGCATCAATTCATTCAAAATTTCAAGCAATAAAAATGCTCAGAAATCAGATCCCTTATATTCATGAGTGCACAGCAGGTAAGTAGAAGGGGAGGAGGAGACTAGAAGTAGGAGTACTTTTCCCGAATAAAACCAAGCACAAAATTCAATGAGATTTGAATTTCAAAATAGTGGGTTTAAAAACAAACATGAAGATTTAAATGTACAAGAAACATCGATGGAGCCTTCAAGTAACGCTTAAAATCATAAACAAGTAAATACAAAATCCGGGGTTCTCTGAACAATTTATGAACATTTTAGAAAAGCATGTAAACTTACATGAAAAGTGAGGGGGCGCTAAGTGTATTTATTTGACTAATTATGCCTGTCCTCAGGGGAGGACAGGAGGCTGGTAAATAATTCCAAAGGAAGGGTAATGGCTGCTGTGGAATTTTCTCCAGGCTGTGGGAATGAATTTATATTGTGTAAAGAAAAATTCCTGGAAACAAGTGAGCACAGGTTACCAACTTGGAGAGAGAAGAGAAACTGCTGTGTTTATACAAAAGAACTTCAAAGAGAAATGTTTATTTTACTTTTTATGCCATTGCAACTAAAAATAAAATGTAAACGCCTTCCATAATTCTGTGTGTTTGCTAGTACACAGAGTACGGAGTTTTCAGCAGGCCACAGAACACAACGACCTTCAGCAAAACTGCGCTCCAAACCCACTGGAAGCAATCTCTAAGCCTTCTGGGGAAGCCTCCCCAGCTTAGGAAGCTCTGGCTTTTGACCTCAAAATAACTCCTGAGTTCAGCACAGGGTTTCCGGGCTCATTTGCCTAAATGCATACTTGTCAGCTGACCACAGCCCAGTTCCTGCACCGGAAGACTTTGCAAATCAGGTTTCAGGCCATGATGGGAAGGCCACTCCCAAAGACCCATGTGAAAGGCGTGGAGTGAAATGCTGAACCAGGAACCGCTTTCTCATGTGGCATTGAGACATGTGCCTCCAGCAGCCTGGCCTGTGAGCCTCAGAGGGCTTCTCAGAGGACGGGAATAGCAAACTTGGCTTGCAGGACACTCCTATAAGGATCAGGAAATAGTGTTTAAAAGTGCTTTGTAAGCTGTAAAAGTGCTTTACAAATGGAACGAACTATTATTACTATTATCCCTGCCACTGTTACTCGCACTGCAGAGCTGGCAAAGTGGCAGTCGCCGTGTCCCTGTACTATGAACTTCGGACAGGATTTCAAGCAGAATGGATACTTAATAATAAAGATATATGTCTGCTTAAACCAAACAGGTGTTTCAAGATAGAAATTTCACTTCACTTTCTATGATGAAGTCTAAAGGAATGCTGGAAAGATCATGGGCTTTTAATTCAGACAGACTGGATTTAAATCTGGATTTAATATCTATTTAGCTGTGTGATGGTGGGCAGGTTACTTAACTTCCCTGAGTTTAGGGAACCCACCTCCCAAGCTTGTTGTGGGCATTCCATTATGTAAACTGGCCAGCTCAATAAATTCTGTCTTTCTCCCTATGCTCTTAAATCCTTATCTTTTCCCTTATATATCCACAGGTTTCAGGCTTAGGACATGGACATCTGTGAGGAGTCTTGATTCTGTCCACCCCACGTGCCCGTTTGACAATGAGAGGGTTGAGTCTGGGCACAGCCTCCTCCTTCGGCTGTGTACCCAGAAGCAATACCGCTCGAGGGGAACAGATGTGTTTCATCTGGGGTGCGGCTATTGCCAATCGTGGTGACAACATTTGATAAACAAGGAGCGGGCATGAATTCATTTCGTGCCCTGTCTTGATTCCAGCAGCCATGTTTATTCAACCATCCAACTGATCACTTCGAGAAGAATTTAGTACCTAGTTGACATGTACCAGTCGTTAGAGAGAGTTAAACAGCGACCCAATTCATTGTCCCTGAGGGAATTTCTGAGAGAAACAATATGAAAGTACAAAAGTCTGTGTCAGACCAAGGACCAGTAGGGACTGCTACACCCACTGGAAGGACAATTAGCACCCTCACTAATTTGGAATTGTTTTGTGGGTCTTTTGTAATGGAGTTGACTTTCTCCATTATTTACTGTGGGAGTAAATTTATTTTATCTTGTTTACTATTACTTCATGCGAGTACTGACTGATGTTGACGCCTGGCTTTAGATTTGCATGGTTTGAGGCTAAGCCTCCCTGTAGGAATTCAAGCAATAACGGCCTGCCAGCGGCTGTGACTGCTGCCCAAGCAAACAATGCCAACGTTTCCTCAGTGAAACCAATGAGAGCATTTCACTAGGCTTGGAGGTTAGAGGGATGTAGACTCGAGCCCCCCAGTAATGAGTGTGCTACGTGCTTTAAACATGCCCCCTGTTCACTGCTTGCTTTTGCCGGGTCTTAAAGCAGCTTTTTTCCTGGTAAAAGTGTTGATGCTGTTTATTTACACCCTGGGGAGGGGGGCACCTAGAGGGAACACAGGGATTTGAGGTTTGCAACTGTGGACCTCAGGAAAGGAAGCTCAGAGAAAGCAAGGGAAGGAGAGAGAACAGGAAGAAGGCAGTACGGAGGAGGGACCTACTCCTGGAGGGAAGTAGGAGGCAGCAACCCCCCCCCCCCCCCCGTTTCTATTAGTGAGAGCAAAGGAATCACAATTTCCATCCTCTCTTGAGCACTTTTGATTTTTTTTTTTTTTTTAATTTAGGAGGAGCTAGAATGAGACACTTAGATGATCAGGTCCCAGATGCCCAACACCTTATGTCATTGCTAAGGAAGGTGACTGATTTCTTTCAGGCTGGGCTCTGGCTCCTAAAATTGGGGTGAGAATACTTTTAGAAGGAGGAAGGGAAGGTAAGGGGGGAGAGAGAGAGAGAGAGAGAGAGAGGGGGGGGAGAGAGAGAAGAAGAAGAAGAAGGAGGAGGAGGAAGAGGAGGAGGAGGAGGAGGAGGAGGAAGAGATGGAGAGAGGGAAGAAAGGACTGCCTTGCTGGGGTTGCTGGTCAGGTGCTGAGCTGGCTGAGTGGCCTTTGACTTCTGGCCTTGGGAGGACAACCCGAATCATTTCTGCCATGGTTGTTTCTGGAATGTTCCAACTGCACATACAGACTCTGAAGTGCACGGAACGTAGGCAGATGTGGAGGAAAACGTGCCTTTGACCTGGGACTCTGAAACCACCTGTCACTCAAAGAAACAAGAACGTGAACCTCAAGCTGCGGAGAGAAACTGAGACCCAGAAGCCCCTGGGCTCCTGTCACTGTCAGGGGGCTGCCCTGTTTTTGCTGGGTGATCTGGGAAAAAACCATATCTCAGGGATGAGAGGGGCCAGGTAAAACCCTGTGAGAAAGGGGAAGTACCCCTCCTTCATGCAGTATAATGATAGGTTATTGGTATAGATTTATTGCCAAATACACGCTCTTAAAAATAAAAATATGTGTTTTATTTAATTCTGTCGCAGAATAATAAAAGCCTGCACAAATCCTATTCAACATGGTTGCCTTAGTCTGCCTAAGCTGTCGTACAGAGTGTCACAGGCTGGTGGCTTAAATGGCAGACGTCTATTTCTCACAGTACTAGAGGCTGGGAAGTCCAGGATCAGGTGCTGGCCCATTCGGTTCCTGGTGAGGGCCTGCTTCCTGCTTCACGGATGGCCACCTTGTCACTGTGACCTCATGGAGAGGAAGAGAGAGACAGACAGAGATCTGTGTCTCTTCGAAGATGGACACCAGTCCCATAATGAAGGTTTCACCTCATGACCTAATCACTTCCCAAAGACCCCCTTCAAAATATCATCACATTGGGAGTTTAAGCTTCAACGTACACATTTTGACAGAACGCCTTCAGCCCATAGTAACAATGACATAGAAAACTATTTAGCAAGAGATGTGTATGCTTCTTTCGCATCAGAACTATTTTGTTTAACATAGATACTGTTTTAAATACCTTAGATATTACACAAGTGAATTTGTCCTAAGGTGATCACATGACCTGGTTTCCCCAGTACAGTCTGGGGTTATGTCTTTCGTCCTCGGTGGAATTAATATAACACCCCCTTTTACTCTCAAGTGTCCTGGTTTGGATAATAAATTATATGGGTGCCCTTCTTATTACCTGTATTCCCAAAATATATTTGCAGATTGGAAAGTTTTGATCATTTTGAAGCTGGATGTTTGATATATGGGGATTTATTTAATTTACATAATGAAAATCTTATATATTTATAGTTGAGTTTTTATAGTTACAGTTTAAACAAATATGGACTATTTATTTTAAGTTCAAGCAGTTGTATCTCTTTCAAATAGTATAAAAATATCATTAATAGGGCAAGAACTTAGGATCTTTTTGCATATACAAAATTGTATTCTTGAAGAGTTGTTTGTAACTGAAAAGCATGCAAATTGAACTATTATAATTGAAAGGTTTTGAATAAATTAAGAGTATTTGTTATATTAAAAGACTAGAGGGAATCCTGTCTCTTAATAAAGAATCTCTTTGTAAAAAAAGATCATTAATGTCCTTATTTTCCTTCTGTGCAAACGTATATATTTTATATGGCCCAAGAAGCAACACAGTTTACACGTTTTTCTCATCTGTAAAACAAGAAACAATACTACCTACAAGAAAGTCATTGTGAGGAAGACATTTTCTTTTCTTTTTTTTCTTTTTTTTTTTTAAAAAAAGGTTTTTTTTTATTTTTTATTTATTTATTTATTTTTTTTATCCTCACCCGAGGACATTTTTTCATTTTTTGTTCAGATAGAGTGGGAGGGAGAGAGAGGAAGAGAGAGAGAGAGAAACATCGACGTGAAAGGGACACATTGAGTGGCTGCCACCCGTACGATCAACCAGGGCCGGGGACAAACTGCAACCGAAGTACATGCCCTTAGCGGGAACCGAACCCGGGTCTCTCTGGACCGCAGGCCGACGCTCTAACCGCTGAGCCAAACTGGCCAGGGCGACATTTTAAATTTTATGTAAAGAATATAGCTGATTGTCTGGTCAGTATGTCTCAGTGGATTGAGCATAGTCCCATGTACCAGGAGGTCACTGGTTCAATTCCTGGTCAGGGCACATGCCCGGGGTTGCCGGCTCAGTTCCCAGTGGGGGGCATGCAGGAGGCAGCTGATCGATGTTTCTCTCTTACATTTAAGTTTCTATCTCTTTCTCTCTTCCTCTCTCTCTAAAAAAAAAAAAATCAATAAAAACATTTGTTAAAAAAGAAGACAGCTCATTGCCTGGTGTACAGTAAGAAAATAAATGTTACTATTTATATCAGCTACTGCCAAAATTTGTCTTTATGGTGAGCTGATGTATTATATCATGGAAGTGTTAAATGATAGCAGTCACAAACCCTCTTGGAACTCATCTTTTTATTACTATACATTTTTGGTCATGGAAATCAGAGAATCAAAATATTTAACATGCCTGAGTGGGCAGTGTTAGAATAAAAATTACATAAAAAAGATACCCTGGCCCTGGCCAGTTTTGCTCAGTGGTTAGAGCATCGGCCCACGGACTGGAGAGTCCCAGGTTCGGTTCCCGCTAAGGGCACATATGTCGGTTGCAGTCTGTCCCCAGCCCTGGTTGGGGTTGTGCGGGTGGCAGTCGATGTGTCTCTCTCACATTGATGTTTCTCTCTCTCTCTTCCTCCCTCTCTCCCTCCCACTCTATCTGAAAATAAATGCAAAAAAAAATAAAAATAAAAATAAACTCCTCAGGTGAGGATTAAAAAAAAAAGAACAAAAAAAAAAAAAGAAAAAGATACCCTGGTCAGTGTGGCTCAGTGGTTAGAGTGTCAGCCCACACACCAAAGGGTTTCCTGTTTAATTCCCCATCAATGGCACATACCTGGGTTGCAGATTCAATCCCAGGCCCTGGTTGGTCAGGGTGAGTGCGGGAGGCAACCAACTGATGTGTCTCACATCGATGTTTCTCTCTCTCTCTCTCTCTCTCTCTCTCTCTTACCCTTCCTCTCTTCCACTCTCTCTAAAAAAAATCAATGGAAATAATATCCTTGGGTGAGGATTAACAAAATAAATGGTACTTAAACTAATTTGACAGTCTCCCATTAACTCGGCCAGCTAGCTAGCCAGCCAGTCATGAACTACGTACTGAACGCCCGCTACGTGCAACCTTGAACCTGTGCGACTAGACCCGGCACAGCGTGCGACCTGAACGTAGGAGACCAATAGGAAAAACCACCGTATTACAGCCCAGGTTATTTTGGTGGAATGAAAAGGTCCTGGTTAAAGTATAAATCTATTTATTAATCAGTAATATTCCTTCCCATTCTGGCCATAGAGTTCGTTTCCACATGTTTGTGCCAGGGACAAAGATGACGTGATGTGCTCTTCTCTGTGCTGGTCTGCGCCTGGAGGCTTAGTACACTCTATGGAAAATCTTTCTTTCCTTCTTTTCATTCCCTCTCAACCCTTCAAGCCTTTGGGCCTTTGAAATAAATCCGTGCTGAATTTATTGACTTAGGCATTCCAACAGAGCAGGGGGAACATCAGAGACCAGAGAAACATTAAAAACGTTTGGTGTGCCCTGGCCGGTTTGGTTCAGCGGTTAGAGCATTGGCCTGCAGTACAGAGAGACCCGGGTTCGGTTCCCGCTAAGGGCATGTACCTCGGTTGCAGTTTGTCCCCGGCCCTGGTTGGTCGTGCGGGTGGCAGCCACTCGATGTGTCCCTTTCACGTCGATGTTTCTCTCTCTCCCTCCCATTCTATCTGAGCAAAAAAATAAAAAATTAAAAAATAAAAACGTTTGGTGTGTGCCTTGGTTGGTTTGGCTCAGCGATTAGAACATCGGCCAGCGGACCAATGAGTTGCAGGTTCAATTCCCAGTCAAGGGCAGGTACCTCGCTTGTAGCTTGTCCCAGGCCCTGGTCAGGGTCATGTGAGAGGCAACCACATCGATATTTCTCTCTCTCTCTCTCTCTCTCTCTCTCTCTCTCCCTCCCTCCCTCCCTTCCACTCTATCTGAAGATAAACAGAAAAATATCCTTGAGTGAGGATAAAAAAAACAAACAAAAAAAATTTGATGTACTTCCCCCTCCAGAGTGCCCACTTTTTCTTATTGAGAAACAACAGTTAATGGTATTCTTGCAGCAGAATGGCCATCGCTTCGTTTGCAAACAACTAATAGCCTGTCGATCATCTCCTTCTCAGATTAATTTTATAAATAATACATTTAGCACTTCCTAGTTTAAACAATAGGCACTAGTTTTAAAAAAAAAGAGTGTAGTAATAAAAGTCATAATTTTTATAACCTGCTTTTATGAAGAGTTTTCAAAAAAAACATATGTGCCCAGCTGGTGTGACTCAGCTGAGCATCGACCCATGCACCAAGAGGTTGCTGGTTCAATTCCTGGTCAGTGCACATGCCCAGGTTGTGGGCAAAATCCCCAGTGGGAGGCATGCAGGAGGTGGCCCATTGGTGTTCTCTAGTCAATGTTTCTATCTCTCTCTCCCTCTCCCTCTCCCTCTCCCTCTCCCTTCTTCTCTCTCTAAAATCAATAAAGAAAAAAAAAGAAAAAACATATGTACTCAAGTTTATTACAAGTTAAATAATACCCAGATAATTAAAAATATTTAATGAGTTTTCCTGAATATGCAAAATAACACTTTCGTCTATTTGTGGAAAACCTATAGCATTTCAGAAAGCAAAATTGGGAGAAAATAAGCCCACACCTGTGGTATTATGCACTCGAGAGCTTCAGGTTGCTAAAAATCCTCGGCTTCTCAATCAATAAACAGCAGGCAGCCCTGGTCATAGAGTAGCACATTTTCAGTTATAAGACAGAAAGCCCAGTCGAACTGGTCAACAGTAACTGGAACTGGTTTCAAGGTAGGACAGGCTTCACAGTGGTTTGATTTGGCAACTCTGTGATATCAAAAGAACCCAGCTAGAGTAGCAATCAAATGTCACACTTTTCCTCTTTTCTGTCTGAGTCTTACTGTCATAATCTATACAATCCTATAGTAACACATCCTGTCTAGATTGGGCCTGCCAACTGACAGTATGATTTCCAACAAACCCTCAAACCTTCACTAACCTAGCATTCTCCAGAATAATATTGACTTCACAATACTTTCTTCAATGAAATTCTGCATGGTGACAAAACCAAGAATGGTATCAGAGGATTCCCAATACTGCCAAACTGCATAATTTTGGGACTTATGGAAACAACATAAATGTCTGTCAAAGGGTGAATGGATAAAGAAGTTGTGATATATAAATATATATATTATTCAGCCATGAGAAAGAAGGAAATCCTGCCATTTGCAACAACATGGATGAAACTTGAGGGCATTATGCTAAGTGAGGTAAGTCAAACAGAGAAAGACAAATATTGCATAATCTCACTTATATGTGGAATCTAAAAAAGCTTAATTCATAGAAACAGACAGTAGAATGGTGGTTATCAGGGGCTGGGGGTAGAGGACTTGAGGAGATATTGGTCAAAGGGCACAAACTTGTAACTACAAGATGAATAAATCCTGGGATCTAATGCCCCACCTAGTGATTAGTCATCAAGACTGTATTGTATACCTCAAAGTTGTTAAGAGATTAGACCTTTACTGGTCTTACCACCAAAAAGAAATAATTATGTGCACTCCATCTTGAGTCTGTTGTTTCTTTTTAATATTAATGTGACCCCACAAGGCCCAGCACAATCCCACAGCCACTCTATAATGACCACATGAAACTCCACACCATATGACACCACCCCACAATGACCCCATGCAACCTCATGTGATCCCACACAACCCACAACCACCCCTGTGCCCCACCCCACACAATCCCACAAGGCCCCATGCAACTCCACAGGATCCCACAACAATCCCACAAGGACCCCAGATAACAGCACAATGATCCAATGTGACTCCACACCACAAACAGAGCCACTTTAACAAGAAGCCAGAGCTGCCATCCCAGAGGAACTGTAAAATATATACATAACAATAATTATCATTATTATGTGATGTGATAGGGGTATTGACTAACATTATGTAATCATAATACAATATATAAATTATCAAATCAACAAACTTATACAAGACTATATGTCAATTATATTTCAATCAAAAAATAAATCTTAAAGATTTTCCCATGCATTCATTCAAATACAAATATATGAGGATTCCAAAATGGTGGCAGAGTGAATGGAAGCTACACAGACCATCTCCCAGGACCAAACTGGAATTACAACGAATTAAAGACAAATTGTCAGGAAAAACCAACAGAAAAGCATCTGGAGAGGACCTGTATAACCAAGGACAGAAAGAAGACATTAAATCTAGCCTGGTAGGAACTGTGGTGGTACGAGAGCATGGGCTGGGAGCCCATGGACAGCAGCTGTTTAGCTATCAGCAACTCCCTCTGGGTTAAAATCCCAAACTGGCTCCACAGCGCAGAGGGCTGGGACAGAGCACTAAATTAGCTATAGCCACTCACCTTGGGCTCTGGCAGAGGGAGGATAGATCAGACTGGAACTGTGTGGAGAGACTCAGAAGCTTGGAGAGCTGGGAGGGCAATGGGAGTTTTGTGTGAATCACTATCTCACAGGACAGTAGCCATCTTACTCAGAGAGCCCCTTCCCAGAGGCCCAGGGAGAAGTAACAGCCCCTCCCTCAGAAATTTAACACCACCTGGCCAGCCCAGAGAAATGCAAATTGAGGCTCATTAACAGCCAGCAAACATCTGCCCCACCCTCTGGAAATCCTCTTACCCTGAACACCTGAGGGATTTTTATCATTCACTTGAGGGCTACAACCCAAGGCTCATCAAGTAACTGAGACTAATAGCCTCCAGGCCAAAAGCCTAAGGATAATTGCTTGCAAATCTACCCAGGAAAGTAAGACTTGACAGTGGTGTTTAATGTGTGTCCTCTCACATTCATCCAAACCCAGTAGAGGGAGCCACAATCAGCAGAACACCAACACTCACAGGGGAAAATTGGCAGGCTCCAAAACCCATAGAGACAGCCAAAATGGTGAAACAAAGAAACAAATCCCAAATGAAAGAACAAGAGAACTCTACCGAAGAAGAGATAAATGAAATGCAGTTAAGCAAGTTATCAGAGGTAGAGGTCACAGTATGATAATGAGGAAGCTCAACAGCATGAGTAAAGATATAGAAACATTGAAAATTAACCAATTGGATATGAAAAATCACCAAGCAGAAATGAAGAATGACATAGCAGAAATAAAGAACACATTGGAAAGAATAACCAGCAGAGTAGAGGAAGACAAAGACCAGATCAGTGAATTAGAAGACAGGGTAGAAAAAAATCACCCTATCAGCAAACCAAAAGGAAAAAACAATTAAAAAACAGGAAGACAGCTTAAGAGAACTGTGGGACAAAATGAAACATAACAACATCCGCATTATAGGAGTTCCAGAAAAAGAAGAAAATGAGCAAGGGTTAGAGAATATATTTCTAGGAAATAGTGATGGAAAACTTCCCTAACTTGGTGAAGGAAAAAGTACAAGAAGGACAGAGAGCCCCAAGTAAGAAGAACCCAAACAGGCCCAAGACACATAATAATTAAAATGCCAAAAGTTGAAGACAAAGAGAGAATCCTAAAGGCAGCAAGAGATAGGCAACAGGTTACCTACAAAGGAACCCCCATAAGGCTATCAGCGGACTTCTTAACAGAAACACTACAGGCCAGAAGGGAATGGCTTAAAGTAATCAAGGTAATGAAAAACAAGGATCTGAATCCAAGACTACTCTATCCAGAAAAGCCATCATTCAAAATAGAAGGTGAAATAAAAAGCTTCCCAGACCAAAAAAAAAAAAAAAAAAGGCTAAGGGAATGCATTAGCACAAAACCAGCACTGCAAGAAATGTTAAAAGGACTGCTGTAATTAGTACAAGAAATAGGAAGAAAAATATAACCACAATAAACAAAATAGCAATAAATAAGTACATATCAATAATAACCTTAAATGTAAATGGGTTGAACGTACCAATCAAAAGACACAGAGTAGCTGATTGGATAAGAAAGCTTGACTCATATATATGTTGCTTACAAGAGACCCACCTCACAACAAAAGACTCACATAGGTTGAAAGTGAAGGGATGGAAAAAAATCTTCCAAGCAAACAGAAAGGAAAAAAGAGCTGGGGTAGCAATATTCATATCCGATAAAATAGACTGCAAAATGAAGGTTATAACTAGAGACCAAGAAGGCCACTACATAATATTGAAAGAATCTATTCAATAGGAAGCTATAACTTGGTAAACATATATGGACCCAAAATAGGAGCACCAAAATATACTTAAAAACTTCTGGAGGACTTCAAAGGAGAAATTGACAGAAATACAATCATAGCAGGGGATTTCAACACTCCACTGACATCACTGGATAGATCTAGACAAAAAACTGACAAGGAAACAGAGACTCTAAATGATGCACTAGATCAAATGGATTTAATAGATATCTACAGAAAATTACACCCCAAAACTGCAGAATTCACATTCTTCCTAAGTGCACATATGATATTCTCAAAGATAGACCACATGTTAGGACACAAACTAAGTCTCTACAAGTTCAAGAAGATTGAAATCATATCAAGCATCTTCTCAGATTACAGTGGCATGAAACTAGAAGTCAATTACAACAAAAACACACAAAAACATTTAAACACATGGAGGCTAAATAGCATGTTATTAAACAATAAATGGGTTATCATGGAAATCAAGGAAGAAATTAAAAACTTCCTGGAAACCAATGAAAATGAACACACAACAACACAAAACCTATGGGACGCAGCAAAAGCAGTCCCAAGAGGGAAGTTCATAGCACTACAGGCCTACCTCAAGAAACAAGAAACATTTCTAACTGACTATCTAACCTCACAATTTAAAGAACTAGAAAGCAAACAAAAAGAAAACCACAGAGCAAGTAGAAGGAAAGAAATAGTAAAGATCAGAGCAGAAATAAATGACATAGAGACTAAAAACACAATTCAAAAGATTAATGAAACAAAGAGCTGGTTCTTTGAAAAGATAAACAAGATTGATGGACCCTTAGCTAGACTCACCAAGAAACAAAGAGAGAGAACCCAAATACACAAAATCAGAAATGAAAGAGGAGAAGTAATAACTGACACCACAGTGATACAAAGGGTCGTTAACAACTACTGTGAACAATTATACACCAACAAATTGGACAATCTAGGCAAAATGGACAAATTTCTAGAAACACATAGTCTCTCAAAATTGAACCAGGAAGAGGCAGAAAACTTGAACAGACCAATAACAACTAAGGAAAGTGAGGATGTAATCAAGAATCTCCCAGCAAACAAAAGCCCAGGCCTGGACAGCTTCACTGGAAGTTTTACCGAACATTCAAAGAAGAACTAACACCCATTCTCCTCAAACTATTCCAAAAAATTCAAGAAGAAGGAAGACTTCCAAACTCGTTTTATGAGGCCAGCATAATTCTAATTCTAAAACCAGATAAAGACACTACAAAGAAGGAAAACTACAGGCCAATATCCCTGATGAACATAGATGCCAAAATCCTTAAAAAATATATATTAGCAAATTCGATCCAGCAATACATTAAAAAAAATTATTCACCATGACCAAGTGGGATTCATCCCAGAGATGCAAGGCTGGTACAATATTTGCAAATCGATAAATATGATACACCACGTAAACAAAATGAAAGATAAAACCATATGATCATATCAATAGACGCTGAATAAGCACTTGACAAAATCCAGCACCCATTTCTGATAAAAAACACTCAGCAATGTGGGAATAGAGGGATCATATTGCAACATAACAAAGGACATATATGAATAAGCTACAGCCAACATCATACTCAATGGGCAAAAACTAAAAGCATTTCCCTTAAGAACAGGAACAAGACAGAGATGCCCACTTTTGCCACTCTTATTTAACCTAGTACTGGAAGTCTTAGCCACAGCAATTAGACATAAAGAAAAAATAAAAGAGATCCAAATTGGAAAGGAGGAAGTGAAACTGTCATTGTTTACAGATGACATGATATTGTACACAGAAAACCCTAAAGACTCCATCAACAATCTACTAGATTTAATAAACGAATTTGGCAAAGTAGCAGGATACAAAATTAACATCAAGAAATCGCTCTGGCCGGTTTGGCTCAGCGGTTAGAGCGTCAGCCTGCAGTCCAGAGAGACCTGGGTTCGGTTCCTGCTAAGGGCACGTACCTCGGTTGCAGTTTGTCCCCGGCCCTGGTTGGTTGTGCGGGAGGCAGCCACTCAATGTGTCCCTTTCACGTCGATGTTTTTCTCTCTCTCTTCCTCTCTCTCCCTCCCACTTTATCTGAACAAAAAATGGAAAAATGTCCTCCAGTGAGGATTAAAAAAAAAAAAAAAAAATGGGCAGAGGACCTAAAGAGACACCTCTCCAAACAGGGAGACACCTCTCCAAACAGGACATACAAATGGCCAAGAGACATACGAAAAAATGCTCAATGTCACCAATCATCAGAAAGATGCAAATTAAAACAACAAGAGGTATCACCTCACACCTGCCAGAATGGCCGCCATCAACAAATCATCAAGCAACAAGTGCTGGCGAGGGTGTGGAGAAAAGGGGACTCTAGTACACTGCTGGTGGGAATGCAGACTGGTGCAGCCACTATGGAAAACAATACAGTGTTTCCTCAAAAAATTAAAAATTGAACTGCCATTTGACCCAGTGATCCCACTTCTAGGAATATGTCATAAGAAGCCTGAAACACCAATCAGGAAGAATATGTATATCCCTGTGTTCACAGCAGCACTATTTACAATTGCTAAGATCTGGAAACAGCCCAAGTGTCCATCAACAGATGAGTGGATAAAAAAAGCTGTGGTATATATACACAATGGAACACTATGCAACTGTAAGAAAGAAAGATTTATTATCCTTTGAGATGACATGGAGGGACCTGAAGAGCTAAGTGAAATAAGCTAATCAGAGAAAGACAAATACCACATGATCTCACTTATTTGTGGAATATAATGAACAAAGTAAGCTGATGAACAAAATAGACCCAGAGACATAGAAAGGAGTATGGTTCAGACTGACAAACCTCAGAGGAGGAGGGTGAGATAAACCAAAGAACTTATATGCATGCATGTGTAACTCACAGACATAGACAACAATGCTGGGTGGGGGGCAGGATTGGGAGGAGGGTGTCCAGGGGTGGGAAAGGAGAAACATCTGTAACAAAAATAAAATAATTAGCCCAGCTAGTGTGGCTCAGTGGTTGAGCATTGACCCATGCACCAAGAGGTCACTGCTTGGATTCCTGGTCAGGGTACATGCCCAGGTTGTGGGCCAAATCCCCAGTGGGGGGCATGCAGGAGGCGACCAATTGATGTTCTCTCTCATGGATGTTTTCATCTCTCTCTCCCTTTCCCTTCCTCTCTCTCTAAAATCAGTAAAAAGAAAAAAAAAGTAAAAAAAATTTAATAAAAAAAATACAAATATATATTAAGATACTTATTAGTATGAATATTAATGGGACTTGACTGTACATATCATTTCAAAGCTTGCTTTTTCTTTGTTAAATATATGTCTTGAAAATTTTTCCGGCATTCATTCATTCATTCGTTCAAAAAATACTAACACCTGTTACATAGCAGGCTTTGCCCTGGGTGCTAGAGAGGCAGCAATGAAAAGATGATGTCCCCAGCATCAACATTTACAAGCAGAAGGGGAATAAAGAAAGCAAACAAGTGCCCTGGCCGGTTTGGCTCAGTGGTTAGAGCGTCGGAACCTAGGTTCGGTTCCCGCTAAGGGCACGTACTTTGGTTGCAGTTTGTCCCCGCCTGGGTGGGGTCGTGTGGGTGGCAACCACTCGATGTGTCTCTCTCGCATCGATGTTTCTCTCTCTCTCTTCCTCCCTCTCTCCCTCCAGCTCTATCTGAAGATAAATGCAAAAGTGTCCTCGGGTGAGGATTAAAAAAAAAGAAAGAAAGCAAACAAGTAAATAAATAAGTGGTAAGTGCTACAAAATAAAATAAACCCAGTAAGGGAGTAGAGATAGGAGAAGTTTTTTCCTTGGTTGGTCGTGAGCGAATCTCATGAAAATGAACAAGAACAAATAAGTAAATAATAAGAAGCTTGGACCACAGGATGATCTGAGAAGGGCATTCCAGGGGAATGAGCTGGTGCTAAGTGCCAGGGATGGGAGTGAAAGTGGCCTGTTAAGGAATCCAGAGAAGACCCAGAAGCTTAAAATGGAGCTGGCAGGAAGGGAGAGTGGTAGTTGGTATGAGAAGTCCCTAGACACCATGGTAAGAGGTTTTCGATTTATTCTAGGGGCAATGGAAAGTCCTGAAAGGTTATCAGTAGGGATGAAAGAAGACATGGAGGAAAGGAAGAGATGTGATTTCGATATGTTACAGTTGAATGACCTCAAAGTAGACATGTTGAGGTGGTTGAGTTCTAACAGGAGTGATAAGAGAGTTGGACATACAGATTTAGAAGTCTTCAACACATGAATGGTATTCACAGCCCTGGGAAGGGGATGAGGTCATTTTGGAAGAGATACAAGTACCGAGGAAAGGGCCTCCATCCCCAGGGCTTCCAACACTTGGTGGTGGGAATGGGCAGAAAAGTTCCAAGAAGTAACAGGAACGTGTCTCATAAAGATCTACTCAGCCCAACACTTTGGCACAGAAAGTGAGATGAGGACAAGAATTGCTATAGGAGTTGGCAAGATGAACATCAATGGGGACCTTGACAAGGTCATCCCAGAGAGTGGTGGGGACAGAAACTTGTGTGGGTGTTAAAGGGAAAACAGAAGGTGTGGAAATAGAAACACCTGGGAGAGAGAACACTGATGAAGGGGTTGTGTCAAAGCTGAGTAGACGACACAGCAATTGAACCCAGTCAAAGAAGAGTATAGTTTGGTTTTTGTTTGTTCTTTAAATGACAATGATGACATCATGTTTTACAGTAATGGGAATGTTCCAGTTGAGAGAGAAAAAGTGATGACTTATGAAGAGATACCTCAGGAGCAAAGTCCTTAAAAATGTGACAAGGGACAGGCTCTGGGGCAGAGGTGAAGACATGAGGCTGAGCCAGGGAATTAATAGGGGCCTCACTAAATCTTGGTTGAAGGAGTTAGGTTGTGTCTAATTTTTCATTTTTAAATATAATTCTGCTTTGGATATCCTTGTACACACATCTTTATACACTTACATGACTCTAATTGAAGGGTAAACTCCAAGTAGTATATTTCTTGGTCAAAATATATGAATAGTTTAAGTATTATTAGATATTGGAAAATTGCCTTTCGAAATATTTCTAGTTTTTTATTCTTTGAGTTGAATTTGGAACTACTAGCTCTAACCATCTAATTGATCATTCTTTTAGTCTCTTACAGGCCCCATTATAGATGTT
Source organism: Tadarida brasiliensis (assembly GCA_030848825.1). Taxonomy (NCBI): domain Eukaryota; kingdom Metazoa; phylum Chordata; class Mammalia; order Chiroptera; family Molossidae; genus Tadarida; species Tadarida brasiliensis. The sequence continues at coordinate 31,707,035 of CM061272.1, forward strand.
ATTGGTTTCATCTGTTTAATTTCTTTTTCCTCCTCTATATTCCTTCATTTCTCCCTTTGTTTTTCCTTTTTGATGACTCATCTTTATATTATTTGCCCAGAATCTGGGCCTGGAGGAGTGTGAACCCTGGAGGGTTTACATTGTAAACAAGAAACCTTCTCCCAGCTGCTCAGGCACCTGCTCCTTGGCCTCCTGTGAAAACAAATCCCCTGGTGGGCTTAACCAGTCTCTCTCAGAAGAATTGCCTCTGAGGAAACTTGGCAAACTCAAGGGTTAAGTTTCTCCAGGGCCATAAATTCCACAGTGAGAGCAGGATATTTCATTTGCTTACAAAGTCTTACTTCTTGACGTGCTCCGCTATTGGGCATTTATATAAAATGGCTTGTCCTAAGACCCGTGGTCTACAGTTGGAGGTTAGGCAAGCTGCCAATATTAAACCATGAGACAGAAGGTGGTGTTGGCACGGGGGAGGGACTGCTCAGGTGATGGCCTGGACTTTGACCCTGGTCAGGAAGTAGGAGTGGTAGCCCTTCTCAGAGGCTCTGAAAGGAGGTGTCACTGAAGTTATTGGCACCACCTCTAAACCTACTGTTTCTACCCTCTTATTACCGTAATGATTCCCCTCCTTTCAGAATCACAGGAGGAGGCTTAAATGATAGGTGTTTCCAGCTCTCTTTTCTTATCTTGGGGACCAAAGAGAAGCTGGCTAGAGTGAAGTTATCTCTCAAAGATATTTCATGGGGCCATTGTTTTTATGGTGGGTGGTTCTTTCCATCTGATAGATTCTGAATCTGGCTATTAAGAATGGTCTAGGGTGAGTGTTGAAGAGGAGAGACCCCCCACCCCTCACTTTCTAAACATTAGCTATGGTTGCACTCTGGAAAGTTCTTAAGATATAGAACAGAAGCTGGGCTGTGAACATTTCTTGGCCATCCTTTAGGGAAATGTAAAAAAGTTTCTGAAAACAGGTTTAAACAAATTTTAAAATCCAGGCCTCAGCAAATGTCCCTGATTTTTTATAGTTGTCTCTCCACAAATAATTTACTGGGATCATTAAGCCCCAGATGGGTTTACCTCAATATAGAATTTATCATCCCGCAGGATAGTCGAGCGGAGTTTGAATCAGCCTGAGCTCCCAAGATGGATCTCTCTGGCAGTGAGCGGCATCTTCAGTTTATCTGAGCATGCTACTTGATGTGTGCCAACATGTGGAACATTTTAGGACGTTCTGCCTTTAAGAGTTCAGCTAGCTTTTCATCAGGTTGCTGCTCTGCGGTGCCTATGGAGATACCCAGCAAATTCACTCTAACTCGTCCCACAAGTGTCCTGGAGGCAGCTCACCTCCCCAGTGGAGCTGGACCTCAGGCACCTGCCCTGGAACTGGGCCACATCACAATGGCTGCCCCCAAAGCTCACTGCTCTTGAACCACTGTGCTATTGCTGCCATCACGTAAGCCAGAGGCTCCGTGTCGCTGTCCAGCTGAGTCCCAGGCAGCCTCATGGAGGCTCTGGTTGCTGCTAATGCTACTTCAGTTCATTCCCTTGCAGATCAGAGTGGTCCCTCCCCTCCACGTCCACCTGTGTTGAAGGTTGTCCACACTGAAATCAGCTCTCAGGTCACTGGAACGGCCTTTTCTGTAGGGCTCAAACTTGCCACCAGTTTGTTCCAAGTGTGGCTCCTCTCAGACCCCAAACCAATAATAATCCCTTTTCCCTCCAGGCCACTGTCCAGAAGCCAGCCTACTTGTCCTCTGGCCTCCTGTCCACAGGCTGAGTTATCTCTCCAGGATCTTACCCTCTCAACCTTTCCAGCTCTCTGCCTAGCCCAGTCCACCAGACTTCTTTTCAAAACATTTGGCCCTGAGAGAGAGAGAGAGATTCAGAGAGATTCAGAGAGAGAGAGAGAGAGAGAGAGAGAGAGAGAGAGAGAGAACTTTCTCAGCTGTGGATCTTAAATATATATATCTTTTTAATTGGTTTTAGAGAAAGGAAGGGAGAGAGAGATAGAAACATGGATGAGAGAAAAACATCAACATTGATTGACTGCCTCCTGCACGCCCCCTGCTGGGGATCGAGCCCAAAACCTGGGCATGTGCCCTGACTGGGAATCAAACCAGTGACCTTTAGGTGCACAGGATATGCTCAACCACGGAGCCACACTGACCAGGGCTACTGCCTTATTTTTAAAGCCAGTTGTGTTTTGACTGATAGGAGTCCAGGATGAGCTGGGTGCAGCATGCCTGTCCTCTAAAGAGACCAGAAAGACAGGTGTGCTTTCATCACCAACCCCACTCTGAAGTAGGAATTGCCCAAAAAGACACGTGGCCTGCTGGGTGATTATCACCAGCCAGGAGCATTGGAGTCCAATTGCTCTTGCTCCCAGCTTTCTCAATTTTTATTGCTTTTGATAAGTAGTTGCTTCACTTTTAACTTGCTTATAAATAACAATTTCCTAAAACAGGTTTCCTCATTTATCTGTCTTGGAGTCCATTCTGCAGGGAGTTTATGGCGAAGGAAATGTCAGGATGCAGGATTCCTCAGTGCGGGTGTTGAACGAACGGTTTACTGAAGACAATCTGTCATCGCTGTTGAGACGAAGGTTTGGACACAGCTGCTTTTGAAGCTGCCCAGGCTGAAGATGGAGAGGAGCTCGGGCACTGGCTGCTCGTCTTCTGCGCGGGGGAGGTGGGCTGGCCTTCCAGTAAGTCCCGATCCCCCATTCATCTCCTTGGCCTTCACAAAACCCCATCTGCAGGCTCATTGTCTCCTGGCAGAACCGAGTCCCTGTAGAGCCAGGAGCTGCAGCAGGTGCCAGCTCATTACCACCCAGCAGTTGAGAGAATCGATGTTCTTTTGGGGCCACTGGAAGGAAACACAGTCTGTTCACTTGTGTGAAAGTCTAAAATTTCTCCCTGGCCCAAGCTAGAGCAAAAGGGAGCTGAGCCCCAGAGGGTCGACCGGCATGGGGCTTCCAAGGCAGGAGGAGATCCCTTACCCAGATGTGCAAATGTCAGGGAGGCTTTCCAGAGAAGTGATGTCTAAGGCCTGGAAGGTAAGTAGGCGATAGCAGGCAAAGAAAGATGGTGCAGAGAGCCAAGGCGGGCGGGGGAGCGAATGTTGATAGCACCAAGACAGCTCAGTGTGGCTGGAGCTCAACATACAAGGAAGGAAGTGGCAAGAGGACAACGAGGCAGGCAGGAGTCGAATTATGCAGGAACTTGAAAACTGGGTGAAAGGTCTGAACTTTGGCCTAACAGCCACTAAAATGTTTTCTGCAAAGGAGGTGACAAGCTGAGATGTTCCTTTGTGAAAAACCATTCCAGCTGCACTGCAGTGATAGAGGGGACAACTGGAAAGGACAGGCCTGGAAGCTGGAAGCTGGCCGGGGAAGCTGTCCTGGTAAGGCAGGTAGGAGACAATAGCCAGTGGAGAGAAGGCGTCTGTGTGTTGTCAGGCACGGACTCTGAGGTGCCTGGGAAACCCCTGCAGTTACAGTGTCTCCCTTGGTTTTCATATTTCCTGGTTGCACCTACTTTAAAAAAAAAAAAAGAGGATCCCTCAGAGTGGTATAAAAAAAACAAAAACAAAAACAACCCTGGCTGGTGTGGCTCAGTTGGTTGGAGCATCGTCCTGTGCACCAAAAGGTTGCCGGTTTGATTCCTGGTCAGGGCTCATGCCTGGGTTTTGAGCTGGATCCCTGTTAGGGGACTTGCAGGAGGCAGCCAATTGGTGTTACGCTCTCACATAGATGTTTCTCTCTCTCCTTCTCCCATCCACTCTCTCTAAAAATCAATAAAAAAAAATCTTTAAAAAAAAAAACAATCCTGCCCGGCCAGTGTGGCTCAGTGGATTGAGCATAGTCCCATGGACTGAGAGGTTCTGGTTCGATTCCCAGTCAGGGCACATGCCTGGGTTGCTGGCTCAATCCCCAGTAGCCAATTAATGTTTCTATCTCTCTCTCTCTAAAAATATCAATAAAAACATATTTTAAAAAAAACAAAACACAATCCTAAGAGACCAAATGAATTATAGGCAACTTAATTTTGCTTGTTGGGAGATTTTTAAAATATGTAACATTCCACTTTCCCATTTTTTGGGGCCCACCTATATTGAACAGCTACAACCTACTCAAAATATACAAGAGTTCCACATAATGACAAATGAGGAGCCATCCTTGATTGCTGTCTCTCCTTTATCCCCCCTTCTCAGGAATCGCCAGGCCCTGTGGACTCTGCCAGGGAAGAACCTCACAGTCCCTCCATTCCGTTTCACCTGCCACCACTGTAGTCTGGGTCACATCACCCTTCACTCTAAAGCCCCCAGCTGGTTCTCCGTTCTTGGTGTTGCTCCCTGCTCTCCATTTCCACTCTAGAGGCAGGGTGGTCCCTCCACATGGAAAATGATGATGCCCCACAACTCCCATCATTCTGCTTCATGCTTCTCTTATTTAAGAAATTCTTGGCCCTGGCCTGGTAGCTCGGTTGGTTAGAGCATTGTCTTGCTATGCTAAGGTTGTGTGCTCAATCCCTGGTCAGGACACATACAAGAATCAACCAATAAATGTATAAATAAGTGGAACAACAAATAGATGTTTCTCTCTCTCTCTCCCCCCTCTCTCTCCAAAATCAATTTTTAAAAATTTTACAGAAAATAAGGTATTAGTGTTTTTTATTTTTAAAAAATCCTTGCTCTGGCCAGTGTGGCTTAGTTGATTGAGTGTCGTTCCATGCACTGAAAGGTTACCAGTTTGATTCCCAGTCAGGGCACATGCCTGGGTTGTGGGCTCAATTCCCAGTAGGGGCGTAGGGGCGTGCAGGAGGCAGCCGATCGATGTTTCTCTTTTACCTTTCTCTCTCTCTCTCTCTCTCTCTCTCTCTCTCTCTCTCTCTCTCTCTCTTCCTTCCTTTCTCTCTGAAAAAATCAATAAAAACATATTTTTTAAAAATTCTTGCCTTACCCACTGTTGCTCAGATTTTCTCCTATACTTTTTTCTACAAGTTTTAGAATTTTCCCTCTTACATTGAGGTCTATTGTTCCTTTCAGGTTAATTTTTAGTATATGGTGGAAAGTGAAGGTTGAGGTTCATTTTTTTCTCATATGTATGTCCCATTCTCCCAACACCATTTATTGAAAAAAACTATCATTTTCCACATTGACTCACCTTGGCACCTCTGTCAACAATAAACTGAGAGAGTGTACTTCAGAACTCTCTATTCATTTCTGCTAAATGTGGTATCACTGTCTTTACTGAAAAAGAACAGGGTTTTTTCAACAGCAGCACCATTGACCTTTTAGGTCGATTAATTCTCGTGTGTGTGTGTGTGTGTGTGTGTGTGTGTGTGTGTGTGTGGCAGGGGGAGCTCTCCTGTGCACTATAAGATGTTTAGCAGCACCCTGACTTCTACCCACTAGATGCCAATAACACCCCTTTCCTGGGTTATGAAAATTTAAAAAAGTCTCCAGACATTATTAAATGTCCTCTAGGGGGCGATGTCACCCTGGAGAGAGAGCCACTGCTTTAAAGAAAGTCTTGAAAGCAGTTGTGTATATCCTCCAACTTCGCTCTTTTCTTTTTTTTAATTGAAATTGTTTTGGCTATTCTGGGAGATTGTATTAAGTCTATCGATCATTTCGGGGGTAACTGGCCTCTTTAAAATATTGGGTCTTCTGATTTATAAATATGTGTAATAAGTTTTCTTTAAAAATGTAATGGGAAAAGAGCATTTACCTCCCTGCCTCCTGTTTGTCCTCCACGGATCCTCCCAGAGGATAAGGAGGGAGGAGGACAGGAGGGGCGTTGTGAATTGGGGGGAAGACCTGACTTCGCATGGCTCCATTCTTACTTTTTCCAGATGGCTTTTTCTAGAGTGGTTATGTTTTTGCTCCAGGCTTCTCGCTCTTCCATCTGGTAAACAGAGTAGACTTCTGCCTTCGCTTGCTTTCTAGAAGGTCCATTGGTCTCTGTCCATGACTGGGGCTCAAGGCAGATCAATGCACTCAAAGCAGTGATTCTGAGTAAGTGTTTTCATTTCAAATCTCCTCCAATGATCTAGAGTCGACACAAACTGGACTGCGACCAAAGGTTCAATCTGTTGTCCTCAACGTAAGTCATCCCATGATCTAGACTTGACACAAACTGGACTGCGACCAAAGGTTCAATCTGTTGTCCTCAACGCAATTTTATCAATCATAGGAGGGATAACTTTATCTCTGTCTGCTGGACTGTGATGTCTCTCTATTGATTGGAAATTCATTCGGTGGAAAGAAGAGTTATTTGGTAGAGCACCATGTAAACCCCATGAAATTCAAATCAGATGACTTAGTATAGAAGGAGATGATGTCTTTGACCCCTGCACATGAACTAAAATTTAAATTTCATTTTAAAACATGAAATTGATTATGTGTCCATTTCTGAACTACTGGAGTTGAAATTTTACACATGGATGAGCTCCATTGATTTCACACACTTGATTGCTCATTAAGATGGTTACCTTGGCAACTGCTACATCAAATCATAGTTTTTACAACTTTGACAGACAGAGAACTTTCTTAAAGTAATTCAATAGCATTAAGTAAAAGTTGATACCTTTTTTACAAGCTACTAAAAATTTTATATATCAAATAAAAATTTCCTAGCAAGTGTGAAATTGTCCAAACTTGAAGACATGAGACGCACAACATAGAATTGTCCTTTCTTACAGCTGAGTGGGCTTCTCTTACAAACTGTGGTAGTATCTAGATTTTTGACCTGACCTTTTGTGAACAACAGAGAAAAGAATACGGGTGATATAAACTTCTGTAAGGACTCTCTCAAAACAACAGCTCCATTTCAATAAGCACTCATTTTATCAATCACACTGCTAGAACTTCGAGATATAGAACAGAGCAAAATATGGCCGAAGATCTGGAGAAGTTTGCAATCAGGTAGGAACCATTCACTTGTTCATTCATTCACTAAACAAATGTTATAAAGCACCTGTGTTGTGCCAGGTGATTTTCTAAGAGCTGGGGTTGGGAAGGAGCATACAGTCAACAGAAAAACTAACAAAAATCCTTATTCTTAGTGGGAATTTACAGTCTAATGGGAAAGAAAAACAAGCAAGTAAAGAAATGACATACATTTATCAGGTTATAGAAAATGCTACTAAGAAAAATAAAGCAAAGGAGAGGAATAAGGTAGAGGTGTGTGTGTGTGTGTGTGTGTGTGTGTGTGTGTGTGTGTGTGTTGTGGGGCACAGTTGTAATTCTTTTTCTTGGATCATAGAAAATCTTAATATGCTAAAACTGATGAGCTAGACTCCATTTAGATGATCACAGCTTTGTCGGCAGCATTCAAAGCATCATGGTAGGTCTAGCATCAGGTATGGCTTCTGTTGTCCTTGGGGCATTGACCTTGGCCACATCAGGGTTTGCAGAGCTTCTTCACAGCTCGCTCTCCCCTTGACAACCACACTGAGCACATGGGCTGTTGCTCTCCATTTGTTCATGACCCACCCAGAAATTGGGGCAACCTGAGGGCAGCACGGTGGTCAAGCTTAGTCCTCCTGGGATGGTTCTTTTGAAGGTACATGGCCTGCCTTCAGAGATTCAGTGTCCCGAGCCACCAGAAGGTGAGAGATCGATGGATCTTTTTCTCTTAGCTGTTGACTTCTTCCTGTGTGGCCTTCTCAGCTTTTAAGGCCTTCTCAGCTTTTAAAGCCTTCTCTTTTCCTTCAGTTTTGGGAAAGGATCCTTCCTTTTTATTTTATTTATTTTATTATTTCCTTTTATTTTATTTTATTATTTCTATTAGTTTCCTGAATTATTTTCTTAGAAAAGGACAGTTGTAATTTCAAATAAGGTAGTCAAGGAAGGCTTCCAGAGAATGTACTATTTAAACAAAGATGTAAAGGAAGTGAGAGAGGTAGGGAGGAAGATCTGTGGGGCAAGTGCAAAGGTCCTGGGGTAGGAGTCTACCTTGCATGTTAAAGGTAGGTGAAGCAGCCCAGTTGGTGTGGCTCAGTGGTTGAGTGTTGATCTATGCACCATGAAGTCACTGGTTCGATTTAGGGCACATGCCCAGGTTGTGGGCCTGATCCCCAGTATGGAGCAGGCAGGAGGTGGCCAATCAATGTTCTTGCTCATCGATGTTTCTCTTTCTCTTCCTCTCTCTAAAATCAATAAAGAAAAATTATTAAAAGGAAAAAAAAAAGGTAGGTGAAGCAAACATAAAAACACACTTGTGATAAATAGCACTTGTGGTAAAGAAAATACTCCCAAGAAAGAAACACTTAGACTTGACTTTGTGTGAGTAGCCCATAAGAAGCACTTTTACTTTAAGGATCTCAACTACATTTATAAACAGTGGCTACTTAACCAATATGATAGTAAAACAGACATGTTTATTATGTTCATTTTATCCATCTGAAAACAGAAGGAGAAGATACAGAAGAGGAATACTTAGACAATGTGAACAAGACTGTGGGCATGGAAGCTATTTTGCCTGAGTTAAAAATCCCAACTTTGCACTGGGTAAATTACTTAACTTCTCTTTGCCTCAGTTTCCCACTTTAAAATGGAGATCACAATAGTACCTCTGTTGTGGGATGGTTATAGGGATTTAATGAGGTCATATCCAGCAGAGAAGTAGCTCTGAAACTTTCATGTGCATCCAAATCTCTCTAAAATGCAGATTCTGAGTCAGTGGGTCTGGAGTGCTGCTGAGATTCTGCATTTAACAGAACTTCCCAGGAGCAGACATTGTTACATCAAGGTTAGAAAGCATTTACAACAGTGCTGGGTATGCGGTATGCACTAATAAAGTCGGCTCTTCTTATGCTTGCACACAGTTGAGTTGGCAGGAAAACTAGAATAAAAAGCCAACAATTCTCCCCCCTTCTCTGTTGGGTGTTTTCTGACAATACCGCATCCTGGCATCGCACTCTACTACATTCTGAGTTCAAGAGATGGATGTGCATCTAGATAATATGGTTTTCATTGTTAAGATCCATCAGCAGCAGCACGAGCTTTGTATTTAGGTTTTAAACTAAAAGTAACCCTGGCCAGTGTGGCTCAGTGGTTGAGCATCAACCCATGCACCAAGAGGTCACTGGTTCGATTCCCAGTCAGGGCATGTGCCCAGGTTGTGGGCCCAATCCCCAGTGGGGGGCATGTAGGAGGCGGCCAATTGATGTTCTCATTGATGATGTTCTCATTGATGTTACTATCTCTCTCTCCCAAAAATAAATAAATAAACAAACAAACAAACTGTATCAGAGTACATAATTCACTACCGGTGCAAAGTAGGCATTCAATAAACACACACTGGAAGAAAAATCTAGACTGTCTATACGAAACATCCCTCGAAGAGTGAACTGTTGGAGTTGGTTTTATTTTAATACAGTGGCCCGTGTGCCAAATCACTATTTCAAAATGTGCCAAATCATTATTTCAAAATGTGACGTTGGGTTCCAAATTTACAGCACGTTGTTCTTGCCTGATTGCGTTAGATGCAATCATGCAATGCCCTCTAATCCAACCACTTTCTCCTGGGCTCCTCGGCCCTGACTTTGCATGCTAACAGCGCCCTCTGCTGTTCGCAACCAAGTCTGTGCTCCAAAATTCCTTAACTGTCAATTGGAATTCACACTGGATCAATGACCCCACCGAGGGCAGCATCTGCCTTTAAAGGAAGGACGGTGCCTGACCACAGGGGCTGGCTTCTAGGTCAGCCCCTGGGCTGCTCCCACGTGATGCTGACCAGGATCCCCAGAGAAGAGACAAAAACTAGTTGCAGTTTTCTGTACCTCACAAACACTGATTTTCTTAACTAACCTTTCCACACTAACCTGATCTTCACCCTTCATCGTCTTACTCCTTAGGGTTAGTTAGGCCAGCTCTTCTTACCTGCCCCCATTCCACCTTTGGAGAAACCCAGGAAAACAAGCCAGCCCTCTGCCCACTAAGCATGAGCAGCTTAGGTCCCGTTTGTGCAGCCCCTTAACTTTTCTCAATGCTTCTCAGTATATTCAGAGTTGTACAACCATCACCATAATCTAGTTTTAGGACACTGTCATCATCTCAGAAAGAAATTCCTTACCTATCAGCATTCACTCCCCGTTTTCCCCACTCCCTCAGCCCCAGGCAACCATTGACTCACCAACTGTCTATGAACCTGACTATTCTAAACATTTCATAGAAATGGAATCATACAATGTGGGGCCTCTTATAAATGATGTGTTTCGCTAACAAGTTTTCAACTTGTAGCCTATATCAGTACTTCCTCCTTTTTATTGCTGAATAATATTCCATGGTACGGATATACCACATTTACTTATAAATTTGCCAATTTATGGATACTGGGGTTGTTTCACTTTTTGGCTATCATAAAAAAATGCTGCCATAAATATTTATAGACAAGCCCTGGCCGGTGTGGCTCAGTTGGTTGAGTGTCATCCTGTGCACGGAAGGGTTGCCAGTTCAATTCCCGGTCAGGGCACATGCCTTGGGTTTCCAGCTCAATACCTGGTAGGGGGCCTGCAGGAGGCAGCCCATCCACATCTACTGTTTGTCTCTCTCTCCCTCTCCCTTTCTATCTCTCTAAAAATCAATTAAAAAAATTTTTTTTTATCCTCACCCGAGGACATTTTTCCATTTTTTGTTCAGATAGAGTGGGAGGGAGAGAGAGGAAGAGAGAGAGAGAGAGAGAGAGAAACATCAACGTGAAAGGGACACATTGAGTGGCTGCCTCTCGCACGACCAACCAGGGCCGGGGACAAACTGCAACCGAGGTACGTGCTCCTAGCGGGAACCGAACCCGGGTCTCTGGACCACAGGCTGACGCTCTAACCGCTGAGCAAAACCGGCCAGGGCTCAATTTAAAAATTTTTTAAATAAATAGATATTTATAGACAAGTTTTTGTGTAGATGTGTGGTTTCACGTCACTTGGGTACATACGTAGGAATGGAATTACTGGTCATACGGTAACTTCAGGCTTAACATTTGGAGGGTCTGCGGCTGTTTACGTCCCCTTACCCTTAAGTGCAACTTCAGAATCCACCCCCACCTGAGAATAAAGAAAGAACCATAAGGAGCAAACACTGTTGTCCTGATGACTAAGTGGAATGTTCCTAGAATGATGATTGGGAGGTTTCTAACACAAATGAGTCAGCCTTGATTTCTCAAGAGCAGAAGCCCAGGTCTCAACCCAGAGAGTTGTTCCTGTAGATTGTTCACTTCTTCAGAATCTCCTGTCTTTCCTTTATTGACGTTCCATACGTGACCACCAGCAAACATGTTTTCCCTTTTTTCTGAAGCACAGTTTTCTGACCCATGGCTTTGCCAGCTTCACTCATCTGAATCTCCGCCAAAATGTTGGTTATCATGAGATACTCCCATTGAAGAAAAGTAATGTGCGTGCTATAAATTATTTTCAGGTGTTTTTTGTTTTTAGTTCCTTACTCTTACAGCTGGAAACAAACATGCCCAAATTACTTACTTACTTACTTACTTATTTATTATTTTTTAAAGGATTTTTATTTTATTTTAAAAAAAATTTTTTCCTTTATTGATTTTACAGAGAGAGGAAGTGAGAGAGAGAGAGAGATAGAAACATCGATGAGAGAGAACATCGATTGGCTGCCTCCTGCATGCCCCTCACTGGGGATTTGGCCCACAACCTGGGCATGTGCCCTGACAGGGAATTGAACTCGTGACCTCCTGGTGCATGGGTCGATGCTCAACCACTGAGCCACACTGGCTGGGCTTTATTTATTTTTCTTTATTGATTTTAGAGAGAGAGGAAAGGAGAGGGAGAGAGAGATAGAAACATCGATGAGAGAGAACATCGATTGGCTGCCTCCTGCATGCCCCCCACTGGGGATCGGGCCCACAACCTGGGCATGTGCCCTGACCGGGGATCGAACTGCTGACCTCTTGGTGCATGGGTCGACGCTCAACCGCTCAGCCACACCAGCTGGGCCCAACTTACTTTTGATTCAATTTAAAAGCCATTTGGTTCTCTCCCTGGCTGTCTTGCGTCATGCTGACGTGACTTCCCTCTGTCCATGTCGCCTCATAATTTACGATAATCAAAAAGAAAAGGACCTGCAGAAGTGTTTCCATTCCTAACAGGCTGGAAACAACTGTTTGCCTGAGCTGAAATTAACATCACTTCAGTAGAAAACCACAGTGGAATGCAAGAGGGAAGACAGGATTTTAAAAATATGCCTTCTCTGTAGAAATGCAGACGGTAACAGAGGGCAGATGGAGAGCTGCGGGCATCAGGAGAGAATTATTCACACCCACCTCCCTGCTGGGCAACACAGAGCTACAGCCTTCACGTGGGGGCTTGAACAACGAACAGTTCTCACAGACTAGTGTAGTTTGGTTTCTCTAATTGACAGCTAATTAAATGCCTACTTCATTGCACACTTGATTTTTCAAATTTCTCAGAATTTCCCAAAATCCATATAGGTACTTATACCAAACAAACCTAAGCATCAACAAAGATATGTATACATATATATTCCCATGCTTTACATATTCCACTACTTAGGATGGAAAGATGATTTTGAAGAGGAGCTTGTAAGCCAAAGTGTATAACCAAAAACATACATCGTTTACAAATACATGGATATATGGAGTCTGTCAAAAGGCACCAAGTATAATACAAATCTTCCCATATGCCATAATCACATTCCCAGGGATGACAGGCATATTATTTGTTAATCAAAAGTAAAGGGTGGCCCTGGCCTGTTTGGCTCAGTGGTTAGAGCATCAGCCTGCGGACCAGAGAGTCCCAGGTTCGATTCCCGCTAAGCATACATACCTCGGTTGCAGTTTGTCCCCGGCCCTGGTGGTGTGAGTGGCAACCACTTGATGTATCTCTTTCACATCGATGTTTCTCTCTCTCTCTTCCTCCCTCTCTCCCTCCCGCTCTATCTGAAGATAAATGCAAAATGCAAAAATGTCCTCGGGTGAGGATAAAAAAACAAAACAAAGGTAAAGTGTAAAGCCCTGGCTGGTTTGGCTCAGAGGTTAGAGCATGAGCCCTCAGACAGGAGGGTCGCAGGTTTACTTCCCGGTCAAGGGCGCATGCCTGGGTTGCAGGGTCGATCCACGGACCCGGTTGGGAGGTAACCAACTGATGTGTCTCTGTCACATCGATGTTTCTCTCTCTCTCTCTCTCTCTCTCTCTCTCTCTCTCTCTCTCCCTCCTTCCCTCCCTCCCTTTCACTCTATCTAAAAATCAATGGGGCGGGGGGAAGTAAAGGGTAAAAAGTGACTACTGATAATAAGAGGGCAGGAGGAAACTTTGGGAGTTGATGAACATTTATGGTCTAGACTGTGGTGATGGCTTCACAGGCGTACACTTGTCTCTAAGCCCACTGAGTTGTCTACATTAATTACATACAACTTTTCATATGTCAAAAAAGTCAATGTAAAAATTATAAAAATTTTAAAAACCATTTTTTGCCCCTCCAAAAAGATAAAGAGGTGTGTGTGTGTGTGTCTAGAATTTCAAGGTAAATGAAGCAGTCTGAGAGGACTTTTGGTTGGTAATCAAAGGATGGGGCATTCTTGATGTATTAAAGCACGTGAACCTATGTCCCAGGTCCCCTCATGTCACTTCCTACGTCCGTCAGTTGTCCTCCCACTCCTGCCTCACCCAACCACAGCTTGGGTTTCTCCAAACCCGGCATGTCTCCGAGGCTGCCTCCACTGCTCTCTCCCTACTCCTGCTCCCCTGGTCACTTAGCACCAGTTTTTAACCCCTGCTGGTTCAGAACAGCCAACTCCCTCCCCACGACACGATGACTGAATAAATGGGATGCCTCGGAGGAAACAGGTTGTCATTGTCATAGTCAACACCTTTCTGCCGCTCAGGATGCTGAGATAACAGGCCATGTGACTAAGATCCACATGAAATACCCATGATAATAAAATGACAAGACAAGAGAAGCTAGAGTCACGTGGAAACATTCTGGGTGTCGGGACAGTTGGGGGACCTCACAGGAAGGGGAAATGCCACTTTATAGAGGTTCATTCAAGGGCATTCTGGGCTGCTTACTGTACCTAACGCAAACCAGAGAGTAAGAAATGACTTAAACACAGGCGGGGACACTGCCCTGGGCTTGACTCACATGGTGAGAGAGGAAAGTGTGAAAAGCATGTCCACCAAGCTCTGCCAGGAGGATCTTCTCAGCGGAGGCCCGCGTTCAGGAACATTTATGGACATTTTGTCAAGGATAAGAGTGGGACGCAGATCACCCGAATCGCCCAAGGAGGGCCTCGGCGTGAAGTGTCAACATCACCAGCCCTTGCCATCAATTTTCAAAAGCACTTGAGCATCTGCTCTGGCTCCTTTATGGTTCCCGATGGGTTATTTCTTTAAAATGCTTGCAGATGTTTTCAAATTCAGTGAGAGCACTTGAAATGGAGTCTTGCTTTTTGGAAGGAACGCAGTCCCTAGGGTCGCAAGCGAGGGCCGGGGGACAGAAGGTGGACGGGTCTGTGCTGGTCACTCTGTTGTCCACAGTGACAGTGGTGTGCTCAGGGACTGGGTGTTAATGACACATGGCCCACTGTCGTCTGTGGTCGGAGGACGGTCGGCTTTGTAACTCAGCGGGCCGTCTACTCGTCAAACCCAGCGATTCCTTTCTGAGTAAACCCAGCTCTAGGATATGCAGTCAGGTGCTTGGAAACCACCATAAATTCTCCAAGGCTCTATCCGAATCGAAGGGGTTTCAGCCACTTCACTCACTGGCACTGTGACCCTGGGCCTGACCTTGAAGGAGGAGAGCAGAGCAGGAGAGGAAACACATGTCCTTTCCGGCTTCCGAGCGAGTGACAGTCGTGAACTGTCCAAGAGGGGTTGGGACAATGTGGAGACCCTGCCTTGGACATCCAGAGGAGGTGGCAACATCCTTCCCAGCTCAAACACAAAAGGAGCCCTTCCTCCAGGGAGCTCACCCCAGGTCCCCATCCCCCAGATGGCTGGGCGGAAACCACATGGCCGAGCTCCTCAGAGCTCCTCTTCCCATCTTCTTGGAAATGACAGTTTACTGTGAAAGTACAAGGAAGTCCACGTGTCCTCTAACATGATGAGATTTGTGTAATAAAAAATCATACCAGTTTCTCGAAGGCACAAGACCGGTAGAAGCCTCTTTGACAAATACATTGCCAGTATGACAAGAACTCAGCATCTGGGCTTGTTTTTTATTTCTGAAGGCTGCACTCTTCAAGATCAAGGGAAGGGACACTGGATGCTGAGAATCCATGTAAACAGCCACCCAACGTGACATTTTTACCTATGTGCCTTGCTGGAGACACTAGGTAGTGGAAACAACCTTGACAATGAGCTAGAGGTGATTGTGGACACCAGGGGCACTGGGACCTCCTGTACCGAGTGCCCCTCCCTCTCCTCCCTTCCTGGGCAGCCTCACGCCAGGAGAGGGCCCAGCTGTGGATCCAGAACGGCAGAGAATGAAATCCCAGCTAGCTGAATGTCTCGCTCACGCTCACTCTCCCACAATGCCATTCAACTGACCACAGGCTAAATCTCTGCCCCTGGAGCCTAAAGAATGCGAATAACATTATCTCACAAGATCACTGGTAGTTTTAAATGATATGGCCACTCTTCCTCCATTTTTCTGGTTTTATTTTGTTATCCAGTCTGAAATAACTGGGGTGCTTGTTTAGTTTCCGTCCAGAGCCCCTCCTCCCCCACGTAAGCTCCTGAAGGCAGACACCCGGACACTGCTTTTCTCATTGTCTGGGGCATGCTTGGCACATAATAACTGCTCAGTAAATATCACTGAATGAATGGAGGTGAAATGAGTGCATCTGTTCAGCACATAATAGAGACTCCGTAATTGTGGGTTTTCTTCCCCCTTGAGAGCTTAGGTTCCCTCTGCAGCATGCAGCCTGACGATGACCCGGACAGGAGCCCTGCCTGAGTCAGGCTCAGAAGCCAGCAGTCCTCATGTTGGGGACAGGCAGGGCTCAGCTAGACCCTTTAACCTCTTCCAAAGAAGGCTTTCTGAGCTACTCCGGTCTGCATGGCCTGGATAAGAATTTAGCTTTCGGTTCAAGACCATTTGTTGGTGGACTGGCCTTCTAGCCTTCGGTAGGTCCATTTCATAGCACGTTCTGGATGAACTTCTCTAGCTGTTGTGACGGTCACTCGGTAGGTGGCGCTCTCTCCCACGACACGGTCCTTCCTCACAGCCCAGAAGGTATTTTGATTAATCATTAGACTACAGTTAGATGAACAGCAGAGTAGCAACTACAAGATAGTCATGCTGATTATTTTGCAACTTTTCTTCCCTCCCATATGCCACACCCCACTCCCTGCTGTTGTTTTCTCAGTTCCTTGGGAATTTAACCAGTGCCCTATAACCTTGAACTTACAGAAGACATGCTGTCCCTTTTCCTAACAGGAGCAGGGACAGATGGGAGACATTCAGGCTAAGGTCTATGCTGGAAGCCTAGCTTTGATTATTTTTTCCATCCATTTACTCAATCATTTGTTCATTCATCAAAAGTTGACCGTGGGCCAACACATTCCCTGGTGCTGAGAAGACAACCAGGGTTGGAAGCTTGCTTCTGTCACTTACTAACTTTGTGAAAATTTCTTAACCTCTCAGTGCCTTAATTTCCCAGTCTGTAAAATGGGGTGGCAATAGTACTGATCTCACAGGGTGGTTCAAAGATTAAATAAATTTTTATTTATAAAGTACTAATAACAGTGCCTGTCCCAGGAGCACTAGATAGGGGTTTGTTAAATAAACACTGGCAATCTAATAATACTTGGCTGATGACTTGCTGAACTTTCCAATGGGCTTGTTTATATTAACAATGTTGCATTTCTGCCCCCATGTTCATATCTCTGAAATCAGGATGAAATGTCATAAGGTGGCAGTTGTTTTTCTTTAGAGTGATGTGCAAAATAGTTATTCACCTTAAAATTGATGGCATATTGGGTTTGGTAAAAGGTGGTGGTTATAAATAACGTCTCTCCCTTTCTGCTGGTCCTTTCCTCTCTGGTTGCATGTGTGCTCAAATTTTCCCAATTATAAAATAAAGAGAGAGACAAGAGTCCCTGACCCCACCTCTCTTCTCAGAGTCCCGTTTGCATCTGCAGGGCACAGCCTGCAATGGATTGGAGAGAGGACCCTGTTCACTTGGAGACTGTACGTAGAGATAGACGCTCAAGGGATGCATCAAGATGCCCTGATGACCCCTCTTTGGCCTCCAGTCCTCCAAGGACACCCCACGTGTTTGATCCTGCCTATACCCTCCTTCTGTTCACTTAAGCACCTCCTCCTCTGGTCTCCTCCATTTATCCTGAAATACTCTCCCAAATTCCTGCCCATGGAGAATCTGCTCATCACTCTTCACCCTCCTTTGGTTGCTCCTTCACGGAGTGGTCATTATGCCACACACAAATACGACCATCTCTACCCAGGGAATGTTCAGGTATGGTCTCCAGATCACAACGGACCTAAAGCTCGTTGCCTCATCTAAGCCTCTCATCAACCACTGAGATGGCATCCACTGTGCATATTTTGCAGACAAGAAACTGAGGGGAGGAGGGATTGAGTGACATCATCAAGGGCAAGGGCAAGGGCAGAGCCAGGCTAGTCCTCCATGGAGAAGTGAACTAGACTGAGATGCCTGCTCTCAGGGACCCTGTCCTCAGCTCCTCCGCCACCAACACCCTGCCCTTACTCTCTGAAGGCTCGGTCTACATTGGGTTATGCTCCTGGTCCACCCTAAACTGTAGCAGCCTTGGCTGAGTTTAAAATCCCCGTGAGCACGTACCAGTGGAGACCCCAGCCCCCCACAGCAGAATCAGAGCTCGGTTCATCTCCAGACTCTTCTTTTTCGCCTCAGGTGGGTGAATTTGGGGGTTGGGAGGGTCAGTACATCAATCAATAAATACTCACTGAGCAGCAAACACCCTGCTAGGTTCCGGGAATTCACCCTGTGGCAGAGTTGGGAGGATGTTAATACCAAAAATTCTTTGAGCAAGAAATTATCTTAGAGACTCTATATAATGTGCTCATGTTTTTAAAAGACAGGCAGTAGTGTGTCTATTTGTTTTTCTATTTTTAATTGTTATATTTTTATAGTGAGGATTCTGTCCAAGGCTGAGGTCTGGGTGGAAGTCCCTTCGGAACCAGGAAAAGGCACAAGGCCACACAGCTGAGGCCTCCGTCCACTGCTGGGGTGGAGGGGACTTGGGACTTCAAACAAAGCCTGGCCACTCTGTGGTGCTCTCCACACCCCCAGGTGTCTGCTGAGTCATGGCCCACCCCCCACGGGGATGGGTGGGGAAGGCTGCTCTTTAAACTGTTTGTTGTGCTCACAGTGCTAGATGCCCGCAGAGCATGTGTGTCCCTTAGGAGCTGGTTTCTGGCAGAAGGGGACCCGGGGGCAGGTCATGGTCTGAAAATCTCAGTTACTGTTGAAATCTTGAGTAGGGGACCACGTGGACTTGCTGTGTTGTACAATGAGGGGGGGGGGTCCTTTCTCCTTTTTTCAGGTGGGATGAGTGGGTGACATTTACCTCGCTGGCCTGCTGGCCTGCTGGCCGCACTCTGTTTTCATCGTGCTGGTGTCCTGCTGCTCACGTCTCCTAATCACCACACACATGTCCTCTCGGGTCACTGGCTGAATGAACTCCACCAGGCCCTGCTTCATAAGATGTGGACACGACCTGGGCCCAACTCAAAGTGCAGTGCCCACGGGAATGAAGCATCTCTTTGTAAATCACAAGGTTCTAAACAAAGGTCAATTGTCTTGACTCCTTGTTTATTCTTTGACGGTGTAGTTTGAAGGCATCCGCTTCAAAGCTCTGTGCCAGCACTGTGAGAGAGGGCACTGCGCCCGGCCCATGGTGGGACTTGGCCAATGAAGGCCGTGGCCCCCACTGGTGGCGGTGGTCCCCTTGCCATTCTCTCCATGAAGCAATCCTGGACACCAGTGGAGAAAGAAAATGCCCTCCACGGCGGGAAGAATAAGGACGTTTTCCCGCCGCACCCACCTCACCCCGTGATGCTCCCTCATTCTCGGCCTCGCTCAGAGCTGTCCCCTCCCTGCCCTAACTCCCTGATTACAAATCTTCAGCTCTAGAGATAACGTGCCCGGGAAGCACGCTGAGATGAAAACCGCTGATACACCCACGGTTGTAAAACAGTGCTGATTCAACCTTGGAGAGATCACCCAGTGACACTTCTGTTACATGAAGAGGCCCCCCGGGGGTCACGTTTCCCTCTATCAGTGTTTAAGGCAGGAGCAGAAGTTGTGGAATTTTGTGTTCTGGGCTGGAGAGTGGGTGGGGGGGGGGGGGGTGTCCTCACTGCTCCCCTGGGAGCTGAGATCTTGTCTACCCCGGAACTCTGTGGAAATGGCATACTCACGGGCTTTGCCCTAGTCCTTCTATCACCCTTAAAAACATAAGGAATTGCTTTCAAGTTTGAACAATAAAATAATTCAGTTGAAAAAACTATTCTTCTTCTCCTTCCCATACCCAACCACCCCCAAAGAAAGACAGCTGAAGCCCTGGCCGGTTTGGCTCAGCGGTTAGAGCGTCGGCCTGTGGCCCAGAGAGACCCGGGTTCGGTTCCCACTAAGGGCATGTACCTCGGTTGCAGTTTGTCCCCGGCCCTGGTTGGTCGTGCGAGAGGCAGCCGCTCAATGTGTCCCTTTCACGTCGATGTTTCTCTCTCTCTCTCTTCCTCTCTCTCCCTCCCACTCTATCTGAACAAAAGATGGAAAAATGTCCTCAGGTGAGGATTAAAAAAAAAAAAAAAGAAAGACAGCTGAACACACGTCTAAGACTTGGCTCACTGTGCTCCACCGTTCTCCTGTGTGCTGCTGTGGTAGCCTCCTTGGCACCGTCATGGCTCTTGGACCTGTGTCCACACCTACCTGTCTGTCTCCCCTCCTGGACTACAGCCTCTTTGAAGACAGGCCACGGCTTTGGGGTACCCCAGGCTCACGGCTCATTCCTGGCACAGCCTGGATGCTGAATGTTGAGTGAGTGAGTGAGGAAGGCGGGGTGGTAACATTTAGCAACCCTGAGTTTAGTACTGAGATGGTCCATGTGGAAAGCCCTTTAGAAACTAAGATACACGACATGGATACATCCTCACCCAATTTGGAAGAAAAACATCATCTCTAACTCCGAGAAGCAGAAGTGTTCCCCTCCCACAGATCCAGCGGATCCACTCAGTAAATATTTCAGGGCTGCCCATCAAGTTCAGGGTCACATCCTCCACCAGAAAGTCACCGTCGTCCAGACCACCCCTTCCCGTTCCTGCCCTCCTTCCCTTTCTCTTCTCCCTTTTAGGAGTGTGAACACGACGTCTCCTTCATTACCTCAGGGACCAGACAATGGAGAAGTAGACACTTGGGCTTCTCAGCAACACTAGGGGAACTGCAGTCCCTTCCCAGCCCCCCACCCCGACCTGAGGTGCGAGGTGTGTCTGTGTGTCTGAAAGGGAACACAGACAAGGAAGATGCAGAGGACAGAATGGCTGAGAACCAGGCTCTGGGCTGCTGCCTGCCTCCCTACTCTCTGCTGTGCCACCGTTGATCTGTGCCCATGTCTAGCTGTCGCAAACCAACTTGGTTAAAAGTGCCCGCAGTGGAAAGACCAGCCAGGGCCCGGAAGCCCTTTCCTGGCGTGCCTGGGCTCAGGTGAGGTCGGGTGGAGTAGGACCAGGGAGCTGTGGAAAGGCGTCAGCTCAGAATAAGTTCTGCGTGAACGTCTGAATTGGTGGTGGGGAATTCCTCTCTTTGTTCACCAAACAAATACAGATCTCCTGCTCCCCAAATGAACCCTCCACCCCCGCTGAAATGGGGTCTGTCCCCCTGCTGGTCAAGAAGCGCTGAACACTGATGCGGCTCCAATCCACCCCGCGCACTGAGAGGCCGCTGGAATGGAGGGCAGCGCGTCCACGCGGAGCCTGGGGTGCTGACTGACCGTCTTGCCCTCCCGATCTAGTGGTGACTCAGCCTGCTGGAATCTGTCCTCTCCTGCGACCGCGAGGGTGGCGGTGACAGCTCCCGGGTTGTGGGAGTCCCGCAGGACACCTGGGTGCCGGGAAGGACCCAGAGCGCCCAGCTAGGGTGCGCACAGGGCCGAGCAGGTGCGGAGGCAGTGACCTCACTGCGCCCAGAGCTCCGAGGGAGGTCCCACGGGACGGTAGCACCTGATACGGGTTGGGAGGACGAGGAGGAATGGACCAGGCAGAGAAGACAGGTAGATCCTCGAAAATGGGAGCTGTGTCTGCAAACCACTGAGGCAAAACCTGGCATAATGTCTTGGACTTTGAAAGGTTGAGTCTTGAGCGACCGGGAACGTTGGAGGGTGGGATGGGGGTGGGGGGCACCCAGTGCTGCTCCCTTTTCCCTACATAGCCTCGCGGCTCACCCTTCACCTGCTTCCAGTCTTTGCTCAGATGACACCCTGACCTTCCTGTGTCAAAGTGCAAGGCCCCCTCCTCCGCACTGCGGGCCATCTTTGCAGCTCTGAGTATTTCTTGTCGAGACAATGTAAGTGGACAATTTTGTGCTTATAGACGTTCTCAGCAACCTCATCACCTCCCTCCCACCTCTACACAGAAGGGGGAATTTGGGTGTTTTCTTCCCACACAGATCCCCCACACCTGGCACAGGTCAAGGTGGTCTGGAAGCGTTTCATGCACTCTGCACATATCTGTTTGCTGCCTACGAAGCACAGTGTGCGGGTTTGTTGACGAGAGGGTCTGTCAGGACCAGGAGCCGTGTCCCTGTGAAGTGCTGGGGCCTCTGAGAGCTCCCCAGGCCTTACTGCTGGCTTGCGAGAGACCCCCTGAGGGACTTGGTTCCATTGCCTCTCCGTACACTCCCTACAGACTTCACAAACGTAAATACTTCTGGGGTTGTGTCCAGGCTCAGTGACATTTGCGTGCAGGGTTGTGTATCTGGTGCTGGGAGAGGTGACTTTGGGAATCCAAGGAGAGCGCCAGGTGCCTGGGGGAGGAGATGTTGAAAGGCCAGGGTGGGGGTTCAGGGATGGAGGCGCCCAGAGACACGCAGCCTCTTTCACAATATGGCCTGGGGCTGGCCCTGGGATTGGGTGTCTCAGCCAAGAATGTCCCCAGAATTCCAAGTCATTTGGAGATACGGTTTTCTTATCCTGTGTCCAATAGCCCTCAATAAAGTCAGTTTAAGATCCGGAAAGAAAGGGGTCTGTTTCAGGGCTTCAAGGGCAAACTTTTCTTTCATGTTTTTTATTTTTGTTTTATGAAATATCACAAAATATAGAAAAGAATAACTATAACTAAAAGCCTAACAAACTATTTACCAATCAAATGCCCATTTACCTCATTTGCTTTTTTTCCTTAAAGCTAACATTGGGCTTCATTTGCCTTTTTTTTCTTTTTTTTTTTTTTTTTTTTAGCTTTTAAAGCCATAAGTAATTATACAACCAAAAAACAAATATCACAGAGAAAAAAAATTAGAAGACAACCCACAAACTATAAAGAAGTATTTGCATGTTTATAACTACCTGGGATACAGAAATAGCTCTACAAATCAGTGAAAAAAAGAGAACCCATTCTGGTTACTTTGTGGCAACTTCAAATCTCCCTTCCCTGGCCTCCCATCCCTGCTAACTCCCACAGGCTCAGGGCAGGGGTCTTGAAGAGAAACCACCCAATTCCTTTCTCCTGGCCCCGCACTCCCGCCTGGTGGCAGGACCCAAACAAGATGAGACACATTGCTATGGAGATCTTAACTGCCTTTTCTCTTGACTCTTCTTCTACCTTTTTTCTAACACGAGAAAAGAATGCTGGCTTCACATCAACTGTCATTGAGAAATAAGAATCATTTAAAAAAAATAAAAAATTTTAAAAAAGAACAAGAATATTGGTTTGTCCTTTATGTGACCATGTGAAATATTTATTACAGGAATCTTTTTTAGCTTCTCAGCGACTTTGCAAGGCAGGCGTCCATACTTCCATTGTACCAGTGGAAAAAACCCAGCCTAGATGAGTCCCATCCCTTCTGAATGTCCCACAAGGAGCACTGGACGTAGGACTGCAAAGCCCAAGTTCTTCCCCTGAACAAGGACACTTCTGAGAACATCACAATTGCATCTCAGCTTCAACGAGTGAGTGTGTCTGACAAATCCATATCTCCATGAAAAAACGTGACACTGTGACAAGGTCCTGTGGCAGGTGGTGGGAGCGAGGACAAGGCTGGACTCAGGATAGGCAGCCCAGTGGTTCCTCCCATGAGTTGGCTGTGGCAATGAGTGCTGGAAGTTACCAGATCTAACTGGGGTGCGGAGGAGTCTGCTTTCTCCGGTCCTTTACACATCACCCTCCCACGGAGTGGGGCATGAGACAGTGGAGACCGACATGATGGGTGGCAGCCTGGGATTCGATCCCTGCTCTGCTTCTTAGCAGCTGTGTGATCTCTCTAAGTCTCTAGGTCACTTGTTCCTCTTATTTGCAAAGTGGGAATAATAGCTCAGTCACTGGGGTTATTGAAACATTAAAGGAGATATAGGTCACCGCTGAGCCAGGACCTGGCATGTTGCAAGCCCTCAGGAAAGAGCAGCTATGTCTGTGTTATCATCAGGGACATCACTGGGCAGACAGGGATTTTAAGAGGCAGAAATTCACTTATTCCACAACCAGTTTTTGAATACCGGCTGTGCCACAGGCACCCTTTGGTGAACATCAGTGAATTGCACAGACTGAGACCCTGCTCTCTCTGAGCTGTAAGCTGGAGTGAGGACATGGACAATACACAGAATCAATGAGTGAATTACATGTTATACTGAAGTGTGGTACGTGTCCCTGGAAAAATATAGAAGTTTAGGTGACTATCCAATGTGGACAGTCATCGGATCTGGCCATGGTAAATGGATGTTGACACTGGTCGTGGACAGGCTTAGAGACGAACGCTGCTCTCGGAGTCTGGTCTTTTTTTTCTTATGGTACATTGCACATTGTGTTCTCTCTAATCATCCCAGTGTCCCAGATAAAGCAACCTCCTCACCCACTGACAGTTCAAAGCTCCCTTGAAAATTCTAGATGCTGTTTCCAGATAAATGGTTTATTTTCCATTGTTGTTTTGTTTGCAACATGAGTAGCACCCAGTGGCCAATTTGATGACTGTATTATTTAAAAACAAAAACAAAAACCCAAAGCTACAGGTATCACTGACAGTATCGTTCTATCAATGGTTAAGGAGAAAAGCATCTCATTACTTGAAAAAAAAAAAACCCTCTGAAAAAAAAGAATGAACCCTACAAACCCCAGGTTGGAAGGGACCTCCAAGGTGATGCTTGAGTTCCAAAGAGCGACGTGGTTCCGAGTGACTGGTTTGACTTGAACCGTGGTGGACGGGAACTCCGTGTCCTGGGAATTACAGGCTGATAGACGTCGATAGTCAGAAAAGGGAAGAGATGGTTATCAATAGATTTTCTTGAGAACAGCTGCTAAGAGGGAAAGGAGATGCTCCTTCCTCCAGATGCTGCTAAGAAGACTCTTGGTGAGATGTGGTTTTTATCTTCTTCTGTTAAATATCTCAAAGCTGGCAGAGCTAGGAGAGATGCTCGAGGACCAGGGCTGACCAGCCCTGAAAGGCGGACCTTGGTCTCAATAATTAGACTGTGGTTGACTATGAAATGTTTAAAACACACAGAGGTAGAGAGAGACCAGTGTTACACAATATCCACCCCAACACAAACCTAACGAATTTCAACAATTTCCCCTACTTGTTCCAGGTCTCTATTTAATATGGATAGACAGTAAAGAGTTTCAGGTGTAAATGATGTCCCCTTACTATTCCTCAGTCCTATTCCTCCCCTTCCCCAGAAGCAACCTCACCCTGAGGTTAGTGCATATACTTCCCATCCATGCATCTACACGTCTATTAACATGTATGGTTCTGCCGTATTGCCTCATATGTATGCTTTTAAACTTCGCATAAATATATTATACAGCCTGTGTTCTAGCCTATCTTTCAAGATCTCTTTGAGATCTGTTGATGTTATTAGTTATACACCTAGGACTCTTCCTAAGAGAGCAACCGGTGGGATTTCTGACCCCTGGGACACGTTTGGAAGGGTAGCAACATATGTTATTCCAGAATGTCTTTCTCTGATGGATTCTTCAGCTCATTCATCCAACTGTCAATTTCCTGAGACCAACTGCCACGACAGGAGGTACAATACTAAGACAACGAACAAGAGCTACTTGAAAAAACGAGCTGAACAGCAAACCAAGCCACGTTCTACGTTCTGCCTCAGCACCATGTTTCTGAGACACAGCACGGTGGTTACGGTTCATCCGTTTTACGCTGCACAATGTTCTGTTTTACGAATATGCCACAGTTTTGTTTTTTTCATCCATTGTTCTATTTATGGACACTGGGTGGTTTCTAGGTTTTGGCCGTTATGTATAATGCTGTATGAACATTCATGTCCGTGATTTTATGTGGACATATGTTTTTGGGGGGTTTAAAATCATTTTCCTCCTTCTCAGTTCTTCTAGCTGGGCTAATAGTCAAATGAACAGAGACAGATTAACAGGAGAAAAAGTCCAAGAGTGACCATTATGAATGTACACAGAAGCGGGGGTGTAATAATAATGAGTCCGAATGCATTGAGCAGCTGAGGCTAATATGCCATTGTGGACAAAGAAGGCGGACAGGAGTCTGGAATTTCAAAGGGGAAACGGGCAATTCACAGGTTGCTGAGAAAGAGCAGAACACACTTGGCAAACAGATACCTGCTAGGCAACCAGAAACAGTGGGACACCGTGGGGACCCAGCTCACAGGCCCCTGCTTGGGTCTTTCCCCTCCACCATACTTAATTCACATAGGCTAAAGCGAAAATCCTTAAGTGAATTAAACTAAGATTCCCCTCCTAAAGCAGGCCTTTCCAATGACCTGAGGCAGGAAAGGGGTGGGGTTAAAAGTTTTCTGAGTCTTTTGTTTTTTAATAACCAGGTTATAATCAGTGTTCCAAAGGCACATTTTGGGATGGCAAAACTTCGGTCCCCTTCATTTTCATTTCATCTGGGTATTACCTAGGAGTAGCGTGGCTGGGTCATATGCTAAACTCTGTTTAACTTTATCGGGCACTGAGTTCCAGGGGCTTCCTATTCTTCACAACATTTGCTACTGTCAGTCTTTTTAATTTTTAGCCATTCTTGTGGGCATGTATGTATTTCATTGATTTTTTTTTTTTACTAAAATATTTTATTAGTTAAAATTAATTTTAAGTCCTGCCAGTGTGGCTCAGTGGATTGAGCGTCCTCCCATGGACTGAGAGGTCCCGGTTTGATTCCTGGTCAGGGCACATGCCCAGGTAGTGGGCTCGATCCCCAGTAGGGGGCGTGCAGGAGGCAGCTGATCCATGTATCTCTCTCACATCGATGTTTCTTTCTGTCTCTCTCTCCCTTCCTCTCTCTAAAAAATATCAATAAAAACATATTAAAAAATAATTTAAAAATCATAAACAAGATTATATATAGCAACTATAATCTAAATATATTTGTATATATTTAAATAAATGATGTTTAAAAATCTAATAAATATTATTTGGGGAATATATTCACAACATTGTACACAATAATTCAAATTTAAAGAATGACGCTATTATATATGCTAATTCTAAACTTTTATGTATCTAATAATACAGCTTCAAACTATCTCATTGTGGTTTAATTTGCTTTCCTCTGATGACTAGTGATGTTGAACATCTTTTCTTGTTTTTATTTGTTATTCATACATCTTCTTTTATGAAGTGTTTGTTCCAATCTTTTGCCCCCTTTTTTTGTGCTTTGCCTATTTTTTCGTTGGATTGTTCATATTATTACTGATTTGTAAGTGTTTGTTTTTTTTAATGTGTCGATAAAAATACCAGGTTTGACATGCACAAAGCCAAGAAAACCACCGATGCCAGATACTAAATTTGTATGGCACTGTCCTTTGAACACCCAGCAGGAATAAACTGCTGAATTGTCAGTGTTTTTTATAAATTGAGTCAGATATATGTTTTGTAAAAATATATCTAGTTTTGTGGCTTACTTTAAGAACAATAATTTTTAACCTTGATAAAGACAATTTATCATTTTTTTCTTTTAAAGTTCGTGTTCTTATGTCCTGCTTACATTGTCTTCTCCCAACCAAATACCACAATGACTTTCCTGTTTTCTTCTAAAAGTTTAATTAGCTTTAGCTCTTACATTTAGGTCTATGAATCCATTTTGAGTTCCTCTTTGAATAGTGTAAAGTGAGGGTCAAAGTTAATTTTTTTCCATATAGCATATCCAGTGGTTCTAGTACCTGTTGTTGAAAAGATTATCTTTTCTCCACTGAATTATCTAATTTGGCACCTTTGTGGAAAAGAAATTGACCATATAAGTTGGAGGGGGGTGTCTATTTTTGAAAACTGTATTCTGTTCCAAATAAAAGTCATTTTCTTTTTCCTCTTGTTGCTAACGTTTTGAAATTACACTATTTAAAGGGTTTTGTGTCCAGCTGGTGTAGCTCAGTGGTTGAGCATCAACCCAGGCACCAAGAGGTCACCAGTTCAATTCTTGGTCTGGACACATGCCCAGGTTGTGGGCCCAATCCCCAGGGGGGCATGCAGGAGGCAGCCAGTCGATGTTTTCTCTCATCAATGTTTCTCTCTCTCTCCCTCTCATTCCCTCTCACTCCAAAATCAATAAAGGAAAAAAAAAAACATTAAAAAAAAAAATTAAAGGGTTTTGTGTCCGGCTGGTGTAGCTCAGTGGTTGAGCATCAACCCAGGCACCAAGAGGTCACCAGTTCAATTCTTGGTCAGGACATATGCCCAGGTTGTGGGCCCAATTCCCAGTGGGGGGCATGCAGGAGGCGGCCAGTCGATGTTCTCTCTCATCGATGTTTCTATCTCTCTCTCCCTCTCTCTCTAAAATCAATAAAGGAAAAAAAAATTTTTTAAAGGGCTTTGTGTTCATATTTATTCCTGCATCTCTGATAAACATCTCTTTACCCTGGTCACCATCTATGGCAATGGGAAGGGTTGGGCATTTGCTCTTCTTTGCTGGGCTTTCTGCCTTTCTCCTGCCCTCTGCCAACACTACAGGCACTGACATCGGCTTCCATGGCTTTAAACTAATTAAAAATGGACGGACCTGAGGTTCTCATCTTCAATGGATAATGAAGAATGAATGGATAATCCCAGACACCGACCTGGTAACAATAGTTAACACTTCCAGCATGTGTTGTCACTGACCAAAGTACTTCCAAAGTTACTTCATTGTCCCAACAACCTTATGAAGTAGGAATTATTATCCTGATTTACTGACGAGGACTCTGAGGCCCGGGGCAATATGTAGTTTGTCTAAGATCACATGCTCAGTAGGTAGCTGAGCTGGGACACACATCTTGCCTATCTCCAGAGCCTTATACTTGACCAGTCAAAATGCTACACTGCCAATCACCCATCAAATGACTCTTTGAAAGCACTTTTCAGATGAGGAAACTAAAATCCAGGGGCAAGCTGGGGCCCTGGCCCTTGGGGCCTGAGGGCTTTTCCTCCCTCAGCCACACTGTCTTGCTAGACTTGGGCACTTCCTTGGTTTAATCTCCACTGGCCTTTGGCATCTCCAGATCGTGGGGGCCCCGGCCTGTAACACTCTGCTTCCAGGAAGTTGAATCCCATTCCCAGCCTCTGCACCACTCAGCAGACCATACCTCTTCTAATAAGACCTATTCTCACTACCTCTCATGGCAAGAAAGTCACCTGGTAAACTCATCCAATGGCCCCTCCAGGCAGACTCCAGTGGACACTTACTGAGCCCCACACGGGAGGCACAGTTGGACTATGAAAACGTACATATAAGATACAATAGCATCTCCTCCAAGGGTTTATATCCACTATTATCAACTAATACTTATTAAATCTCTAAGAAGTTTCTGTACAGAACAAATATTATACACATAGCTGATTCCAGTGCTCACTTTGCCCCTCCTTCTACTAACTTTCATTTTTTCTCCATGTAATTAATAAATATATTGAGTGGTTTCTTTGTCCCAGTCATTGTATTATGGCTTAAAGAAAATAGCATTAATTTGGAGTCTGCAATCTTGATTTCTAGGGTCCTCCCTGTCCTTATCAGCTGGGTGACCTTCAGCAAATTATCTAACTTCTCTGAGCCCTTTTCCTAATCTATAAAGGGGGATGATAAAGGACCCACTTTCACTGGATTGCTGTGGGAGTCAACAGAGATAACAAAATGCTTTGAAAATTCCCATTTTTTTTTTTAGAGCTATAGAAAAAAAGAACTTGAGCTGGAGACTCAAAACAGGTGGATTCCCAGCTTCACCCAACACATAAAACATAAAACGGTGTGTGATAACAAAGTCTCTCTGAGGAGCTGGCTGGGTGGTTGGGAAGGCCAACCCAGAAGCTGAGGGCCTGACTGCTGACCCCAGCCTGGCCTGTACTTCATTCACATTCTTTCTTCAGCAAGATCACCAGTTTTTACAAATCGTGGCCCTTCTTGAATAATCAAACTCAAAATGGTCCATGATCAGATTTCAGAAATTCACATAGAGGAGGTTTTGGTTGATAGGGAGAAAGCATCCTTAGAGACTGATATAATTAATATATCAGTTGTTTCATTCAATCATTCTCTCCCCAACTTTCACTGGCTGTCTATAGTGGTCTCTGCTAGGCAGCATTTTAGAGGCTGGAGATATAAAAATGCAGAGGGTTACTGGTGCTTCTAAAACTCTTGGAGGGGCCCTGGCCAGGTAGCTCAGTTGGTTATAGCATTGTCCCAATTCGCCAAAGTTGCAGGTTTGACCCCTGGTCAAGGCACATACAAGAATCAACCAATGAATGAATAAATAAGTGGAACAACAAATCAATCTCTCTCTCTAAAAATCAATAAATAAATAAATTGTTTAAACTCTTGGAGGGGTTGGAGTGGGGCTAGATAATCTGGTTGGCGAAGCCTGTGTGAGGGGGTAGAGAACACCTGTCGTGAGGAGGGCTGATGGAGAGCAGGGCTAAAGTGCCCCCAAGTCTCCTGCTGCAAGACTCAGTTCTAATCATTAAAGAGTTTGCTATCTAGTGGGGGAAACAGAAATAGAAACCAAGGATGACAAGAAAACGTGATAGTTGTGTGAAGGATAAATGTGCAGAGTGATATGAACACACACAAAACATCGATTCCAATTGAGAGACGCACCAGGCAGGGAAGAGCATGGCAGCCGGAAGGAAGAGACAAGGAAATGGACAGTTCATTAGACTATTAGTCTATGTGTTTAGTGCTTCTCTGGATCTCTCTCTCTCTCTCCCTCTCTCTCCCTTTCTGTCTCTCTCAACAACACCTCACTTTGCATGACACTTCATAGTTAAAAAGTACTGCCACGTTCTAGCATAAAGAAGTGATACGTACATGCAGTGGAATATTACTTAGCCATAAAAAGAATGAATTGTCACTTGCAATAATACGGATAGATCTGGAGAGTATTATGCTGAGTGAAATAAGTCAGGGAAAGACAAATGTCATATGATTCCACTTATGTGTGGAGTCTAAAAAAACAAAATAAATGAACAAAAAAAAGAGACCCATGGATACAGAGAATAAGCTAATGGTTGCCAAAGGGGATACGGTGGGAGTATGGGAAAAAATTAAGAGATGCTCAATAAAATACTGCTGTTCTTAGAATTTTTTTTAAAAAGTACTTTCCCATTCTGTTTCATTTGATTTCGTGAAAATAGGAATGGAAAATGAAATAATTCCCATTTACAAATGAGGAAATCAGCAGAGAGATTACCAAAGTCACATGCCTTGTAAATAACAGTGGGGGTTAGAATGCAGTTTTCTGACTCTTAGTTAAAGGTATTTTTCCAATACAAACTTTGTTATCAATCTGATAAGAACATAATCTGACAGTTTCGAACTTCCTTCTATCTAATTTCACTCTTTCCTGTGGTCTATTTTTCCATTCTAGAACATAGTAAAGGTTTGGAGTCCTGTGCCACTGTGATTTGAACAAGTAAGAACATGAATTATATTCTGGGACCCAAAGGCCTCATAGTTTCAGTGGCTGTAATTATAGTCCAGTTACATTCTACCCTCAGGAAAGAATCTTACAGTTTCTGCAACTGTGGAATGAAGGGCTTAGGCTACACGGTGCCGACATTCTATGATTCGCTTACCAAATTAATATGATGTTAAAGTACAGGTATCTTACAGGTGTCTAAGGTAATCCCTTCTCTGCTTTATGCCATTTCGGTTCACAAAAAGTTTTATAGGAACTTTCAAACAGCAGGGGAAACCTGGGTTTATTAAGAGGGATACACACGCGCGTGCACACACACACACACACACACACACACACACGAAATATGGACAATCACAATTAATGTTAATAATTGCTATATTTGGGTAGTTGGATCACATTTTATTTTTTTCCCTTCTTTTTGCTTAAGTATATATCTTCCTCCCCTCTCCCCGTAAGCATGGATAGCTTATATAGGTAATACATATATAATTCCACTTAGTACTAAACAGCCAAAAATGTTAGCAGTTGGCAAAATGTAGCAGACTTACAGAACAGTGGAATTTTTTTTTTTTTTTAATTCTCACTCTAGGACATTTTTCTATTTCTCTTCAGATAGATTGGGAGGGAGGGAGGGAGGGAGAGAGAGAGAGAGAGAGAGAAAGAGAGAGAGAGAGAGAGAGAGAAACATCAATGTGAGAGAGACAAATTGACTGGTTGCCTTCTGCATGACCCCTACCAGGGCCAGGGACGAACTGCAACCAAGGTACGTGCCCTTGACTGCAATCAAACCCGTGACTCTTTGGTCCGCGGGCTGACACTCTAACCACTGAGCCAAACCAGCCAGGGCCAGAACAGTGGAATTTTTTCCACAAGTGCATGCTAGAGATTTCAAACTCATTACTGAGACTAAATAGCACCAATTTTCAACAAATGTATGTTCATTCAATAAGTTTTGATATATAGCCAAAAAGGAGTAATTAAAAGTGTTTGTTGACTGGTGATCACCAGAATATATACTGGTTTCTAAGTTATTCCCTGTCTTTATGACACAGAACCACACCAAGCTGTGAAAGACTCGGATTTGCCTCAAAGTGCTTATAATTTTAATTTTATGGGGATGGTATGGTAGTGGTTAGGATTTGAAGGTAAAAATTGTACCAAGTCACAATAACCCCTAAAAATACTTAAAAATCACCTTCAAAATATAGTATACATGGGTATGCCATACAACTGCATTTATATAGAATGAGATTCTGCTAGAGCTGAATGGCTTTTCTGAAGTTCTCAATTAACTCTTCAGTTTCTTGGAGATGCCACCACTGCCCACTCTCCTGGCTCTCTGACCCTGAGATCACTCATCACCATTCAGATCATCCTGGCAGTGACTTGCTTGCTTCATTGCGTGGAGCATCACTGCTCATTGCCTTATTATATTTTTTTCATTCTCTTTCTCCGTATTTAACTCTTATAATCCATACAAATTCACATCACATGTACATGGTGCCAGTTAGGAGGGTACTATTTATTCACAAATAACCATTGAACAAGACCAATGGAGTTGTGGTCAAAGAGATCAGCAGCTAAGATCTGTTAAAAAAAAATGGAAAAGGTGATATGTCAGCTGGGCTTGTCTTCTCTGAAATGTATTTTGAATTGCCCATTGTGCATGTAAGGCCCTGTGCTAGAGGCCAGGGATACAACATGGTCCCCAAGGGACGATGCTTGATGCTTGCTGCCCTCATGGAAGCATAGGCAACAGCATGAGAGGCAGTGGTTCATCTGACAGTCACACAAATAACCGGAAAATGGTAGCACAGGAAGAAATGCGGGAAGGGGAGGGGCAGTTCTGAGCACATCTATGGACTTCAGCAAATGGGCCAAGCCAGGAAAGTGCTCAGTAAATTTAAGAATAAGTAATCTAGTATACATATCCAATATATGTTCATTTGACAGAAACAGAAATCGCTTTTTCTGAGAGACCATGCGTCGGGCTGTCTGAGAGCGTCTTAACATCTGTCACATACAGTCCTTCAAACACACTGCAGAGGCTGGCATGATGCGCCACTGTTTTTACATGAACAATGGAGGTTCAGAGAGGTTAAGTGATTTGAATCAACCTGGAAAGGTAGGGGGAGCCAGGAAAGACCCTCAGGGCCAGGTTGCAGAATTTGGGTTGATTTAGCTGAGAGTTGGGGAGCTGTGAAGGCGTGGGAGCAGAGTGTGGCCTGATGGAAAGTGCAGGATAGGAGGGTTGGTTGAGGTGGGAAAGGGAAGACCTGGCTAAAGCAGTCAGGAAGCTGTCCACCTGCTAGTGTAGACCAGAGGGGAGGGACACCCACCTGCCTCGGAGGAAGAGCTTGGGCATGGGAAGGAGGTAGCAAGGAGGTCACAAGAACCCATCTTTTATTTTTTTAAATTCCCAGTGCACAGAATAAGGTAACATAGGAACATATATCCACCCTGAGGCTTAATTTTGCAGCTAAATTTTGTGGTTTATAAAATAAAAGCGTTTACAATTCTACTATTGAAGACAAAATTCAAGTCAAGTATGGTTAAAAGCCCAGACCGGTATAAAACAGGCCAGGATCATTGTTCTTTTACTTGTTGTAAGACATAGTTAATTCAATTATTTAAGGCATAATTAATTTCTACATCTTATAAATGATAGTCTTTGTTTTCAAGTAGGTCTTTATTTTATCTTCAACTCGAGGCTGGCTCACTTGGCGACGCCCCTAAACTGTCTTTCCTACACCAGCTGTCATGGGCGATTTTGAGAGCTTATTGGACGGGGGCCCTGCCTGCCCAGTTGCTGCTCCAGGGGAAAGAGTTAGGCCTCAGGCGTGTGGGGTGGGGTGGGCCTGACCCCCTTAAACATCCTACCCCCCCCCCCCCCCCGCCTTCCCTACCGCCCACCCTAGTGCTGCAGGACCGGGCAAGCAGCCTCTCTACCCCACAGGGGAGCCTTAGAGCCCTCAGTCACGGAGTGTGTGGGCACCGCAGGCTGGGCTGCAGTGGAAGGACTCTGGGAAGGTGGGCCCAGCCCTGCTCCTGGCCTGAGGGATTGCAGGTTCGGAGCAGGTCCTCCAGGCACGTGTCAGCTTGGACCAGGCCTGCCCGTGCATGGCGATCTTATCCAGTTTCCCAGAGTGTGCGGAGTTTATGGAGCAATTGTTTGTTTAATGTTTGGTCCAGGCCCCCAGCGAAAAGCACAGGAGTGAGGCTCTCTGGACCACTGCACGCTCTCCTGTCTGGTTTGCTTGCGCCCAGCCCAGAAAAGCCGCCCCGCCTTGGCTTGCCCTTCCTGGGGTCGTCCTCACCTGCCGCCCAGGTGCCGCCCAGGTGCCCCCCACCCCAGCCCGCGGGAAAGGCAGCCGTCCCGGCCCCACCCCTGAGCCTGGACTCAGAATGTGCATTTCCAACCAGACCCCAGGGGATTCCCGCACACTGAAGGTGGGGGCCCTGCGCCCCCGCTGCGGAAGAAGAACCCAGAGCCATGAATACTGATAACTGCTCCAGAGCCCATCAGAATTTCAAAGGAGAGAGATTCCCAGCCACAAAGTTCCATTTCTCATTTCCAAAAATGCCCAAGTGGACAAAGGAGGGTTTATAGTCTTAAGAGCACGTAATTGACTGTATTTAAAACAAAACAAAACTCGACTCAAGGAGGCAGTGCCCCCGCCGCAGGCGAGTGGGCCTCGAAACGTCTCTGCCCGGAGGGAAACCTACTGAAAGAATGTGGGAGTGATTCTTAAGAGTTTCCCGGATTTGGGGACAATAGAGTGCTTTCTGAGAATCTGATAAAACTCTTGTCCGAGACCAAATGGGGAAGACATTTTAAAATTTTTATTTTTTAAGACAGCATTTAATGTCGGGGTTCTCAGCCTCCTCTGTGGCGGGGAAGGGGGGGGATGAGGGTGAGGACCCAGGCCAGAATGCTACGTCTCAGATCCTGACACTCAGCCAGGTCGCTCCTGCCCCAAATTAATAATAGTAACCCCCACCTCACAGGGTTGTTCAGATTACACGCATGACCCTGTACATAGTAGTTAGTTAGACAGGAGCCCAGTACAGAGAAAACTTTATGATTTTTTGCTTACAAAACAATGATCTGAGTGTCCAGCTTTGCTCACTGTCCCCAAACTGGTTGCCTTAGCATCCAATCCATGCCTCTTGTCCCTACCAGGCCCAGTGGGACCTGCCCTGCCCTCTCTGCCACCTCACCCTTCCTTCCTGCGCCTGAGCTCCCTGGCACCTGGGCTCCAGCCTGCCTTCTGCCCCTCAAGTGTGGCAAACTCATGCTCACGTTCTGGCCTTGCCCCAGCCTCTTTTTTCAACCTGGTCTCCACACAGGAGAGATTCCCATCCCAGCCTCACACGCTCCTTGGAGCAGCCCTCGGTTCCAGGAAATGATCCACGGTTCCTTCTAGGAACTCCAGGGCTTCTGCCCTTCCACGTTTTCTTCTCAGCACCTACCACTCTCTGAACTTACTGTGTTTGCCCCGCACATTTCCTTTGAGTCCCCTGCTCTGACAGTGTTGGCACCAGGAGGGCTCATTCTTGTCCCTGTCATCTGCTCCTAGAATAGACCCTGGACACAGGCCTTGCTCAAAGAACACTTGTTAAATGAATGAGTGAGGGAATGAATGAATCGATGGAAGAAGACATGTCCTGGGAAGAAACCTTGAAGCTTGAAGCCCCAGGGAGATGGAGCGTTTGCAGCCTTGTTTTAGGTGAGGGCAGAGGGGAGGCATGAGGAGTGGAGGAACCTGGAGTGGCCCCTTTCTGGTGCCTCTAACACACACTGGGGGTTTCCATGTGGGCGCTTGTCCCCCAGGGGCCTTCCTGCTCCTTAGGGGAAAAGCAGGAAGTTCTTTTGTGACTTTGATCAGTGCCTAAAACCACACCAGGCAAGCATATAGTAGATGCTCAATAAAAACATTAGGTGAATGAACAGATGTAAACGTATATATACTAATATGTTTCAAGTTAATACTAAGAAAGTTACTGAGGCCTGTCTTTGGAAAATACCAGATTTTCAGTTAAGGAAAGTTTGTTTTAATGTTGTGTTTTGGAGTCTCTCTCTCTCTCTTTTTTTTTTTTTTTTTTTTTACTTTTATTAGTCTTTATTTTATGCTGAATTTAGGCCTTCAGTTTTTGTTTCTTCGGTTTCTTCTGGGATATCTTTTTCTTCTGGGCAACCTCCTCTTCTGGTGTAGGAACAATCTGCTCTTTCTCAGTGAGTATCATCTCAGTTGGCAGGGAGAGCTCATGTGGGTTCTTCCGCCCCTGAGCTCTGTAAGTTCTGCACTGCATCTTGGGAGCTTTGTCTACCTGGATGTGCTCAATGACCAGAGAGCCTACATCTAAACCCTTAAACTCAGCATTGCTCTCTGCATTTTGAAGCATGTGCAGCAAAAACTCAGCACTCTTTTTGGGCCACCGACCCTGTGTCCAGCCCCACTGTCCCGCCTGGGCACACCGACCAACTCCACCATTGTAACGCGGCAAAGGCACACATTGCTTCTATAAAGTGACATCCTTCAGATACTTGGTGGCTTTTCGAATATGCATACCTCTGATGGCCTGGGCAGTTTCACGAGTGTTCTTAAAGTGAACACAAAAATTTGAACCTCTTGATTTGCATGATTTTGTGGGATTTTCTGGGTCAAGTGAATAGCAAATCATTTTCAGAGGTCACCTCTGGCCGCTTTCGGGAAGAGCTTTGGAGTCTCTTTAAAGTAGGGTCTGGAGATGGAATGTAAGGTATACTTTGGAACTTGGTGGCCCAGAGTAGAAAGCATTTAGGGGGCAGGTAGGAACTGGGGGCAGGACAGCAGGGAGCAAAGGCCAAGGCTGGAGGAGGTATGCCTGCTGCTTATTGGGAAAGGACTGGAGAGAGAGGCAGGTCTGCCCGGAGGGACACCTGGGATGTCCAGGAAGGAGATAGCCCAGCACCTGCCCTGCCCCCTTAGTCCTGGAGTGTTGGGTAACAGGCCCTTCGGGGACAAGTCCTGGGTGCTGAGGGTGGGGGTGGGGACTGCAGGGATATCTTCTTGGGGGAGTGGGCAGGCAGTCTCTGAAGTGCCTTTACAGAGATAGATGAGGGTGGGGAGAGAGGGAGAGAGAGAAACCCCCCAGGGAGAACAGAGGGAGGTTTTGCAAAGAAACCAGCGCTCAGGTGACCCCTAAGAATCCACAAGTCTTTCAAGAAGCCCCACCTGAAGGCCAATTGTTCCCAAATCTACAAGGTCATTTTGGCTCTGGGCTTATCTAAATCCAGTCTTGGGGGTGGGGTTGGGGGGTAGGGAAGTGGGAGGACAAAGCAACAGCTCACGTAACAAAAGCTTTTTTTCTCATGGCTGGAATTTAAATGCTTCAAAAAATAAACTGCCTTCCGAAGAAAGGTTTGACTTTGCTTTCAAAACTAGTTCCCCTGTCCCATCCACAGCAGGTACCGGATGGGGCTCCTTTAAAACGCTGTGTGAGAGCATAAAAGAGAATTATGCTCTTCCATTCCCGACTTCTGTTGGGAGTAGTAATTTTCAAACATGCAGACTGGATGCCAGAGAGATACAGCGATCGGACAGTTTAATGGCATTAAGGGAGTTTTGGATTATGGCTAAAGACAGAGAGGAACATGTTTTCCACACTGAGGAGTGTCTTAGCACTGGTCACTGCTCTCTGCTCCAGTTTCCTCATTTGGAAAAGGAGAGTCCTAGTTCCTGCCTCATCTGTTCCTTGGGGAGGATTAAATGAGATACTGGGGGGGGGGGGGCACATTGCTTTGGGGCACCGTGAGGGCTGGGTTATTGAGTAGCGCTCACAACCATTTCCATTCCACAGATAGCACATTAGGCTTCGAGATACAAGGAGGAAGAGAACGCCCCAGCCTTGAGGAGTTGGGTCTTGAGGTGAAGACAGATGTACGGACAGATAATGACAAGCCTGTGTTTCGAGCTGTGGGACCTGCCCGGGGTGCAGCAGCTGGCTTTCCTTGGGTCTCCTCTTACTGTGGCCAGTGAAAGGAGCTGCCTCTGGACTGTTTGTCCCACACCTAGCACAGTGCCGGCCGCGTGGGAGCTAAAAAAGACTTGTTGAATGAAGGGAACTAATTTAGACTTCTTCTCTGTCAGCGTACAATGTTGGTGTAACATAGTAAAACTGAACAGAGGCCAGGAAAGCCAGCCGAGGGGAGTTAGGAAGGGTCTCAGCCTAGAGGAGAAATACGGACAGGAATGGCCAAGCCACAGGGGGGGCTGTGAGCCAGAGGAGGTCCTGGAAACTGAAGGTCCACATGGCAGGCTGAGGATGGAGAGGACTGGAAAAGGTGGGCGAGGGCCCCCTGGGGAGCTGGATTCTCCAGGTGTGTGTGGGGGGACAGCAGCTGTCACAGCAGGGTCATCTCTAAGTTTTATTTCATTTCCTCCCAAACTGTATCGGGCCTGCTTTTCTTTACCCTACCCCCAAGTTATAACAAAGGTTAGGGGCACACACCGTGGAGTCAGGATGCCCACCCCAGTCCCATTAACTCTGTCCTTTTGTTGCAGGAGAAAGCATTGGGCTGGATTATTACGGTGGTTTCACTTTGACAAATTACTTAACCTTCCTGTCCCTCAGTTTCCCCAACTGTGACACAGATGATTACTGTGAGAGCTGAGTTAATTCATGCGAAGGGCCGAGAGCAGAGCCCAGCACATGGTAAGTCCTGGTTACACTCTAGCTGTTAACCTGTCACCTGGACAGTGTGTCATTGTCCAGGAAGTGAGGTGGCTCGGCTGCAACCACACTCATGGGCTGCAGGAAGGGTGTGTGAGAGGTAGACGCCTGTGTGGTCACACTTGCATTTCAGAAAGGGGTGGATCGAAAGGAGAGGACAAGCCTTGAGGAGGCCAGGATCCAGGGAGTAGGTCGTGGCAGAGTCTGCATGAGTGACAGGAAGTCCTGACCCCAAGAGCTGAGAATGAGGAGCAGAAAGAATTGGAGGAATAGTTGGCAAGGGTTCTGAGTGGTTGCAGGTGGGTAGTGAAGGTGGGTGCCCCATTTTCCGGAGTAGGGACTGGGAGCCAGAGCTGAAAAGGAGAATGTAGGAGAGGCTGGCTTGGTGAGGGGGGCATAACAATGGCTCCCGTGTTTCACGTGGGGATATCTGCTCAAAACTTGT
This sequence comes from Tadarida brasiliensis, assembly GCA_030848825.1. Taxonomy (NCBI): domain Eukaryota; kingdom Metazoa; phylum Chordata; class Mammalia; order Chiroptera; family Molossidae; genus Tadarida; species Tadarida brasiliensis. The sequence goes on from CM061272.1 coordinate 31,746,257, forward strand.
CCATGAGACACTCTGCTGTTAGTTAAATGGGATTCTGGTGTTGCTTACCTCCTAGGATTAGTGTGAAGGTTAGTTAATGCAAATCAAACACTTGAGGCCCAGTAAGTGCACATAGTAAGTATTGTGTGTTTGCTGTCATAATTAATTATGATTCTGTCAGTAACTAATATAACTGTCAAACCCTCTGTCTGTCCTGGGTCCATGTCCAGACTCACCTAGCCCCACTCCCCTTGCTTACATTCAAGTTGCTCCGGTCCACTGAGAACGCTGGCCTTCGCTCCCTCCAAACTTGAGAACTCTCCACCCTTCCCTTTTTGTACTTAACCTACATTCCTTCTTCATGTCTCAGCTAAGATGTCATTCCTTTTTGAAAACTTTCCTTAACTCCTGAAGCCTGGGTTGGGTGAGGGACCCTCCTATGTATTCTCATAGTCTTATGACACTATCTGTAAATCGTGGGGTGTTGGGAACTCCTAGGGGGCAAGACCATGGCGAGCCTGTGGAACATAGTCTTCCCAGCAGTGTCGACCCCTAGAAGGTGATTCTACACACTCTATTTAGGTGAATGAAGGAATGGGGTGGACTTTGGAGGAGAGGTCTGGATGGGAGAGGTCTCAATAGGGTCATCAGCATTTGGGTGATGTTTAAATCATGACAGAGATGAGATCATCAACACGAGCCTTCTTCACTCTTAATCTCTCACCTTTGACCTCGTGTATTTTTCTGGAGACTGTTCTCCAGGGCTCCAAGGACACCATTCTGTTCTACTTGTGCTGATACTTGCGCGATAGACCATCTCTGATCTCTTTCATCGCTGTCTTTCACTGAGCCACCCCTTGGACGTGTATTTTCCCCCCTAATTAATCTCCACATCCAGCTACAACTTCGCTTCTGAACTCCTGACCTGTATTTCCAGCTGCTCATAAATACTCCAACTGCACCTTTCACAGCGAGCCAAGTGGAACAGGCCATTATTTACACTCTCCTTCCCACGCCTCAAACCCAGCTCCCCTCCCATAACCAAACTGAGCTTTGTTAATTGGATCCCTGTGCCCAATCTCCAAACTAAGTCTTAGAGCTTCAGTTCTCCTCTCTCCCTTCCCCCGCATCCTTCCTCTTACATATCTTGCCATTTCTGATTCTGGATCTCTGGAATTTGACTTCTCATTTCATTTTCACTGCCACTCTCCTAGCTCCAGCGTTCATCATCGGCTGCCTAGACTATTATAACAGCTTCTTAATGGGCCTGTCTGTCTCCAGGTAACTTTCTAAAACATAAGCCACTTGCCCACTCGAAGACCTTCAAAGGCTGCATGGCCTTCGCAGTGAAGTCCAAGCCCCTGACCACGATGTTCAGTTCTCCACAGTCCAGCCCCAGCATCTCCCCCACCTCGTTTCTCCCCAGCTGTGCCCAGAGCTCTCCAACCCTATGTCTACAATGTAGTGGAATTCGGTGTTGAACTATCTGTCTCTCTGTAGTCCCTTAGGAACCTCGTATCTGAAGTACGCCTCAGGACCAGCCCTTATGAACCTCGTATCTGAAGTACCAAGCAAAGTGCCTGAGAAATGAGGGTTTTCTGAAAAATTGGCCATCACCACTTCCGAAGAGGGCATCTCACCTAATCCTCTTAATCCGATGTCTGGTTCAGCATCCAACACACAGAACTATTCAATAAAGGTTGGGGGAATGACTGACTTATTATGGAATGTAAACTCTATGAGGACAGGGACTTTATTTGTTTTTTAACTGAAATATATTAGACATGTAACACTGTATAAATCTAAGGTGGACGCGTTAACATGGTGTTTCTATATAGTTATGTGATTGCAGTTGTAGTGATAATTAGCAATAGGAATTTTATTTCATTCACTTTAGTATCTCTTGTTTAACAGTATCTGCTATAATCGGCATTGAATAAATACTTGTTGAACAAAGACACAAATGAATGAATGAAACTGTCACTTGGATCCCCCTTTCCTATGGATTTATTTCTAGGAGCGTAAAGGTAGTTGGCACTAAAAATGTGTCACACTGGCGCTCTTGTTTGCTGACCGTCTGAATCTTGTACACAAACAAAATTACTCTTCCTTACTCCCCTGCAGCAGAACTCATTTTGCACCAATGCGGCTTAGCTTGAATTGAATTTTATTAATTTAATTAGTTTCTTCTAGCTCAGTCTTTGGGCAATAAAAGATAATTTCCTGTCTCCCATGTGACAAGGTCAATATTAAAAATAAAGAAGAAATTGGATGTCAAATGAACTTACATTAAGCATTTTTGGGGGGTTGGGGGAGTTACTTATTTATAAAACAATAGGTGTCAGTGCTTCTCCAAGTGAATCCACATTAAGTTCGGGTGCACTGTGACAAGGGTGGATTTCTGGGCCCCACCTCGAATGAACAGAATCTAATTTTCTTGGGGGTGGGACCCGGGGATCTGCATTTTCAGCAGGATGGACCCCTTGTCCAGACATTCTCCATGCCCTCAAGGACAGCACTGTTTATTTCTTCTAGTGCTTGGGTGATAGATCCTTTCTATTCTCTCTCTCTTTTTGTTTTTTCATTCTTTTGTGTTCTTTCTTTTTAAAAAAAATTTTTATTTTTTATTCTCTCTTTTATTGGCTGCTTTTTCTTAATGTCTTTGGAGACTTTTCCTCCCATACTTTCAACTATCACGTAAAACTGTTCTGACCACTGTCTAGAACTCAGAAGTTTCCGGTCTTCACATCTGGGTCCTGTGCACCGTCAGCAAAGGCCCCAGGTGATTCCTCTGTACTCTGAAGTTCCAGAGCAGCTTGAGAGTTTTGTTGTTGTTCCCCTAACCCACTTCTTTCCATCCAAATCCTGACTGATTCAAAAGGAAAACTGAGTATGGAGCAGGGGACACAGGTATCTACACATATCATCCATCGCAGTTAATTTAGTGGCAGGGGTCACTTCAGTGCTGCACGACGGCGGCTATGGAGTCTGCTCATTGAGTACCATTAGTAAATACGAAACACGCTGCCTGGTCAATGATAGCTATCACTTTTGATGTATGTTTCCCATTGATTATCTTATCTCCCAGAGCACGGAGCCAGCCCAGGCTCAGGTAGGGCCTGGGTAGTGCCTGGAGGGGTGTGAGGCTGTCATGAGGGAACAGATACAAAGGGACTAAAATGAAACTGAAACCAAAGCCCGGCAGGTTTTGTCAAGTCATGGGGCCAGTAATGCCTCGATGTAGTGACCAGGAGAATTATCCGGGCGGCTTTTCACTGGTCTCACCCAGGTCATGTGAATCAGAAACTCTGAGTTTGAGAACCACCAAGGTCGGCTGGGATGGGGACCCACAGGAACACAGGGCGAACATGCAGACCTCGAGCCTCCAGCCTCTGAGCAGGCGATTAATCCAGGTCAGACACTACCGGTCCCACTGCCTCCGCGACCTCCGAGCACTCCCCAGTCCCACCGTCCCACAGAGACACAGTGGTGTCCACACTGCCGGGTAAAGAGAAGAAAAGCATAAAGCAAACAAATGCTTTCTGAAGACTCGGTCTTGAATGTGCGCCGTTTCCTTAGTTTATCTCACTGAGGGCTGCCGCCGGTATTGGCACCCCCATTTCACAGATGAGAAAACCGTCCCAGAGCAGGTTCGGTAACTCCCTCAAGGTAACTCAGCTAGGAAGGAAATACCGCAGTCAAGATTCCGAGTCATACCGGCTGGCTCTAAAACCCATATTCTTTCCACTGTATTTTGTTGTCTATCACATCAAAGGAGGAAGAAAAACAAAACCAAACACATTTTGCCTGCCATCTTGGAGTTTTCCATCTGTCCAGGGAGGGATAGGGTGGCTAGGAAGACGAAGGATGGTGGGAAATGTCAAAGAGGGGGTTAAGCATGTTGCTAAAAGCAAGAAGGGGAGGTTGGAAATCATTTCCTGCTGAAGGCAGGCTCTTCCAGAAAGCTTCCTGGGGAAGGGCGTTCAAAGCAGGTAAAAGCCAGTGGAGAGAGATGCTTGACATCTGTGCCCGGTAAGGAAGGCCAAGATGGGCATGGAAGGGAGGAAGGGGGTCATTACGAAGACTGTCAGATTTGGGAAGGGTCTCCAAACGGGGCACAGCTGTATTCACCTCGGGCAGGAAGAGCAGAGGACCTGGCTTTGGGTGTGTGGAGCTCTAGGTGAGGGGAGGAGGTGAAGAGGCCCCTGAGGCTGATGACAACTCAGAGGGGATCCGAGCCTCCAGTTCAGATTCAGTAGCCATCTGCCGGGAGGCGACGGTCGGAGCACAGACTGTTCTACTTGAGTGATCCCTATTAAATGTTAACTGCATGAACACCATTGGGTTTTTTGTTGTTGTTGTTCTGCTTTTTTCAAAAAGTGGTATCAGAAAAACACTGGGTAAAAAGAGTTTTGGAGTCACATCCGGTGAAATCATGAACAAAGATTGCTAGCTGGTTAAATAACTAAAAAGCTACTTAACACATTACTAAAAAGTTACTTAAAAGTCCCTTTTGAAACACCAACATGGAGATTTTTTTTCCTATAGACTGGAGGAATCATAATTAAACTCAATTGCAGTCATGCTAGATTTCCTTTGTGGCATTTATTTTTCTTCTGGTTACATTTCACACAATTAATAGTGCCTAATGACTCAGGGTTTTGTATAATTACCACCCATGATTAGAATCTCTGTTTTATGGAATGCCCTTTTCTGGAAGTGGGGGAAATGTATGATTATTCATGGAAGCATCTCCATAGGCTGTAAAAAAAATGATCAGACTTTAAAATAAATGTATTATTAATTTATATCTCTATTTGTTGCTAGAAAAAAAATGATAAAAATAATTTAGTACCCTTTAAAAAGTTCCAATACTTCCCTGTCTCACAAAGAGACTTTCTTGCCCCCAATTTTAGAATGTTTGAGAGAAATGAAAATTAAAATCAGAGACAGTTTTTTCTTATTAATTCCTTGAAATGCTTGTTTTATAGGCTTCCTTTCCCCCCTCCCCACCCCACCACCACCAGGTATGAAAGTATTTTAGTGAAAGTTTCATCGCAACTTTGTCAATAATTAATCCTGTTTCTTTGAAAAGTCTGACAATGTGAGAGTAACAATAACAGGCCGTAAACCACTCCCCCCTAATTGTGCAAGGTCTCACTCAGCCCCAGCGGGGTTACATTCCAGCACTTTCCACTGGCCAGGAGGACCCCCCCACCCCCACCCAGGACTGCAGAGAACCCTTCTGCTGTAGAAGGGAGGATGAGAAGAGCTGGGAAGGACAGTAGAAAAGGAGACGGGACAGGAAAATGAAGGGCAAACAGGAAAAACAAATTCGAGAAAATCAAATCAAGGGAGAGGAGGATTACAATAAATTAGGGAGGAGGATGAAAAAGCAGTCCAGACATCCATCAGACAGGCCAAAGGCTGGGACTCACAATGAAGGAAGAGGAACACACTCAGAAACTAAACACTGTTCTTTCGCCAGGGCTTTCCTCTCGCCACTGAGAAAATAGAGTTGCAAATCCAAACGGAAGAGTTCTTCATTGACCCAGTGGATGACTGAATGGAAGCTTAAAACAAAATCATGAAATTCTTACTGAGGTCTACTTAGTAAACTCTTTAAAACTAAGACAGAGTTTTACAATGAATGAAAAATATTATTTTTCTAATAACTTTTTACTTTGAAGTTTTTTATGTTTTAATTTGCTCTTGAGTGATGGGATTCGTTTTGAGAGCATGAACTCGCTGTGATATCTTGCCTCAAAGTCCCCAAATCTTTTCTTGATAACTTCATTGAGGTACAGTAGCATACCATAACATTCGCCAGTTTTAAATATACAATGCAATTGTCTTTGATTAATCTGTACAACCATCACCATAATCCGGTTTTAGAATTCTGCCATCACCGCAGTAAAATCTCACTGCGCATCTGCTGTTAATTTCCATTTCCTACCCCAAGCCCCAGACAACCATTGATCTACTTCCTGTTTCTAAAAATGTGACTCTTCCGGACATTTCATATAAATGGGATTATATGATGTATGGTCTTTTGTGACTAGCTTCTTTCACTTTGCAATGTTTTTGAGGTTCATCCATGTTGTAGCAAGTGTCACTATTTCATTTTTTTACTGCTGAACAGTATTTTATTATACGGGTATACCATACTTTGTTCATCAAATCACCAACTGATGGTCATTTGGACTGTTTCCACTTTTTTGGTTATTATGAATAATGCTGCTGAGAACATTCCAAGTGCAAGTCTTTATAGGGTCATATGCTTTCATATCTCTGGGTTAGATACCTAGGAACAGAATTACGTTAAGTTTAACATTTTAAGAAACTGCCATAATTTTCAAAGTGGCTGCACTGTTTTACATTCTTACCAATAAGATATGAAAGTACAATAATATATGTACCTGTCTTTATATCTTTGCCAACTTATGTCATTGTCTGTCTTTATGTGCTATGTGTGTGTGTGTGTGTGTGTGTGTGTGTGTGTGTGTGTGTGTGATATCACATTTTCTTAATCCACTCATCTTTTGACAAACACTTAGGTTGTTTCCAGATCTTGGCTATTGTAAATAATGTTGCAGTAAACAGAGAGACGCATCTATGTTTTCAAATTACTGTTTTAGATTTCTTTGAATAATACCCAGAAGTGGAATTTCTGGGTCATAAGGCAGTTTCATTTTTAATTTTTTGAGATAACTCCATACTGTTTTCCACAGTGGCTGCACCAGTCTGCATTCCCACCAACAGTGCACGAGGGTTCCCTTTTCTCCACATCCTCACCAACACTTGTTTATTGATTTATTGATGATAGCCATTCTGACAGGTGTGAGGTGATATCTCATTGTGGTTTTAATTTGCATCTCTCTAATGATTAGTGATGTTGAGTATCTTTTCATATGTCTATTGGCTATCTGTCTATCCTCTTTGGAGAAATGTCTGTTCAGGTCTTCTGCCCATTTTCTTAAAACTTGCATTTCTCTGATGATTACCAATATGGAGCACCTTTTCAGTATCAATGTCTTCTATGCAAAACTATCTATTCTGATCCTTTGCCCATTTTTAAAATTGGATTTTTTTTGTTTTTGCCATTGAGTTATATGAATTCTTTATATATTTTGATATTAACGCCTCATCATATATATGATTCGCTAAAATTTTCTTCTATTCCGTAGGTTGCTTTTTCATTTTGTTGATGGTTTCCTTTGTTGCATAGAAGCTTTTTAGTTTAATGTAGTCTCATTTGTCTATTTTTAATTCTGTTGCCTTTGCTCTTTGTGTCAAAGCCAAAAAATAATTGCCAACACTGATGTCAAAGAGCTTACTGCCTATGTTTCCTTCCAGGATTTTTATGGTTTCAGGTCTTACATTCAAGTATTAAATCCATTTTGAGTTCGTTTTTGTGTATGATGTAAGACAGTGTCCAGTTTCATTCTTTTGCATGTGGCTGTCCAGTTTTCCAAATACCATTTATTGAAGAGACTGTCCTTTTCCTATTGTATATTCCTAGTTCCCTTTTCATAAATTAATTAACCATATGTGTGTGCCTTTATTTCTGGACTCTCTATTCTATTCCATTGATCTATGTCTCTGTTTTTATGCCAATACCATACTGTTTTGATTACTACAGCTTTGTAGTAGAGTTTGAAATCAGGGAGCATGATGCCTCCAGCTTTGTTTTTGTTTTTGTTTTTCTCAAGATTGCTTTGGCTATTCAGGATATGAATAATTATTTTTTAAAGGAGATTTTTTTAAAAAGTAGAAATAGGATGCTGTTGCCTTTTGTCCTATTATTTTTGCCTATACTTTGTTACTTTTTACAATGAAATCAATGTGTTTTTTTAGTGAGTAAGATGATCCCTAAATTAACAACTGAATTTGTTTGTATACTGTACACTCACTGTACTTTCTGGAAACTATATTAAATAATCAGACAACGCCCTCCTTAAAAAATCATGGTGTAGAATCATTTCTGAATTTCTCATTTACTTGTCAAATGAGTTCTAAAAATAATAAATGTAGCCCTAGCCGGTTTGGCTCAGCAGTTAGAGCGTTAGCCTGTGGTCCAGAGAGACCCAGGTTCGGTTCCCACTAAGGGCACATACCTCGGTTGCAGTTTGTCCCTGGCCCTGGTTGGGTCGTGAGGGAGGCAGCCACTCGATGTGTCCCTTTCACGTCGGTGTTTCTCTCTCTCTCTCTCTCTCTCTCTCTCTCTCTCTCTCTCTCTCTCTCCCCCTCTCTCTCCCTCCCACTCTATCTGAACAAAAAATGGAAAAATGTCCTCAGGTGAGGATAAAAAAATAAAATAAATAAATGTAGCTGATTATTGTGGTCAAAAAAGATATGATTTCAACATTCTTAAATTTATTAAGAATTATTTTGAGGCTAACATAGGATCTACCCTGGAGAATGTTCCATGTGTGTTTGAGAAGAAAGTGTATTCTGCTGCTATAGGATGAAATGTTCTGTAAATGTCTGTTAAGTCTATCTGATCTAACATGTAATTTAAGTCCAAAGTTTCCTTATTGATTTTGTCTGGATGATCTTTTCATGGTTGAGAGTGGAATATGAAAGCTTCCTACTATTATTTATGTTGCTGTCTATTTCTCCCTTTATGTTAGCTAATATTTGCTTGATATATTTTGGTGCACCTATGTTGGATGCATAAATATTTACAAATGTTATAACCTCTTGTTGGATTGACCCCTTTATCATTATATAATGACCTTCTTTGTCTCTTATTACAGTCTTTGGCTTAAAGCCTACTTTTAAAAAAATATTTTTTCTTTATTGATTTTAGAGAGAGAGAGGAAGGGAGAGGAAGAGAGAGAGAGAAACATCGATAGGAGAGAACATCAATTGGCTGCCTCCTGCATGCCCCCCACTGGGGATCAGGCCCACAACCTGGGCATGTGCCCTGACTGGTGACCTCTTGGTGCATGGGTCAATGCAACCAGTGAGCTACATTGGCCAGGTGCTTAGAGCCTATTTTGACATAAGTACAGCTACCCCAGCTTTTTTTTGGTTTCCATTTGTATGTAATACCTTTTCCATCCTTTCACTTTCAGTCTGTGTGTGTCCTTGAAGTGGGTGTGAGGCTTTTTGTATAGGCAGCATATACTTGGGTTTTGTTTATTTATTTTTTATCCATTCAGCCACTCTATGTCTTTTGATTGGAGAATTTAGTCCACTTACACTTAAAATAATAATTGATTGGTATGGACTTACTATTGCTATTGTGTTCATTGTTTTCTGGCTGTTTTGTAATTCCTTCGTTTCTATCCTGCTCTATTGCTTTGTGATTTAATAATTTTCTGTAGTGGTGTGCTTAGTTCCCTTTCTTTTTTTCTTTTATGTACCTATTACAGATTTTTGCTTTGTGGTTAACATAAGACTTACATAAAACATCTGATATTTGAAACAGTGTATTTTAAGCTGATAACTCTGACTACATACTAAAGCTCTACATTTTTACTCTCCCCCCATTTTATGTTTTTGATGTCACAACTTATCTCTTTTTACTTTGTGTATCCTTATTAATTAATGTAGTTATAGTTATTTTTAATGCTTTGTTATTTAACCTCCATACTAAATTTATAAGTGCTTTACTCACCACCACTACAACATGAGCATATTCCAAATTTAACTATATTTACCTTTACTGGTGAGATTTGTAATTTCATATGTTTTTCTGTTACTAATTGGCCAATCTAGTGGTGCTGAATTCCCAGCTTCTGCTTGTCTGGAAAATTCTTTATCTATTTCTTTGCTGGATAGAGTATTCTTGGTTGGCAGTATTTTCTTTCAGCACTTTGAGTATATCATGCTACTCCCTCCTGGTCTGCAAAGTTTCTGCTGAAAAATCTGCTGATAATCTTATGGGGGGGAGGGGGCAGTTCCCTTGTACATAGCATGTTATTTTTCTCTTGCTGCTTTTAAGATTCTTTCCTTGCCCTTAACCTTGACAATTTAATTATAATGTGTCTCAGTCTGGGTATCTGTCTTTTAAATTATAGACTTTCTAGTGGGTGTGAAGTGGTAGTATATGTGATTTTCATTTCCCTAATGATTAATGATGATAAGTCTTTTAATGAGCTTGTTAGCTATTCATATATCTTCTTTAGTAAAACATATATTCAAATCTTTTGCCCATTTAAAAATTGGATTGTTTTTCTTCTTAGTATTTGAACTGTAAGAGTTTCTTTTATGTTCTGAATAAAAGTTTTTTAATGAAATATATGATTTGCAAGTATTTTCTCATAGTCAGCAACTTATGTTTTTATTTTCTTAATGGTATATTTTAAAACACAAAAGTTTTACATTTTGATGAAGTCAAATTTAACAGTTTTTTCTTTAATGTATTTGCATTTGGTGTTGTATTGAATAAATCATTGCCTAAGTCAAGTTCACAAAGATTGTTTTCTTATGTTGTCCTCTAAAATTTTATAGGTTTCACTTTTACATTTTGGTCTCTGATCCACTTTATGTGAATTGTTTGTTTATGGTGTGAGGTTAGGGTCTAAACACATCTTATGATAAGTATTAAATAGCTATATAAAGCAACAACAACTGTTATGGTGTATAATAAATATTCAAAATGGTATTATTATAAGTTGCTCAACCTATCAGTTAAGACAGAATTTGCTGTATTATTCAGCCTTAATTTCCATTTAGATCTTATTAATGGTTCTCAGAGAATCACCAAGGGATAGAAAATTAATATTTCTTTAAAAAATTTTTAAACTCAGTCTTATTATTAAGGCAATACACTAGAGTATTGCCTTAATATCTAGCCATGCACTAGAGTAAAAAACAAATTCAAACAGTACAGAGCATATAAAACAAAAAGTTGAGCCCACCCCCCCACACACACACCCTTTCCTCAGAGGTAATCGCTCTAAACAATTCTTATTTCCCCTCTCAGAAAAACCTCCTGCATATAAAAGTATAAGAAGTGTGCACATCCTTAGAAAACAAACAGCAAGTAGAATCAGATACTACTAGTTGGTTATCACTAGCATTTTCACTTACTAGTATATACTGGGGGGTTTTCCAAGAGCATCATACACAGTTCTTATTCAGAATGAGTGTTTCTTAGTACTCTCAGGATAATTTTTTTAAAAAGCTTTCTGCAGCTTTTTGAGAAGTTCTGCAGGCTACACCCTCCTTCCCTGTCCACCCCCGGAACTCCCCAGTCTCAGCCCCCACAGTTTCAGCAGAGACTGGCACCTGCCCACCCACATTTTCTTGGCCTGCGGTGATGTGGTCAAACCAGCAGCAGAGACGGGGTGTGGGTGTGGGTGGAGGTAGCAAAGAAGGAAGAGAAAACCAATTTTCCATGAGTGGTTGAGAAAGAGCAGCAGGAGTAAAATCAAACTGACATAGGCATTAGCACCCCAAAGTATTTTATTACATGTATTTAAATAAAAGGTATCAGGAAGAATGCTCTATCTACAGGGGACAGGAACACCAGGCTGTTAAAGTGGTAGCAACAGCTGCATAATCTGTGGAGTGGGCGTGAGAGAGGGTGAGAGGATGGGGGAGACAGAGCCCCTCAGAGAAGTGAAATAACAAGATAGGCAGATTGGGCTCAGAGCCAGAGGACAGGGAAGGTTCCGCCCTTCTTCACTAAACCAGACTTCACTTCCTCCATTTTCCACCTGCTGTCTTCTCCCACCTCACTGCTCCTACCCGGTTGCTTTACTTGGCTTCTGTGAGGAGCTTTGCTGGAGCTCAGCCACCAGTGGACACTGGATGATGGATGTCTCCTCCTTGACCACAAACACTTCTGAGTGGTTCCCACTGAAGCAAGTCAAGACTTAAACAGAGATCCTGATACTCTCAGGGGTGGAGAAATACGTCTTTGGTCTCTACCTTTTTCTATTTGTTGACTCATTAAATATCCATCCTCTGGATTGTCTCTGCCTCCACCTAGGCCAAAAAATAATAATAATAAGATTCTAGAATGGCTGAGAGCTTCTACATTAGAGGGACCAGAGCCTCAGCCCACAGGCCTGGCTCAAAGCCCATAGCCCAGAAAGCAAAATCTCTTTTGGGGTGGGGCTTTCCTAGATATGAAGATTTTACCATGCCTCTAAGCAGGGGAGGTTGAGCCAAGATTATATTGGACAGGTAATAAAATTAGGGCAATAAAACCAGATAAACCACCTCATTACCAGTGGTTTACTGGTAAAGCCATTTCAACAAGGAGAGAGGTAAGATGGAGGACTCAGAGCACTGACGGTCAAGTTCTTTCAAGTGGCCTCCTCTGCAAAGGGCACGTGCTTTGCGGGAGTCTGGGCACGGTGGAGAGGGAAATGGGCATTCAGCCAACGGTCCCGAGAGTAAGCAGCCACGCAGAGGGGAGTCTCTGGAATTTGGACCCCCAGCTCTAGTACTAGGAAAGCTGGTCAGTGGGGTGCTCCACCTCTCAGAACCTCTTTATCAGCCATGGAGTCAAGAGAGTGGAGGTCCAGCCCCAGTCTGTCTAGACTCAACTCATGGTTTAGCATGGATTTACAACAATAAAAACCACTCATTTTGTAATGATGGTGTCATTTCCATAATCATACTCATCACCATGATATTATGTTGCTTTTAAGGGATTAATAAGAAGGAGAAATATGAAAGGCCCTTCAGGTTCTCAAAACGGCCACAGCTATATACATACACCTACACACATGTACAAGCAAATCACCAAATTACAGTATATCTCTAAATTATTTTTTTAACATCAGCAAAAATTTTCTATAACTCCATAGTTGCCCTTTTCAACTTTACTTCTACACAGTACAAACTTCTCCAAGTATCACTTGGTGATTAGATTTCTCAATATGAAATAAAATGTCTTCCTAACACTTACAAACTATATTTTCCAGCTAAGAAGAGGCACACAAAAATTCCGTGACTGCATTACTCTTTGTGGTAATGCGGGCGCCCAGCCCCTCAGGACACTGCAGTCTGGAGGATCAATGATTCACAAAACACCGCCAGGGATGGCCTTTGTCCAGACCCCAGCGCAAGTTCAGCCAGCACCAGGGAATCATCAGGAAGGACTAAACAGATGTACAAATTCCTGCCATTTTCAGAGTCCTAGTACCTGGGAATTACTCTTAATCTTTCCCCTTTCTCTCCCACCTATATTCAATCTATTACCAACTTCTCCCATGGTTCTGCCTCCTAAACACCCCTCTAACCTGTCCACTGCCCTTTTATTGATCATCTCTTTCCCAGACCAAACTGGCTGCATTAGTACTGAATCTCTCCAAGTGGGTTACATCCACCCACTTTTGTGCCCCTGCAATCAAGTCCCTATGCTGTGGCCAGGTGGCCTGAAAAAAGCTCACACATACCTGAGCAGTGCTTCGCCTCCTTAACAGACTCCAGTAGCTCCTCTTTGGCTCTCAGGTTGAAGATCAGAATCTACACCGTGGCCTGGAGGCCAAGAGCGAGCTGGCTCATGCTCACCTGGTCTCCTCCATACCTTGCACCGACATTTCCCATTCTTGGCACTGCACTGCCCTCCTCGGGGCTCCTCACAGCTCAGGGGATTTGGGAACAGGGAAGATCCCGGTACCTAGATGTCCCCCAAAGCTCTGCAGGTGGTTCTGAACCACTGCTATGGTTGAAGGCCACTAGACTGTGCTGGAGCCCATTTGAAACATGCCTCCTAGGCTTTCTACAAGTTTGTACCTGTCAGCATCAGGATTTGACTCAGGTTTACAAAGCAGGCCAGGAAAACCCTCAAAATGGCAAGTCACTGGGCAGACTTTCTAGAACAGGCAGTCACAGTGCTACCGGTGTTACCCAAAGGGCATAAAGAGTGACTTACATACAACCCATTAGGAAGGCTCTTTCTAGAAAATCTCAGCTAGCTAAAGTGTGCAGTTCGAGGCTGCGGACGCACTCACAAAAGCTCAGAGACACTGCCTTCCTACATAACCAGCATGCAGCCGGGCACGGCTTTCTCTGGACGAACAGCGCTTTGTGTTTGCAGGTTCTGGTGACTCCCGCTGTGACACAACTTGTCCAGAGGCCTTGGACGTGCTGTGAGTCCCACTGTGTTCCAGAAACTACACCACCAGGAAAGGCAACGTCTGATCAGACCAGGTGGGTGTTGCCTCTTCGGATTCCGTGACAGAAAGATCCCAGGGTGTCATCAAGCCCCCTTTTCTGCAGTTATCTCATGAACTGCATTTTGAAAGCAGAACTGATTTTATTTGTGAGACACACACATCCGAGCTGAGTGTGACAGTATCTGGCAGCCTTTTCACAACTGCAGCCATTATTTGGAGAGTAACCACAGAGGGAAATCAATCGTTTAATGTCAGGGTATCACACCCTCTCCACCATTTTTCTGGATATGAATGAGGCAGTAACTGTATAATTAACCTTGATCTTATTGCTCTGAAGGCAGATGACTGCTTTCCCAAAAGGCACTATTTAAAACATACAAAAAATTTCACTTAATTAAAAAAAAAAAAAAGCTTTCCAGACTAGACAAAAATATCTTCTTTAAAAATGATGATTTATTTAGTAAGTTATATACATGTCTAATCACTTTGTTGTACACCTGAGAGTAATATAATAGTGTATGTCAACTAAAATGGAAAAATTAGAAAAAAAATACTATCACCACTAAGCAATACATGCAAAAGTTCCCAAAGTCAAAATGTTCAAAGGAACATACAGTGAAAAATGTATCCAACTCCTATGCCCGCACTTCACCATTTAATTCCCCGTCCTGCAAGCGAACATAGTAACCAGGTTTTTATTTATCCGTCCAGAGAAATTTTATGCATTTACACACACACACACACACACACACACACACACACACCATTGTATACCTCCCTTTTCTTCTTCTTTTTTTAACAGCATATGCTGATTGTTCCACTTTGGTACAGAGAGACAGGCCTGCTTTAATTGTTAACGGCTGTGTTCCTGACCGCCTGGGAACCCTCTCCACCACGAAGACCACTTACGGCTTCTCATTGCTGGGGTATGACACAGAAAAGCCTCCACAACCACGTCCTGATTGATGGGCAACGATTCTCTAACCCAAATTCTCCACTTCAATTAAACTGACCCACTGTGGCTCTCAAGTAGAGTTCTAATCCCTCCCTGCTCTTTCTCAACTTGCCACAGACCATTGAGCTCACCCTGCTGGCCCAGGGTCATCCCATTGAGATTTAGGGGTGGTGTAGGGAGGGGAAGGGAGTGGACCCACTTCTAAAGTCCTCTGCGGGCTCACATTCTGTGAATCTGTGACTACATGGGGTCAAAGGGCCTTTCCAACCCTACACTTTGATCAGCAATTTAAAGTTCCATGGGTTGGGTCAGTTTCCTCAATTGCAGGTGAACTCATTAAGGATGAGAGAGGATCTAGTTAGTTGTATTCCCCAGAATGTGCAGCTTGCAGAGTTGCTCTAGGTTGATTTTTGGGTTATCCGTTAAAGTGCTCGACATGAATAGTTGCTTGAAATAGGTCAGTCAGCCCAGCCCCCTTCTCTCTTCTCTTGGGACAAGCCATAGGCATTACCACGAGGGTGCTCTAGCAGAACAATGGGGAACAGTTTCTGGTTTTCACATGAGCCCCTCAACAATACACCTGACTTATGCAATCTATGCTTTTCTGACATGATACAAATAAATGTTATTAGCAACTTAAAGAGTAGAAGTATATATGATTAGAAATAACGGGGATATGGGGTGTGACAAAATTCAAACATTTGATATTGTAGATGTGGAAAACCAAGGGCTAGATTCAAAAGATTTGCCTGAGGGTTGTGGCTCAGCTAGCGATAGACAGAACCAGGGTTAGAACCTGGGTCTCCTGACTCTTATTCTAGAAGGAAAAAAGGGGAAATAGAACCTCCACAGTTTGTTTTATTCTCTGCTGTCCTTAATTGGAATTTGCTGCTTCATGAAACTCTGTGCATTTAGCTTATTAATTTGATAACAGTTTTGAATCTGACTCTCTCATCTGAAAAATTAGATTTATAAATGAGCTTCCCTTACAAGGTGGTAGAAGGATGATATAATTTAGCCTATAAGAGCCCAGAACAAAGCACCAGAAACATAAATGTTACCTATAACTATTGTTTAAACATCTTCACAGGGAAAGATCATTTTGTAATATAATTTCCCCTTTAGTTGATTTTTTTTTTAATGGGAGGGAGTTGGATTTTAATCTCAGGTTTGGTTAAAGGAGGGCCTGCCTC
Source organism: Tadarida brasiliensis (assembly GCA_030848825.1). Lineage (NCBI taxonomy): Eukaryota > Metazoa > Chordata > Mammalia > Chiroptera > Molossidae > Tadarida > Tadarida brasiliensis. Next base: position 31,762,471 of record CM061272.1, read on the forward strand.
TCTATTACCCTAGCTAGTATTGATGTTTCTCTCTCTTTCTCTCCCTCTCTCTCTCTCTCTGTCTCTCTACCCCTCCCTCCCTTCCATTATATTTAAAAATCAATGGGAAAATATCCTTGGGTGAGGATTAACAACAACAACAACATTCTTTAGTATAGGCCTGACATAAAACTGTGGCAAGTTTATAAGATGTTTTAAAAATATAACTTATAACCTGGTGTGGCTCAGTGTATCCAGCATTGTCCCATGGACTAAGAGGTTCTGGTTCAATTCTGGACAGGGCACATGCCCGGGTTGCGGTCTCGATCCCCAGTAGGGGGCGTGCAGGAGGCAGCCGATCAATGTTTCTTTCTCACATGGATGTTTCTATCTCTTTCTCCTTTCCCCCTTTCTAAAAAAAAAAATAAAAATATTTTAAAAATATAACTTGTATATTTTTAAGGTGTTAAACATAATCATATACAGTGAATCAAAAGCTACCTTCACAATAATTAATATTTATACATTCTATTGTAATCATTCATTTTCTCCTAAGACTAATATAATTTTCTTCGTTGATCTCTAGAGTATAATACTAGCTATGCCAAGGGTCCTGAATATTTACCACTTAATGGCAAAATGGAGGAATAGTCAAGACTATAAGCTCTTCGGATTTGAACCATGTTTACTTCGGTAAAAATCTCTTTGAAACTATTTCAACCCTTCTCCATGCTCATTTTCTCGCCTATCTGCTGTCCCCTCGTATGTGCACTGGTGAGCTTGCCTTTAACTTCACAGAGAAGACAGAGTGATCTGACTGGACCCCAGTCCACTTCCTGTCCCCAAACCTCCACAGTGACACTGCCTTCCCTGTCTCCCTGGACTTTGTGCTGTCCCTGTGATCTCATCTTGCCCTCACTGCAGCCTTTTCCCATCAGCATTCAACACTTTCACACCTTGCCCTGAGCACAGGTTCCCAGGTAGCACTGCTTTGACTCTGTCCTTTACGGTCAAGGTCAACCATGTCCAAAGAACTCTATTCCCAATGTCTATTTTGTCCTCTGCATTCCTCACCTCCCAATTTAGCCCCCACACTTCCTTTAACTCTAAGAATTTTTCCTAAGGTATAATCCATGGGAAGTTTTATATACCATTATACAAGTAGTATAATGAAATAAATAAATAAATAAAATTTGCCGATGGCGCCACTCCATAAATTGTCTACAAGCCCCCTTCGCCCCTTGCACAGCATCCGTCCCCGTGAGTGGGTCTCCTGCAGTTGTAGCACCCACACTGACATTCCCGTCCTCTCTGGGAAGAAAGCACAGCCTGCTACGAGAACAGCTGGTCTGGGATGAGAGGCCTTTCACTTTCTCCCGGAGAGACTGTGGCCTCCACGCGTCTGCGTACATTCTTATTAAGATCTACAAAGACTTCAGTGTTATTGAATCTAATGAACTCTTAAATCCAGGCTGAAAAATCAGCTTCCTCGTGTTTGACACAGCTGATTACCCCCTTGTGACACCTTCTCTTTCCCTGGTTTTGTGATGTTATGTCCCCTCTTCCCCTGGCAACCGTGTAACCATGGCCGTTCCTTCTCAGTTTCCTCAGACAGCCCTCTCTTCTCTACAGTTCAGTCCATGTTGGATGTCCTAAGGGCTCAGCAGTTCCCCTGCTCATGTCACTCTACAAACCCTTCAGTGACCTCACTCTTTAGGCTCTGTTACTGTCTTCATGCCAGTGAGCCGCAAATTCACTTCTGTAGCAAAGACCTTTCCCAGAACTTCTATCTGAGCATCTAGGGGTTGACTGGACATGTCTGCAGGATGGTTCAGATAGGCATGCAAACTTCATGCCTAAAACAGAACTTCCTGTCTTCCTGCTCCCAAATCTGTGTCTTCTCAAGTGTTCTCTTAGTCAAGGCCATCACCACCCACTCAGTTGCTGAAGTCAGAAACCAGGAGTCACTGATGACTTAGCCTCTACTTAACCTCTTCCTTACCACTTGTTCTTTTCCATTCTATTTCCGAAATGCTTCTCAACGCATTTGCCACCCTCTGTTGCTACTGTCACCACACCAAGTCCAAGGGACCACCAGTTCCCCAGTGGGTTCTGTGATGACCTCTTACTCTCCCACTATAGCACATCTGATTGTCACATGTCTCTCCTCACACTTTTAATGCTTCCCCTTTCCCTTTGGGATAAAAGCCCGAATTCTTAAGACCTACAGGCTCTCTGTGGCTTTCCTTCTGCCTAGCTGTCGAGGTTCATCATGTGCCTTTCGGTCCCTCACCCCTCCCATCCCAGAAACTAGCCTCTCAGTTCTTTGCAGTGAAAACCCACATGTCTTCTTACGATGGGACTTTGCCTAGAATATCCCTCCTGGGTCATCCCCAGTTCTCCACACATCCCCCCACCCCAACTTTAACATGGCCACCTTATTCTTTTTTTATTATTATTAATTAATTTTTTTTTTTTGTTACAGATGTTTCTATTCCCCCCCCCCCCAACACACACACACACACACCCTCCTCCCAATCCCTCCCGCCCCAGGTTTGTCAGTCTGAACCGCACTCCTTTCTAGGTCTCTGGGTCTATTCCGCTCATCCGCCCATCCCGTTCATCATATTCCACACATAAGCGAGATCATGTGGCCGCCGTCTTCCTCTGACTGGTTTATTTCACTTAGCTGCTGCTGCTAGGGTACCGCTCAGCTCCCGGGCGCCCACGGCTGCCGCTGGGGGGTGGGGGGTGCCGCTCAGCGCCCACGGCTGCCGCTGGGGGCGGGGGTGCCACTCAGCTCCCGCGGGCCCACGGCTGGCTACCTTACTCTTTAGGTCTTTGCATACATATCTTATCCTCAAAAAAGTCTCGGTGAACCCCCACCACAGACCCCAGATCCTTACATAACAGTATATACTCCTCAGCATTATCTTATATTTGTGTAAGCTTTCAATATCTCTCCAGCTGCTAATCTGTGAGCTCCATGAGGACAGTGGGGTTGACACACAGTAGGTGCAGAATAAATGGCTTGATGAAGGAATAATTGCTTCTTCATAAATATTTTACATCTGGCTATTAAGATTTGTTTACGGTAATACATTTGAATAACTCATTTCACTCATTAGATGAACTGAAGGTATGGGGATTTTTTTTTTTTAACTTGAAAAATAAAGTGTAAATTAATTGAAGGTTTAAGAAAAAAATTCATTTTTCTCCTTAAGACTTTCTGTCTTTAAGTAGAGAGGGTTTCGCCGGCCAAGAAGAAAAATATTTCCAAAATGAGAAAACCTTTTACTTTGGGCATCCTAATCAAATTGATCCATTGGTTGGTTCATTTATTAATGCCAAAAGCTGCCATTTATTAGGCATTTGCCTTTTCCCAGGGATAGTCCTTGGTGCAAAGAGTGTATTAATAAATTTAAAACTACCTCATGAGGGGGTTACTATTTTTACCCTGGCGTCAGTATGATGGTTGAGCATGGGGAGCACTGTCCACCTGTCGCTAACCCACCTCTTAATTAGGTCATGTTTTACAGTGACACTGGACGTGGACAGTGGCAGGGAATCTTTCCTGGCAAGCTCACAGAGATCTCAGGGGACTGTCATCCGTCATGTGCTGCTTTTGCATCATAGATTCTTCTCTGGGGAGTTGGCTCTGTCTTATTTCATTACTGCCAGAGGAATTCATCTAGTCATGCGTTGCCCTTGGGGCCACAGTGGCTAGTCCTTGGGAGTTTTTTGGGCACTGTGGTTCCTAAATAGTGTTCAGGAGAGAGAATTCAGCAGGGGACCACACCTGGCTCCTGTCCAAAGAGTCCTCTAGAGGCACAACGATGGGAAGCAATGCGAGTGCAAGGGGAGCCAAGAGTAATGTTGTGATTCATTCATTCATTCATTCATTCATTCACTCATTCATTCACTCATCATTCACTCATTCATTCACTCATTCATTCATTCATTCACTCATTCATTCATTCACTCATTCATTCATTCATTCACTCATTCATTCACTCATTCACTCACTCATTCACTCATTTATCTATCTATGCACTCGTCCATCCATCCATCTGTCCATCCATCCACTTATTAAATTTACTCCAAAATTTTTATTGCTTTTCTACGATGTGCCAAGTAGCGCATTAGGTGCCGGGATGTAACAGTGAGTACGTCCTACCCTCTAGGAGTTCATAGTCTAGTTGCAGAAACAGGTAAGTGAATACAGCACATACAGGTGAGGGAGCATGAAAGAGGAGTGTTGTAGCATGTTGTCAGTACTCTCACGGGCACAGGAGCCATAACCCCAATTCAAAAATTGATTAGGTGAAGGAATTAATATTTCCTGGCTTGGGGAAAGGAGGCTGGAATCATGAGATTTGGAGAAGGTCAAGGCTACAGCAAGAACTCAGTCCCAGCCGGAGCCGCACACCTGGCTATCCCCAGGAGTCTGCCTTCCCCTCCCTCGTGCAGGCCGGCCCTCTCCACAGGCCCACAAGCAAGGTCACCATCAGCTTTAAGCCTCACATCAACTCAGGGTCTGGCTCAGACAGGATGGGATCCTCTTTTTTCAATTATAATCCCCAAATCCCAGGGAATAACTCACATTAACCCAGTTTGGGTCCCACGCCCATCTCTAGCCTGGCGATGCTCAACTGTGGGTGCTTCTGCCCCTCAAGGGGTATTTGGCAATGTCTGGAGAGGTTTTCTGCTGTCATGACTGGTGGGGTGGAGAGTATCTATGGATGTCTAGTGGGTAAACGCCAAAAATACTGCTGAACAGCCTGCAGCATATAGGGCAGTGCCCACAACCGTAGTGCAGAGGATGAGGAAGTCCGTTCTAGAACAATTCACTGTGGTCTGGGGGAGGGTCAACAGGGGCCCCAGAGGTTTTCTAAAAGAAATGAAATATTGGCAGACACTTGAAGGATGAGTAGGCGTTAGCCAGGCAAAGAGGGGCCAGGGAAGGCTAATCCACACAAGGAAAGAGCCAGGACTGAGTAAGTAGAAGGATGTAAGATGTTCAATATTGTATATGTACCAGTTACCCACAAATTAAATTAAAACCCCAGCACACTCTTGGGATCACTTGGCAATGTGGTTGTAAATAACAATGCAGACAGACAGCTGGATCCTGCAGAAAGAGGGGAATCCTCTTGCTGGAGTCATCAAAAGATTTCAGGAAAGGGAGATTAATTTTCAGTTTTAGGTCCCATATAATATAAACCCCTTTCATTTCCTTAGACGTTCGGTAAAACCTGCTAAATATAAAAATGCCCTTTGTGGTGGTTTCAGGAGAGAAAAATCAAACCTTTAGATTTGGGGAATAGAGAAAAAAGAACAGTGTGAGAAAGTGAATTCATGACTAAATTCAGTGAAATCAGAGGTGGAACCAGAAGTGACCGAGACTGTGAACTCCTGGGATTTTGAAGCCAACTTAGAGAATGAATTCAACTCCAGGGAGAGGCGGGAGGGGCTTGAGACAGCCTATTCTGTATCTCAGAGTTCAGGGTCATCTCAGTTGCCATCTCGGCTACATATGTGAAATGTTAACCTTTTCAGGAATTCCTAGGAAAAGGACAAACTATTATGAGTGCTTCTCTCTGTAGGATTGAATTACAAATGATTTTTACTTTTTATACTTTTCTGAATTTTCCATAATGAGCATACATTATTTTTATAAGAAGAGTTTGTCACTTGAAAAAAGAAAGACGTGGGAACATGCTTGGGTGGAAAGCAGGGTCAAGTCAAGCTTTTCAAATTCACTTGCTTGGCGGTTTCTAAAAGGATCTCAGCCTAAGGGTTTCAGTGTCGGCTTCAGCCATGGTTATAGATCATGGTTCTCACTTCACTGGTTTTGTCATCATTTTAGAACCAAACATATCTCTGCCCATCGATACCACCCTGCTTCTGATTGCCCACACAGATCACACCAATTATATACTTTCTTGAGTTGCTGTCTACTGGTCTCATGTGCTGAAATGTTAACTTGTTAACGAGGATTCAAACTTGTCATGTCTTGTATCTCTGCTGATTCTCCAGCTGGTACTAAGAGGTGAATGAATCCTCAGTGATTTTCAAGAAAAACTGAGGGACCTGTAATAACTCTTAAAGAACAAATTCACATAGAAGATGCAGAAATATTATACGTTTTTCATTTTTCATAAGATTTTCTTCATGAAGCAGCCTGGGAAGATGCCTATTCTAGTTAAGTCATGCTTGATGGCTCTGGCCAGGTAGCTCAGTTGGTTAGAGTGTCATCTTGACACACTGAGGTTGCAGGTTCAATCCCTAGCCAGGGCACATACAACAATAAACCAATGAATGCATAAATAAGTGGAGCAACAAATTGATGTTTCTCTCTCGCACTCTCCCTTCCTCTCCTCTCTAAAATCAATCAATCAATCAATTAGTCAATCAATCAAAAAGTTATTCTTGATGAACTGAGGGCAGGTTAACATTAGTTTCTTGCTGTAGAGCCATATCCATGCCTGTATTTAGGACTGTAGAAGTTTGTTTTCTCAAACCAGTCTTCCCTGTGCCAGTTCCTTGAAGGCACTCACACTGAGGGTCTGCATCTATTGGAATGCTCAGCATACAGTGGGAACTCAATAAATAAATGGAGCTAGGGCCTGGCCGGTGTGGCTCAGTGGTTGAGCATCGATCCACGCACCAAGAGGTCACTGGTTCAATTCCTGGTCAGGGCACATGCCCAGGTTGTGGGCCCGATCCTCAGTGAGGGATATGCAGGATGCAGCCAATCAATGTTCTCTCTCATCGATATTTCTCTCTCTCTCTTGCTCTCCCTTCCTCTCTCCCTAAAATCATTAAAGAAAAAAAAGTTAAAGATATGTGATTTAAAGAAATAAAATAAAAATAAATGGAGCTAGGGATCTCATTGGGCTTCCATGTGATTTAGTGAGAGAGTACATAAAGATAATAATAATAATAAATAAAATAACAAGAATTACTAATGTCGACTGAGTGCATTCTGTGTGCCAGGATTTATGCTCCACATTTCACATAAAGTATTTCATTTATTCCTTAGAATATCTACCCCAAGAGGTAGGTGCCATGAATATTTCAGTTTATGAATACAGGCAGAGTCTGAGAAAGGTTAAACGTTTTAGCTAGTGTCTCTGTAGAAGATGCAGAGCTGAGAGAAGAACTGAGGTCTTCTGACGAGAAATTCAGGGCTCTTTCCATTCCAATCCGGTCTTTTATTAAACCAAATGTCATCTCAAATATTTGAAATCCTCTCCTTGCCCAATTAGAAACAAAAATCTGAGCTCTTTAGAATACAATCTAAGAGGTCTAAAATCTGTGATAAAACTACTCCGTGTAGTATAAAGGGATTCACTGTTTAGTACCAAAGTCAGCAACACCATAGCAAACAAAGATTTTAAGCCAGTAGAATATTAGTTTGATTAGGAGATAGACGTTCTAGATCATTGCATTTAGGGTAAAAAGGGTTTGATCCAGTCTGAACTGGTTCACGGTAGAGAACGCTTGGCCAATCTAACCCAACAGTCATCTTTACAAAATGTTATCAAATTTATGTCAATATTTCAAGCAATGAAGGCCATATCTGTTAAGTTTGTCAGACAGAAAGCAGATTGGGGCAACTCCAAACCACATTGCGTGAATCAAGCCTTTGTGCCCTAGACTTTCTGCTCTGGTTCTTTAGATCACATGTACGACTTTATGCGCAGAAATTTGGGGTGAGTATAGAAACAAGTGTGTATTTTTGTTTAAAAACCTTCCAGGGCAGGTATCATCCCCTTGTCTTGCCTCCTCAAAGGTGTGCACGGAGCAAAGGCAGGTGAGCTGGCCCTTCAGCCAGGTACAGCTCAGCTCGCAGCTGTGTGAATTTGGGGGACAGTGGACCAGAGCACCACTTGGCTGGGGTAACAGGGGAAGAGAGACCCCTTTACACTCATACGCTGTGTGGCAGGTTAGAGATCAGAACTGCCTGTGGTCTAAAGACGGCCAGGTGACAGGCGAGAGACCTGGAGGTGGGTTTGTCAATATCAAACTTAACTTCCTGAAGCCCTGGGGTGACAGGGGACAGCTTGACTGGCCCCTTTATACACACATGCTGCCACCTCCCACTCTGGTACCTGGGTACCTGTGCAGATTACTACCTGTTCAGAACCTTTCAGCTCCTGAAAGCAGCAGCAACAGTGGGAACTATAATTAAGGATTATAATATAGTTTATTTCTCTGGGATCCAAAACCCCCATGGAGCATGTGTATCAATTTCCTATTGCCGCTGTAACAAATTACCACACATGTAACAGTTAAAACATGACAAATACATTAGCTCACGGATCCGGAGGTCAGAGTCTAAAGCCACTCTGCTGGGCTGTGTTCCTCCTGGACGCTCCTGGAAGATGTTTCTTTGCTCTTCCCAGCTTCTAGAGGCTCCTTCTTCCTTCGTCAGAGCCAGCAGCCCAGCATCTCCTCTCCTGCCGATGTCCCGCCTGCTTCCCATTAGGATGCTGGTGAGTATATTGGTCCCACGTGGATAACCCGGAATAATCTCCCCAGCTCCAGATCCTTAGCCTCATCACAGCTGCAGAATTCCTTATGCCACGAAAGGTAACATGTTTGCCCCTTCTGGGATGAAGACATGAACGTCTTTGGGTGCTACTATTCAGCCGATCACAACATGGGAATATGATTTTCTACTTACACATCTATCTTCAAACACCTTGACGGAAATGAACAGAAATGTATAAACAAGCAGAAGCCTACCTGCTCTGAGGTAGGAAGATATTTCATTAGAAAATAAAATATGACCTGCTCGCATTATATTAAGAGACACTACCTGGGTGTGTGTGTGTGTGTGTGTGTGTGTGTGTGTGTGTGTATATATATATATATATATATATTTTTTTTATCTCTCCTTCTCTTTTTAAACAGATTGAGGAACCAGACAACCAAAGAGCAGAGCAGACACTGGAAGAGACAAAGCAGCTTGGTCTAAGAGCAGAGAGCGCCATCAAGGCTACCTCTCATCTTGTACTGCGAACTAGCGGTCGACGTCTTAGGAGAATGGTAAATACAGCCAACAGATTTCTAAGTCGCCACTGAACTTTATATATATATATTTTTTTTTTAAGCCTTTTTATTTCTTTGGCACTGAAAAGGTTTGTACTCGGGATAAAATTTGAATCTTTGAGCCTAAAATAAAATATTAGGATCTGATTATTAAATTTCCTTTCCCTCACTTAAGGAAGCTGTTGTGGGACAGTTTTCTGGGCTGCTTAGTATTCCTGGATACTTATCAGAATGAAACTGCTGGCCCTTTAATATCTAAAGGACAAGACTTACGGTGAGCAGAAAGAAGTGTTCTCTTTAAGCCTGAAGGGAAAACCCACGTTAAATGAAACTGAATTTTATGATATTGAAGAGATTGAGAATGGGGTTCTTCTCTATTTATTTAAACACTTGGCTTTACCATTACTACTTAACATTTATACCTGGCTGCTTTACTGCATAATTACATCATTTATTGGGAAAACATAGAAGAACCCTGAGTGGGAGAGGGAACTAACCTGTCGGTCGGGAGGCATCTTGGACACCAAGGTCAAACTCACAGGAGTCAAGGCCCCGCAAGCTCAAATGGATAAAGTGATAGTACCTGTCAGATTTCATCCTGCAGATAGGAACACAAAGGATTTCTCAACACCCCCCCCCCTTTTTTTTAAATCCTTGCCCGAGGATATTTTTCTATTTATCTTCAGATAGAGTGGGAGGTAGGGAGGGAGAGAGAGAAACATCGACTGGTTGCCTCCCGCAGAACCCCGGGACGACCGAGGTATGTGCCCTTGACCGGAATTGAACCCGCGACTCTTTGGGCCTCAGGCTGATGCTCCAACAGCTGAGCCAAACTGGCCAGCGCTCAATCCCCTTTTGAAATAGGTTGAATTTACTGAATCCTCAAGACCGTAAGTATATTCACCTTAGGGAAAAATCTTGGAAGGGAACCATGATCACATACAAATCCTACGCCTTTGCTCCTCCACCAGCTGTTCCCCACACTCTGCTTTATTAATCTAAATACTAGTAATATTTATATTTATATTTCTGCAGCATTTCTTCTGTGTCAGACACTGCTCTGAGCATTTGACATACAATAGTTCATTGGGTCCTCACAATGACCCTGTAAAATGGATACTATCATTACCCTCCTTTTATAGGTGAGGAAACGCAATTCGAGTAATGTTTCTGAGGTCACTCAGCAGGTGACAGAGCCAGCTCCAGCCAGGGCGTCTGACTCCAGACTCCACACTACTGACCACTGCACTGACGTTGGGCACCTTTTGCCGGGACGCAGTTTCTAAATTCCAGGTGGATTTTCCGCATCCTCGACATGAACCAGGACGTCAAGGTCATGGAGTTCCGGCTGAGCTGTCCTTGTTTCCCACTGCCTGGTCCCCGGCAGGAGGCCGCTCCCTGTATCCTCTGTGCACAGAGCTGCAGGCCATCCATCACGCTGTGGTTTCCCTGGGCTCCGGTTGACCCACAGAGGCCCGTTTCACACTCAGTGAATTCCCTACATATCAGCCCGCTTGCACCAACTGTCACTAAAGTAACGGAATAATTTTACACTCTCTTTCAAAAGCAAACAAACCTGGCCAGCGCCCTGAAGCTGCCGGGAGGCCGGAGGGAGGCGGCCCCCACGTTATGAAAGTGGACTTTGTGAGAGGGGAGGCGGTGTTGCTTCTAACTCTGACCCCCTTTTCTGGTGCCCAGGTTCCTGAAACCACCCTCTGCTACCCAACCGGATGTTGAAACTCTCCTGCGATTTGATATGCTTGATTCAGGGTGCCAGGGACGCCTGGAGGGCATGGGTGGCCCAGGACTGCCACAGGGGGTACTCCCACAGGAGAGCTCAGTCAGTCTACCCCCTGATGGTTTTGTATACAACAAATCAGGTTAAAATGAACCCACAGACCTTCGGGTGGAGGGAGGAAAGGGACCAACCATAGGCCCTGAGCGAAGAGTGAGGGAAATTAAAGGCTGACTGTTTGGATGGAGCTTCAGGTTGTGTTTGGCAACAGCCACCCCAGCCCTTCCCGCTGCTGCCTCCCAAGGACTCTGCCCAGATACCTGGTTTTAAAGTCTGGGGCTCAGGAAAACTTCCAGCATTCAGTATAGATGGCAGTGTGCCGATCCAGATCTGAAAGTGTAGAAAAGCCCTGGGCCCAAAGGCTCTCTCCTTCTCCCTCAGGACTGGCAAGTCATCTCTGTCCTCTTCCCTCTTTCTTTTCAACTCTGCTCAGGAACAGAACAGTGGCTTCAGGGGTGACGGAGAAAAAGAACAGCATTAGACACGGGCAGCTCTGGGAGCCGGGATTAGGAGCTGCTACTTGTCACAGTGCATCAGAAAAACAGCGCCCATCTGTTCCAGATTGCTCCAGCAAAGGCAGGGCGAGAAGCGCTTGTCCGGGTTCTGCGGGAAGTGTCTGCGCTTTGCGGGCATAATGACCTGTGTGCCCGGGCAGCCAAAGGATGTCAGATGGAGCTTTCCACCTAGCTGTGTTTCATGTAACATCTGTCACCACAGTCACCAAGAGTTTTGACAAGTGGGCTCTTTCAGCGTGGAAGTGCCCACGAGGGAGGGAGAGGAGCCCCTGCTGGAAGTGACACACCACTTCCCCACTTCCGAAGGCAGCGCCACTAAGACTGGGGTGCACTGTGAATATCAGAGACTAGTCACACCTCTGCAGCCCACAGAACAAATTGGCTGCTCCCAGGCATCTCTCCCTGGTGGTAATTAGCAGCATATAAATGCTAATGACTAATTACCTTGGCGTGTGTAGACATCAGGAGAATCAAAGTAAACTATTGTCCATGGAGATATAAACAGTAAAACTCCATGTTTTAATAGCTTTCAATAATATCTCCTGGGTTGGGGGAGGAGGAAGAGAGAGGAGAATGGGGGAGAGGGGAGGAAAAGTATATGAATAAATTAGTTATTTACATTTGAGGAGGTAGAACGGGGTCATTCTCAGCCTCTGTATGCTAATATCAGAAAATAAATGTAATTCACAGAGACAGATGAAGTCTTTGTACACAGTTACTTGAAGGTCTGTTTTTCTTCTGGACTCTCAGTTGTCAAAGAGTGTGATACCCAAAACTCACTGCAGGGACATCTGGTCTCCTTAATAAAACATGTCAGATAAACGGGCAGCTTCTGGGCAGCATATGTGGCTATAAGAAGAAATAAATAATTCACTTTTCTGGAAAAAATACCAAGGTCAAAGAACTGACTCTTTATAACAAGGTGTTAATGAGGTGTCAGAAGAACCTGGGCCTGCCTGCTAGCACCCCCCACCCCTTTACTGTGTCCCAGTGAGGAGCCAGGAAGACTTCAGAATTTCTAGGAAGGAGGGTGTAGGGACAGGCATCCATGGAGTCTGCCAGTGGACTGGAGAAACTGTTTTGTTTTGAAGCTGTGTGGCCAAATAAGCACAGTTTGACCTGTCGGTTTGTTTGGTTTTGGGAAATTACTTTGGGGAAGGGGAGGTTCTAGCAAACTAAAGTCCATCTTCCCTGCCCCCCAAGACACCCCCTGCAAAGGCCATTGGTGGGAAGGAAAGGGATTCTTTGAACTATTTTATTCCCCACTGGCTTTCTTCACCTGGCTGACATAATTGATTTTTCTCGAGGAACCAGGAGAAGGGCTCAGATTTCTATCAGTTAATCTTACCCACATCTAAATGCCTATCTTCAAGCCCTGTTGACTTGTCTTATATAACTGAAATGCACATCTTTTCTGCTGAGAATTCAAGTTGAGCTGTGCTTTTGTATTATTTCAGTCCTTTAAAGAAGTTAAAGTGGGCCCTGGTCGGTCTGGCTCAGCGGTTAAAGCGAGGACCAATGAGTTCCGGGTTCGATTCTGGTCAAGGGCACATATCTTGGTTTCACTTTTGTCCCCAGCCCTGGTCAGGGTCGTGCGGGAGGCAACCAGTTGATGTGTCTCTCTCACGTCGATGTTTCTCTCTTTCTCTCTCCTCCTCCCACTCTATCTGAAGATACTTGAAAAAATATCCTTGGGTGTGGATTTAAAAAAAAGAAAAAGGAAGTTAAAATGGTTCTTTGGGGGATGAAGTCTCTCATACATCTTTCTCACACCCATCCAAGCACCACAAAACAAAATAGCACACATTTTACCAATTTCCAGTCTTCTCATTTCATTTTGACTACAGAGTAAGAAGGGGCCAGAGACTCTTATACCTAAAATACTAAATTCTAATTCTAACTCCTCCACACCAGACTCATCATAAAATATATACTTTTAATAATAAAGCCAGTGCAGGTCTTGCTCTGTTTCGGTTGAAAGCTAGTGTTTCATATTTCCCGTAAGATGTACTAGCACATGTAAACACTATAATGCTAAGAGGCTCCGGATCATTTCAGAGTTCTGGTTATTTGAAAAGCACTTCATTCTGACATGTCAGCCAAACAACTTGTCACTTCTGAGAACCTGGTTGTAATAAAATGAAGGAGATAAGTTAATATTCTTAGGCTCCTAGAAGTCAGAGATTACTTCAAAACCCTGACACACTTTGGAAAAATGACCTTAACTGTCACTGCAGAGGAATGTCTTCACACACACACACACACACACCACGCACCAGGGCCCACCTGGGCGGGATAACAGGGAAGACCCTTCGAACGCACACTCCTTAAGGGTTTGAGGGAGAGCCGGGTACAGAACAGAAAAGGTCTCCGCACTTCCAGAGCTCTCACGGAAGTTCTGTTTTATAACTTCAGATGATAGTGTACACCGAGTCCAAAACATCCCCGGTTTACTCTTTTATCTTCAGGGAGAAAGTTTGGGAAATAGCATCAGATCCTTTACTAAGGTTTCTAAAACCTTTTTTTTTTTTTATCCTCACCGAGGACATCTTTCCATTTTTTTGTTCAGCTAGAGTGGGAGGGAGAGGGAGGAAGAGAGAGAGAGAGAGAGAGAGAGAGAAACATCGACATGAAAGGGACACATCTAGTGGCTGCCTCCCGCACGACCCAACCAGGGCCAGGGATAAACTGCAACCGAGGTACACGTGCCCTTAGCAGGAACCGAACCCGGGACTCTCTGGACCGCAAGTCAACGCTCTAACCGCTGAGCCAAACCGGCCAGGGCTAAGGTTTCTAAACTTTTAAAGTGGCAAATAGCTGAAAGGAAAGCCTTTGCCGTCACGAGTCTGCTTGGCGCTTGGGTAGGACTGTGACCCAGGACATGAACATTTGCTTCCAGCTTCCAGACTGCGTGAGAGTAAAGCCGGCCTACGCTTCTGCTGCTAGGAGGTAGCGGTCGTCATAAATGACCTTGGATTCTGTCAGACTCTGGCGCCCCCAAAATGCCACTGAAATAGCCCGTTTATAAAGCAGAACTTTATTGAAAGCTATTCTAACTAAAGCAAAGTGACTTTATTTATTGTTTTTTGCAGTGAGAGACTCTCTAACAGAGTCTTAATGGTATTTCAGAGGGTGGAGGGCAAAGGCGGGACACTTAGGATGCTTTGGGGGTGCAGTTATGGGTGGGTCTTTCAAGGTGGGGGCCTAACTGGGATAAGGCAAAATTCATGACATAATAGTTTAAGATTGGAGGACACAGCAAGGAAGGGGTTTCAAAGTGACTCCTGAAGAATAAATAGTCATTGATGAGATATCTATTGCCCAAGAAAGGAGTATTTACTCTACTGAGGGTTGGCTGAATAGCCTATGGTTCAGATAGACAGATCTGGGGAAGTTTCTGGAACAATAAAGCTATTTGCAACCTCATGTTCATGGGCAAAAGATTCTTGGGATTGTCAAGCTCTGTTAATGCAGACAGTTGAATAATCAAGCCATGTTAATGTAGATGGCAAACTCTGTGGATATAGATGATTTGGGTCTCAGTGCCAAAGTATCAAAATGTATAAGAATAAGGTACTATGAGATCATCCTCCTCTCCCCACCCCCCAACTCATTCCTTTTATTATATTTTTCGGTCTCACATAATGATATTTCCATCTATCCGGACACCCAGGCTAGAAACCAGAGTATCTTCCTTGGCTCACCACTAACATTTAATCAATTCTACCTCCGTAAGGTGCTAAACGATGCCTGAATCCTCCTCAGTCCAGTCCCGCCCTCATCCTCCCTCACCTGGATACTGAATAGCTCCTGACTGGTTTCCCATCTCAAGTCAGGTTTTACACCTATTCTTTCACTTAGAAGATTGCTGTTGGAGTTGTTTTGACTCCATTTTAAAAGAACCATTGTTTTTCATTGCCAGTTGACAGGTACTCGGCTGTCCTCACCTCATCCCTGATTATCACCTTGTCTTTTACCCCTTACTTTGCCCAAGGATGTCAACAATCTCACCACTCATTTAGAAGTGAAATGGCAGTCAGCGATGGGGTAGGAATGGGGTAGGGGTTAGAGTTACCTATCGAACATGTTACTTATTTCAAGAAGTTTTTTTTAAGTCTCACCCTACTCCGGTTTAGTCCCCCATGGGTGCCGTTGGTGTCCTGCTCAAACTGCCAGCGGTCTGTGCACCGTAGCTCCTGCGTGCTTTGCTGTCCCTGAGGGGCGAGAGGACTACCCTTTGTCAGGGAGCCGCCTGGCCCACAGGGAGAACAGGACCTGCCCAAGAGGCTTCATTTCCCCGAGGGCCGGGGGTGAGAGCACAGACCCAGCTGCTTGCCTCCGGTAGGACAAACTCAGACGTGTCATCGATACTCCAGATCCGGCTGAGGGTCCTCTTCACTCGAAACCTCTCCTGTGCCTGGCTTCTTACTTCCTCTAGCCTGTTCTTCCCACTCCTTACAAGTGTCTTCTGCGATCATTTCCTTAACTTGAACTCAAGTCCTTGATTCAGGGTCTGCTTCTGGGAGAAGCCGGCTTATACTCGGCCCACAGTTCCTTCACCAGAAACCCGTTGGAGATCAAGATGTGGCCGTGTCCCTACTGTGACCTTCAGCAGGTGCTCCGTGCCTCCCTGTGGCCTTCGAGGCTGGCCGCCCTTGGCCTTTGCCCACATGTCCAGCTTCACGTCTCACCCACCCCAATTTCCTCTCTACGGTTTGGTCCCCATGCCTCTCCTTGGTGTCTGGTGGCCCTGCTATACGGGAAGCCTCTCGCAGTGGCTTGGCCTCCACAGATCCTTCAGATGGGTTAAGTTTCCTCGTTCATATTCTTCTAATAATCTACGCAATCACGTCCGTTGCATTTACTGCCATTCTCTTCTTGTTTGTCTTCCTGACTACAGTGAGGTCCTTGAGAGCAGGGGGCCTGACTTCCTCATCTTAAAATCCCCACTGGCTGGCACAGTGCCTAATGCATACAAGGCTGTCATTAAGGTGTGTGAGTGGATTCTCATAACCATTAGTAACCAGAGATATCAAGGTAATTGTAGTCATCTGCCCGTCAATTCTATCACATGGAAACTAGAAACACACTCTCAGAATAATGAAAATTGCAAAGACTTTAAAAATATTTATGCAGGTAGTCAAGGCACACCCACAGTGGTTAAAATCATCAGGCATAGGGTAGGGCTTTATCCTACAGTACTAGACACCTTGGGCTTTTTTGCTCAAAATTCTTTCACTCTGTCTCGGATGATATAACTGGCAGTTTAGAGCCTTTGTGTAACCCTTGTTGTTTTTTTAGTGGCTTTGTTTACAATTTTTTTTTTAACTTCGTGGTTTCGGTGGACTCCACAGGGCTGCTCCCTGACCCACGTCCTGGATTCAGAATCCGGCCTCCTGGCACCACGGCCGCTGCTCACCACCAGCCTCGTTCCTTAGCTGGGTTGTCTAGTGAGAATGCCACTGGAAAAACAACAGAGAAGCTAAAATAAGCTCACGTGGTTGCATCCTGCCAGAAAGTATTTGGGAGGAGAACTCATCACATGTGCAGATGCCAGAATTAGGAGAGAAAGAAACGTATCTGCTACTTTAAAACAAAAACAAAATTTTTTTAATCCTCACCTGAGGATCTTTTTCTATTTATCTTCAGATAGAGTAGGAGGGAGGGAGACAGAGAGAAACACCAGCGTGAGAGGGACACATCAATTGGTTGCCACCCAAATGACCCCCACCAGGGCCGGGGACAAACTGCAACCGAGGTACGTGCCCTTGGCCAGAATCGAACCTGTGACTCATTGATCCAAGGACTGACACTCTAATCACTGAGCCAAACTGGCCAGGGCGTATCTGCTACTTTTAAAGAAAGGGCACATCCCATACGTTGGAGGAGAGCATCTGCAACATTCAGAAGCTTGGTGGTAGGATTTGTGGCTGGGGAGCCAGGGTCATAGTGAGGGGAGAGGTCAGGGCAGACATGGTCCATGGACTCAGAGGGAGTTTTTTCTTTATCTACAAATGGTCCATCTCTGGAAGGTATCGATTCAGAGCGGCACTGGGAGCACCCGGGCAGCCGCAACATGTCACTGGAGGGTCCTTTGCTATCTTATGGTGCTCCGAGTATGGTGTACCTGCTCCTCAGGTATACCAGGTGGTCTCACCCCCTCGCCTCGTCAAAGCCACTGTTCCCTTCTCTCCCCCCACCGTCCATTTGTCCTCTCTACTGAATCATCCCCACGAGCATCAACCGTTATCTCTCCTGTCTCTCAAGTCCCTTCCTTATCGCCCCTTGTCCTGACGGCTCTGTGCCATTTCACATCTCCTGTTATAACAAAAGACCTTTGAGAAGTTTTTTAGTCCACTGTTTCTACGTACTTCTCTCACATTCTCAGCTCAACCCTCTGCGATGGGGCTTCTGCCCCCTGGTCCACCCAAACTGCTCGTCAGGGTTACCATTGACCACCGCACTGCTGAGCCCAACAGTCAGCTCTCAGCCCTCAGTTTCCTGGTCTGTCGGCAGCCTTTAGCACTGCTGTTCAGTCCTTTAGAACCCCCCTCCCCAAGGCCTCCAGAATACACAGATCCCGGCTTTTCTCAGCTCACCGATCCCTCCTTCTCGGCCTCCAAGCCGATTCCTCCTCATCCCCTTGGCTTCTTGACCCTGAAGAGCTACGGGCTCAGTACTTGGACGTCTTTTCTTTCTCTCTCTACCCTCCTGGTGAGCTCATCAATCTTGTGCTTTAAAAACCACTGACATGCCAATGACTTCCAAGCTTATATTAATATTTCCAGACTAGACTTCTCCCCTAACTCTAGACACCGATCCGCCTGCTCAACCTCCTCGGGTATGTAAGGTACAACTCACATCTGAGTGTCCCCTGGTCTTTCCCTGACAGGCTCTCCGGGAAGATTTCCCTGTCTCAGTGCTGTTCTCACAGCTGCTCAGACTTCGCAGCTTGGACTCATGCTCGACTCCCCTCTTTCACTCACACCCCAAATCTGGTTCTTGATCCAACCTCTCCTCGCCATCCCCATTGTGCTGAGTCGGTCACCTCTCTCCTGGATTATTGCAATGCCTGCGATTGGTCTCCCTGCCTCTGCTGTTCAAAAATGACGCCCAAGCCACATCCCATGCACCCTCATCCTTCCTGGCTCTGTTTTTCTCTGTACCATTTACTATATATAACTATATATACAGGATGGGGCAAAAGTAGGTTTACAGTTGTTCATATGGAAAATAATACAATAATTAATAAGTAATAATACAAGAATAAACTGTGTTTCGAGTACTCACAACTGTAAACTTACTTTTGCCTGGCTCTGTATATAAATAGCATCTTTTTAAATCTTTTTTTTTTAGAGAGAGAGAGAGGAAGGAAGAGAGAAACATCGATTTGTTGTTCCACTTATTCATGCACTCATTGGTTGCTTCTTGTATGTGCCCTAACCGGGGATCGGACCCACAACCTTGGCATATCGAGATGATGCTCTAACTAGCTGAGCCACCCGGCCAGGGTTAAATGGTATCTTTTGAAGAGAAGACATTAAAAATTTTTTGATGAAGCCTGACTCATGTATAGAATTTTTTATACATATATACAATTTATATACAATTCAAAACACCCATTTTGTGTATTTTGCTGAGTCTGACAAATTTATATGCATGTAACTACTACCACAGTGAAGATTTAGAATGTTTCTATCATGTTAAAAAGTTTCCACGTTCCCCTTTCTTTGCAGTGCATTTATCTCCCCAACCCCGGCTCTAGGCAACGAGGCCACAACTGATGTGCTTTTTAACGATGAGGGTGGGAGTGAGAGAGAACATCATGTTTTATTCTAGCGGGAAAGATCCAGTGGAGAAGGAAAACAGATGGTGCAGATCACTAGAGATTGTTTGCCTTTTCTAGACTTTCATAGACATGGGATTGTTGGACTATGTACTCTTTGTGTCTGGTGTCTTTCATTTGGCATTACTTTTTAGAGATTCATCCACGGTGTTGCACGTCAGTAGTTCATACATTTTTATTTCTGAGTAGTATTCCATTTTAAGGAGGAGTCACAGCTTGTTTATAAATTCACAAGCTGATGTTCGTTTGGGTTGTTTCCAAGTTGGGGACTCCTAAGAGTCAAGCGGAGTGAACACTAATAGAACATTGGGAGACAAAACTTCGCGTGGCTGTGTTTTCATTGCTCTTGGATCAACACCTAGCAGACTGGCTGGGTCGCATGGTGAGTGTACAGTGAACTGTATAAGAAACTGCCAACCTGTTTTCCAAAGTGATTGTACCATTTTCCCTTCTCAGCAGCAACATGAGAGACTTCTAGTTGTTCTTCGTCCCTGGTCACACTCGCTCTTTTTAGTCTTTTTAACTGGAGCTCCTCTGGTAGGCATACAGTGGTATCTCCCTGTGGTTTTAATTTGCGTTGCTCTGCGACTAATGCTGTTAAGTGTTTTCTCATTTGCTTATCGGCCATCCACATATATCTTCTTCGGTACAATGTCGGTCCAAACTACTTACCCATGATTTTAATTGCATTACTGCTTTCCTACTGAGTTATTGTAGTTCTCTCCCAGTACACAGATTGCTTTTTCTTTTCTTAACGGTGTCTTTTAAAGAGAAGACATTTAAAATTTTTTTAATTTTTTAATTTTTTATATTTTTATTGACATTTAAAAAATTTTTAATGAAGTTCAACTTATCAACTTTTTCTTTTATTATTTGAGCTTTTCGTGTCCTAAAGAATCTTTGCTTGCCTCAAAGTTGTAAAGCTTTTCTCCTGTATCAAAATATATATATTTTGATGATCTTATTCCATCTCCCATAAAATAAAATAAAATAAAATAAAATAAAATAAAATAAAATAAAATAAAATAACATAACATAAAATAAAATAAAATAAAATAAAATAAAATAATGCCACTGAGTGGTACAAAGTGCTAGAGAAATATTTGAACACAACCCAACTGGATATGTCCATGCGTTCTAATTATAGCTCCACTAGACCGTCTTGTCTTCGTTGGCCAATGAGTCTGTACAGGGAGATGAGATAGCATGGTGGTTAAGGGTAAAGATATGCAAAATAGATGGCCCTGGACGTGAAACCTGCAGGCTCCGCGCAGTGGCCTTGACTGGGCGTCACTTCTCAGAGCCGCTCTCCTCATAGGCAACATGAACATAATGACGATCTTATGAGATAATACACCCAGCCGCTGACCCAGGCCTTGGCACACGGATAGGGTTTCGTGAAGTTTAGATGTCGTCATCATCATCATTCAGGTGAACCTGAAGGCTCCGTGCAAACTTAGTCCACAGTGTATGGTGAACAGCATTTCCGTAGCAGTCAGAGGCTGGCCGTATCGTTCTGGTTATTGTAACACGGCTGCAGGAGATTTCCCAGTCGTCACGAGCCACCCATTTCAGTTGACAGTATGTTTTCCTAAGAAAAATTTGGGGGTGTTTGTAATTTGTTAGAACCCTTGGTCAACGTCTAAGAATAGAATAACCTCAAGTTATTTTTACCGCAAAAGGACCATCTAAAAATGTCCTGGCTGGTGCTGCTTCATCAAGTCAGGTCTGGAAGGGTTTTTGTAAGTTTAATGTATATGTAGCAATTCCTTGTTTGTTCTGGTCCTTGACGGTGGCCACCATTCATCAGCCACGTGCCAGCTCTTAGGACAGAACACAGATTTACAGTTGTATCGCTTTTCTACTCACCTTCTCTGATGACACATTACAAACAGAAATTGAGTTTGAAGAACTTTGGGACAAGTTAGCAACATAGCTAACTCTCTTCCATTGTTTATGTCACTTACAATTAAGTTAGCTTGTCACATCTAGAATCCTGGGCTAAATATTTAATAAATATTAATCGGGCAATCGGGCCTCAAACATTGGTTGCATTTCATTAATATACATTTTGAACCAGTCACTCAAAAAGAACGACTTTTGGGCTCCCTCTGATGCACCAGCCTTATTACTGGTTCTGTGGTGACTTTCCCGGAGGACTCAAACGCAGTAGGACTAGTCTGATGTCAACAGGCTATTTGGGTTGTGTGCAGCCTGCCCGCCCGGCTTGGGCCGCGCTGCCCAGTGCCCGTTCTCCAGTGAACGTCCCGAGAGCAGAAAATGACTCAATCTTCGCACTCTCACTCATCGACAGCTTCGGTTCCAACCACACAAGACCTGTAGTTTGGTTTTGACTCCTCATCACACGGGTAAGCAGGATTTAGCTAAATGTCTACTTGCTCCCTTACTCCTGAACTGCAGTCCATCTCCCCGTGTTTGCTCAGGGCATATATTCCTTTTTCAGGGAAAGAAAGCTGGTTCCCGGCATCACAGAATTATTCTGACTTCCGGCCCCTTGTCAAGGCACACAGACTGTCTCTGGGTGTCACCGTGTGCTTGTCTTCTGTTTCGGTGCTCTGGGGTGGACCCGACCAGGACACAGCTGTGGCAAGTGGAGCTCTTGGCGTAATGACCAGCAGCGCAGAGGAAGCGGGTGTCTTCTGGGGACGGATGCCTTGTGTCCTAAGCACGAGCGTAGTGAAGGAGGTGGCACTGGGGGCCCACCAGAGCCTGGTGTCCTAGGTAAGTTAAAGCTCAATTCCCTTGGCTTTATGCCATGGTTTACGTGAGTAATACAGAGATGCCCCGGAGAGAGCGATCATTTTAGGTGATCAGTTTCGTATATTTTCATGTAAATGGGCTCCTGATTATTGCCTGTGAACTGATGCCCACAGGAGAGGAGGCATGGGAGGGAGGCAGAGCCAAGCAGAACACAGAGGAGGGCTACTGAAGGATCCGAAGGAAAATGCCAGACCCTAAATCATCATACTCCCCTGTTTTTCCGTGTGATTGTGGCAGTGGGGTGCACGGGCCTTTGCGGTGACCAGGCAGGCAGCCTGGAGCAGCGGTTCTCAACCTCTATGACTGACGTCACCTGGAGGTTCTAAAACTGCCTGAGCCTGGGCCCACCACACATCTCCTGCCAGGCTGACTTAAATGGCCCAGAGGGGGGCCAGGAATCAGTATTTTATCAACTCTCCCTGTGGCTCTAAAATGCAGCCTGGGCCAAGAACCACAGCCTAAAGGGACCTTCAGGAGTCCCCAAGCTCGGGGATCCCCACCTTGGTACCTCCTCCTAAGGAGCCTGGGGAAGTCCTAAGGACTATTCCGAAATGGGAGAAATCCCCATATGTCTCATGGAAAGAGGAGAAGGACAGGGCTGTCACCACCCCTGGAAACTCCCTGGGGCCTGGATGTTGCCCTTCTCTGCACATGGACACTGGCCACAATGCTCTCCCAAAGGGGCATGGCTGTTTACACCCACCGTTTCACATTCTTTCAGGACCAAATTCCTTTGGAAATATTTACAATTAACCTTTTCTCAAGTTAGATTTCAGACAAGCCAGTACGGTCATAACATGATTTTCCAGTTTGGCCTGGATTGAGACCTACTTCCCCAGCAGCAAGAACCACCTCTGGAGCTCCAGGGCATGTTTCTAAAGCACAACCAGGTGTGGACAAGATGTGGAGGAGTGCAACCCCGGTTACGATCGGACTAGTGACCTGACCTTCTAGATCAGAACTAAGGAAAACCAAACGCATCTCGATCGAGATCCTGGTAAGCATGAGACACATGGAACAATTAAGAAACTGATCTGGCCTAATAAAAAATCATACTTGGTCTCAGTTTTCTCATCTGAAAAATGGGATTGCAAATACCTACCTTTCCTGCCAAAGATTATATTTGATAATTTAGGTGAGTATACTTTAGAAAATACACATTACTCTTCAGAGGTGAAATACTGGTATACTTATTGTCCAGTGGACAAATATTTTTAAATTTAGAATTGATTGTATTGAAAAAAGTCACCTTATTTAGCCAGCTTCTAAGATCAGGAAGGCATGAAAGAGCCCTGGCTGGGTGGCTCCGTTGTTTGGAGTGTCATCCCATACACTAAAGGTTGCAGGTTCGATTCCAGGTCAGGGCACATACCTAGGTTGCAGGTTTGACTCCTGGTCAGGGTGCATATAAGAGGCAACCAATCGATTTCTCTCTTTCTCTCTCAAATTAATAAAAACATATCCTTGGGTGAGAATTAAGGAAAAAAAAGGCATGGAAGATAAAAATGTCTGTATTAGCTCACACATATGTCAAGCAAGTTTTGCTACAAAAATCTTCCATTGGTAAAGATTTTAAAATTTCTTAAAACTTTTCAGAAGTTTTGTTCATTTTATCTAATTTTATCCTTACACCAACTTAACAGAAATAAACCCTGAACTTAAGCAATTTTCAACACATGGGGCGGTTTCATTATAACAGACCCAAACTATAGCTCTCTAGGTTATTTTGAAACAAATCCCATACTTTTCTTTCTTTTCTTTTTAACCGTTTCATTCATGTTTCACTATTTAAAACACTTTTTGAGATAAGTGGTTGTGGTTTTGTGGAAGCTGAGCCACCTGGGCCCCTTGTCCAAGATCACACCAAAGTCACATGATTTACTAGTAGAACCAGGATTTGAAATGAGCTCTTTAGATTTTATTAGAAAGAAGCAACCTTTTTTTTTTTTTTTTTAGCTCATTAAAACATGTCTCATGTCTCATGGGTAAGTATGTTTTCTTGAGAACAGTACCAAATATGTATTGTTTGGGGTTGGTTCTCACGATCAGGGAATAAATACGTTGTGAATGAGTCAGAAAGGCAAAGAACCACAGGAGACTTGATTATTTTTTTGACTCTTTCATTTTATTTTATTT
Organism: Tadarida brasiliensis; assembly: GCA_030848825.1. Taxonomy (NCBI): domain Eukaryota; kingdom Metazoa; phylum Chordata; class Mammalia; order Chiroptera; family Molossidae; genus Tadarida; species Tadarida brasiliensis. Next base: position 31,786,583 of record CM061272.1, read on the forward strand.
TAAATCCTCACCTGAGGACATGTTTTTTTTTGTTGTTGTTGTTTGTTTTTTAAATTGATTTTAGAGAGAGAGAGAGAGAGAGGAAGGGAGAAGGAGAGAGACCTCTCGGTGGGGCTGAGCCACACCAGCCAGCGCTTCGATCCCTTCATTTTAAAGATAAGGAAATTGAGGACCACAGAGTTTAAGAGACTTTTTTTTTTTTTTTTTTAAATACAGAGAAGCTTGGAGTTTTATAAAGAATTCATTAGTTGACATTTTGCAGGCATGAGGCAAACCATCTCAATGGCTAAAGGAATTAATTTGTTTTATAAGAGTTCAGATTTAAGAGTTCTACAAAGATTTATTTTACATTCTTTCAATATTGTGTCACAGTGACACTAATGTTGGTGACTTTAAAGGTGAGAAAGTGATGATAATTGCCAAATGTCCTGAAAGGTGACATTTACTTTGGAGCTGGTAGAGAACAAGGATCCCCGTGAAGCAACGGTTCTGGGCCAAACAAACATGACAAAATAGAATTACATGCAACACATCAGATCCGAAGATTAGGCTGTAGAATGGAAAAGTTTGTGTTTGGGGAAGAGAAACAATGGCTGTAGAACCATGGACTCAGGGGCACACAGGCTGATGTCCTTCATGGTAGGACCAGCAGCAAGAGTTATGGCACCAGGGCCAGCAAGTCTGAGAGGGAGCCAGGAGTCACCACATCACTACCTAAGGGTGGTGCCGGTCTCCCCGGCAGGACGCAGGGGTCAAGGGGATGGGGCTCGTGTGGTATCCATGTCCTCTCATTCAGGTGACTCCCCTCAGGGGTGTGGTCAGAATTCAACTGTGAAGACGCCTCTATGTTATCAGAGTTCTTCTCATTGTCAGAGACCTGGACATTGAGGAGAAAAATATCTAGAGGAGAAAAATATCTAGAGGAGAAAAATATCGTTGAGTCAGAACTTAACAGAAGACCTCTCAGGTCGGGTTTCTATTCCGTGTCTGACTGAGATGTCACCCTCAGGCAGCAGCTGTCAGATCAGGTCAAAGCAGTTTTGTGCGGCCTGAGCAGAACTGAGCGTCACGGGTCAGCAGGTCACTGAAACAAGCCTGTCTCCCCAGGGCGCACAGCCTGGTCCCAGGGCTCCTCCAGGCTGGATGCCAACAGAAAACACTATCTCTGCTTCAGAACCGAGAATGCGCATCATTTCCCTGAATTTGTAAGAATGAAGCAATGTCCTCACCCTTTTCACCCATAGGCAGGAAGTGAGGTTTTTTAAAATTTTCTATGACAAGATGTGTTTCTTATTACAATGACATCAACATTGTACTGTGGGCAACAACTTATGTAGCCAATTATTTTTCTCTTTAATACATGGGTTTAAATATTTTTCCTTTTCCTTATTTATTTTTGTATTAAAAAAAAGTACTACATGTACCATTAAGAAAGCTCACCTGACTCAGAAAAGCAAAAGAAAAAAGAAAAAGAGGGGGGAGGGGTGGGGGAATGTGGAAGAGGGTATAGGGGGGATAAATGGTGAAGGAAAGTAAATAAAATAAAATGACCTTAAGTAAAATGCTAACAAAAGTTTCATAATAGACAAAAAAATAAAAGAAAGTGAAAAAGAAAGGTAATCCTACTATGCAGATAATGACATTACCATTTCAGCTTTATGACTTTTCAGATTTCTGCTTGTTTTGTTTTTAATTTCAGGAAAGACACGTCCATCCTTGGGAGGAGATCTGACAAGAAGAAGGCAGGACCCAATGCTAACAGGGAACTAGAGTAGTTAAAAGATTCTAAGAAGGGAAATCAATGAGGGATCAAGTCGAACGCTCAATTATAAAAAGTAAGAATCCACTTATCAGACTTGGACACCATAAGGGACAGTTTCCGACGCTGAAGCACTGAGTGCTGGTCTGGAGGTGGGAGGTGTTTGATTTCCCCGAGTCGGGTAGGTCTGGAAACAGGGATCAGGTGGGGATTTAAACGCTCTGGTCTTTGGGGAAGAGGAGGGCTACAGAGGTCAGGGAACAAGCAGGGTCAAACAAGCATCTTCTTCTTCATGACATCACAGGCATTTTTTCCCCTTGAAATATCTGAAGACCATCCCTCCTTTCCACTCACCTCAAGCAAACCCAGGCTGTGTCTCTCTGCCCGAGACTCTGCCTTCCACCAGGGGACCCTCCACACTGCTGCTGGCAGGTGAGTCTCCTTAAACTGCTGTTTAACATTCTCGTTCCCCTCCCTGGAAACAAAAAATGGCTCCAAGGATCTAACTGGGCCCTTTCTAAACTTCTCTCCCTGGCCTGCACAGCTCTCTGTAACTCAGCACGAATCGATTTATTCCACTTTGTTTTCATGTCCTATTCTCCTCTCTCTCACCCCACTCATGGGTGATGTGCTGACAGTTCCAGAAGTGCTCCATTCTCATCACCCTTGTCCCTACCCTCGTCCTCATGTTACCCCCTGGTCTGGAAGGTCTTACCTTCTTCCCTCTGTCCATTTACTGCCGATCCTTCAAGACCTTAATCTAATCACAGCTCCTTCCCAGAATGTCCCCGATTATCTAAATCCACATTGATTTATGTTTTCTTAGACCTATCACACAAGTCATAATTTACCATTCCTTCCTTACTGCCTTGTATTAGTCACTGTTTTACTTTTTTTATCTGTTTGTCCTCAACTTCATTGCGAGCTCATTGAAAATAAAATCTATAGTGTATGTAATGGGCTGAATTATATATACCCCATCCCCCCCCATCAAATTCATATGTTGAAATCCTAACCCTAGTACATCAAGACATGACCCTATTTGAAGACAAAGTCTTCAAAGAGATGATTATGTTAAAATAAGGCCTTTAGGGTCGGCCTAATCCAATCTGACTGATGTCTCTATAAGAGGAGGAGGTTCGGACACAGACACACACAGAACAGACTGGGACCCCTGTGTAAAGATGCAGGGAGAAGGCGGCCACCTGCAAGGCAAGGAGAGAGGACCCAGAAGAAACCAAACCTGCTGACACCTTGATCTTGCACTTCTAGCCCCAGAATTGTGAGAAAAAGTTTCTGTTGTTTAAGCCACCCAGGCTGGTGTTTATGGCAGCCCTAGCAAACTCATATAGTATCTAAAACGGGAAAGTTGTATTTTTCTTATAATCCTACCCTCAGAATAAAAAAAAAAAAAAACTTTAAAGAGCTTAGTATATCCTTCCTAGTATAAATGGGTTCATAGTATACATCAGGTTATATGACATTTCTCATGGACATTTCCCATGAAATTCATGCAAATATACAACACCCTTTTTTATAAGTTCATAATCTTCCATTGGCTTTTACCAATCTGTATCCAGAGACACTAGCTTGTGTCACAGTGTTCTGTTGTCTTGAACCCTTTTAACCACTGGGTTTGCTTGTGTGTTTTGTCTTTGTGCTAGTATGAACACCATACAAAGAACATATTTATCCTTGTTCCTACATCCGCGTGCTCTTGACAGATTAAGAAACATGATTTAATTTTTTTTTTCTGGTTAGGTATTCATGGACAAAAATCACAGAAATAAGCAAACTCTCAAAGAAAAATCACACACACAAACTCAACATTCAGAGACACCTCAGTCATAACAGAGGGGTCCTTATCCTTCCAGATTCTCTGTTTACGTGACTTCAAAGGATACCTGTATGTTGACGTGTTTCTCCACAGGATCACATGGCCCCAAATTCCTTTGTTCCCATCGCATCCAATGATGTGATTATGAGCTCTCATTAAAACAAAAACAAAAAGCTTTGCCTTGAAACATATACCTGGAGCTGAATGTCTTAGAAAAATGCATGTGCAATTCTGAAGGTTGCTTCATCTTTTCCTTTAAAACCCTTTGAATTCAACTATCTTTCAGTGACGGAAACGCCCACGGGCCTGCGAGCCGAGCCGCACAGGCGATGGTGAACGTGCGCTGGGTTAGGAGATGGGAGTGGGAGGAGGGAGTGGGCCTTTCTGTCCTCGGGAGGAGGGAAAAGGGCAATGCCGTGATCGGTAACCCTAAATTTTACCTTATCCCCTCAGAAAGATGATCTGGAATGAACTCAAGCTTCCTTTTAAAGAGCACACAGCACTTTGAAAGACAGTAAGTGATAAGTTGTCATTTGGGATAGGTGGCCTGACCTTAACTGACTTTCTATGTATGAATTTTTCAGTTTATCAAGAAGTTTTATCCTCTGTGAAGTGTGGAACTTGGGCCAGATGATGGTTTATAAAGCTCTTCCCAGCTGCGGGTTACAAGTGAGGGCCCGACGCCCGCTCCTCACCAACACGAGGACTCCATCCCTCGATGTCCAGGGCAGGGCAGGCTCGCCATGGACGTTTGTTGTGTTAAATTGAACAGGGACAGAAAAGACTTTAGGTGAGATGAATCACTTGGTAAAAAATGAAATTCAAACTCTGTAGAGATGACTGAAAAAGCAAATTCCACAGTGGCATGATGTCTGGTAATTATTTTGCTCTTAATTAGTCTTAAGTTGATGACTGCCAAAATGTTGGGTGGCAGTAGAATTAGAGCCTCAAATAGAATATAACCAGATTGAGGAAGTAAATAGTACAGTGTGTTAAAGTAGGCAAGTCAGGGAAGAATATTTGCAGATATTCAAGAAAGCTGGAAGGCACCAGGTGGAGGGAAAGGAATGGCCTGGTGTCCACCCTCATCTCACTGGCTTTGTCATCAGAGCTCACAGGGATGCCCCTGCTTCCTCCCTCACACAAGCATCTTGTTCTGCACGCTGCCTTCGAGGACTTCCTGTCCTCAAGACTGCTCACTCAATCAGGCTTCCCCTCTCTGTAAACAGTGGAGGTGGTCCTGGGACAACCCAGACACGCGTGGAATCTGTCCCAGGTCACCCACACCTCAGCTGGCACGGAAGGGAACTGAAGGCCCTGGTGCTGAATATCATGAGTGAACCCACAGGAGGCTCAGCCACACGGACACCCAGGCTGGTTAAAATTTCAATGTCTTCAATGACGTATTTCAGAGTCTTATCTCAAAGGGAAAGTGTGTCAAGAGGAAAAATCAAGTAGCTGTGGAATCAAGTCAGGGAAGAAATTGATGTCACTAAACACTTTAACTCGATTAGCTGAAGTTAAATTTTTAAAAAAATTTCAGTGAAATTGTAGGATTGTCTCAATGCTTCGCTTTCCACTGCATGCCTGGTTTCGGCCTATCTAATGCAGTATCTCCAACATCCACAGGACCTGTGACCTTAAGAACACGGATGCGCCGGCCGGTGTGGCTCACTGGTTGAGTGTCGACCCATGCACAAAGAGATCGCCAGTTCGATTCCCAGTCAGGGCACATGCCCAGGTTGTGAGCCCAATCCCCAGTGAGGGGCATGCAGGGGGCGGCCAACTGATGTTCTCTGTCATCGATATTTCTCTCTCTCTCCCTCTCCCTTCCTCCCTCTCTAAAATCAATAAAGAAAAAATATTAGAAAGAAAAAAAGAGCACGAATGCAACCACTGTTCTCAGGTCAGCTCTGAGTTTAAGACACACCGCCTCTTATCCAGCGATGGCAGGTGTGCAGTAGCCCTGGTGCATTAACATCCGAAAAGATGTGTGGTGATCTGTGGGTGGCATATATGTGTGAGTGTCGCCGCTTTGGAAAGTGTGCCTCTCCTGTCTTTGTGGTCCAGCACGCCACAGCAAACAGACCGTGCAGTCGCCGCAAGGATGCCCGTGAACCTCCCTCACGGCGAAAAACCAAGCACGCGCTCTACCTCTCGCCGTGGAGTATTCTGTCTGCCTATGACAGGCCACTTGAAAAATGGAAGTGAAATTAGACGCAAGTAGACTCATCCACCAAGGTGATATTATCAGTCCGATTAGTGTACCTGCATTACGTAGTCTGACGCCGGTCACCAGGGCAGTTCCTGTAAATTATATTTACTCTAACTCACGGAGAATTCCATTCCCCTGCTTCCCATTACAGTCCTGTAGATTCCCAGGTTGTGCAAGGGGGTCCTCTGAGTCCATGTGCAGACTGTTCAGTCTTTGCGGTGCCCTCACACTGCTGACTGTCTGCCTGCGGGGAGCCTTTTTGGAAGGCACATTTGTGTTCACACCCTAGGAGGTCCTTTGCCACCAAAGTCACCCCCTCCCCCACCAGACTGAGAGCAACGTGAGTCCGGGGACTGTAGCCTCAGCCTCTTTGCCTGGCACCTACATCCACTCAATAAATGCTAGCTGATTAATAATTACATCCACAAGCAAGAATAATTAGCAAATTTGTTAAAGTTCATGTATTGTTTTCCTCTCAAGCTTGAATTAGTATGGTCTGCTGCTAATAAGGGCATTAGTGCTTGAGGCGAAGGCTATTTTTTCCTAAAGATAAATTAATAAGTATTACCCCCTTTAACGCTATTGTTTAGCACAGTACCTGACCCATCATGGGTTCCGTGCATTTTTATGGACTTAGCCACTCTATATAGTACCAAGATCCATTCAGATGATAATAACTTGATCCTGCTGAGTCCTCTCAAACTGAAATTATACGGGAAAATAATTTGTAAGCGATATAATATCTAAAGTCCTTAGAAAGATGCTTGGCATCTAGTTACGTACTCAGTACATATTAATTGTTTCCCTCACACGTATTTGAAAAGGATAATGAAAACCCTAACTCTAAAGCTTAGTGGAAAATATAAAATTAATTTTAGGAGAGGACGAGTGGCAAAAAGCAAAGGTCAGTGTTATCTTTTGACCTAGCAAAGAGGTTTAACTGTCTCATCAGAATTTTAAAATGTTACCCTGCCCTTCTCATATTTCTTGGCATCGTAGCGAGAATTCATCTAAATTAAGGCTGGCAGATAAAACACACATCTAGTTAAATTTGAATTTTAGAGAAACAACAAATCATTTTCTAGCATAATGATGTCCCATGTAATCTTTGGTGACTCATATTTTTATCTGCTAAATCTGTCACCCAAACTAACAGCCATGAATACTAGTAATTCGAAAAACAGTAATAACTGATGAGGCTTTTTTTTTTTTTTTTTTTTTTAAAGAATGTTTCATTGGCAGTCAACCCACTTCTTTTAAGTTTTTAAACTCATTTTTTTCCTCACCCTAAATCTATGGTTAATTTGCATAATGGCACTGTGATTTTCACCTTCCTTAAAAAATACTCTAGCATCAAAATATCTCTTTTGACTCTGTATGGTCACTGGAACAGGGCTTGCAAAATGGGAACAGTTGTTGGCCCTGGCTGAAAGCCAGACATTTGGTGGAGAATTATCAGTAGCTTATTCGACCAGAAGTTTCAGTGGAAACTTGTAAAGCAGGTTTCCCTTATTGGTTTGGATCAAGTCGCCAGGAGACCATTTCCGTGGCTGCTGGTGTCCACCGCACAGCAGAGAGCCCCACGCAGCCACGCCGTAGGAGACGAGGGCGAGGCCCGGCGGGCAGTGTGGCTAGGAGACAGTGACCAGCTGGTAACCTCACAGGGAGCTCTGGGTCACAGAGCAGAGGAGCCGTGAGCCAAGGCTGGATGGAGCACCACCTGCCAAGAAGGAAAAACCAGAAGTTTTGTTAAATTGGTCTTTTTATGGACATTTTACTTCTCCATTATTCTCCCCTCTCAATCAACCCTATAAATCATCTCGTGCCTGAAGTCTAAAACGCCAGCGAGTTGGTAGGTGAGCAGCTGTGGGAGGCCGAGGCCTCTTGCCAACAGAAAACCCAGAGGACATTCCGGGTCTTCAGCCAGTTTCCAAAAGCCCTCTTCCCTTTCTTCTCTGAGCCCCAGGGATTGGCCAGGCTGTTTCCTTCCCACTGGTAGCACCTGTTACTTCCAACTGCATTCATCTCCTCCCTTGGTGTAGGGAGGGACAGAAGTAGCTCACAACTGGCCCACCTTGTTCACACCAGCTGGTGGTTATGGACTGCTTCCCAGGTATCAGGCACTCCACCACACCCTTAATATCACAATATTGTTTAACTTTTACTGCAGTCTGGAGACAGGTGGTATTGTCTCCCACCTAGGAACTGAAGTTCTTAGAGCTCAAAATACCTACCAAGACCACAAGTAGAGAAGATGTGTTTGAACACACTCAAATACCTCAGTTCAGCTCCTGAGACAAGCAGCACCCCTTGCCTAAGTGACACTGCCCATAAAACCATAGAAATGGGCTTCTCCTGATGCCACACCAAGTCTTCTTACAGGAAATGACAGAGACCATGGTGGTGTTAACAGTGGATCTTTGAGGATGAATGAGACTTTCTGAGGTGAGATGAGAAAGATAAGAGATCTGGGGAAGAAGTGGTCTTCAAACTTTTTGATGTGTACAAGAATCTTCCAGGGGACTTTCAAAAACATAAAAGCAAACATTTAAGTGTTAAAAAAAAAAAAAAAAAAGAACCATAAAACTACTACACATGGGTGAATTTCTATTCCTATATGGCCTTAAATCGAGTTGGCCACATTAGGTACATTTAAAACACCGGATGGGATGGTAGTAATTTTACCCTGTGGAATTCTTTCTAGATGAAATTATACAGCAAAACACTTTTTAGATAATATAATATCTGAAAGTGCCTAGGAAAATGCCTGACATTTCCCTAAATATAACTCAAACTCCAGAAGGCATAAGAGAAAAGATGGATCATTTTGACTTCATAAAAGAATTTTTAAAGCCTGCACGGCATAAAAACAACATAACAAAAAAAAAAAAAAAAAAAAGAAAGGATACATTTTGGTACAATACAGTAAAAACCACATATAATTGATATGTCCATTCAGTGAAATATATGGTTGTTGTTAAAAAAAGAACGTAGAAATTCCTTTGTACTAATATAAAAAGATTTCCAAGAGATATTAATAAATGAAATATATGAATAAAGCATAGTAGAGGGCAATGTGCATGGCCTGGCAGGCTTGTGTGCTTCCTTTGTGAAAAATGAGTGGGGAGGATAAGGACAGATAGATAGACAGACAGACAGACAGACAGACATGATAGATGAGAGTGAGAGAGGGCTCTGAAAAGATAAATAAGAAAGTAGAGGCAATAGTCATTTGTAATGAGGAATTAGGGAACTGGGAAGAGAGGAAATGGGTGGAAGAAAGAATTTTTACTATATACCTTTGCAAACCTTTTTTGTTTTGAACCACATGACTATATTATTTATTGAAAAAAAATAAAATAATGAACATACCATACAAACAACCTGCACCTAAAAACTTTCACAGATGCCGGGGCCCCAACTCTGGAGATTCTGATTCAGTGGGCATAGCTCAGAGAACTACATTTTTATAAGCTCCCCTTGGTGATCCCTCTGATGAGGACCACACTTTGAGAAGCACGGGTGTAAAGGTGAGAAACCTATACTGGGAGGCCAAATTAGAGATCAAGAAGTAACAGAAGGGGAAAGAGAGTATCCCAAAAAAGTTATTCTTCCAACTTCCCTTTTCTTCAGCTCTCCCTTTGGTAGCTCTATCTTGCTGTCCTAGACTGCTCTGCCTATCTAGGCATCAGGACAAGGTAAGTCATTCTGACTAGTTGCAGGAAGCCCCAGGTATCTGAAAGGGGAGGAAGAAGAAATCCCAAGCTATGTAACAACAGAGAAAAGAATTTCTACGGCTGCCTAGCCAAGCAGGCACTATTTGAGGTGACTGTATCTATGGAAATTGAGGCTTATTGGATATTTGATCCTTTTAATACAATGTTTAACACTATTCATAATCACTTTTTTTTTCTGTGATTCCAATTTATTCCTCCTACTACTCTTGATCTTTCTTGCTTTGTTTATAAAACCAGCGGAGAACATGCTGTGAAAACACACACACCCTATATAGACCCGTGCCTTCTCTCACAATACAATTTATCAATCATTCATTGTCAACTGCCATAATTAAACTTTGATTTTTTTCCTTTCTCAAGTCAGAGTTTGGCAGCACCCATTGTCTGGAACCTGGGTGTGTGGGTGGTGGCTGTGGTGGGACGTGCTCTGGAAGCCAGAGGGCCTGCCCATGCAAGTGAACGATTCCATGTAGCTGTCTTCCCCTGTCTGTCATCCCGCCCTCCGTGTGTCTCTTCCCTAAATATTTGTTAGATCTGGGCTAGTTGCTGGGTACACAAAGACATTTATCAGTGAGACAAGGCTCCACTTATTGAAGAGGCAAGTGGTAGAGTCACAGTTCAAACCCAGCTCTGGCTTCCTCCAGTGTGGGAGGCAGACACGTCGAAAGGAAATGCAAAGGTGGGGAGTCAAGGTTGGAAAAGCAGTTTGCCCAGGACACACAGGTGACAACGGTGGAGGCACCGAGGCCAAAGTCAGCAACATCTGGGTGAGGTGATGTCAGGGAAGGTTTCAGAAGGGAAGTACCGCTTGACCTAACCTAACCTCAGTACTGTACCTTGAGCTCAGTCTAGTCTCCTTTCTGGAGGATGTACATTTTTTTGTTTTGTTTTAACTTTTCTTTTTGGCCAAGAGAATCCTGTTTCTCCCGTGGATTCTGAGATCCTTTCTGCTCTCCTTGGCATAGCAATGCTCTCAGTCCTCCTAATTTCCTCTTCTTTTTTGTATTGTATGCGAGATGTAAGAGCAGTTGAAGGTCCAAGCACTAGCTTCTTCCAAAACAGCAAAAGCTTTAAAAATGGCTCTTCACATACCTCGACAAGGTACCTGCATTTTACAACCTGCCACAAGCCTGTCACAAAATCGTTTTATAACATAAATAGGTTCTCAACGGAAATGCTCCTTTTTTTCTAAATACAATTAAATAATTCTGGAAGTTAGATACTATTCACAGAAATGGAAAGGGGATCACAGGGGACCCTAGTGGACAATAGGGATGATAAGGGCATAAGAAAGTGTGTGGATTAGCGAGCAGCAGCTAAACTTTGTGCGGGGTAGCGCATGGATCCTTGTACCAGTTTGCTCTTGAAATCAAACATCTTCAGAGGAGAAAAAAGAGGAGAAACTCCGTTTATTACCTGTCTTCTCTGTGCTTAGACTGTTTATTCTCTCTCTTATTTAATCCAACCAAAGATTAACAATATATCCAGAATATATTAGGCGCTACAAAATCAATAATAAAGAGACAACCCAGTAAATATAAGCACAACCTGAACAGGCACTTCACAGAAGATCATTATCAAGCATCGTAGAAATAAATGTAAGATAAAAAAGACCACAGTGAGATTCCATTTCCCACTAATGGAGTCACTAAGATTTTAAAAACTGACAACACCGAGCGCTGGTGACCATGTGGAATAAACTGGAGCTCACACATTGCTGACAGGCATGGACAATGGTACAGACACTTTGAAAACCATTTGGCAATTCCTTACAAACAAACAAACAAACAGCAATTCTACTCCTAGGTGTTTGTTTATCCAAAGGAATAAAAACAAATGTCCACTCACAGACTTGCCTAAGACTATTCCTGGTAGCTTTATCCGTAATAGCCAAAACATGGAAACAACTCAGATGTCCCTGAAAAGAATAAACAAACTGTGATATATTTATACCACAGGATACTCCTCAGCAATGATGAAAAGCGAACACCTGATGCACAGGAGAGCGTGGACGCCAGGCACAGAGGAGTATGGTTCCACGGACAGCAAGTCCAGGAACAGGCACACTCACCTGTGGAGATGGAAACTAGGGCCTGTGGGTGGGCATCAGGGAGGAGGGGACACACGGGGAATTCAGGGGGTGATAGAATGTTCCAGATCTTGACAGGGAGACTAGTTACATGGGTATGTACCTTTTCAAAACTCACTGAATTGTACACTTAACTTTTGTGCATTTCATTGTGTATAAGCATTAGCTCCATTAGATTAGTGCAAACAAATAAAAGTAGCAAGGATGAGTAGGAAAGAAGAGACAGGGCCACCAAGGGGGTCAGATTCAAGCAACAGGGAGCTCTTGACCAGCAACTATTTTCAGCAGCAAGCAGGTCAGTTTTGAGAAGGTCACTGAGATGCCACGTGTGAAGAAACACTATCTTTCCTTCCTAACATTCATTTTTTCGTCAATATCATCAACGGAAACATTAGCATCTGCTGTGGTGAAGCTTAGCATAGCGTGCTGATGAGGACTGCTTTCCCTCTCTCCACCACTTCACCCGAGAGACCCCTCACCTGTCTTGTAATGTTGCTTTCTAGAACATTCAACATGGCAATCCCTAGCTCAGAATTATTATTTTTATTTTTTTTCTTTATTGATTTTAGAGAGAGAGGAAGGGAGAAGGAGGGAGAGAGAGAAACATTGATGAGAGAGAACATCGATTGGCTGCCTCCTACATGCCCCCCACTGGGGATTTGGCCCACAACTTGGGCATGTGCCCCGACCGGGAATCGAACTGGCGACCTCTTGGTGCATGGGTTGACACTCAACCAGTGAGCCATACCAGCCGGGTACCTAGCTCAGAATTATTTTCACAAATGTTCCACAGGCTGATACAGAAATCTGGCACGAGACCCCGATTTCCTCTGTTTACAGAACAAAGTTGATTCTAGACTTCAGAACTCGAAGCCTTTGGCTTCAGAGAGGAGATTTAGTTACAGTGTAGGAAATTAGGGGGACATGTTAATCACAGTTACCAATGTGAAAGTCTGACTTGAAGGCACAGGTGTGTGGTAAGCTCTGGCCGCGCTCTCTCGGACCCGGCCTCACTCCATGCCCGCCCGGCTTGGCGCCCACTGGACCTGAGTTCGGGCCTTTCACGACGCTGCCTGTTGCCGGCTGTCTTCACAAAGCCTTGGAGCCTCATTTTTGTTCGTGTCTGTGCTTTCATTCATAATTGCGGAGAGTCTAAATTAGGATTAAAGAGATGAGGAGGCCACGGGCCCATATGGCTCACAGGGCACGTTTTAGTTAGGCTTGCTTTGTTGTATAAATATGGAATCAAACTGTGTTTCTGGATTCACTGGTGTGCTTCTTCCGGAATGTCCTGGAACCACCCATCGCCTAGCCACCTTCTCTGATAATTCTGCAGAAGCCAAGCCCAGTGGGCCGCCGGTCCTCAACGGAATAGCTGTTTCTATGAGGTTAAAGCACACTTTCTGGTTAAAATGAAAACTCTGACGTCTGCCCACTCAGCTGTGTCACTTCAAAGAGGAAAACAAATACCAGCTTCCTGTCGTCTCCCAGCACTGAAGGGCAATGAGCTTAGAGTTGCCTTGCATTTTGACTAGAAGCAAAACTACAGATGAACAAGGAGTGGATGGAGAAGCCAAACAAACTGAAGTAATCTCTTCATCAGCAAAAGTCAACTCCTTAAAGAGAATGAAACTGCCCACGCCAACACCCTTCCCCCACCTCGAGAGGGTAAGAAAAAAAAAAAAGGAAGAGAAACTCTTTTCTGGACAATCCAATTATAACATAATACTGGACCTAAACTACTGACATCTGCAACTACCTTCCAGCTATTGACAGGGGACAAAAGAGAAACTACTAAAATCATAGAATTGTACTCATGTATCATGGAAACATTTCCTTTTCTAAGGATGAATTCACCCTCCTGCTCCCTGACAGAGGCCTTGACAAGGGAGAGGTCAGGATGGGAATTTTGGGGGACCCAGGGACAGTCCTCACACTGTCTGAACCTTCTCCCTCCTGTCTTTGAGCAGGACTCATTGGCTCACTCATTCATTTATTCACCATGTAACTCATTCATTCATTGTCTACTCTTTGTCCACAAATATTGTTAGAGGAACACATAAAAACATTAATATACTACTGTATGTTAGTATACATTGTTGCTTTTTGATGATGCCAACATTTAATGAACCTATTTTGTAGAGCACTGTGTGAATTCTTTCATAAATTGCCCACCCTGCCTTCCCACTTCGGGCAGAGGTAGCAACTTTTCCTAGGAAGGCAACCATGTTGGATCCCTGTTTTTTTAGAACATAAGTAGAGGGATGTCAAGAATAGCCGTGGAAACACTTTGATGACAATTACATTAATTAGATTACCAAAGATCATAGGCAAGTCATACCTTCTACCCTCAGCATCCTCAACTATAGAAGGAAGAATTTTGAGTAACTTAGGGTTTGGCAATGTGTGGTATTTGCGCTCAGAATTACTTGAGTTGCTTTAAAAAAAAAAAAATTTACATTCTTGGGCTCTGCCCCAGAGGTACTGAATCATCATCTCTGGGACTGAAGTTTCTAAATCTGCTTTTAAGACTCAAGGAGAGCCCTGGCCAGTGTGACTCAGTTGGTTGGAGCATCCTTTCATACACCAAAAGGCGGTGGGTTTGATTCCTGGTCAGGGCAAATACCCAGGTTGTGGGTTTTATTCCCGGTCAGTGTGTGTTCAGAGGACAACTGATTGATGTTTCTTTCTCTCTCTCCCTTCCTCTGTCTAAAATCAATAATAATAATTTTTTTTTAAAGACTCAAGGAGAGTCTTATGTGATATAAAGTTGATAGCCATTGAACTAAGGATGCCCATGGCCCTGCGGTTCTAAAGGTCATGGGCAGACTGCATGGAGTAGAGAGAGTCACACTGAGTGGATGAGATTTTTGACTGAGATTGGGGAATGTTAGGGTAGGGAGACAATTTTGAAAAACAGAGAGCTTTAGAAGTTATACAACTGAGTACACAGAGAAAAAAATTACACAGAACTAGTGTGATATTTATTTACCCCTGGGAAGAGTGAAAACAATATTATTTTAGAGGAATACTTCTAGTATATTTTGTAATGGAGAAGCCTACTAGGAATAACCATCTTAAAAATGTGTGGTTGATAAATGATGCTATAATTAGAAGGAGAATCAGAGAATAAATTCCAGATGCCTGCGTATCACACAGCAGCACAGGACACCTGGGCATGGGCTGTTCAAGCTGAGTTAGAGATGACACGTGCTTGCCACAGAATGGGGTAAATATTTTCGGTAGGAGGCCTTTAATCATCATTCTGGTGGTGGATTATACTTCACTGGTGATAGAAAGAAAACAAACGGAAGAATCCTAGCACAACTGGGGAAACATAACATTTTGATTTATAGTTAACGGTGATTGTTTGGAAGTTCTCATCTATGCAGCTGTTTGGAGAGAGCCGCTGAAATAGGAAGCATATTTCTGGGTCAGAAAACTCACAAAAAGGAAAGCATTTCAAAATCCAATCAATCCTCTCACTAAGTGAGTCAACCTCCCTCCGCTGGAAGTAGCCATACACACGCATTGGGATTTGCGGTCTGAGCTGATGTCCTCCAAAGAGGCAGAGAATTTTTGCCGTATCAACACTGTAGACCATGCCCATGATCTCTCCCTCTGACCTAAGAATTAATTCTGAAGACGTGTGCTCACAAGTTTCCGTGTGATGGCTCTCTGGAGGGGCCTAACCTTATTAAATTTGTAAATGTGTGAGTCTTCCCGAGTTCCAAATGCATTTTGACAAATGTAGAGTTTATATAACGATTGCCTACTGAGCTCAGTGAGCCCTGCACAGTTTTGGCGGTGTAACAGCTATTAACTTGTGGAATGTACTGCGTTCTGTAAATAATGCTATGCAGCCCAGTTCATATTGTTGCCCAGATAAACCACGTGCAGGCCCAATTTCAATGACTTTGTCCCATTGTCTGCTAAGAACATTGTCTGCTGGTAGCACCTTAAAAGAAAAAAAAAAAGAGTGTAGGTCCAATTTCAGTCTTTTAAAACATATCTTTGGACAATTTTCTGTCCATCACCCCTCTGTGTGGGATCTGCCACATGTCTGCCCTCTCCCCAGTCCCTGCCCTCTTCGGTCAACAGCTATCCTCAACCATTTCCTGGGCGGGGACAAAAGGAGACCATTTAAAAAGAACTCCTTGTCTCCTTTTCCTCCACTTGCCTACAAACTAATGGACAGCCCAGTGTCCTTTCATTTGTTCTCAGAACAATAGGTATTCCTCCTACTGTTTAAGAGCATTGGAATATCTTTAAACTTTTACACAATGATAGTACACACTCAATGTAGCAATATGAGAAAATGAGACATCATACATACTCAAGAAAGGACTTCTATCTTCTCACTTCTCACTCTGCTCTGACTCTCCCACTTATTACTGATCACTTACTGTTGTTGACTCCCAAATCCACACCTGCAGCCAGATTTCTCTCCTGAGTGTCACCAGCATGTCCTCCTGGATGCAAACTGTCCACACTTGCATGTCCACAGACACCTTCATTTACCACTTTCTTTACTGCAGTGTCTATCTTTTCTCCCAAATCTGTTCTCCCTTCCATAGCTATGTCTTCACTGGGGTCATGATCAGAGTCGTCCCTGTTCCCTCCTGCTTGTCATGTCTTCATCTAATCAATGATCTGGATCTGCCAGTTTTACATAAATAACCCCATCTCCTTACACCATCATTATAACCCACCTGGACATGGCACTAAGCTCCCAGTTGGCCTTCTGGCATCCAGTCTGGCCCACCCTGCAGTCCACCCTCCATTATTACTCTCCCAGACACACAATTATGTTCTCATCTGACTCTCTCAAAGTTCTCCTCTAGATTCCCATCCTGGTATACAGTGTCATGGCCAAATTCCTTAAAACAAAGTCCCTACTACTTTGATCCCTGCCTGTTCCCACCACTGTGCCCACCATCCATCCCTTCACTCAAACCATGATCGAGCTTCAGTTCCAAGACAGTCTCATTCTCATTTTTGGCAACACATACATTCCTTCCCTCTGTCCGACATGCCTCACCTTTGTTCTGCAGGTGAGCGCACGCTCATTGTTAGGTTCTAATGTCCTCCCTCCTGGGGATCCTTCCCTGTCTCCATGGGAACAGTTAAGTGCACCTTCGTCTGAGCTCCCATAATACCTGTATCCAACCCCCTTCCCAGGCTCTGTCCAGCCACATCCAACTTTTGTCAGTTCCTTGGCCACGCCAAACTCTGTGTGGTGTCTGGTTTTCCACACACGCTTTCTCTACCTGGGACTTTCTTTCCCCATCCCTCTGTCCTTCAGTGTCAGCCTAAACATCACTTCCTTTAGGAGGCCTGCTTGATCCTGCACAGGCTTGAGTCCCCTTTCTTTAAGATCACTCATGGTTCCTCCTTCTTCCTTTATCACAACTCTTTGTTGTTACCACTTGAGGAATTGTCTGTCTTCCCTAATAGATTCAATCAGGTCAAGGACAGATCTCTCTTCTTTCCTCCTATATCCAAGGCACTAGCAGTGTGCCTGGTATCTAACAGGAACTCAATAAATCCTGCTTAAGTAAATAAATGAATTATACTATTTATCACATTGCTGTAATAATTTGTCTCTCTTGACAAGAACTATTCTATTCATAGTTGCATGCCTAGCACCTAGTACAATGGCTGTACATAGCAGGCAGGTAATATATAGAAGTTGGATGAATGAGCAGCAAGCAGTAAATCAGAACAGCTAGGTCTTTTTTACTGAGCTGCTGTGGGTCTCTTTGCCTCATTCACTTTACAGTCCTCAGTCATCTGCTTCAGAGCCGAGACCCACAGGCAACATAGATATGCTATGGTCACTATACATATATTCCTCTCCCTAGAAATATAAGCAAGAACCTAAATTGCTCCAAGTTTGGTTTCCTTTCTCTTATGCGTCAAACATTATGAGAGTGATAATAAGTTATAAGTTAGTCTCTAGGCAGAGGATATGCTATAAAAAAAAAGAGAATATTTAAAGGAGAAGCAAGAAAAGGGGAACTAGGATCTATTATACTCACACAATGAGCACAAATCCACCACAATAATTCCATGAGGCCCTGTGATTATGCTCATTTTCACAGATTAGAAAAATAACCCTCAACCGATGGGAAATCTGATGAAGACAGGTTGGCCACTAAATCCCAAACTCTTCCCATTGTAGATCATACCATATTGGCACCCAAGATACCTTGTTTATTACCATTAAACTTTCTTCTGTGTTGTACTTCTTATACTTATAATTATTAATTATTTAAACAAATCAGCTAACATGTACTGAGAGCCCTCTGTCAGCCAGGTACTAAAGCTGGGTGCTTTAGCTATAATTGTCTTTAAAAATATTGCATGACTTCACTGGGAGTGTCCTAGCATAAATTAGGTACCTCTTGTCATGGCCAGTGTGGAAAGGACCCCTGTTTCTGATAGGGGTAGTTGGAATTGCCAATTTTGAGACTCCCTGATTTTGAAATAGAGGGATGAAAAAGAGTGAAGTAGAGGAGGCCAGGATGTTAACTTTAAAAGAACACCTTCAGGTGGATATTCTGAGTCAGATGCGGAGAAATAATCAAATTCCAATCATCCAATGGCATGGACTTAAATAGGTTTAAAAAAAAATATTACATGAGCTTAGGGTTGTCCTCATATTATAGATGTCAAAACTGAGTCTTAGAGTGTCTTGGAATATTATTTGCAAGCAGTAAGGAACACAACAGGAATTTAAACCCTGGTTTGTCTGACTATAAACCCCTGGTTTTTCCACTTTACCATGGTATATTTATTGGGCTACATAAGGATGAAAGTTCAGAGAGTACACCCAAAATGTCTCTGGATCTTGCCTCTTGCCTTGGAAGGGAAGGAAAGGTTCTGAAAGGGGGAAAACATTCCAGTCCATCAGCTGACACCTTTGACCTCTTCAATGTACAAACAATGTCATAGAAATAAGACCTCAGCACATAGGGTAGGGAAAGGATACATGGAGAAATTCTGTGCACGTCAGCTTACACAGAATTAGTAGGAAAGTGAGGTCAGTTGCCAGGTGCTACGCACAAGAGGGTGCAAAGTACTAACAATGTTACTATTGGACAGTCATTGAAGAACACAATGATGCTCCTCAAAATGACATCCATGAACAACGCTACTTGCAAAACATAAAATATTACCCATCTACCAGAATGTACCTAACAAGCTCTGAATTCTTCAGCAAGTTTAATGTAAATAAGGAAGTAGCATTTCTATAGGCTAAACTGCCTCTTTTCAAAATTAGTTCAAAAGCACTTAGGGATTTGGTGGCATTTTTCAAATTTTCCCATGACGGTCACTTTTCAGCGGCTATATGAAGGTTTGCTTATTAATCCAAATCAAATTCCAGCAGTCTAAGAACTTCACATGAAAATTGTCGTAAAAATGTTGACCCTTTTTCAGTTTAAATGCAATTTTCCAGGTCCTCTTGTGGCCATTTAAATAAAATGTAGTCTAAATATCTTATTATTCCCAACAACAACAATAACAACAAACAGACCAAAAAAAAAAAATCCTTTTGTTCCCAATTAGCAACTTTCTGTCGCGTACACTCTAGAACTCCTTTCACAGTTTCTTTCAGATTTTAGGAAGTAGCAGCAGGAAATGAGTTCAACTAAAATGTACTTCTTAGATGTCCTTCAAAAATACTTCAGTGTGTCTGACCATCACAAAACCCCAGTGTATCAACCCCGCTGCAGCGGCAGGAGAATTTGCTACATTGGCATCGATCTCTGCCAAGAGCTGGCTGTGTAGGCTGCTTTCCCATACTTTGTAAGAAAGGAGTTTACTTTTCCTAGGATGTTTCTTCTCGTTCACATACTATTTTAAAGATGCTGTCTTTGATTCTGGAAATATTAATTAACATGTGCCTAAGAACAACATGGAAAACCTTCACAGAACGTATTTTCCAAACACGATTGTGTGGTCTGATAACAAGGAGAACAATGAAAGGAATAAGAAGGTAGAATCTTTGAATTGGGACTGTCCCAGAAACTCTGGGGCATGCGGTGACCACGAAAATCATCTAGCACTTCCCCCTTTTTGTTCCCCTTTAAACAAATGCTCTGCCATTGTGTGCTGCTGGCCATGCAGTGCTATGGATTCAAACTGATCACAGCAAATCATCAGAGTCTGTTCTTTGAGTCTAAAACAGAATTAAGTCATGCAGAAAATGCCTTATGGTGTCTTCCCAATGCTCAGTCCACCTACTGCCCTGAAAAACTTCTTGGAGAAGAGGAAGTGACAGATTCACACTTGCTTCTTGGCAGAGTCATCGCGAGTATCCTCGACGGTCAAGTTCATTTCCACTCACTCGATCACTGATTGTGCTTCATTCACCAGAATCTGAGAGTCAGAAAACCAGAAAAGATGAAGTGATAGGCTGTTTGCCGCCACTTACTAGATAACTGATCTTCTTGCCTAAAGAAACGGAGAAGCATTTTCAATGACTTCCTGGCAGTCATACACACAAACATTTAAATTTCTACAAATGTCAGAAAATGGCTAGGGACAAAATTAATGAGGAAATTACTTCCAAATCTGTTGCATATCTTCTTGATAAAATATACACTTCCTCCTGCTCTTCTATCTTTATCATCTTCCCAGGGACTGAGAAGAACATTAGGAGTTAATTTTAATCCACAGAGTGGTCCAGTAGCATAAAGCTGCAAACTGGGGAGTTTTTCTCAGAATGAGTGGCATCTGTAATCTCCATAAATGCTTGTGTAGTTGAATTGCTTTGGTGCAGAACATTCCAGTTGGGTATAGGGACCACCAATCCCATCTGCCCCAACTCACGAAGTATCCCAGACCCATTAGAAAGAATCCTTTGGACACAGACAACAGCATGGTGATTACCAGAGGGAAAGGGGGGGTTGGGGGAGGTAAAAGAGGGTATGGGGGGATAAATGGTGATGGAAGGGGGCTTGATTTGGGGTGGTGAACACACAATACAATACAATACACAGATGATGTATCATAAAATTGTACACCTGAAACCTATATAATTTTATTAACCAATGTCACTCCAATAAATTCAATGAAAAAGTGAAAAAAGAAAGAGAGAAAGAAAGAAGCCTTTAAACCCTATCCTAGTCAAACAGGTGTCTAATCCTCCTCTACTACATTTTTTTTGCCTGTGATTGTGCTCCAGCTGTTACTGAAGTTTGCATACTTAAAGCTGGGACATCAGCTCATCCAAATATCCCCTTCACGTGGGGTGTTTGGCTTGTGAAATCATTACAGCCTTTTGTGGACATCTGTGTAAATTTAGTCAGAACGCCTGTGGTTCTAATCCCAAATAAAGTCTTATAGTGTCAGAAAAAATAAAATTGGATTAAATTAGCCCTATCTGACATTCATCTTATACGCCTGAGCTGGAATGAGCTTTGAAGGCAATTAGTACTCGCAGGGTGGTGGAGGCTAGCAGTTTCTTTCTCCCACATCAAGGCCAGGAAGGTGCTTTTGAAGGTGAGGGGTGACGGTGGCTGTAGCAGTAACGAACACTACGGAGCACTCTGCACGTGCTGAGCACCCTGCGTGTATCATTGTGTTCCCTCTGCCCAACACCACGAGTAGGGCGAAGTGTCCCAGTTTACGGATAAAGAAACTGATACTCCAAAAGGCAGAGCAACTTGTCACAGGGCACACAGCCAGGACTCTTAGTGACTTTGACAAGAATGCACAGTTCTTAACCACTGTTCCCCCTGTATCCCCAATGAACCCTGGTAAGTATTAATATTCTTGGCATATGCAATGAAACTCTGGCTACCATTTGTTGATGCTACAATTAATAAAAAATATTATTAGTTTATAGATTTTAAAAGACATGCATAGGCTAAGCATCTATATCTCCAAGCCAGATGTATTTTGGAGGATTCTGACTGTCAGTGAGCTACTCTGCTCTCATGATCCTCAAACTCAGTCTATCCCAAGCAGACCTTGCACTGACCCTCAGGAGTGTTCCTCACCCTGGGACCCCATGCAGCAAAGGCAATGCTATCCATTGTTGCCCAAGACAGAGAACTGGGGCCACCTAGATTTCTCCTTCTCCCTCTCTCCTTGCATAAAATATGTGTGTTGATGCAACCTCCTAAATATCTCTTAAATCCATCAGGTCTTTCCATCCAAGGCTGACTGCTGCGGTCGCACCACCACTCCCAGCTCCTGCTACCTCGACAGTCACCTGAGGGGTCTCCCTCTTGCCACTCTCCAAACTGTTCTTCACCCTGCACACTGTTCTGCCACAGAGCTGTTGCAAGTATAATTTCATTCCCCTCTCTCCCTTGCTTCAACCTCTTCACTGTCTTTGCTTGTCTCTCGGGGTCAAGTCCCTTCTCAATATGACCTTCACGTGGTCTGGGTCCTGCTTGCCCCGCTAGTAAGACAGATAGATGAAAACCAGACCAACAAACAAACACAGGTGATTACAAGTTGCTCCAAATGGTATAAAGGAAATAAACAGGGCCCTGGCCGGTTTGGCTCAGCAGTTAGAGCGTCAGCCTGCGGACCAGAGAGTCCCAGGTTCGGTTCCCTCTAAGGGCACGTACCTCGGTTGCAGTTTGTCCCCAGCCCAGTTGGGGTCACGTGGGTGGTGGCCAGTCGATGTGTCTCTCTCACATCGATGTTTGTCTCTCTCTCTCTCTCTCTCTTCACCCCCCTATCTCTCCCACTCTATCTGTAAAAAAAGAAAGAAAGAAACAGGGAACTGAGTTAGAGAGAAGCAATGTTTGTGGGTGTTGTCAGGGGAGGCTCCTTTGGGTGAAAGAAAACTAGGTGAAGAATCATTTAAAGGTTCTAAGTGGGGGAGAGGAAGGCAGGATGGAGGACTAGAACAACGTCTGTGTGGCTGGGGCGAGATGAACAGCTCCAGACCCTGGGATGGAGTTAGGATTCTATGGCTAGAGAAAGGACAGTCCTTTGTCATTTAAACAGATATCTCTGTGCTCCGCGGAGGGCAGGGCACTGAGAACGGAGGCAAGGAAGCCAGCAGGCAAGACCGTGCAATAGTCTCACCAGACGAGACGCCCGCACTAGTGTGGCGGCAGAGGAAGGGAGATTGCTGCCTGGACCAGGGCCGCAGCTGACTGCGGGGACCAACATGACCCGCCAATAATTTCGATACAGATGTTCTGGGAAGAAAGGAAGAAAGGCTAACTCCAGATTCCTAGCCAAAAGTCCTAAGTGGGCCGTTTTCTGAAAGGGAAGCCTGGGAGAAGAGCGGGCTTAGAATCAGAAGACTCCTTGGACATGCTGTAGCAGCTGGAGATGCTCAGGAAACGTCTCAGTGGGATTGCCCAGGAAGCGGCTGGTTCAGGTTTAGAATCAGAGGACGGGTCTGGGTCATGACTTGAGAGTGGGGATGTGCGCACACATGGAAACGACTCCCAACTTCCGGTCTGATTGGTGCCCCTGGCGAAGGGCATTGCCTCCTGAACTTCCTGAGACCCCCATGCCCAGCACTTGCCCTACACCGAACAGTGAGCCAGCCCCAGGAGACCAGTGACAGTCTCTATTCACTACTGTATCCCTGCCCTGGTCCAGGGAACACTGGCCACCCAAAAAGAAAGCCAGTGGGCACCCAAAGGCAAGCCTCCCCTGCTCCAGGACTGTGCTCAGTGCACATGACCTCTGCAGAATGTGCCCAGAGGAGGGCCTTCGTGTGCTGCCCACGTGGGCCCAGGTGACATGCCACCTCTTCCTCCCATTCCAGCTGAGCTGTGTGGGTGCCATAGGTTGTGAGGGACCCTGTTGCCACAGCACTGAAGGGGGGCAGGTGGAGTCCTGACTCCCAGGAGGCCAGCCTAAAGTGCCAAATGGCAAACGTATGGTTCATTTGAGAAAGTTAAATTTTATTCCACTTGACAAGAAGAGAATACTGGGACACTTTTTAAAAACTCCTGTCTACTTCAAAACTTCCCCGATGTCCCCCACCCATGGAGAAGAGAGGTGGCCTCTATTTGTGTTGGGGACATCTCCTAGCTGTCAGCCTTTTCCTGCCTGTCAGTCTCGGGCAGGTTGGCTAGCGCGTGGTTTTTTGTGACATTTATGTTAAAAGGTACTGATATTCCAGACAGTAATGTTGTATAGTTGGCTCTATTAACGACAAGCTTTGTTCTTGCTTCTAAATGAAGAGACATGAAAGAACCTTCGATTGATTAATTAATTTTTTTATCAGTTACCCTGAGAATAACACTACCTTTCTGGCCCCAGAATTCTAGGACAAGGGGGGAAATTGCCACCAGAGAAAGAATGCTTGCCGATCTAACAATGAATAATTCTAAGTTTTAATGCTAAATTACTTTTGTTAATTTACAATGGGCAGTAAAACGGTTCATTGCTGTTCTTATCAATATCTGTTCTTTCCAGAAAGTGTGCTGAGAAGTGGGAATAAGCTGCTGTCGTGAGGTTCTTGTTTGCTCTGGGATTAGCAAGGTAAAGAGAGTCAAAGGCCAGCGTGGAGTCTGTGACGTTGTATGTTACCCCAAGTGATTGTGAGAGGAAGGCTCTGCTACATCTTTTCAAAAGAAGCAGATAGGAGTCCCGTGATTAACTTTGCTCTTAAGAAGCGATTTTACAATGCCATAAAAGAAATTTATTATATTTTTTATCGAGGCAGCAATGGAGACACAAGAGCTTCATACAGAGGCTGTAAATCCAGACAGTGTCACCTTCCTGGGTTCTTCAGCAAAGAAATTATCAAGAACTTTTTGGTTCTACATTTTCTTTGCCATCCCGCATGTTCTTACACTCAAGTACCTCAGTGCTTCCTGTGTTCCAGACCTGACCTGAGCGCTCCTCCTCAGTCAAGTGCCACATCTCAGAACATTGTCCTGTAGCTCTGTTTAACAAATGATCTGCCTCTGCCTCTTCCCAGCCGGGGATCATTTACCTCCTATGGGAATCCCTGTGGAGGTGGGTGTTTGGCCTCAGAAGGCAGCCAGGTCCATCTGGGGACACATATAATTATTTTATAGAGAAAACTCATCTGTTTACAGACTCCCATCTCCCTCCCTGTTCCTTTAATGACTGGTCTGGTCTGCCCTCGGAGCTGTGTCGTGTGGCCCCCCCATCCACGTGCTTCGAACATGCTCTTTCCCTCGTTCAACGCTGGTCGCTCTTTCTCACGTGTTCGATTTCCCAGATCCTCCCCACCCAGCTCCCTTTTTCTCCAGCCCGTTTCTCAAGAGTGAATTTCAGGAACAGCGTTCCCCAATAAGGGTTGGGTCAGATGCCCTGGCCTGGCCCACGTCCTGGCCCAGCCCCCCTGCGGGATAGTGTCCTCATCTACAGATGGGAGCACAAACAGGACACCACCAAAGGCGTGCTGTGTGGACCAGTGGGACCATCCAGGGGTGGGGAACCTTTTTTCTGCCAAAGGCCATTTGGATAGTTATAACATCGTTCATGGGCCATACAAAATCATCAACTTAAAAATTAGCCTGCTATCTTTGGTTAGGCTAATTTGGTGAGGTGTGTGATGTTAGCTAGCATTGATTTTGCGAGCCTTACACGGCCTGTGGCCCGACGTTCCCTACCCCTTCGAGCCTGGAATATATTAAGCACTTAGTAGACCTTCACCACGTATGTAATTTAAACATAGAATCCCAGTTCTATCAACATAGGGTGGAAGAACTGTCACTTCCCTAACCCTGAATACAGGAACACGGCCAACGTAGCTCAAACCCTACTAACTTTTTCGGCACCCTCGTCATGCATGGCTGACTCATACTGAGATAATCAAAGCTCCTCGGGCTTTTTACATAAACTTCTAGTTGACCACATCTTTTCATCTGTACCTGTGCAGTTTTTTTGTTTGGTTAGCTGTTGGTTTCCTTGGTGTGTTTTTATTATTTGTCCTTAATGAGTTCTTACACACAGGGCCGCAGATCACCCCAGCTCACAGAGCTCGTTTCGGACTCTGCGTCACCCGTGCCTCCCGGCTGCACGAACGATCGGAAAGCCCAGTTGCTGTTTGCATCCCTGCCTCGAGACTTTGCAAGATCCAGTATGTTCTTTGCCAAAAAGAACAGCTTCATTCCTCACAGCTCCATGCCCAGCTGGCCTGGGAGCAGCTGCAAGTTCCTAGGGAGCTGCAGGCTTGCCACGGTGCCCGAGGCTGCGTGAATCCCTGCGTTGTCCCCTTTCTCTCGGATGCCAAACAGCAGCTGACGATGATTGGTGGCGGCCACTCTGCACATCGAGTTTGCCCCGTAAAACTGTGGGTGTGTCAATGCCAGTGAGTTCTCGTGCTCAAGGTCACCATATCCTGTGCGCCAGGCTCATGGGACAAGGGGTGGAACTGCTTGAGAGGGTACCTACGAGGTCCTGCCTCCCCCAGCCCCCAGCATGAAACTCAGACTTTCTAAACATGTATTTGCTTTCTCCCTTTGGGGAAAACAAAATGCTTATAGGTTTAAATTTCTATCTAATTGAGTTACCTTGGGCAAATCAATGAACTTTTCTGGCCATAGTAAAAGGAGGGCATTGGACTGAGATTGCCCCCAGTTACCCAAGAAGCAGAACTCTGTGGTTCATTTCAGTTCTCTGTCTCCACTGAAAACCAGACTTGTGTTCGGGGCGCTCCAGATCCTCTGGGGTCACAGCAGCACACTGGTCCGGCCCTGCCGCTCACCCAGAGCATTGGGCCGAGGACGCTAAGTTCTGCGTGGTGACCTTAATTTCCAGCTCGTCCGACCGCAGCACTGCCTGGGTGCCTGCGCACGCTCCTCTCCCCGGACGAGAGCACCACTGCCAGCGGTGATTTGCGTGTGGAAAGTGCCGTACAGGCTGCATTCTGCGCTTCGGTGGGTACCTCGTCATTGTAATTCCCCAGTGGCTGCCCCATAGGAACCTCACACCGAAATGACGCGTCTTCCTAAACTTTCCGTCCTGGTGAGCAGCACCAGAGAGTCCAGGGGGCCGAACCAGGTGTCCTCCCTCCCCTTCCTGCGCTCCAGCCCCCTGCCCACCCTGCCCTCTGTCCCTCTACCATTTGGTCAACAAGCATTGCTGACTCCAGTGACCCTGTGTCATTCACCACTGCCCCTCTGTCCCTCCCCCACGACTGCCCGAGTTCAGGCCTTTCCCTGCGACAGCCTCTGCTTGGTCCAGGTCACCGTCCTCACGTGCTGCCAACACGACCGATCACGCATATCAGTCCATCTGGTCACAGGCTCCCCTGCCCCGTCAAAGCTCCCCGGACGCTTGGTGCACCAGGCCCACGTGAGCAGGGCCCACCCAGCTGTGCTCCCTGGCTGCCAGTGCTCCCCGCTTTCCTGCGTGTCTCCACCCGGCTAACTCCACGGTATGCGCCAGCGCTCGGCCCAGTGTTGCCCCCTTGGGAGCACCCTCTGCAGCGCCCATGGCCATCTTCACTCGGAGCCAGGGGCACCTTCGAGCGCTCCAAAAACAACGGGGGCCTTACCGCAGGGCGTCCCGACGGCGGAGTTGGCTGTCCGCCCGCACACACCCATCCTCACTGGGCTAGAAGGCTCTCGAGGGCAGGACCAGTACCTCTGATGCCAGCTCAGCAGGGACCCATGTGATCGGGACACACAGACACGATTTTGCGGCCTAGATTTCTGTAGCACAATTCTATCAAAGTCTCCTTTCCGCTTTAAATTCTTGAGACAAAACATATAAACCAAAAAGTCTGGACAGTAAGAGCTCATCCGAAAAGTACTTATGATCTGCCCAAAGCAGTTATGATCCCAAATGCAACTGTAATCTTCTTAAAATTCCTCAGAAAATACTGTACGCTGAGGGAAAGTTTCCTTTAAATGTCCTCACTATTTTCCTCAGCAAATATTTACTGAGGGCGCACTGTTTGCTGAGCCCTGAAATGAGTACTGTGCTGGGTGCCAGGGTGAGGGGTGAATCCCAGTCCTTGTCCTCATGGGATTCGGTCCGGTGAGGGACTGATGCTAAGCAAACAAACAATGACAAAATGCTCACACATGAGGCACCAGCTCGTTGGTAAGGCTGGCTGTGGGCGCTGCATAACGCTGTGGTCTGAGATGAGCTCACAGCCACGGTGACAGCCGAGCTGAGCCCTACGTAAACCAGCACGCACAGAGCATTGGGGCGGAGCCGAGGGCGCGGAGATGTCAAGGTGGAAGAACTTGGCAGCCACACAGACAGTGCAGGTGGACTGTGGGAGGGGAGGCTGGGGTGCACGGGGCTGAAGTTAGGGTTCTATTTGACAGGCAGTGCGAAGCCAGCTAAAGGTTTCCTTCAGGGACCGACATGATCAAATGTAAATTTATAAAGATGTGTGAAGAATAGGGGGAAAAATCTTTGGGGTTTGGGACTAGATGAAGAGTTCTTAGATGGGACATCCAAATCATAATCCATAAACAGAAAAATGGATAAAGTGAGCTTCATCAAAGTTAAACATTTTTATTCTGCAAAGTCCCTGTGAAGATGATGAAAAGACAAGCTACAGACTGGGAGAAAATATTTGGAAATGATGGATCAGACAAAGGGCTGGAATCTGGAACATATAAGGAGCTCTCAAAACTCAACAATAGAATAAAAACAAAACAATTAAAAAAAAACCAAATAATCCAGTTAGAAAATGAGCAAACGACATGAGCAGACATTTTGCTGAAGAGGGAGGGCATAAATAAGACAAATGAGCAAATGAGAAGATGTTCAAAATCGTTAACCATCAGAGAAATGCACATTAGAACCACAATGGGGTATCACCAGGCATCTATTGTAATGGCTTAAATAAAAAAATAGTCACGCCCTGGCTGGTGTGGCTCAGTGGATAGAGCATTGGCCCATGAACCGAAGGACTGTAGGTTCAATTCCCAGTCAAGGGCATGAACCTGGGTTGCAGATTTGATCCCCGGCCCCACTTGGGGCACAGGCAGAAGGCAACCAATCGATGTGTCTCTCTCACATCAATGTTTCTCTCTCTCTCTCCCCCTTCTACCTCCCTTCAACTCTCTCTAAAAATCAATGAAAAAATATATACTTGGGTGTGGATTAACAACAACAACAAAAAAAAAAACCACAAAACAAAACTGGGAAGTCTGGATAAGACTGGTACATCAATGTCAATATTCTGGTCGTGATATTGTACAATGATTTTGTAAGGTGCTACCATTGGGTGAATCTGGTTGAAGCCTACATAGGAACTCTTGGTAATATTTATTACAACTGCATGTGAATCTACCATTAAATAAAAATTCCTTGGCAAAGACTTCCTTAGAGACAGCCAGTGTGTCCCCTTCTGTGTCCCATTTCTTCACTAGACAGTAAATATTGGCTTCCTCATCTGACCCCTTCTTTTGCTCACTGTTGGGAACTGTGAGCCTTTATTTCACCTTTGTATTTCTAAGATTAGTGCAGAACCTAGAACATACAAAGGCTCAATAAAAGTCTATTGAAGAAAAGAGAAACCATAAAAAAGTACCCAATGGGATTATAGGAAGTCATGGACATCATGAGCTCTTCTAGTCTAATGATTTGAAAGGCCTCTGACAAAATTCCAGAAGCAGCACCAGCGCGGGCCTCTCTCTCATCGTTTGCATGCCTGTCTCTAGAAAATACTGCAGACTCACCTTTAGCGAGGGTGGCAGTGCTGACCCTCTGCATGATGGGAGGATGATGACGTATCAAAGACATCCATCCCATCAAGCTTCTTGAACAGTTCATATATTGATATTAAAAACGTTTTTCTTTTATTTTTTATTTAAAAAAAATTTTTTTTATCCTCACCCGAAGACATTTTTGCATTTATTTTCAGACAGAGCGGGAGGGAGAGAGGGAGGAATAGAGAAAGAGAGAAACATCGACATGAGAGAGACACATCAAGTGGTCGCCACCCACACAACCCCAACCGGGGCCCGGGACAAACTGCAACCGACGTACGTGCCCTTAGCGGGAACTGAACCCAGGACTCTCTGGTCCACGGGCCGACGCTCTAACCGCTGAGCCAAACCGGCCAGGGCAAAAACATTTTTCTTTTAGAAGAAAATCAAGCCCTCCTCATTACAGCAAAATCAATCACCTATCCCAAGGTTACCGCTTGCAGCTAACAGGTTGCTCTAAAATCTGCCTTGGGGGAACTTGGCCAAACGTGGGTATTATTAACGTGAAACACACAAGAGCTATGAAATACGTAAATGAACATACACAGCATGTCTATAATTCCTGAGTGGCCAGTAACTACTCATGACTACCTCTTTCCAAGAGAATATTTGATTAACTGTGCCCCAAATTTTACTTACTGGCTTTCCTTTCTTTAAGATTCCATGTATACCACCTCCTGCCAGTTCCTAATTAACATATTCTGTCTTAGTTAGGGTGTAATACAATTGATTCGGTAATGGCTTTCAAGACTCCTG
Source organism: Tadarida brasiliensis (assembly GCA_030848825.1). Lineage (NCBI taxonomy): Eukaryota > Metazoa > Chordata > Mammalia > Chiroptera > Molossidae > Tadarida > Tadarida brasiliensis. The sequence goes on from CM061272.1 coordinate 31,816,618, forward strand.
CACCCTGCTTGCTCCCTAATCCCCTCAACTTTATATTCACGGACTATCTCTGAGGGTAGGTTAATTCTATCACCCACCCTACGGATTCTTGGCTGTTCCCAGTTTAGTTCTCAGAAGGTCACCTTGCCTCCAGGTTACTGGTGTCCCCAGGCATTGACTGCCATGGTCAGTGGCAGCAGTTGATTCAGCCTTAAAACTTAGCACAGTTTGAGATTAATGATAGTTACATGATTTAAAAATCTTATACAAAGCAAACACATAAAAGGCTTCTCCCTTTATTATCTTTCCTGGGGAACGCTTCTTAAGTCTCCTCTGGAAGAGGCACTCACGTTATATTATACAGGCAGCAAACACAGAACATCCACAGATCAGCAGGAGAAACGTCTCAGACTGTCTTTACGTGCAGCTTCAAGTGATAGGGACTCGTATCATTTCCACCGACCACGGACTCGGATCCAAGGCACGCGTGGCGGGGAGTGACAGAAGAAGCCTTCAAAGAGCCGAGCTCTACGTCAAGAAGTAACACATACAAAGGCAACATGATTTCGGACAGTGATTTTTAAATTGTCAAGAATTATAGACAATCATGGGAGATAAGCCACGGAGGGGAAGCTTGGAAGAAATCAACCATAACAACAACCGTGATGACAATCGCTGCCATTCAGCAAAGGACTACTATGAGGTACACCCCTAGAGTGGTACTCTTAATGTCTACAGTTTGCAGGCAGGACGTCGAGGTTCAGCCAGGCCTAGCCAGGATCCCATGGCTAGTAGAAAGGAGAGTTATGAGTCAAAGCACCACTCTACAGGGGCTGGGCGAGGCTTGGGGAAACAGGATCGATGGGGAATGAGGAGAACAAAGCAGCCGGACACCAGGCTGATTCAGCTGGAGGGCAGAGCTGATGTGGAGCCTGCGAGGAAAGAGCCGGGCCAGCTGGCGCTGAGACGAGGAGGGCTGAGGGATCCCCTAAAGTGAGCCCTTTGGTGTGATACGCATGCAAGAGTCAAGCAGGGGAAGTGGTTTGGTTGTGATGCAGTGTTTGCTAGGATCTAACGAACTGGTGGGAAATGCAAGGGTCTTTGCTTCAAGTGGCATTGAAGGGGAGTCTACATTGATGAGTATTTACCCATCATCTAGGAGGTGCCTGGACAAACAGTAAACAAAGATCTGAGCAGAGAGTAACAGTTTGGTATAAGTGCTAGGAATGCAACACCCTGGGCGACAACGGGGTGACTGGGGTGAGGGACCAGCTTCAGACACGGAGACAACACACGACTCAGTCACCCTGATTCACACAACAGCAAACACTGTTGAATCTCAGTAACCTTTTCTGATGAGGTACATATATAGAGTGAAATATACATATTTCAAAATTACGTGAAACTACAAAGGTGTCTCATACTTTCATAGGAGGTGCTTCCTCTTGTGAAACCAGCTATAAGGAAAGTTCCTTCGAAGAGTATCAAAAAGAATAGAGACTGAATTCAAAGTCCGTGGTTTCGCGGGGAAGTTTCCAATTAGAAGGAAATATTCAGAACACATTTGAAAGACTTCGAGATGGTGGTGGTGTGAGGCGATGTTTTCATTTCAAAATACAAACATACAGTCTGAAAACTGCCGGTTTCACTAGCAGAGTAGTCAGTGAAAGTTTTGCCATCAAAAAATGATCCCAGGGGTAGCTCAAATTCCTACAAATGCCAGGAAACTCGTGTCCCTCCAGCGTGCGCTGCAGGAAACTGTCTTCCTAAAAGCACACGCGTGGTGCTCAGGGCCCGGGCTCAGCTCCGAGAGCGCGGCAGCAGAGGCCTCAGTTCTGACAGTCATGAGCAAATCGGCAGGATGCACTCATTCTTTCTTGCATTAAAATAATAATACTAATCCACAACAACAGAAAAAAATTAATGGAAGCTGAAGTGGCTACCCCATGTGGCTAAGGCAGCTTAAGCTTCAGGAACCCCCCCAACCCTGCCCCCACATTCACACGGCCCCCTTCCAAGGTCCTATGAGAGGTCCTAGCAATGTATTCTCAAGGTCATAGGTGTTTGAAAACTTAGAGGACTTTGGATTCTCTTTCCTAAAGAGGGTCTCCAACATTGATTCAACTTCAGGCTCCAAATCCTGGGTCCTCCTGATTGAAGGCCTACCCTGTACCACACACTGCACTCAGTGCTGGAGACGCAGAGAGGAAGCACCCTGGGGAGAAGCATGGTGCAGAAGAGAATGGACAAAAAAAATGACCCAGGTTCCTGCCTGGTTGACTGTGCGGTGGGAACAGAGGCCCTAGCGGTGCTTTGTGGTTGTTATTAATCTACTCATTACAATTTTTAACTTAGTGGATTTCTTTTACTACATGACAAACGGCCCATTAAACAAGTCCAACGATACTGAAATGTAGAATCACCTCTGTAGAAATCCTTATTCGCCTCCAGGCCCAATGAAACGACACACGGCATGAAGCCCTAGGATCTTTTGGATGCTCGTGACACTTAGTAGTACTTGTGTGACACTTAAGGTAACAGAGGAACTTGGAACCCGTCAGGGGACCTGAAAGCATCAAGGCATGGCTGGTGATCCATAGGTTCTGATACAACACCGGAGGTAAGAATGGAAAAGTTGGGCCAGGATCTTGGGACCCGGAGTTCCAGGTCAGGGACTCTGGACTCTATTGCCAATGGACTTTCAGCAGAGTTCATATAAATAACTCTGCTTTAGAACAGCATGTGTGTGTGGAGAAGGGGTCCTAGAGGCCGGGGTCATGGGTCCGGACGGTAGCAGTGGGATGAGAAGGGATGGGCAGGGGAGACACAGGGAAGAAGCAGAAGCGGTTCAAAACCAATTTGGATGTGATGGCGGGAGGGGCAAGGAGGAGCCTCACATCCTGTGTGGTAGGTGAAGAATTAACTGTGGCAAAAATTAGTAAGAACTCTCGTGGAGGACTGTCTGCTTTGGGAGGAAGATGATAAGTTTGAGCTTGGTTTTATGCCCTGAGATTCCAGTACGTCAAAAAGGTGGAAATGCCTCGTTCTTCGCTCCTCAGTAGGAGTGGTGCGTGGACCTGCCACATTGGGACCACCTTGGAACTTACTGAAAATGCAGCTCTCAGAGCGCAGGCCTGCTGCACTTCCTGCACCGTCCACCTGCACCTGTAAAGCCTGACCCTGACCTGGCTCCAAACTGCAGAGGAACTCACCCAACTTCCTCTACTCAGGAGGTCAAAATTCTAGGAGCCTGGCCTGTTCTGTGGATGTAGTTCCTGCAAAGGGGCTGCGGGAGAAATAGATTTGTGAAGCTGTGCGGACCCTTTAAAAACATCCTCCTATAGCCCTGGCTGGTTTTGCACAGTGGTAAGAGCATCAGCCTGTGGACCCAGGAACCTCGGGTTCGATTCCCAGTCAAGGGCATGTACCTGGGTTGCAGGTTTGATCCCTGGCCCTGGTTGGGGTCCAGTGGGGGGCAACCAATCGATGTGTCTCTCTCACATCAATGTTTCTCTCTCTCTCCCTCCCTCCCTTCCACTCTATTTAAAATCAGTGGAAAAATATCCTCGGGTGAGGATTAACAAAAAAATAAAAACATCCTCTTATAAAGCACGCCGAAGCCAGATGCACACCTGCGGCCCATGTGCACCAGCTGTCGCGGTCGCTGACTCATCTGCTGTCCTTGGTTCCTTCACATATTTTCCTCTGTATTTCAGAGCAGCAATAATAACATCAAAGAGAAAATAACTTACAGGGGTCTCGATGAACTTGCCAAATTGTAAGAACTGGGGTATTGACAATAGGTGAGAATTTGAGTATGGCACGATAGTTGTAAAATCAGTATCTCGTTCTTCAAAACTCTCCAAGTTTGTAAATACAGATGTGTTCTTGTTCATCACTTAAGTCAGTTCCTCAGGGTCACCACAAGACAGACATCTGTGTGTACGAACCATTTCCCAATCTCACTAGAAGAAATAATCGTAACGATGACATTTTCTAATATCTATTTCATACAAAAGCATAGAAAATCCTTTCCTTATTCTCGGCTTCTCTGTTCACTGTTGGAAGAGTATTTAAATCATCATGTAATACTACCTTATAAATACTTGTAATATCATTTGGCATGTCAACTGAATGTGTTGGGAATGGGTTTTAGGTAATTTGAGTCTAAACTAAGTGAAATGATGTATTTAATAGACAATATAACCCATAAAGCCCATGTCATAATATATTACTGTGTGATCGGACAGTCTCACACTGGTGACTTCTGTGGCGGGATCTCACCACTCAATTCTTCTGAGTATCTACTGAGTGCCAGGAAGTTCACACATCTAAACACCTTAAAATCTCAGTTTCACAGATTTCTTGGATGTTCATAATTGCCTGAAATCCTCCACAAGAGGGGAAAACAGTCCGCAGTGACCTTCATTTGTGGAATGTGGAAAAGTGGAGTGTCCCAGGGTGTGAGTGTGAAAGAGGCTGTAAATGAAACCTCACTGCTGTGCAGACGGCTCCAACCAGACCAGGACTAGTAGGACGCACCAGCTACAGCGGTTGTCCCCTGTCAAACCAGCATCTGACGGCCAACTATTGGTCAGATATTAGCAATTGTAAATGGTAATCGGGCCATGTCTTCTGGGCCAACCTATGCTCTGACTAGCCAACAAAGTGGACGGCAGAGCGCAGGGTGTGCACAGACCTTTTCCTTCCATGTGGCTGGTTCTCAGACAGAGCCTCTTGGCTCAGGCTGTGGCTATGCAGATGTTTTAAATGATGACGCTGGAACCTGACTGCCAAGAGAGAACCTGTCTCGTGACGAGCCATTGGTTAGAGCACCCTTGCCTGAGACTTGCTCCCATCCTCACAGGAGAGCTAGCAGGTAGTGTGACAGGGTGGAAACCCACCCCCAGGCAGAGCCTTTCTCGTTTGTGTCTTTAGCTGATGGAAATGTACGTGTGACGCTTCAGCTCACTAATTATACCTTTTGTGAATGGAAATGCTGAAAAACTGAAATGCAAAGACGTAGGGTAAAATGCTACCTCGTTGCTTATTTTTATTTATTTTTTTATCCTCACCCGAGGACATTTTTGCATTTATCTTCAGATAGAGTGGGAGGGAGAGAGGGAGGAAGAGAGAGAGAGAAACATTGATGTGATAGAGACACATCAACTGGTTGCCACCCACACGACCCCAACCAGGGCCGGGGACAAACTGCAACCGAGGCACGTGCCCTTAGCGGGAACCGAACCTGACACTCTCTGGTCCACGGGCGAACGCTCTAACCACTGAGCCAAACCAGCCAGGGCCTACCTTGTTCAAAATCTGCCTCCAAACAAGCTGACTTGTTACAAGTAAGATGCTATGTTTATTTTCAAGATGTCTTATTTTATGCAATCAAACTTTGAACGTGTGGCCAATTCATGCCTCCGGCCTTGGGGCTAATTTTCTATCAGGGCAGAATAATAGGATGAATACATTCTCCAACAGTTATAGGAAAACATATTGTTATCTAAGATGTAATAGATACATTTTAAGTGATTTTATGAAACCTTAAATGATCTCACAGGGGCCAGAAGAGTCAGGTAAAACTGATTTAACTGAGCCATGACAAAATCCTCCAAAGTGGATTATTTCCGAGTTTAAAAAAAGACCTGAAAGAATGAACAAGAAATTAAAAACAGGTGACATGGATTATTGGTTATGTTAATACAATACGAGAAAAAAAACTACAGTGCTGAACATCTTATAAACATTTAACAATTTTAACCATCACTAACATTATCATTACTATTGTTACTGAGCATGCAGAATTGTCATCGAAATATGTTTGTTATTTTCATGTATAAGATGTTGATTTGGGTTACAAGTTTCTTCAGTCAGGTTGTGAGAATAGAGAGGCCTTTTGTCCTGCAATAAATTGTACAATTGATCAGGCGTGCCAACACATTCCCTTGACACTCCCAGCTGAACTGGTACAAGTTGGAATCTGAAACCTGGATGTGAGTGTGGGCTCTGTCACTAACGTTAACCAGGAAGTTGCTCCAAGTCCACGACCCTTAGTGTCTTTCTCGGTAAAACAGGGCTGAGCCTGCGGCAACAGGAATGGCTAAGGTTTAGAGGGTAATGCTTTCTATGTGATAGGGACTTTTCTAGGAAGTTTGCACACATGAACTCAACGTTACTAACACTTCATCAACATCTAGCATTCGTTTAGCAAAAGAGGCAGTGAGCTGAGGGTGAGGGTGGGGGTGGGGTGGCTCGAGGCTCCCTCCACCCTCCACCACTTGCCCGGCTCTGCCTGGAAGCTGACCCTGCAGATCATTCAGGGCGACCTTGACACCTGACTTTCAGTTCAGACCGGGGAGGCATCAGCAAGAGATACAGAGGCTGGGAGGAGAGAGAGGCTGGGTATTCCTTCCCCACTTCCTGCTTGATTGAGCGACCCTGTCCTAATTTGTGCGTGTTGGGGGTGGTTCCCCAGACTCTCGCTCCTGCCTCTTGTCCAAAGCTCCTCTTCTCACCCGGCTCACAGCCCCATGTCCTTGCTCAGCCTCGTCAGGCCCGGGGGTGAGAGTGGTAATGACTCCTGCTGTTGATGGTCTTCTGGACACCAACACCTCTCTCTTATTCCCTTAACTCTCCCCCACCCCCCAACACACACACACACACACACACACACACACACACACACACACACATCTCTGTAAGAAGTCCCTGCACTAAAGTGTCTTGATTTGAACCCTATGAGTGGAATGCTCTTTCTTGCTGGGACCTAGACTCTTACAGGGATTTACGACTTTAATATTTCAGTCAACTGCTTGTTACTGAGTATAACGGTATCTTAAACAGAGTTTTGTTTTGTTTTATTTTTTTTTTTAAATAAATTAGTATGGTAGGAAATATACTCTTGCATTTCAATCGTTTTAAAAAACCAAAAGGTGTGTTTCTCATTTGAACTAGTTCACTCTCTCTGTCTTTTTTTAACATATAAAAATAATCTCTTTCATTTGGTTCACACTTCAGGGAAAGGGTATTTGGGATTTGAAAACTGGAAAAGGTGAGTTGGAGTAACCACTCCGCACGCTCTAATTATGGGGATACATTCCCAGAAAGGCAGAAGCTCAAGGTCATCCTGGTAATAAAACAAAATTAGTGATTCTCACTAACATGGACGGCGCATCAGCCACGGATTGCCCAGCGTATACTGTTTAGCTTCTTAAAATCCTGACTCAGTGTGCACATCTGTTCTAACTGCTGTTATGGCGCTCTCTCTTCTTTCCTAAGTGAAGTCCCTTTTTACTTAGATGAGAATTTCTCAAAGTACTGGCCAAGATCATCCTCTGAAATTTTTCAGAAATGAAATTTTTTTCTGGTCCACACCTAGATCTATTAAATTGGAAATTCTGGGTGTAGGCCCAACAATCTGGGGCTGCACAAGCCCTGTTAGGGTTGGGCTTTACTCAAAGATCATGCCGATATTATTCGTTTCATGTGTGTGTCCTTGACAAGACAATAGGGACAAGACAATAGGGAATGCCCAAAGACAGAAGTGACATATAGCCAGTGTGTGGACGTGGACAGTCCAACGTGAGAGCTTAGCCTCCTAACCGCTATGCTAGAACGCCTCCCTAATAGCCGCGCAGAGGCAAGACACGAAAGTAACAGGAAACCCTACGTTGCCGAATTTGAGAAATGATATTCGCATAAACTTGTTAAGCCTCAAACATCCTTAATATGAGAATGCAGTATCTATTTAGGAGAACACGCACTTGCTTCATTATTTTTATCCGGTACAAAAAAAATCAAGATGTAATTTTGCTAATACAAATCTCGATTTTCAATTGCAAGTCTCTGGTTGTGCTGTAAATAAGTTTTTACATGTTTGCTATTGAAAGCCAGTTTCTTTGATTAATGAAAAAATTAGTTGCCTAGAGCCATATCTCACAGCTTCCAGAGCAAAGCCCAAAACGGACAGGAAAAGCAGGGATGGGGTGGGGGTGGGGGGTTGATTTCTAATCTAGCAATTCCTTTAGTTGGAAACTGAGATGTTTCCCAATGCGGGCTCATCTTTACTTTCACAATGAATAATGTATAGTGGTTTAGAGAGAGATATAATAAAAGCTCCCTGTGTTGCAAAGCCAGTAATTTGGGATTTATGCTATTCCTCCCTCTCTCGCCCCCAAACACAATCTGTCACCAAGCCCTGCTGACTCTGGCTGCCAAACCATCCTCAACCTGTCTTTTCCTTTCTGATCTCATTTCAATGACCTCAATTTAAGACCTAGGCTCGTTGTTGGTCTTCCTTCCTCGGTCTTCCTTCCTCCCGCTCACTTTTGCCTCATTGTCATGACAACTGTACTTTTCTTAATATCATTTTGTTTCCCTATTTTAAATGTCACCAACCACCCCCCATTCCCCCCTTCTGATGAAGTGCTTAGCAGGCGCTCCTCCCACCCCTTCCCATTGCTGCAACAATATTCCAGCAATTTCGATCTGTTCATACCTTCTAGGCTTTGGTTCCAGCCATTCCCTCTACCTGGAATTCCCTTTCACCTCCTGGGCCAAGAGGGAAATAATACATTGTATTTCTTTCAAAACTAGTTCAAAGGCTGCCTTCCTAAACCCAGGAGCACAGCACAGGGATGTCCCTGTCCTTTGCCATCACTGTGCAATGGCCGTGATCTCGCAATGCATCACTGATCATTGTGGTTTTTGTGTGTATGCCTTGTTCGGTTGGATTTCCAGACATTGCCCACAAGGCCTGGCACAAAATGGGCACACAGAATTTAAGGAATGATCGCATTCATCAACATCGTGTAAATAGGATTTAGCTATGTTACACGATATTAGGCATGGATAACTCTTGAACATTTTTTATCTCTCATACAAATGTTTCTGAAAGCCAGATGCTTGGAGTCGGAACAGCTTCATCACTGGGAGCTGCTCTGTCACTCACTTTCTTTATCTTATGTGCAAAAATGGTTTCGTCTACAACGCAACCTTCTTCCTGTTGTAGAAGTTGTATCCATGTGGCATAAAGGAATCCTAGAGAAAAGCCAGCTGACCAATTTATTTGCTTTATTATGCTCTAATCACGTTTGAGATTTTTCTAGTCCAAATAAGTCTAGGTGTGTCCAAAGAGTTTGATTTTGAAAATAAACTTAAACGGATTCGATTATGAAGCCTATTAACCTCAGCAGGCTCCTATTATAAAAGCTTGAGATATAAAACAAAATGCAAATGTATTCATTAATAATAGGAGACAGCCATATTCAAAGACCTTGTTTTTTTTTTATCCTCACCCGAGGGCGGGAGGGAGAGAAAAACATCGAGTGGTTGCCACCCACACGACCCCAACCAGGGCCGGGGACAAACGGCAACCGAGGTACGTGCCCTTAGCGGGAACTGAACCCGGGACTCTCTGGTCTGCAGTCCAACGCTCTAACTGCTGAGCTAAACCGGCCAGGGCTCAAAGACCTTGTACACCTATCCAATCCTGCCTGAAATAGGAGGTAAAAAGAGAAATGAGGGGCTACTTGTTGGGCGTGGACTCGGAGCCAGGGGAAAGTGCTGGTCCTATGTGACATTTCTTCCAGACCAGAGTACAGCCTGATGGCCTGCCCCTGCCCTCACTGTGACAGCACACTTCCTCTCCAGGACCTGGACACCCATGTCTGGCAGAGTGAATGACTTCCTCTAATAACCAGGAGAAACATCACCAATTTCCTTTTTGGGGGAACGAGCTTGCTCACTCCCTCTACCTAGGTTGTTGCCTTTGGTGGGTCGTTTTGTTTAGTTTCGTTTACAGTTTGTTTTAGCAGACAGTGACCTCAGAACCTACCCCCTCTTGCTCTTGACTTTCCCAACCACCTTCACTACGTGTCCTTTCGTCCTGGTCTGGCCTTGTTATCCTAGTCACTTCCTCTTAGTCACCTTACAGGTAGATCGGGGAATAAGGCAGTCACCCAGATAAGATCTGGATGGTCACAGTTTGTCAGGCATGCAGTTACTGTCTCATCTATAGAAGACAGGTCTCATCCTCCACATCTGCATACTTTCTGATTTGATTCTTAGAGAAGAGCATTCTGGAGGCACCTACCATTGGTTCCCTAGTACTGACTAGTACTGACCCAGGGCGGTCTCGACAACCACTGCTCCAAGATACGTTTCTGAAGAGGAAGAGGTAAGCTGAAACACAAAGAGCTGAATTTTTCTCACACTGACCCTCTAAAACACTTCCCTTTCCGCCACCACTCAGAAGCAGAAGGTGGGAAGTGACCTTCACCAAGTTATATTGGGTAGAATTACTCACAGCCAGCAGCTAGGAAGAGAGGCTCTCTGTCCACATCGTCGTCCTCCGTGTTTTCTGTGGTCGCAGAGCTCAGGGAAGAGTGTGTGGCAGGTATTCTCTCTGTGGCTCATGAGCTGACTGCATCTGTTTTTTTAATTCCACTTTTGAGATGCCTGACTTCTTCCCAAGGTTTGCCACAATTATTCAGCCTTGATTCCTGATTCTTCATCCTCCTCATCATAAAATACTTAGGAAGACTGTTTATACATCTGTGCTAGGGACCATACACAGAACACTAAAGGAAATGGGCATTATCTTTTTTAAAAAAACATATTTTAATTTATTTTTAGAGAGACAGAAAGGGAGAGGGAGAGAGAAAGAAACCTCGATGTGAGAGGGAAACATTGATCAGTTGCCTCCCCTACACACCCTGACCTGGGATGGAAGCCAAAACCCGGGCATGTGCCTTGACCGGGAATCACACTGGCCATCTTTAGGGGTACAGGACAATGCTCAACCAACTGAGCCATACCAGCCAGGGTGAATAGGTGACTCTGAGATGAAATGAAGAATTGGCACTTAGCTCTGCTTGGGGGAAAAGCTCACCAGAGGTGTATTCTAAGTGGGTAGGTCCTAAACCTAAGGAATTTTAATCAAATATGCCTGGGAAGAGTAGAGATTTATTAATTTCTCCTGCAAATTGAGGATCTTACCCTTTCACATGACTGTAATAAAAATTAACTTGGGTGGAGTATTGTGAAAGGATGAGGGGAATATAGTAATAACATTGTGATAACTCTGCCCGGTGACAGATGATTACTAGACTTGATGTGGCGATCACATAAAAAGGCATATAAATGTTGGATCACTATATTGTACACCTGAAAATATTATAATATCATATGTCAACTATATTTTTTAAAAAGATTTCCTTGAATAAAATGCATAAAGGAATTTCTACGTGGAGCTGTTACAGAACCTGAGGCTCTGGAATAAAAGAAAATACGGGAAAAAAATATGCACCTCTATTCTTTCTCCCTTCTCTGTATCCTACCCCAAATTGCATTAAATATACTTCCACTTTGCTAGAGAGCCTGGATTTATATTAATTAGGGGTTTGCTTGGATTCTAGGCAACCACGTATAAGGTGCACATAGTTCTGAAGTTTACTTACCTGCCAGCCCTTGACAGGTGAATCAGATCGCTTCCCTACCTTTGAAATGATGCTGAGGAAGACAGAAGAATTTTGGCCAGGAGAGGAGGCAGGTCATTTGAGGGTAAAGAGCAATTTAGGGAGGATGCAGTATTGGGCCCAATCAACTAGTGGGTGTCCAAGTGACCCAAGAGCACAGGACTCCAGGGCAGAGGCTTGTGGTAGAATCCTAAAATTGCTGTATGGAAAAATAATTTTCCAGAGCAGCGCCTATATCCAGGAAAAGTATGGAAATGTTTTTTTTCTTAATATTCCTCTTGCATAAGGGGGCCCCTACGCTTCCTGGAACCTTAACTCCTGGTACCACTCACTATTATTTGACTGTGTAATGGTTAAACAGATATTTGTGGGCTCGCCTGGGAGGCTATAGAGTTTCTACAGGAAATGATTCCTGAGTTTTAAGTAAGCAGCCTACAAATGACATTTTGTGAACTTGGGACATACCTATGCTTCTATTATAGATATTGATAGGCATGCTAATATCTTTAAGTAAGAAACAGGCAGTTATAACACCCTTTATTGCTGAACTCTCCCCAAACAGAGACGTCTTGATTTTCTACTGTTATTGGCCAGACTATTTTTCTGTATTACTTTTTAAATGTAATGAAAAAGCAGTAGAAATTGATATGTTTTGTATTTTTCAAGGATAGCTCCAGTTGTTATTGCACCAAAGTGGTTTAGGGAATCGTTCAGAGTAAGCAGACCACCCTCTGAAAAGGTCTAATGCAATGCCTCACAAAATAGACTGTTGAATACATTCATGTGTTTTATTTTATAGAACTGGACAGCAACATCTATTGGAAATCTTTGCTCGGCATCAAGCTATCCTAAAAATACTTGATTTCTTTCTTCTAAATACACCACTATTTCTCCTTAACTTATTTGTAACCCTGAGTGAAAATCCCCAAATATGCCGGCCCCCAATTCAGTACAAAAATTTTCAGAGAAAATGACATTTATTCAGCATGACCCTTATCCTATCTGACCTCCTTCATTTTTCATTGAATTTAAATCAAGGTTAGCAAATTTATGACGGAATCTGAGTCAGCTTCTAAAGTATCACATGACCACTGGAGACCCTTGAGTACAAGGATTTAGACCAGCCCATCACCACTCACACACGTCAGGCCTCTCCCTCTCCATCGTAGACCGAGTTATCATGATCTCTCACCTGGCATTTTACAATAGCTCCTGACACTGGTTTCTTTGCTTTAACTCTGCCATCTGCAATCAAGTCTCCACACAATGGTCAAAGTGACATTTTAAAAATAAATTAGATAGCATCACATTCCAGCTTAAATTCTTTCAAGCGCTGACCATTGCACTGAAAATAAAATTCAACCCCACCCCCACCTCACCCCAAGGCCTACGGGAACCTACACGACCTAGTTTTGCTCTTTTCTTGTCCTTCTTCACTCATTTCTATAGGCCAACCCCAGGCTTCTCTGTTTCTCAAGGAAGTCTAGTGTGTCCCCTGCCACCACTGTGACTTCCATCAAGAATGCCTGCCTGGCCCTGGCCGGTTTGGCTCAGCGGTTAGAGAGTCAGCCTGTGGACCAGAGAGTCCCGGGTTTGGTTCCCGCTAAGGGCACATACCTCGGTTGCAGTTTGTCCCCGGCCCAGGCTGGGGTGGTGTGGGTGGCAGCCAGTTGATGTATCTCTCTCACATCGATGTTTCTCTGTCTCTCTTCCTCCTTCTCTCCCTCCCGCTCTATTTGAAGATGAATACAAAAAAGGTGTCCTCAGGTGAGGATAAAAAAAAAAAAAAAAGAATGTCTGCTTGACTCCTGGGTTCCACAAATCTGCACTCTTCTCTTTCTTCAGGTCTCAGCCATTCCCTGCTCATCTCTGTGATGTTGCCACCGGACCATCAGGCCCTCTCTGGAATGTGATCCTGTCTTGCTTCCTTCAAAGTGCTTGTTCCTCACTACAATTATTTTATTTATAGCTGTCTCTCTGTTTGTCTTCCCTGCCCACTAGAATTTCAACTCAACAGGGATCTTGCCTTGTTCTTAGACACCATCCCTGAGAACAGTTACTGGTGCATATAGCAGTTAATAGCATGGTATTTTTAATTGATTTTTTTTTTTTTTAGAGAGAGGAAGGAAGAGAGAGAGAGAGAGAGAGAGAGAGAGAGAGAGAGAGAGAGAAACATTAATGTGAAAGAGAAACATCAATTGGTTGCCTCCTGCATCTGTCTTGGTTGCCTCCTGCATCTGTCCTGACTAGGGATCAAACCCGCCACTATTGGTATACTGGACGTCACTCCAACTGACTGAGCCACACCATGGATGAATTCATGATATTTTAACTCTTATAAACTATATTTTAGAATAGAAGGAGGCCTTAAATACTATAAAGTATAACCTTTTCATGTCCTGGGTAATAGAAATTAGAGTGCATTAGAGATTAGGACACATATTTGGTCAGTTACACGACCAGCACTAGAATCCAGTTCCCCATTAGAGCTAGTTGCCCTCAGTTTCCCCTAATTCTTCAGCTAGCTTGTTCATATTTCTTCTCTTCCTTCCTCGTGCATTTTTTTCCAAGCCATTGTTTTATTGATTCATTGGCGCTAACATAATTCATTTATTTCTGGGGCTTACTGGCTTTATTATTAACTCTATGAAGGGCTTTGTGGTGTGAGTTATGAAGAACATCTTATGAAAATAAACCATCACATGTGAAAAAAGCCACAGTCCAGAGCCGCGCTGCACACAGGGCCTGGAACAAAGGCGCGGTTGTGCTGTTGCAGGGAAGAGTCAATAATTAGTAACACATTTCTGAAGGTCTCTCTTGCATAATTTTTGTGTCCAGATGTCTATGACATTTGGGTTCTAAAATAGAGTTCCAAATACCGCACATTCATGAAACATTTTCCAAGAATAATTGGATGGTTTTTGAGTCTTTCTATTTAATAAACATCAGGAGTAAAGATGGACTGCTCCACACTATCAAATGTATTCATCTTAAACATTTTGATGTGGAAAGTGTTTGGAATAAACACAATTAAAAGGGTGCCAGATTGTAAGTCCTTTGAAGCTTTTGTTTATGATATGTCTCTTCCAACTGCTAATAGTGTAAAAATGGAAAGTAATTTCCATAAAATTTTTCAATTCACATGTTCTAGGAGATTAACTATTAACAACAATTCCCACAAAACCCTTTGGTGGATCCCCATGGCCAGGAGTATAAAGTCCAAGGGCTCTAATGAGGTACAAGCTCCCTTTCCTGCCTCCAGCCCTGCCTGCCTCTCAAGCTCCAACAGTTTACAGTCCTCCAAAGTTTCAGCTCCAGGGACGCTGAACGGCGTGTAATTCCTGGAACACAGTGGAACGTTTCTTGTTCTGACGTCTCTGTGCACATCGAGCCCTAACCCTCCACTCTCCCACCTGAGGTCTGCACAACCTTCGAGTCCAGGTGCCACTTCCTGTGGGAAACCATCACTGATGCCCTCACGCTGGGCCAGGTAGTGCCTGGGGCGTAGCCCCCTCACTGGACTACCTTGGCTTATAACTAATTGTTTATGCCTGTTTCCACTGGGCCATGGACTGCTAAAGGGAGCTCGTCTTTGTCTCTGCAGCAGCTAGTAGTTCAGCAAAAGTTCAATCAGTAAAGAAGGCATTTGCAGAAGAAAGTGACATTACAGAAAAGCAGAGGTTGGACTTCAGTGGTTGTTATGTGCAGGAAAACCTCAATTAATTAGAACCAATGAACTGTCTGAATTTGCTAGAAATTTTGAAGAGAGAAGAGTTACACTGCTTATGCTTAAAAAACATCTCAGGAAGAAAGTGTTTTTACCAAGGATCTCTTGATAATGAATGAAAGAATGAAGAGGCAATTTCCAGGGTATGTCACCGCATAAGCACGGTTTCACACAATCTTCTAAACCTACCTCCCTTCCAGTGGCCACCAATCCTCAGAGAAATGGAGCTCCTCAAAACTATTGAAAATTATCATTAGTCCTGGCCGGTTTGGCTCAGTGGTTAGAGCGTTGGCCCTTGGAACAGAGTCTCGGGTTCGATTCTAGGCAAGAGCATGTACCTTGGTTGTGGTTCCATCCAGGCCTTGGTCAGGGTGGTTCAAGAGGCAGCCAGTCAAGGTCTCTCTCTCTCTCTCTCTCCCTCCCACTCTATGTGAAAATCAGTGGGAAGATATCCTTTGGTAAGGATTAAAAAAAGAAAGAAAATTAACTTTAATTTTCTACTGTAGCCTGACTATCTATGTATATCTAATTCAATAACAATGCTATATTAACATTTTAAGTGTACGTTGAAATTTGAGATTAAATATATATATATATATATATATATATATATATATCCATTTAAAGTAATACTTAATGCACAGAACCAATGTCATTCTAGATTTTTCCAATCCACATATTCATACATGCATTCAGCGAA
The DNA here is from genome assembly GCA_030848825.1 of Tadarida brasiliensis. NCBI lineage: Eukaryota > Metazoa > Chordata > Mammalia > Chiroptera > Molossidae > Tadarida > Tadarida brasiliensis. The sequence continues at coordinate 31,832,507 of CM061272.1, forward strand.
TACGTATTGAGAGCCCAGTCTGTGCCAGGTCCTGTGCAGGCACTGGGAACTCAGTGAACAGCTTAGATCTGGCTCCTGCCCTCGAGGTGTTTACAATTTAGTAGGAAAGATTCAGCAAACAAACAAGTAAGAAGAAATGGGTGAGCCCTAGGGAAGGAAAAACTGGGAGCTATGTTAGAAAACAAACAGCAGAGAAGGAAACAGATATTCAAACAAGGCTTTTCCAGGAAAATGACTTTTAGCCTAAGATCTAAGGTCTAAGAAACAGCCATCATGAAACGAGGTGAGGGGACAGCATTCCAGAGAGAGGGATCAGCATATGCAGAGGCCCAGCCAGGAAAGAAGCGTGGGTGTTTGAGGAGCTGAAGGGAGGCCAGTGTGGGTGCAGGATACTGGGCAAGGAGAGGGTGTCATAGGACAGTAGGCAGACCCAGATCACTCAGTATGGGACATGGGAAGTATGGGATTTGCTTCTAACCGCAGTAGGAAGGACGTGGCAAGGGGTAAGCTACTGTCTGTCTAGTCTACTTGATACAGTGCTAACCTGCGCTGCATGCAAATGCACACTTGTGCTTCTCAGACACTCAAGCAATATTTACGAAAATATTGATCTTTCAGAATACAGAAAGAACACCGCCTACTGGACATTTCCCCAAAATATTAGGTTTATTCTAATATAGCTCGTTTACTGTGTATTGATAGAAGCTTGGTCCTTCATGGCACCCTTCTCAACCAACCTCAAATGATATCCACAGAGAAAAGGGGGCTATTGAAATTAGGATCCAAACGGCAATGTTTTTTTTTTCTCTCTTTTTTTTAAAGGCTTTATTATCATTATTTTTGTTAATCCTCACTTGAGGATATTTTTCCATTGCTTTTTTTTAGATAGAGTAGAAGGGAGGCAGGGGGAGAGAGAGAAACATCGATGTGAGAGAGACACATCTATTGGCTGTCTCCCGCATGACCTTGACCGGGACCGGGGATCAGACCTGCAGCCCAGGTACATGCCCTTGACCGGGAATCAAACCCGAGATCCTTCGGTCAGCAGGCCGATGCTCTGACCGCTGAGCCAAACAGAGCAAGGCATTTTTTTTCTTTAACTGTGGGAACACTGGGTCCAAATGGCAACATTCTGTCCAGCTGGTTATTGTCTTGGCCATGAAATGGCCAGCGGTTCTGACCTGAACCTGAGAAGGCAGATGCACTGAAGTCCGAGTGGGAAGTCGCCGTGTGCACACTTGAACTCCACAAGGTCATTGCACTGTTTGCTCTAAGTTTATTCTCATTGTTTGTTCTCACATCAGCTGAATTTTTGCACCCGAGGTATTCTCCCCAACGAGGTGGAGGCAGTGTTTCTATGTCCGTCCATGTTTGAAGGACAGTCTCAAACCTGAGATAAGAATGTAGTTAATGAACACAGAGTATTTTGTGATTTTTGAGCACCTTCACCCATTGGTGGAGCACAGATCCTGTAACTGCAGGAGAGATGGAGACATCAGCTGTCAGTGATTTCCCTGGGGTCTCTGAAGCTTTGGTGATGTAAGCACTTTTCTTCATTGGGTTAAATTTAGGAGGAAAGAAAAATCTGCTGAGTTTGTGTTTTTTATGGCAATAAGCCAATATTCCTTTCCATATGCTGTTTGCCCTGGGGCACTCAGAAGGGACACGGGAATTACGTCCTCTGAAAGAGAAGCCTTAGAGCATGAGGGGATGAGTGAGACAGGGTGGTATGATGAGCTAATTACTCTGATATGCAGAAGGATATAAAAATTGGAGACTTGGGGATGAGGGATTTCCACAAAGTCAGGCCTGGCATTTATGAAAGCAAGTGGATTTTCTTGAATTATTATGCAAAACAGGTTTCTGGAAGGTCAAGGCCAGGACCCTTTGAAGTGCAGGCCCTCACTGAGCTCACACTCCAGGGATTTCACACTAAGAAGTGACCAGTTTGTGAAGGGCTCTGAGGAGGGAAGCAGAGATTACTGAGATAGCACACAGGAAGGACTGGGGCCTGGGGAGAGGTAGGTTCATGGACGAAGTCCTTTAACTGATACCTACATAATGAAGACCTAGATTTCAGGCACAGGGGTGGGGTGCACGGAGGAGGGAGGACTGACACAGAGTATAGGTGCATTCAGGGACTGGAGGGGATCCAACATGCTGAAGCAGAGTGAACATGTGGACAGGGCCAGGGCTGATGGAGAGAGGAGGCTAGAGATGTATATCCAACTCTTCAGGGCCTTACAGGACAAGCTAAAGATTAATCTGGGGACCAGGGGACCCAGTAACAATTTTAAGAAGGAGAATGATCAACTGAGAGAGATTAGGCATCAGCATGAAGAACATATTGGAAGGGTTAGGAGGTAAGACAGAAGGAAGCCCATAGGAAGCTGTTGCAGTAATGCAGGTGAGAGATAATGATGACCCGAACTAAGATGGTGATGGTGGAGAGTAGAAGTGGATGGAATTTGGAAGTGAAAATAATGAGACTTGATAATTGGCTGGAATGAGGCCCATGTGTCCTGGTTTCCTGGTTTCAAGGGCTAAGGGATGGTGTGTCTGTCCTCTGGGAGGGAGCCCAGGTCAGCTGGGCCAGTGTCCTTTGCACTAAGCCAGGCTCTCTCTCCGCTACTGCAGACATGCTGTGTGGAGGGGGAAATCTGGGCAGCATGAACGCAGCTCCAAACCAGGCACCATAGTCATTATTTCCCAAGGCAGTCTTGCTTTACGCCTATAATCCTGATACCCCATCTGGTCTAGCATTTTTCCAGAGTTCCAGAGAAGAGTGTCCTGGTCCGGACCATAAATCATAGTCACCTTACTCATGACAGATTGCCCTTAGAAGGAAAAATCAGTTAGTTCTCTTCTGGACACAAACTTGACTGAGGTTGCCATCATACGCTGGTGTGTGAAAGGGATGGAATAATTGAGTAATAAATAATTCATTATTCATTTATCTGAGTAAAATTGCTATAGGAGAAATTCTAAATTATATCCATCTTGACTGAAAAAAGTTCAAATACTTGTTGAACTTGGATAATTAATTCACCCCAACCTGTTCATTTGGTTTTTAAATTTTGAGTGTAAGAGACTAAATATTCCACAGCCATCTAATAAACTGTGGGCCTGGCTACGGGATTACAAAGTTTCACAGAATACTTTTTCTCATAGATGTGCTTTTGATAGGTGAGCTTATTCTTAGGATATACTTACGGAAACCCTATTATATCCTAAAGTCAATATTTGACTTTAGGGTTATGGATAAAGAAGATTTCTGGGGTGTCTGAACATGGTGAAACTATTCTATAGCTGTCTCAAGAATCTTAAAATCTTTTTATTTATTTATTTTTTAATTCTCACCTGAGGATATTCTTCCATTTATTTTCAGACAGAGTGGGAGGGAGAGATAGATAGAGAGAGAGAAACATTGGTTGGTTGGCTGGGGACTGAACTGCAACCAAGGTATGTGCCCTTGACTGGAATTGAACCCGCGACTCTTTGGTCCACAGGCCAATGCTCCAACTGCTGAGCCAAACCGGCCAGGGTAGAATCTTAAAATCTTTTTAAATGTTTTTGTCTGCACACCTCAGTCACGTAGGTGCAGCCCATCGCCTTCAACGCATGTTCAGATGGCTCCAGAAGATTCAGCCCCACTAGGACCCATTTTCCATACAAGTTGACATGTTTCTAACTGAACTCTCTTGAAAAAGGTAACTTCTACAGGCTGGCTGCCTGGTTATTTCACTTTCAAAAAGATTGCATTTCAAAAGTGCACTTGAGGACTGACTCTCTAGAAGCTGGAATACACTTTCCTTCCAGAAACACTGTGATGGTTAAGTTCCCAGGTCAACAACAGCCTGCTTGACCTTGACCTTGGGTGTATCCCACTTACTGGAATTCCGGGACCTACAACCATTACTGAGGAAAGTGGAATAAAGAGAGCGTTCCCTCCCCATCCCCAATTTTCTACATGAAGAGGAAAATTCTAAAAAATGTGAAGTCTGTCTCATCACCGCCTTCTTGTCCATGTGTGCTTCTCCAGGGCCCCATGCTATCCCAAATCCTCTCTGCTTCCGTCCATTTGGGCTGTTCCAGCTCCTCAAAAATGTCCTACTTCCTGATGATTACTTCTTTCTTTCCTAATAAAACTCCCATGCCCTCAGTGTAGTTAGCGTAACTTCCCATTAAAACATTCTCACTGAACACCTATATGTGAATAACTAATGGATTCTGAATATTTGCAGAGCGGGTCTTTAAAAAGACCCGGAATATATATTATTTCAAATGTGTGTGTTTCTTGGAGGAAGAACATAAAGCAACTTAACTATAGAAAGGTTAAATTCAGATGAGGGCAAGGTATTTTTGGACCAGAGCCTCCAAAGTTCGATTCTTTAAATTCCTACTTTTGTTTATTGACAACGTCTGTCTTTACTTTTCAATTATAGCAACAATTAACATTAGTATGTCACTTGATGAAATACTCTAATTTGAACCTGTGAAGTATTATTTAACAGAGAGGGGCACCAAGTCTCAGAGAAGCCAAGCGTCTTGCTTAGAACTCCCAGCTCAGCCAGGAAAGGAATCCAGTGCCCGAGACTCAGCTTCTGGCCACATCTGCTCCAGTTCTCAGAGTTCTCCGAACGTCCGTGCTCACAGCGAAGGTTCTGCACCAGCAGAGGGGAAGGGCATGGAGAGTCAGGGATTTTGTTCAGGACTAAACGCCACCCCCAGAAAACCATGATTGTCAAAATGTAGATGTATTATCTCCTGTAAGAAATGGTTCCTCTACCATCAGCTGATGCAAAGGTGAGATCTGGTCAGAAGGGGTGGAGGGAGTCAGGGATCAATGGAAAACTTGGCACATTCGAGGAATATATGTATATACTATACAGGGCTCTCTATATAAAATGACTTTACCTTGCATATCGGAGAACATAGATCAATATCTACCATAATTGTTTTTCAATTTTCCATTATTGATGAGATAATGAAATTATATGACCTATAAATGTCAGTGTTTGGGAAAACACTGAGAGATAGAGAACATACACTCAACCAAATAGGGGTGGGGGGGTAGTATAATTCAAGAGGCAGTAATATTCAGAGTTGTAATCAGAATTCAAATGAAGCCTGTCAATACTTACCTGGCAGGGGAGATACCATGAAGGTGGTTTTCCCAGGGCGAGGCTTATCTCCGGATGTGATGACCCCCGTGATTTCTCCAAATAGGGGAGGCTCAACTGCATAATTTGTAGTAGTGGGGGCTGCGTTCACACTCTCCCCCGAAAAAAAAAAAAGGAAGCCTGTCAAAATAAAAAAATATATAAAAATTGTATCATTGGAAGGAAGAAAGAGCCTTGCTGGCAAATTCTGATCAGGGCATGGAAACGCTCTTCCTGTTCCTGAACGATGTGCTTGGACCTGTTAGAAGACTTGGGTCACTTTCTCTGGGGAGGGGAGCGATCCAGCTAATGAGCAGAGGGAAAGATTACACAGGAAACGCAGAGGCTCAGCAGTCCTAGCCACAGCTTTGGGCACGAAGTGCTGAGGGGCCATGAAGGTGAAGGCACCACGAGCCCTCGGAACTCTTGCTCCGTCTGCCTTGTACTAGAAGTGCTCTGCAAAGGCAATAGGGAAAGAGCCGGATCCAATCATTAACTCCACATTAAAAAAGTTAAAGAGACTCCTGGACTTAAATACACTGTTAGGCAAACATTTATGAATAGCTTCTCAACCAGGAAAATACTTTGTAACTGTGTGATTAAAGGCAGGTACTAAACTATCGCCCAGATTTTTAAAAAATGAGTCATAGCATCTTCTTGTGGGAAAGAAAGGGGGTTTGGGGAGTGAAGGGGTGGGTAAGGAGAAAAAGCTAACGAGGGCTGGGGGTGGGTTTTTTAAATTGTTGATAATCTATCAAACCTAGATTGGAGAAAGTCTCAACAATGACAACGTTAATCCATTTAGTTTGTACAAAGGCTGGGACTTGAAGTAGGCAGGCTAGATTTCACCATTCTTTGGAGTGATGGGATCTATCCCTCAAAGAATGGTAGGATTAAATAAAAGAAGCTTTTTTTTTAGTTTTGTTTAGATGGGTAAGTAGACCTGTTTGTATAGAAGCATATTTGGGTTCACTAAGTATAGGAAAATTCACTAAGATTAATTTCCTGTAGTACATTTTATTAGTAAAATAAAGATTCTAAAAGTCAAAGATCTATTTCTATGTAGTGGTTATTGTTAATCTTATTTACTCAGTTAACTTGTCATTATTTATTTAGATATGAAATACTCTGAGTCTCCGTAACCTTAAATTCCAGTGCGAACGATGAACCTGTTCTGTTTTCCATCAACATGCTCTGCTATGTCAGCACGTAATGCGCTTCGTTCTCGAGGAGCTTCTTTTGTATTGAAAAAGCCATTTGTAGAGCAAGTTCGTCTTTGCATGAAAATCATATATGAGTTATGTTTTGGATCAATTTATATTCAAATCTGCTACCTGTAGAGATTTATGCTAAGAGCTCAATATTTTTTGTTCAATGAATATGTCTTGAATACATGCATTTTCTATTGAGGTTTTAAGAACAAGGTGAAATTTTTCAAAGGGCTGATTTAATCGGACAAGACGTGATGCAGGGCAGATTCAAAGACCAGGTTTGCTGAAGTCCATTGGCAGCAGTGACTCAGTGCACTGACGGCAAAATGCAAAGCATCCACAGTATTTTGTAGTTTACTCCATTTTCCCAACTCCTTATTTTATAGGTCTTCATCATTCCTACCTCCAAAATATGTCTTATGTGTCCCTCCATCTCTCTCTCTCCCTACATTGCCATTCCTTAGTCCAGGCCTTCTTTGTTGCTGTCTTGGGTTACCCTTGATGGCTTTTGCTTTATTCCATTATCTACACCACTGGTAGAACGATTTAAACCAGATTATGTCACTCCCTGGTTTAAAACACTCTGCTACCCCATGACCCTTAAAACACTCACTCCCTACCATTAGCTAAGCTAGTTCCTTCTCAATTTTTAGCTAAAATATAATCATGTACATTCTTTTGTAAAGTTTCTTTTTTTTGCTCTTCATAACATTTGTCACCGTTTGTAATTGCTTTGCTTATTTTTATTTTACTTGGTGTTTCTGTCTTTTCCCTGCTAGCTCATGACCCCAAAGATGGTGCCCATTTGTTCTGATGCATGTCAGGTACCTAGCACAGAGCCTGGTGAGCAGTAAAGAAGCAATAAAAACTCATTCTATGAGAAATGAACAATAACTCTATGAAGTCGGGGAGCTTTCAAAGAGGACGAAATAATTTACTGATGATCACATGCATGTTTAGTGGGGAACCAAACAGAAGATAAGCCTAGGTGATTGACAGTTTAGGGTTCAACCCTGTTCATGGATTGGCCATCTGGCTGTTCTCCCTCCTACCACACACCTTGGTTGAGAAAATTAATAACAGGAGAAAAGCTGAGAACAACTATGGAGCATGAAGGGCACAAATAATAGATAAAGCCACCTTAAATCTTTGACTTTAAATGACATTATAGAGCAGTCAAGTTAACCTTCTTAATCTTTTTTTTTTTTTTTTTAAACAACCAAACAACAAAAAGAAGGAAGTCTTCCAAATTCTAAGCTAAACACCTTACCCCAACTGAGAGGCTAAGTAGTAGCTCTAGAAAACAGGTGACACACACAGTAAACTTCAAATCTCAGAGAACACTAGATTGAAAGTACATGTTCATCTATTAGTTGGAACCATTTTAGTTGCAAGTGACACTATTTGAACCGGCTTCAGCACACAGGGGGATTGATTAGGAGGATTCTGGAGTGTTTTAGACCTGAAGAGATTGATATGGATCTGGGGGAACTGGACCCAGGGACTTGAGTCACATAAGTCCCCAGTCTTCAGTATCTGTTCCTTTACACATCACCTTCCCTTCTTTTTATATTAATTTCCTTTTCATAACCTATGAAGTAGATACAATTAATATTTCCATTTTATGGATGAGGAAACTAAGGCTCACTTCTTTCCCTCAATGGGAAAGCAGCCTCGCCTAGTCTCTCTCCTGTTGCTTCTTCTGTCCTAAGCCCTTCCTTGTTCACTGCCCCCAGCTTTAACAGTTGTGCTCTCAGACTCAAAAACAAAGGGGGCAGAACTAGGATTCAAACCCAAGCAGTCTATTGCCAGAGCCTACACTCAACTTTCAATTATGGAATATTTTAAAGATACAATGAAGCGGAGAGACTAGTACAATCATGCTGTGCGTGGATAATCAGCGAGCGATCACAAACATCAGCTTGGGCTCACTTTGGCTTCACATATATCACACCCCCACCACCAATTACTCCCCATTGACACTGGATTATTTTGAAGCAAATTCCATATATAATTTCACTTCATCCATAAATTTTTCAGTGCATATCTTGAAAAGAGGATTTTAAAAAACATAATGGCAAAACCATTATTAGACTTGGCAATTAACAATAATTTAATATCATCAACTATCCAGTCAACATCAGAACTTCCAGTTGTTTCGTAACTTTTTTTCCATCTCAGAGAGCCAGTGATGAAACTTTACCAGCACCCTGCTGCTCGTAACACATCTCATTTTGACCAGTTGCATTTCCAGTGCTCAAGAACCATGTGTAGCTAGAGGATATTACATTACATAGCCCACCAGGGGTTTGCAAATGAGTGCAATCTATTCTATCATTCCTTCTTCCTTTATTAGCTGCAATAATTTTACAGACAAACAAACATTTTCTTCATTAACTATTTAGCTGCCCTAACATACAGTAAATTTAAGGAAGGCAAGATAGATGCTTGACACTTTTCCTTTATGAACTATTGTTGAAAATAATGAGTTGTTTCCTACCGAAAATAACCAATCAATATGTTTTGGTATTATGATGAACTCATAGGCTCTAACATATTTGATCGTTTCAATCCATTGCGTTTATTATTTTTATTGATGTTCAAATTGTCCCATCTATGGGACAAGTTCAGGGCCTACACGTTAGACCATGACACAACCACTAACACCATCCAGACTTTACATCTTATAACCTCAATCATTAGAAGGTATTGACCTTACTTTCTAGATCAAAAGTTCAAGAAGTCTGAGACTCGCTGGCCCAGCAGTGTCACGTAGGAGCCTGGCAAGCTCTGTTAGGAATCAAGAGAGGGCCCGTACCATAGGAAGGGTTGTTTGGTAGACCAAACAATAGATGTCCATCATAACATATTTCACATTTTACACAGAAAAATTTAAAGCACATCATCCTTCTCATGTCATTGATTGGTGGCTTTGTTTACTCATCAATACATATCTACCTAGAGTATGATATTCATGAAACTATTATTCTGACTGTAAACATTAGTTAAAAGAAACATAAACCTAACCCTAGCCAGTGTGGCTCAGTAGGTTGGGCGTTGTCCCCTGCACCAAAAGGTTGCCAGTTCGATTACTGGTCAGGGCATAGAGCCAGGTTGTGGGCTAGATTCCCAGTGGGGTACGTGCAGGAGGCAGCCGATCAATGTTTCACTCTCTCATCAATGTTTCTCTCTCTCTCCTCTCCCTTACTCTCTCTAAAAATAAATAAAATATTTAAAAGAAAAAAAACGAAACATAAATCTATGTGAAATTCTTTAATCCCTAAAGACTTTACTTTATCAAACTGAATGAGTATTAAAAACATAGATATCCCTTAGAGTATAGCACAGAAGGCATAATTACACATAATATTTAAGAAAATAACATATTTTTGTTTCATGTGAGTTCAAGAAAAGGGCACCTTTTACTCAGATTGTCCTTTAGCCATGAAAAGTAAAGCTCACATGAAACAATCTCATTTTAAACGCATCTATGGTAAAAAAAAAAAAAAAAAAAAAATTAAATAAAGAGCTCTGACTGAGCAACTGTGGTCCCCTCTGGCTTCTTAGTCCCTCTGACTTCTTAGTCCCTCTCACTAAAATCTCTTAGGTACTAGTGTTGGTCCAACATCCCAACTAATCAATTAAAGATGGGGCGATTGGTATTTTAGCCATTGTCATGTGCCTGCATCTTGGCTATAAGCTTCTAATTGTGCTGTATTGCACACACTAATAGTGCTACAATCTGTCATTTTTCAGGTGACATTTATAGAAAGATTAGTAGTGTAAGTCACATGCTCATGTATGATGGATTCAAAGGTAAATGTGAGATAATGTCTCTTGAGAGAGTTCACAGCATGGCGGAGCAGACAAGCCCAGGTATAGGCCTGTTAATACAATGGGATGAGGGCAAAGGTAAGCATGGGTCCTGGGTATTATAAAGGCACAAAAGTGTGTGTATGCATAGGCAGAAAAGACTTTCTAGGAAGAGATGGTAGTGGAGGTAGGTTTTATTGAAGAATAATTAGGAATTAACCAAATGATGAGGAAGAGGATAGAGGAGGAGGCTGTTCCAGGGAGAGACAGAGGAGAAATAGCACCCTTGCTAGAAAACAAAGTGAAAGACAAGCAGTGGAGGGAGATGAAGGGAGATGATGAGAGATTAAAATAATAACTTAGATGGGGCCACATTGTAGACTTCTTGAATTCCATGTTAAGGAGCTTGAACTTCATTTTACAAGCGATGAGAAGTCTTTGAACTTTAAAATAGGGAAACAGAATGGTAAGGTATGGATGGACAGGGCCAGACCAGGTACCCGAAGACTAGTTAAGGGATGCTGCAGCATTCAGGATGAGGGGGATGAGAGTGGACTAGGGCAGTGACAGCAGAGATGGACAGTAGGAAACGGATCCAGGAACTCATTAGGAGGTGTGATTGATAAGACTTGGTAATTGATTGAATGTGGGAAATAGAGAAAATGAAAGAGTTGAAGACAGTTGTGTAGTGTCGCATCGATGCCAAGTGCAATAGGAAATACAGAGGAAGTGATGCCTTCAATAATCTCAGACTTAGTGAGTCTGAGGTATACCTGGATACCTGGAGCATACATGTATTGGACGAGCAGCAGCCCTGGAGAAAGTTCTAGGGTGTAGCTGTAGACTTGGTGTCATTACCAAGTGATAGTTAAAATCATGTCAGCTCTGGGTGGCTCAGTTGGTTGGAGTGTCATCCCAAACATCAAAAAGGTTGCAGGTTCGATCCCTGGTCAGGGCACGTACGGGAATCAATCAATCGGTGTTTCTCTCTCACATCAATGATTTTCCTCTCTCTCTAAAAATCAATAAAATATCCTCAGGTGAGGATAAAAAAAAAAAATCATGTCAATGGTCCAGTAACTCAGAGTGTAGGGTGACAATTTTCTCTCTCAACTCACTGATACACTATAGTGAGCTTTAGATGCAGTACCTCTCATGAGCTGGTCAACCTATTTGACTTGTCATTAATGTATTTATCTTTGAGGCTGTTCTCCAAAGCCTACACCTGGAAGCTCAGGGTAAGTGAAGCAGCACAGAACAGTAACAAACGTGTCTAAAATTGAAAGCACTGACAGTTTTTCAGGGCTATTTCTTATATTCCAGGGGCTGGACAATACCCCAACATATTCATTCTTCAATCTGTTCTACCCCTTAATTCAGCTTTTATACCAAACTCTACCTCTGTCCAGCAAAGATGTCATTAAGTTTGTAGTGATCTAGTTATTTGACTGTCAATACACCATTTGATGATATGCCATCAGGAAACAAGTAGCAATAGCACCATAAGACAGATTTCTTGGGGGAACTTTTAAAGTGGCAGCTGAATTCTTCTATTAATTTTTTAAAACCTCTATTATTTTTGTTGACTTTTAAGTCAAATCAAAACTATTTTCTGAGCGGCTTCAAGGAAAGAACCATGAACTGTTGCAATGACATTTCAGAACTGTGTGTGGCAACCATGCAGATTAGCACTCACACTTTCCAAGAGCTACTAAAAATAGAACGTGTGCAATTGTGCAAAATGAGTGGGTAGATAGATTTTTTTTTAAGTAGGGCCATGACCTCTGAGGTTTTCTGTTGTCTTCGCTGTGATCTATAAATTGAACAAAATGCTGTTTTCTGTCTTAGAGGAGTAGTCCATTACCAGTCTGGGGCCAAGGCATTGCCTAGGAATGAAGGCATAACTCCTGCTGTTGTTTATAATGGCCAGTGTGGGCTACCAGTGCCTCCTCTCCTACGTCCCATGTCCATGGCAAACAATTAGCTATAGCAATTCATAATTCTGATCCCCAGCAATTTCAAGTTGCCACAGCATTTATCTGAGTATGCAGGACTCTGGTTCAGAGCCGTTCTAATCACCTGCTCAGCAGTAACTAAATTACTGCCAACCCCTTGGAATGCCATTGCTGGCCAAGGCCTTCCTTTTCCATTAGACTTAAAGCAGGCATCAAATGTGTTTTCCTTGAATTAAAAGGGGTTCACAGTGGAGTAAGGGAGACAGACATGTGAGATAAGTGAAATAAGGGAGTTCCTTCATATTTACATTTTAATCTGATTTTACAGTTAAAACAAGAAAGGGGATCTATGTCATCCTGTGCAAATATGTGGAGTACAAAGCTCTTACCTTCTGCTGAAATGAATATGCATGAGACCAAGAGCAGGTCAACTTATTTCAATCACATAAGGGTACTGAGGATTATCTCTGAAATGTCAGTCAACAGGGATTTCATGTTAACAACAAATACAAAAACTTAGCTGGTTCAACATAAATAGACAAAATAAGCTGGTTTACTGAAATTCCTGTATTTAACATGGAGCAAATCCAAGCACAGCACTGGACTATGCAGAGTTGTCATATAAGATATTTAAGAAAATTCTTCCATGATACTCAAAGTGAATCTCTAAAGTGCAACGTCCAGAAACAGACTCCACAGCTTAAAGAGGGATGTGGGGAAAGTGGAAGGGACTCAACAGGGAGCCACAGAGATGATTAAAGGGTTGGAAAAATGGGAGCTAGAAATTATTTAGCCTAAGTTAGAGAAGACTACCAGGTTTCTTAATAACAGTATTCAAGCATGGAAGGGTGGTTATATACAAGACGATGCACAGCTGCTTTCTGTCTCAGCTGGGGAGTGAACAGAGAAAGTGACTTTGATTACAGCATGAAAGATCTAAGTTAGATATAAAAAAGGACTTTTGAGAATGAGGATTATTGGATGAGAAACCTTCTCAGGCTCCTCTTCTTGCACCTGCTCATTAAATTATGTTGTTATATGGGCTTAAAAAAATATATATATATATTCAATATGTATATATATTATTGAATTTATTGGGGTTACATTGGTTAATAAAATTATATAGGATTCAAGGCTCAATTCTATAATACATCACGGGGTTCTTTTTAAATTCTCTCTTCTCACTTTACATGCTCTCCTTAGCTTATTTCATTTACTCTGATTTTAATTACACATTATAAGCTCATAATTCCCAAATCTCTCTCTAAATACCTCCAATCCAGACTGCTTTCCTCCTGGGCATCAGACTGCTATCTGGACCTGTTCCACTGCAACAGCATCATGACTGTACCCATCTCTCCAGTCTTCAGTCCCATTCTCTGGTCTATAGGATGGTCTGATCTGTTTTATCTAAAAGCAAGTCCAGCCCTGGCCGGTTTGGCTCAGCGGTTAGAGCGTTGGCCTGCGGTCCAGAGAGACCCGGGTTCGGTTCCCGCTAAGGGCATGTACCTCGGTTGCAGTTTGTCCCCGGCCCTGGTTGGTCGTGCGGGTGGCAGCCACTCGATGTGTCCCTTTCACGTCGATGTTTCTCTCTCTCTCTCTTCCTCTCTCTCCCTCCCACTCTAGCTGAACAAAAAATGAAAAAATGTCCTCGGGTGAGGATTAAAAAAAAAATAAATAAATAAATAAATAAATAAATAAATAAAAGCAAGTCCAGCCCTGGCCAGTTTGGCTCAGCGGTTAGAGCGTTGGCCTGCGGTACAGAGAGACCCAGGTTCGGTTCCCTCTAAGGGCATGTACCTCGGTTGCAGTTTGTCCCCGGCCCTGGTTGGTCGTGCGGGTGGCAGCCACTCGATGTGTCCCTTTCACGTCGATGTTTCTCTCTCTCTCTCTTCCTCTCTCTCCCTCCCACTCTATCTGAACAAAAAATGAAAAAAAAAATAAAATAAAATAAAAGCAAGTCCAATTGCGTCATTTCCCTGCTTAAAATCTTCTAGTAGGTCCCTGTCACTTACTTGTTTTCCATCATCTGGCCCCTGACTTATCCAATATCATCTCCTGTCACTCCTCAAATGTGATTAATTCAAAGAGAATTTCACTTCTGTCGTCCCACTGTACTTTTCTGTCTCTGTGCTTTTACAATTAACCTCTGCACTCTCCACTCCTCCTACAACACGCCTTTGTACTTCTTTCTGTGCTCACCTTTACTTTTCAGTTCCAGGCACTGTTCTCTGACCTTACCACGTTGGACTAGTGATCCTCACTAAAAGCTCATGAATTTTCATGGAAACTTCCCTTGAATACTTTTATGTTGTAGTTAGTATTGATAAGAGCCTTCCCCGGCCTCAGATTCAACAACTGATCATTTAGAAAACATCTGCGCTAAAGTGCTTCCTAACAGAATCTAGTAGCTAAAAGTGGCAAATACCAGACTAGTATCACTCTGCCCCTTGGACCCTCCCTGCAGCCTTTTCTCAGGCATTTGCATATTACTCCCCACTGCTGGACCCACACCTCTTCCTTGCTCTCTCTCAGCCTAGCATAGCTACCTACACCTCCTTAGGTACTTTGTGTGCATCATCTCCAACTCAGTTCTTACCACATTCCTTCGAGGCAGGTAAAGTCACCACATACATACAGGTGACATATGTGTTCTTGTGTGTATGCACATATATGCATTCGTTTATCATATATATGTCCTATGAGCACTAGCATACTTAAGATGCCCTCTTAAATATCTCAAAAGAACTTCAAAATCAAATTTCCAAAAGTGAATTCATAATTTTATTCCCAAACCTTGTTCTTCTGAGGTGACCTGTTGCAATGAATGGTGTCAGACACCTGAGTTAGCCTCATCGCTTTCCTCTTCAATGTGCAAATTCTGTAATGTTTTCCTCCCAAAACTCTCTCAGGTGTGTCCAGGTCTCTCACCTGTGCCGGTATCCACCTAGTCCAAGCTTTCATGGCCTCCATGTCCTCTGGTCCTCCTCTTAGCCATTTCCTATAGCCAAGACCATCTCAAAATGCAAATCTGCCCCTGGGCCTCACTAAAAAGCCCCTCAGCAGCTTCCATTGTTCTTTTCAAAGAGACAAACTTAAAACTGCTGCAGGGTCAGGCACAGTAAACCCCCTCCCAATGCCATCTCACGCCCACATCATCTCACATCCTGCTCCTCTCAGCTGCCCAGCCTTGAGCTTGCTTTCTATTCTCCCAACCTGTGATAACTCATGCAGCTGCAGGCCTCTGCACAGCTGGAGAGCCATCTTTCTTCTCCACTTCCCCCAGGCCACTCTCCATCATCCTTCAGAGGCCAGGGGACAGTCACTTTCCCCCGGAAGTCCTCTCTGACCACCGTGAGGGTCCAGTTAGATCTTTCCATCTGAAGCTCCAAAGCACCATATTCTTCTCCTTCCCTCCCCCTCTCTTTACACTGGTTTCTGTGATTAGAGGATCATCAATCCAACCTCCTCCATTAGACTGTAGGCTTCAGAAGAGCAAGAACTGTGTCTATATCTTTGTTCACCCTTTGATCCCCAGGACTTAGTACAGCCCCCAGCATGCAGTCAGGGTTTGAGAAGTTGAATAAATTAACTGGTTGGTCTATATTTGCAAGGCACTGAGCTAGCCAGATGTGCTTTTACAAATATCATCTCATTAAAGTTTCACAATAGAGTTATGAGGTTACTAACATTCTATTAGAAGCTCCATTTTACAAATGAGAGAAATGAGGTCTAGCGATATTAGGTAATTTTTCCAAGTCTCACAATATAAAAGCTAAAGTCCTCTACAGTGAAACTGTACGTATGAATGGTGCCCATCCTTTGTGGATATCTTTGTAGAAGTAAACATATTAACTAAAGTAACTGAGCATGTGAGCAGGAAGAGATCTCTGAATCACACATTGATCATTTATACTTTTTGAGCAAACCTGAAAAGCCTGTAATATTTAAGAGTCAACAACAGGCCCTGGCTGGGTAGCTCAGTTTGGTTAGAGTGCCGTCCCGATACACCAAGGTCCCGATTAGGACACATATAAGAATCAACCAATGATGCATAAATAAGTAGAACAACAAATCAATGTCTCTCTCTCTCTCTAAAATCAGTTTTTTAAAAAGTCAACACCAGAACCCCATGGTTGTTAGGTTAGGTTGCTTCAATAGAAGGAAAAAGCAGGCTGTACCTGAATTGTACTTGTTCAATGAGCCTTAATTGTTCCACTGACCAGTGAGGCATAACAACTTTGCATAGTACAACACTGACTGTGACTGGCCTGGGGACATATCTCTCAGGGCAGTCAAGAAACTTATCAAAGGCAAAATTAATGAAGTCTCTTTTCACGAGCAGGAAAACAACTTACCTCACTTTTGTTGACTGTCTCTGAATATGCAGAAGACTCTACTGAGCCACTGCCTGTAAGTAGTACCTTTATCTAAAGGTACTTACAATTATTTTCCTTCTCCATCCACGCTGTCTGGTCCAGTCCTTTTGAGAACAGAGGCATTAATGCATAGCCATCTTTATGGCTCTTGTTGCAAGAGTAAGACCTAAAAGTTTGAGGCAAATTTTATGTTGGTTGATCATTAATATTTGGAAGAGCTTCATCTTCATTTCTGGAAGTTGAGTTAGGGATTTTAAAAGTATCATTAACATCATTTATGAAATGATTGCCATCATGACTATGGAATTCTCAGCACACCTGAGAGGTAGGAGGCTGATGGATATGTCATCTTCAGGGTACTATTGAGAAAACCACTGGAAGTCCAATTGGCTTCTCAGCCAGGACTTCAAGAGGTGAAAAATAACTTGTTGATCTCAATAATATTGTCTCAGGCATGCAACTCAGGTATGGGTAACCCTATCTGGCTTGATCACTATATTTAAAACATATTAGATTTTGGACACTACATCAAACCAATTTAATTAAGAAGAGACTGACAATTTATTATTTTTCAACAGAACATTTATCTGGCAGGATAACCTTCCTTGTCTAAGAGGATTTCTTCCTAGTTGGGTGAATGTCCATAGGAGGCCAAATTAAAGATCAGATTGTTGGGTGAGCATATAATTAGGAATTAGATGTTATTAAGAATTATCTGATTTAGTTGTGCCCTTGCTTAAAAATCTTTCAGTCTCTCCCTTGCCTTCAGGATAAAATCCAAACCCTCTTCCTTCCTTTGAAATCTCACCTTGAGCATTTCAATAGTCCAAACACACTGAACTACTGAAAATTTCTTTACTTTTAGGATAGATTACCTTTTATTTTGACAAAATTCACATCTGTATCTCAGAGATCTGTTTTCCCTCACAATTCAGTTTTTGAAACCAGCAACAATCCTTCTATCTTCCGTTTCCATAGCAATTTGTACATATCTCTATCGACCATTATAATTATTAATTTACATATTTCTCTCCCTCCTGGAAATGTGAGTTTCTTGGGGATTGGAACAATCTTGTTTATCTAGTAAATCCTAGTATTTGGCTCACTATAGAAACTAAAAAAATACTTTTAAACTGGTTGCTGGCTATGCTCATCAAAGTAGGTGACAGAGTGGCTATGTCCAGTTCTCAGTAATTCCAGAATATCCATTGTATAAAATATCCCTTTTTACATTTTATTAGACCAGTGGTTCTTTCAGGTTTTGAAGTTTGTGAGTTAGTAAAAAAAACATTTATATGGGGAGCAATGAAGAAAAGAACATGAGGAAAAAAAGCTACCATGCATTAACATCATACTTTCAAAATATGTATCTTAAGTCTACATCATCAGAAAGAATATAACTTTAGAATAATAAGCAGTCTTTTAAGTTGAACAAATGTAGCTTTATGAAAAATTCTCTAGATTGTCTTTGTTTTTCACTTCACCACCAACTGGTAAAAAAACAGCATTTGGGAAATATTCAACTAGGCCAGTGTCCCACCCAAAATAACTGTGAAATACTATGTACTATTTTGTTCATTTTTAAGGTAGTATCTGAGATATTTTTATTGTAACCTCAAATTGTTGTAATGAATGTCATTTCTGGCATGCTGTAAATATTGACACAGCAAAATAAAATGATAGCTTCTTAGAAAATCCATTCAATGGAACCTATATACCATAATTATTTGACAACCACCATCACTCATTTATAATAATTTAAGAGTTGTAAAGTTTACATTATCCCTTTATTTCGATCCTGCTTCCCCAGTTTTATAATATGATATTTACACTCAGAGGTCTATTATCAACTTAATTTTTAAAATTTCTATGACCCTGCCCTGGCTGGTTTGACTCAGCAGTTAGAGTGTCAGCCCCAGGACTAAAGAGCTTCGGGTTCGATTCCCGGTCAAGGGCACGTACCTGGGTTGCAGGTTTCATCCTCAGCCCTAGTCAGGGTCATGTGGGAGGAAACCAAATGATGTCTCTTTCTCGCATCATGTTTCTCTCTCTCTCTCTCCCACTCCCTCCCTTCCACTCTACCTAAAAATCAATAGAAAAATATCCTTGGGTGAGGATTCATGAAAATAAAATAAAATTTCTATGACTCTAAATGTTATAAAAATATCCTGAAATGAGTTACCATTATAATTATTAGTGCACACTTGGTTGAAGCAACATAAACATATTGATATTAAACAGGGCATAAACATTTATTGGAAATACATTTCTTAGTTGAGTTTTTTCCAACTAATTAATGTGCCAAGAATTTGTTTGCTGGAGTGAGAAAGGGGTTGTCATACATTTCATTCCCTTTTTTATTCTTCTGAATATGTGCTGAGAACATTTGGTCATAAAAAATTATGGGTGACGGGAATAGAGGGGTTTTGGTTTAGCTATGTCACATTCTTTAAACTCCTTCCAAGTTATATGCAAACACCCTCAATAATCTATCATTAAAAATTATTTTTAATGATCAACTGACCCTTCAGCCAGGTCCTTCTTCAGTTTGGTTGAAGGAAAAACTGGAAACTACCTATGGGAGTTGCAGAAGGGTCACCCCCCAGTGACTAGTGACATTTACTCTCTGTGTCTCCGGTGCCCTTTTCCAGGCTGGGGCAGTGTAACACATTAGAGATGGGTGAAAGGCTGCCTTTTTTTGCAAAGTAGGAGAAGGGGGATTGTGGAAGGGGAGATGGGAAAGGAAAACCAGCTTGAGAGGAAGAGCATTCTCACCAGTTCAGTCTTGGGGCAAAGAGTTCACATGGGAAGTCAAAAGCTTGACAATGAATTCTCTTAAAAACTGCCTGTGAGCCTGGCCGGTGTGGCTCAGTGGTTGAGCGTGGACCCATACACCAAGAGGTCGCTGGTTCAATTCCTGGTCACATGCCCAGGTTGTGGGCCAAATCCCCAGTGGGGGGCATGCAGGAGGCAGCCAGTCAATGTTCTCTCTCATCAATGTTTCTATCTCTCTCTCCCTCTCCCTTCCTCTCTCTCTAAAAAAAAAAAAAAAAAAAAAAATCAATAAAGAAAAAAATTAAAAAAAAAAAAAAAAAACTGCCTGTGAGCTGACCTATCCCATGGATATTCTTTGTATTCCTCCAGGGCTAAGCATACCCCAGTCTGAAGAGCACTGGACTAGCCTGAAAGTGTTCATTTTCTCCAAAGAAGTTGTATTCCAATCCTGGATGTACCCTCAATCTTGAGCATACGGGAGAGTCACCCTGGTCATATCTTTGGGATGGTGGGTTTCTTTGTAAAGACCAATCTCATGACTTATAATGATTTCATAGCTTTAGTTTCTGACTTCAACATTCCCTCCAAATTCTGGGAGAAAGGAGTTACTACCTAAACTGGCATTGAGGCCCCCTGTGAGGTTACTGCATGGAGTTGTGCAGGAAGCCCTGCTTGGGTGTTTCTTCATAGCACTAGACCTTTATGGCCTTGGCATCTTTCTCCCTCTCACCTGGTCCTGCTGAAGGTAACTGGTTTGCACTGTGACTTATGAAAGAGGAGGATGAGAGTCAAATCTGTGACAACTGCACAGAGCCTAGGCAATCAACCTGTCGGGGAAATAAATCTGTGAATCAAACATTATATGCAAACTAAATAGCTGGGATGGATCTCCTACAAAAATCAGTAATATATGTGTGGTTTTAATAATTCAGTTTTCAATAAAATTCATACTGTAAAAAGAATCTATTTTTGTACAACTCATATATACAAAGGAAGCATTTTACTTTTTACTTCATCTCTCTGCAAATACAGGGAGCTAACTCCTATTTGCAATTAATTGAATATAAAGAAACTGCACTCACAAAATGGTTAGCTATTGTTAAATCTGTAATTTTCAAAATGTTTAAATTAAAAGCAGCTTCACAGATAAAGCAATGTTTATTTGTGTATATTTTTAATGGCCTAGTAGTTTTAATTGGAATTATTCTTATGCACCAGTTTTAATTTTTAAAAATTTCAAAACAACCTTCCTACAACTGTACACTCCATGGAAATCCTTTACACTGAATAACATGCACATATTTATCAACACTGAAAAGCTTCCACATTTCTGTTCTACTAGTTTATTCAGTAAAATTCTCATCTATGTTTTTATCTTTTGTTGAAAGTTCAAGGTTATGTGTACCTAGTGCTTGCAAATTTGCACATTCATTTACTGATTCATCCAACAAATCTTTACTGATTGTCTGCTATGTCAGTCACTGTTACTAGATGCTGGAAATACTATATTGAGCAAAACCAGAAATGGTCCTTGCCCTCCTGAAGCTTTCAGTTTATTGAGGGAGCATGCAATAATCAAATAACTAATTACACATGTGTAGAAACTGCAACTGTGACAAGTTTTGTGAAGGAGAGTTAGAAAATGCTAGAAGAATCTTTGGCAGTATGCTTGAGTGTTGGGGTCAGGTGGGGGGTTGTTAGGGAAAGCTGCCCTGAGGACCTGATCTAAGGATTAACCAGAAGGGAGGGAAGAGCCTTACACACAGAGAACAGCTTGTGCAAAGTGCAGAGAGGGATCAAAGCAAACAGGAAAGACAGAAGGAGGAGTGTTGGAGGAAGGAGGGAACCAGGCATGAGATGAGGCTAGAATGGTGGAAGGCAGCCAGACCTTGCTAGGCTCTGCAGGCAAAAAGTGGTTTGATATGTAGACCAACAGAAAATAATAGAAAGCTTTGTAGGGTTTTAAGTGTGGGTGGGGTGATAGGACCAGGTTTGCATTTTGAAAAGATTACTGGCTTCACTGTAGGAATGGATTAGAGGGCAGAGCCAGAATGTGGGGTTTATTGAGATAGATGCTTCGTGAACTTATGCATGTAAACTTAAGCTTTTGAAAACAAATGTTTTAAAGGGACTGGAATTTTCTAAGAAAAGAAACAACTGGTATTTATCTTTTAAACCTTTTATGTTTATTTGGGGGAGGGATAAGGCAAAATTGGTTCACAGAAAGTAGAGAAAAAGGAGAGAATGCACAGTGCTCCTTCCCAGAAGTCCTGGGAAAGACACGTCATTGATTATCAAAGTTAACTTTTCCCCCCAAAATGAAAATCGCTTCACTGGGGTTTTTTGGATTATATATTCAATATGTATTATGTTCTCAATATAAGACAGTACAGAAAGTGTATTGATAAAGGTTTTTAGAAACTGAAATTCTACTCCTGAGACAATTATTGTCTCCATCCTGATGAATGTCCCTGTAAAGCACCTTCTATGCTTGTATTCACATCCAAACTTGCGCATATGCTCTAGGGATCACAGTTGTTTTGTTCAACAATGTATATGTGCCCAGTCTTAACAAAGGAGGTGCTCAATAAATATTAATTTGATGAATTGATTATTCCAATGATATATGTTAATATATTGCTTTTTTCACTCTACAACAAGTCTTGGACTTACATAATGCCACATCAACCTTTTTTTTTTGGTACGTGCCCCTAGCAGGAACCGAATCCGGGACTCTCTGGTCCACAGGCCGACGCTCCAACCGCTGAGCCAAACCGGCCAGGGCCACATCAACCTTTTTAATGACCAGTCAATAATTCATTACAGGCATGTGCCATGATATTTGTAAATAACCCCACATTGATGTGAACCCAAGTTTTTTAGACTTATAAACAGTTCTACAGTGAACATCCTTGCACAGACATCTTAACACACCTGTCTAAATTCCTAGAATTGAAATTGCTGGGGTAATATATATATATATATATATTTATTTATTTCAAATTTTGATGCATATAACCAGTCTGCCAGAAAAGTTATTCCTATCTGAATTCCCTACTATATTAATTTTCATAAGTTTAATAGTCACTTGTATTTCTTCTTGTGTAATTTTCTAATACATGTCCTCCGTACATTTCTCTTCCACTAGACATGTGTTTGTCTTATTGATTTATAAGAGCCCTGTGTACATTAGTGATAGTTAGCCTTGTCTGTCATGTATCCCAAACTTCTTTCTCCTAGTTCACTTTAAAAAACCTTTGTTATGTCTTTGAAAAACAAAAGTTTCATCATTTATATAGTCAATTGCTGTCAACCTTCTCCTTTAAGGTTTCTGGCTTATGTGTTCTTCTTAGAATTAGGTCTTTCACTTCTCAGAATAAAAATACCTCCCTAATAGTATTTTCTTTTGGCAGCTTTGACACTTGAAAGCGTTTCTGGAGGGCAATCAGGGGATACTAATAAGATTTTAAAATATTCATTCCCTTGGCCAGAAATTACCCTTTTAGAACTTATCCTAAGGAAATAATAGATACAAAGTTTTGGTTTCAAGGATATTCACTAAAGAGTTGTTTATAAAGACAAAAATATCCCCCACAAACCTGTTAACAATGAAAAGTTCAACAACTGAAGATTGGTTAAATCAATTATGGTATATTCATAGTCGTTAACATACTAAAAAGATGTAATATATTAAAACAATAATTATTAAAAATACAAATATGCTAAGATCCAAATCACGAACATGAAAAAACAATTTTTGCTAGGCACAGAAAAAGAAAATTATATTTACATAATAGTGGTTAGTTCTGGGTACTGGAAATAATGGGTGATCTTTCTTTTTTTTTCTCTTATGAGCATGTTTGGATAATAAAAAAGAAGTTTAACATTTAGTGTAGCCCATAATTATGCAGATATAACATTGTTAAGTGTATCATGTATGTTTTAGTAGCTAGACTAGAGAGTATTACCTTTGTCTTCAACCTTATAATTTTTGCTTCATTCAATAACCAAGTCAGTTCACCCTTTTGTACTTGGCTTTCCTCATCTGTTAAATGAAGATGATAATACCTACTTTGATTTAACTCACAGGGAGGTTGTGTAAACTGTAATACACTGTAAGCTACACAGAAAATGGTGCTAATAAGATATTATTTACATTCAACTACGACTGTCATTGATTTTTTTTTTTTTCCCTAAATCCCTTTACCAAGTATGACTGGCATACAAAAAGCTGAATGTATGTATTGTAGACGAGATGAGTTTGGAGAGCATCCACCTGTGACCCCATTGCCACAGTCTATGTCATAAACATATCCATCAGCTCCAAAGGTTTCCTACTAATACTTTATTATTTTTGTGTGATAAGGACACAAGATCTACCCTCTTAGCAAAATTGAAGTATAGAATTGAATATTGTTAACTCCAGGCACTGTGCTGTGCCACAGACCTCTAGGACTGTTCATCTGGTTAACTGAAACTTTGTACCCTTTGATGGATGCCTCTCACCGCCCTCTCCCCAGCCCCTGGCAACCACCATTCCACTTTCTGCTTCTCTGAGTGTGAACAGATTCCTCATACAAGTGGTATCATGTAGTATTTTTGCTTCTGTGCTTATGGTTATTTCACTTAGCATAATGTCCTCCATTCGTGTGGTTTTCTTTTTTTTAGTTGCTTTTAATGTAAATGCAATGAAAACATTAACTCAATACCTTTAAAAATATTTTTAAATTAGCTAAGGAAAAAAAAAAAAAGCAAAGTCAGAAGAAAAGCTGCCTACCAAAATAGATTGAGAAATAGTCCACAAGCAGTTACTAACTGCTGACTGTGCCAGGCTGGGGTTGGGGTGGGGACTATAAGAATGACTAATACACAGTCTATATTCTCAGGTACTTCATTCTGGAGGAGGACACATGTCCATCCACAGGCAGAATCACAGGCCATCATCCCGAGATCCTAAAGAAGCAAAGAGCCTCTACAAAGGCAGTGAAGAACAGCAGTCAAGTTTGACCACCAAAGGTCAACTGAGCCAGACACGGGAGCTCAGTCTCATCACAGTGACGGTGGGACAGTATCATGGTGGCCTGCAACAGTTTTGCAGACTAAAGTGAAATTAGGGGACAAGTTGGTTGGGGATGCCCCATTCTTGAGGGGTTCCCCTGGTAAGCATAAGGGGGAATCCCTCTGAATATGGTGGAACCCCAACAGTAAATATAGGGGCTAGAGGGGAGAACAGATCCCTGCTTGCTAGTACAAGACTGGAAGGGGTGGGGGAATTCTTAAAAATTCCATTTACAGACTAGGAGATCCCCTTCTGGTACTCAAAGTTCCCTTAGATGGGGTATTCTGAGACATGTGTGGTTACTATCCTCTTGAACTTTGTTTCTGATTCCATCTTCCTTCAGGGTTTAGAGGAAGACAACTGAATATACATATATATTTATACATATAGAATGATAGAAGTATAAATACACACACACAACATACCACACAAGCATACTGTTTGGTTGTTAGGAGTTCAGTGGTCTTTGAATTTAAGTCATTTATTTGTACCACTGAAATCAAATTGTTGTTCATTCCTAATTAGTCCATATTTAAACATAATTTCAGCCCGGCCAGTGTGGCTCAGTGGTTGAGCATTGACCCATGCACCAAGAGGTTGACGGTTCGATTCCTGGTCAGGGCACATGCCCAGGTTGTGGGCCAAATCCCCAGTGGGGAGCATGCAGGAGGTGGCCAATCGATGTTCTCTCTCATCGATGTTTCTATCTCTCCTTCTCCCTTCCTCTCTCTCTAAAATCAATAAAGAAAAAAAAATTAAACATAATTCCAGATGGAAGACAATGTAAGGTAAGACATACATGTGAGAAAAATTCACTTCTGAAACAATGCCAATTTAGATTCCAACATTTTGGGTGATTCTGGTGCCACCAGAAAACAAAAATAATAATACTAGCTTAAACTTATTTAGTGCCTATTATGTACTAGACGTATAAGATGAAAAGAAGTGAAGATATGAATTTAACAGTTTTGGAATGAAAACAACCTTTGAAGCTGAAATTAAAATTCTCAAGTCCATTTTCACTTCCCATCCCCTTAATCTTAGAGAAGCAATTAATGTAAATCTTCCCTCTTTAGCAGTGCTGGTTAAAATATAATAAACAATGCATTTATTTGCAAAGTACCAGGAATTTAAAAAATGCATTAAGTACAAAGCACAGTATTATTATTACATTCTTCCATATATTCCATGGAAGCACATATTAAATGCATCCCTGCAGGCAGAATCCTCTCATTTCTTCAAGGTACAAATTAGGTCAACATCAGAGATTCCATGCTCTAAACTTCCCAACTATTAACAGAAAGCAGGACTAAATTTTTTAAAAAATCCACAAACTATACCAATCTGAGGACCTATATAGGAATTTCAAGCTGATGATCACTGGTGGCCAGGAGACAATATGGATAGGTGACTACGATCATTACTGGAAGAATAACCCAAAGCCAAAATCTTTTTTTGTGGCAGGTTAGTAGCATCATTCTTCACATTAAAATTACATTTCAGTGAATTAAGTGGAAGTTGCTTTGAGTAAATGTATAGTCAATAGTAGAGTCTGGCTGTGCTTGTATGTGTGTAATCCATTTAAAAATATTAAGATAAATGGTATTTTATAATGCCATGTCCACGAAAATCTGTTTTTTAAAAAAATAAAATAAAATAATTTTTTTTCTTTATTGATTTTAGAGAGAGAGGAAGGGAGAGGGAGAGAGAGAGAAACACTGATGAGAGAGAACATTGATTGGCTGCCTCCTACATGCCCCTCACTAGGGATCGGGCCCACAACCTGGGCATGTGCCCTGCCCTGATCTGAAATCGAACTGGTGACCTCTTGGTGCACATTATATATTCAAAGCTTTAAATACTGTTATTTTAGCCCTGGCTGGCGTGGCTCAGTTGGTTGGGCATAGTCCTGAGCACTGAAGGGTTGCCCCTTCACTTTCAGTCAGGGCACATGCCCAGTTGCAGGCTAGATTCCAGGGATCCTAAGTGGGGTGAAGGGGTGTGGGAGGCAGCCCATGGATGTATGTTTCTCTCTCTCTCTACCTTTCCCTTTCTCTCTGTCTAAAAATCAATAAAAAAAATCTTTTAAAAATACTATTATTTTATAAATAGAAATTTCTTAAGAGAACAGAATCATAAAACAAGAGGGCCTAAATATAAATATGGTAACACATGCTCTTTATAGAACATATATAACTTTCCATTAATATATAATACAGAAGGTTAAAACCTCTAACACTAGATAAACTGTAACTGCAAAGAGTCCATATGTATGTCTCATTTTTTTCTATGCACATCCTAGTGCACATATATGAATGTAAAAATGTAAATAAATATCCTTTTTCCACTGAATAATGATCTTGAATATATTTTATATTAGTTTGTAATTAAACTTTTAATATATTTCTTAAAAGAATAAAAAGCCCCTTCATAGTTTGAGAACATCATTTTTACCAGAAAGAGGTACTTTAAGATTTATTTTACACTTAAAATTAGTAAAATGAGTCTAAACACTTTAGAACTTGCTAAATTTAGCATATTAAAAACTTAAAAATCAGTATAAGTGGATGAACAAAATAGTCCCAGAGACAAATAAGGATCAGACTGACAAACCTCAGAGGAGGGGTGGGGTAGGGTGGGAAGAGATAAACCAAAGAACTTATATGCATATATACATAACCAATGGACATAGACAACAATATTGGGAAAGGGGGGGATGGATGCAGGGAGGAGGGTGTCAATGGGGGGAAAAGGAGAAACATCTGTAACAAAAATAAATTAATACTAAAATATTTTTTAAAAAAATCAGTATGAGGGCTCCAAGCTGGAAAGCCTTTTTCTGAAAAACTCGACTAAGATGACGAGTTTCATTTCCAGCTTAATTTATTCTTCTAATTATAAATGCCATATGCAAAGTAAACTGTTAAAAAATAAGTCTTAGAAAGGGATTCTTGTGTTTGAATAAACAGTGATCAGAACCCCACACGACGTCCGTGTGAACAGACTCCTCCCCGCTCCTGGGGAAAACCCTGCCTAATATTTATAACGTTATGACATAGTGTAATACTCACAAGGTGGTTGTAGAAGTATAAACATCACTGCAGTTATCTGATTGGCTGCTGGTGATGTAACACCCATGTCAATACTTCCCAGTGAACGCACGTGTTCGACCTTTTATTTAAATTTCCATTTCATCACAGCAATAAGACACTCGGGGCGGTGCATTTTCAGTAAAACGATTGTCGCCCGGGGCCCGAGGTGCTGCCTGGCACACGCGAGGCGTCGCAGCGGGAGGTGTCCGTGGTTGGAACCTCCACCCGCGAAAGGCACCGCCCGGGCCAGCCTTTGTCAAGGAGCAAAATAAAATAAGTTCACTTCCTCGGGCGCCGCCACCAGCCCCGAGCAAATGCCACGGCCGGAGCGCCGCTCCCACCGCTCCCACCGCTCCCACCGCTCCCACAGTCATTTCCAAAGTCCCAGGTGCACGCGCGGCGAGAGAAGGAAAATGAGCGTCCCGGGCGCGGGTAGGTGCGTGCGGGCAGCGGGGAGGCGGCCAGCCCCTGACACTCGCCAGCTGTCTGTCCCCGCGGAGCCCGGCCCCGGCCGCACACACCCGCCCCTCCGGAGACCCTGGCCCGCCGCCCTGCCCCGCGCCCCCGGCCCCCGGCCCCCTGCCCGCCCTCCCCGCCGCCGCCCCCACCCCGCCCCGCCCGGGTCCCGCGCCCCCACCCCAGCGGCCCGGCCCCAAGCCCAGCCCCCTCCCCGCCCGGCCCCCACCCTTTCCCCCTCCAGCGGTGGCTGCTACCCCGGTGCATTGTGGGCGCACGGTCCGTTGTTCATTTGCCATTCGACCTCCGCCGGGGCCTGGTCGGACGGAAACGCTCCGCCGGCTTCATTGTCGGGCGTTATGTGGCCGAGCCCGGCGCTCTAAAGAGCCTCGCGCCCCCAGCGCCTCGGGACCGGCGGCGGCGGGCTCGGCGGGCGGCGCGCCGGGCGGGCTCTCGGCTCGGAGGTCGGCGGCGTCCGGAGGGGCAGCGAGGGGCGCCCGCACTCCGCCCAACTTCCAAGGCCGCACGCGCCCGCCCGCTCCTCGCCTCCCCGCCGCCTGTTCTCCGCGCGGGACGCGGTCCGGAGCGCGGCGGGGCGGGGGCGCAGGACGCGGAGGCGGCGGCCCGGCGGCGGTGGACGCGTGAGGCGGCCCCGGCAGCGAGCGCGGGCCGGGCGGGAGGGCGAGGCCGGGCCCCGCGAGACCGGAGCGCGGGGAGCGCGCGGGACGCGGCCCGAGGCCGGCGCGAGCCGGGCGGCGGGGAGGCGGCGGCGCGCGCCATGTCGTTCAGCGAGATGAACCGCAGGACGCTGGCGTTCCGAGGAGGCGGGCTGCTCACCGGCGGCGGCTCCGCGAACAATAACGCCGGCGGGGAGGCCTCGGCTTGGCCCCAGCAGCCCCCGCTGCGACAGCCCCCGCCGCCCGCGCCGCAGCAGCTCAACGGGCGGGGGGCCGACGAGGAAGCGGAATTGGAGGGCCCGGAGCCGCAGGACCCGGAGGCCTCCGCCGGCGCGGCCGCCGAGGAGGCGCAGGAGCCGCCGCTGCCCCCGGACGCGGGCGGCCCCAGCTCGCTGGGCGGCGGCGCCGGCGCGGGGGGCCCCCTGCTCGCGGAGAGGAACCGTCGGACCCTGGCCTTTCGCGGCGGCGGCGGCGGGGGTGGTCTCGGCAACAATGGCAGCAGCCGCGGCCGGCCCGACCCCCCGGCGTGGCCCCCAAGGCATTTCAATGGGCGAGGGCCGGCGGCAGCGGCGGCGGAGCTGGAGCTGGACGCGCTGGAAGGGAAGGACTTGGTGCCGGACGGCGCGTCCCTGAGCGACAGCACCGAGGACGACGAGGAGGGGGCGAGCCTGGGCGACGGCAGCGGGGCGGAAGGCGGCGGCAGCGGCCGGCGGTCGGGCGGCGATGGTGGGGACGAGGCGGAGGGCGGCGGCGCGGGGGCCTGCGACGGCGAGACTGTCCAGCACTTCCCGCTCGCGCGGCCCAAGTCCCTGATGCAGAAGCTCCAGTGCTCCTTCCAGACTGCCTGGCTCAAAGATTTTCCCTGGCTGAGGTATTCCAAGGACACCGGCCTTATGTCCTGCGGCTGGTGCCAGAAGACCCCCGAGGACGGCGGCAGCGGGGACCTTCCGCCTGCTGGGCACGACGAGCTGTCGCGAGGGACCCGCAACTACAAGAAAACCCTCCTCCTCAGGCACCACGTCTCTACCGAGCACAAACTCCACGAAGCCAACGCCCAGGTACAGTATAGCCTGTGCTCCTGCCTTTTCAGGTCCTTTAGGGAAAGGGTTATCAGCCCAAAACGCCGCTTTCCTTGGGGAAGCATCGTTTCAGTCCGGAGAGGTTCGGGCAACTTTTGCGTGGGAGGTTAGAAAGCCTGGGAACAAGTTTTCAGAAGTTGCCTGTGTTGGGGGGAGGACGGGGAATGACAATTTACTAATCGTAGCGCTGAATTTATTTTTCATGACTGAGATTTCTTTGCCCATCAGATTGAATAAAAAAGAACTTCATAAAGCAAGGTTGAAGGATTTAACCCTAAAAGGTTGACTTTGCGGTTAAACATTTTTATTGCCTGTGATTTTTGAAAAGCTCCTTTAGGTTCATAGTCTTTTAGCATGCTGGCGGAAGCCAAATCTGGCAACTCTTTGAAGAATGAATTAAACAATTTCCTTAACCTTTGACGCTACCCTTTTTAGGAAAACCAGGCAACAAAATTCTTTATATCAGAATAATTTGAAATATGAGAGCAGTATGTAAATGTAGTGGAACGTATTTGCTTAACACTCCTTTCTCTTGTGAGTAATTTTACTAAATTCATCTCCCTTGAACTTCTTGTTGAACTTTGCTTTTGGTAAATTATTGTAGTTTCTACCTGTTTCCTTTTACCCAGATTTCTGTCTTGAGATTTTTATATAATCCGCCTTTTTCAAAAGTTGATTTGGACTGGTAGAGTACATATTTACCAGACTCCTTGAAATCAAGTCCTTAGTTATAAAACAAGTAAGCTGCACGTTAGTTAGTTCTTCATTTTCATTTTATTATTTACATTCTAGAGAGAGTAGTCTTTCCCATTTTGATAAACCCCTTTCAAGCCTAGCAGATTTGGATCACTCTCCAAGACTTTTTAGACATCCTGTGGTGGAATTCATTCTTTTGTACTGGTGGCCAGTTATTTGATTTGGAAAGTGGCTTGCAGATATTAGTTCCTCTGTGTTTATTGGAGTGCTCAGAACATTTATACTCGAGTTAATTAGGCAGTGTCTAATAACCCTACAGCCCAGAAGCTTCTCAGAAGTTAAGGCTTGAACTTTAAAACATAGGTTTACTTTTTTTCCCAGTTGACAGTGGCAATAATTTTTGCACAAATTTTAGCTGCTCTGGCCCTAGAAGGAAGGTTATTTAAAGATATAAGGCCCATAAAGGTTAAGTAAATTGTCCTGAGTCTTAGAGCCCCTTGGTGACAACTGAGACTAGAGCCTGTAAGGAATGTTGTAATGGGAAAAGAATGGGTTTTGGAGTAAATCTGGGTTCAGATCTCATCTTTCTGCAATTATCTTTGTGAGCTTGGGGAGTGCAGTGAAATAGAACTAACATTTCCTTGTCTTCCATATGCCTAATACCCATTTACCTTAACTCTGCAAAATAATCATTTTGCTCTCATTTTACAGAAGAGGAGTCTGAGGCTTTAAAGGGTTAAGTGATGAATTTCTGAAGTTAATTAGTAAAATGATGGAGGTGGGTGACTTGTGAAAATGAAAGTAGATTTTTCTAAATAATGGTAGGTTGGTTATTCAGAAATATTAAAAAAGACATTTAGAATGAATTTTCTTAATATACAGTGGACCAGTTACTCCTCTTATCAGCATAGTCTCTCTCTGTAGGTAAAGCTGAATGGAATGCAAATTATAATTAGCTGCTTGGTGAACCTGAAATCAGAGGAAGGAATTAGTTGGATCACCTTATGACAGACTTGGTATGGTGCAAGTATCCTTCCCCCTAGGCATGTATCTGGGATCAGGAAATTCATTCCTAGGTAAAACCATTATTAAACTTGATCTCTGAATTATCCCTCCCCTCCCATCCCCTTTGCCCCCTTGAAGTGCCCTTTTTATAGATCCAATCTGCAGCCTGTCTTCTTTCTCTTGGGACATTCTTGCTTTAGACTGAGGGGATACAATACAGTTTAGTTTGAGGCTATGTGTTGATTGCCTTGATTGGATTTGGGATGTTTCCACTCTGAATTCATTTCTTTATTTTAATTCTAGCTAACCTTAGTTTGGCGTGTTACTTTGCTGTTGTGTATGCCCTGCAGGTACCAATCTACATTTCTCCTTGTTAATACGAGTGACTGTCGCCAGAGTTCATTTTTTCCATTGTCCTGCAGTCTTTGATTACCTGTAGGAGGCAGTATAACACAGTCTGTAACAGCATTTTTGGGTTTAAGGTTAGGTAGGGGGACCTGGGTCCTAATCATCTTTCTCGCCAGGCAAAACTTGGTTTCCTCATGTATGCAAAGTATATGTGCCAGCACATAATCACTTAGTAAATGATAACTATTTTTTTTTTATCATCCTTATTTTCTTTGCAGATAAGTGTAACAAGATGCTTTTGTGTGGCCTGATATCTCTCATGTCTCAGTGTTACAATTTTATCAGTTTGGAAGCCACTTTATCTCATGGAATCACACTGATTCTAGAGAGCAAACGAGTTCCCGTTTTCATACCTTCAGAGATGTTGGCCATCAAGTTCTTTGAACATTCTGAGACTTTCTCATCATACATGCAGTTTTTCTCAGCTTCATAGAAAATACCTTACATTAACTTTTCTCCTGTCTTAAAATTTTGAAATGAGAGTTCTGGAGTTCTTCAGGCCAGAATTCAGGTTGAGGCAGGGGTAGTTCACTCCCTGTATTACACATACACAGACGCCCCTACCTTTTTTTTTAAGTTCTAAGGAGGCCTATTTTTTTGAGAGGAGTGTGGCCAAATCTTAGATGTCACTAACAATTACTATTCTTTCTTATTTTTTCTGTAAGAAAAGTTCTTTTTCATTAATTCCATGGTGGTGACCAAAACATTATAGCACCTTCTTAAAAAGTTTGATACTCTTTTGTTAATTGGATGCTGGTTGTTGAGGACTCTTCATGGAAGAGTCTAAATAAGCTTTCAGAATCTGTTCTGGATCTTCTATTTCAAAGAGATCCCTGTATTCTTTATAAGGATGCGTGAGTAAGGGACAGCATATCATTTGTGTTTTGAGTAACAACTGACTATATCTCCATAAAGTTCAATAATTAGCTCATACAGGAGTTGACCATTTGGCCTAGAGGACTTTCAAATTGCTTTAACAGTGATTATACCATTGTATGTTGGTTGAGATAACTTTCTACCCACTTGTGAAATTTCATAGCCTAAATCACACATTCTGCCAACCCTTTCCAGTTTACTAACCCTGAGACATACACTCAGCTGTATTCGTGTTATAAATTCATTTAACCTTTCCAGAAAGTAAATGCTGAATTCAGATCAGAAGTGGTCTGTTTGAAATTACTAAGTGGAATATGTTGAGGTCAGCAACTAAAGCACAGGTGAAACAAATCTTCCAGTCTTTGAATTTGACAAAAATATGGCTCAAGGTTTATTGTTTTAACAATTTAGGAAGAAAATCTGAAGAACCTTTCACTAAGGAGATAATAAAGATGGGCCTGTGGCCCATTAAATAACTGTTTTGTAGAATAATATTTATATAGGTTCTCACATTCATTGTGTTTGATTCTGTAATCATTTATTGAAAGAGGACTATAATTTTGGGTAGAGAAGTAAATACTAATTATTTGTTGGTTTTTAGCTAAATAGTATTTTATTATTTATGGATTGACTACAGATGATCTCACTGTTTGCAAGTGAAGTTATCTCTACCACTGTCTCCTGCAGAAGGGTGGTGTCAATTTCTGTACAAATTGATGGCGTTATCTAGCTCCCCCAGCTAGAATGCTAAAGAGCCTGTGATTCTTTTTTTCCAACCTCCCACAATCTAGTTAATCACTCAAGTTCTGATTTTACCTCCCAAATATATTTCCAGATTCTGCCTTACCACCTCTCCCCCTATTATTAACATTATCTGTCTTCCCTAGTTAAAGTCCTTGTTTATTGCAAGTATGTTGCACTATTAACAGTTGGCTTCCCTTGATCAGAGTATCTCCAGTCCTAGTCCCCCAGTATTAATCCTCCACACTTAGCTGCCAGTCATCTCTTCTGCTAATCAATCAGATCAGTCTGCTTCCAAAGCTCTATTAGGCACCTATAGCAGTGGTTCTTAATCGTGTCGGGGATTGTAGTCACTTTTGATAATCTGATGAAAGCTATGGACACTTACCTCAAAATGTAAGTGCACTTTGCATATCTTGGATTTTTTGGATCACCTTGAAGTTCATTCATAAAGCTGTAATTGGAAGGATACTGTAGACCATTTTGGTTCTTTTTCTCACACTATCTGGTTTGCTTAGAATGGGTATCCTTCCATCCTACTCTTGCATCCTTTAAGGTTCTGCTTAAATCTTTCCTCCAAAAAGCATCCCCTCACCTCTGGAAAACCTGGATTAGATATGCATCCTGTCTGCTAACATAGCACCCTTGTCATATTCTTCAGTCTTGCCCACTAGTGATAACTTTTTGTCTTTAGTATAAGAATTTAACTTACTTGGTTCAGCAAATACTATTGGCCATTTACTTTAGCTGTTTCACCCAAATCCTCAAGTAATACTTCCCTTGGAGAGGACACATGCTCTTGACTTGTAAACCCTTGGTTGTCAAGGCATATTTAATAGGTGCTTCCAAAACACAGCTCAGTGCTCTAATCAGTAGTGAAAAAGAAGTTGCTGGTGTTCCTTGTAAAAGCAGAGAACATTACTGTTCTTATACAGTGGTAATGAGAAAAAATAGTGGTTGAATAGTTGTGCTTGATTTGTATAGTTTGTGTTAAAATAGAATGGGCACATGTTTTGGTGGATAGGCTTTTGTCTGGGTTATTTTTTAAAATTAGGACATTTGGTCTGATAATGGCAGAGAATTTCAGAACTTGGGAGTAGCCCAGGAAATTGAGAACACAGTGACCAGAGCCTAAAATGATTGCTACAGTTAGACATAGCCACCTCCTTCCTAAAGCGTCCAGCTGCTTTATGTGTAAACTTGAAGCAGTTCTTGACCTGCAAATGCTAATTCACTGCAAAGTGTTTTATTTTAATTTTAAATAATTCTTAATTCGTGGTCCTATTTTATATTTCAAGAATAATGCTCCATGTTATTCTGTAAATGAGATCTGGCTGATCCTCATTCAGATGTTTGGTTATTCTTATACTAGCAGTGACTTGCACCAAGCTGTTCATGCTTTCCTCTCAGTACTTGGGTTGTGAGCACTTCATGGTGATTACTAACATTAGTGTACAGTCAGCCCTCTGCACCTGCAGGTTCTGCATCCTCCCATTCAACCAACCTCGAGTCAAAAATGTTTGGAAAAAACATGTTGTTGCTGACACGCACTATGGAGTTAGGCCTGTTGTGGTTGAGTCTGTACTGAATATGTGTGGACTTTTTTCTTACCACTATCCCCCTGAACAACACAGTATAACAACTGTTTACACAGCATTTCTATTGTAGTGGGTATCATAAGTGATCTAGAGATGATTTAAGTACATGGAAAAATATACAAGTACTACCCATTTTATATGAGGGACTTGAGCATCAAGGATTTTGGTTGGGGGATCCTGGCACCAACCCTGTGAATACAGAGGGATGACTGTATTTGATTAGTGCTTTTTGAAAAATTTATATTGGTGATGATATTTGTTTTCTTGGTTTGGGGGATTTAAAAAGTAAATAAAATTTAATACTAATGTTTTCCATTCACTTACAGGAATCAGAAATACCTTCAGAAGAGGGATACTGTGACTTTAATAGTAGGCCAAATGAGAACTCTTATTGCTATCAACTTCTTCGACAACTAAATGAACAGAGAAAGAAAGGTATTCTTTGTGATGTCAGCATTGTGGTGAGTGGAAAAATCTTTAAAGCTCATAAGAACATCCTGGTTGCAGGCAGCCGTTTCTTTAAGACTTTATATTGCTTTTCAAACAAAGAAAGCCCTAACCAAAACAATACTACCCATTTAGATATTGCTGCAGTTCAAGGTTTTTCAGTCATCTTGGACTTCTTGTATTCTGGTAACCTGGTGCTCACAAGCCAAAATGCCATTGAAGTGATGACCGTGGCCAGCTACCTTCAAATGAGCGAAGTTGTTCAAACTTGCCGAAATTTCATTAAAGATGCCTTAAATATAAGCATTAAATCCGAAGCTCCAGAGTCTGTGGTTGTGGACTATAATAATAGAAAACCAGTTAATAGAGATGGTCTGTCTTCATCGCGGGATCAAAAAGTTGCCAGTTTTTGGGCAACACGGAATCTTACCAATTTGGCAAGTAATGTAAAAATTGAAAATGATGGTTGTAATGTCGACGAGGGCCAAATAGAAAACTACCAAATGAATGACAGTAGTTGGGTCCAGGATGGTTCACCTGAATTGGCTGAAAATGAAGCCCAAGGTCAAACAAAAGTGTTTATTTGGAATAATATGGGCTCCCAGGGAATTCAAGAAACTGGCAACAAAACAAGGAGGAAAAACCAGACTGCAAAGAGATTTATTTATAATATACCACCTAATAATGAAACAAATTTAGAAGATTGCTCAGTGATGCAGCCATCTGTTACCTACCCAGAAGAAGATATGTCATTCATTAAGGAAGAACCAGGTACGTATTGTATATACAAAGCTATTTCAGTTTTCATCTAATTCTAGTTGGATATAATGTTGAAGTATAATTAAATTTTTTTTCATTATAAAAGCAATGCACGTAAGTAATAAATTTGAATAGTTAAAGGAGAAGAAGGGGGGAAATTGCTCAAGCACATAATTTTGTTGTCTTTTTTCTAGGCATGTAGATGTGGGTTTCCCAAAGGCTGTGTTAATATCAGGCATTTGCCTACATTGTGTGGCATGTGGATTCTACTCACAGTGTATAGTTTGACTGACTTTCCTGATGTTGGGACTCTGTGTTCACTTTTTTTGCACCCTTTCCTGGAAAAGATCAACTCTTTAGTTGTAATATATCATTTGTCATTTCAGAACATTTGAGACCTAGTTAACATTCTTTACTCTTCAATTTTTTGTGAGTAAATTAAACATTTGCAAGTGTTTTATAGAATTTTCAAATGGTAGTGGGATTACTCTAATTTGTTTAGAGTTGCTGTTCTCACAATAAATCTTACAGAAGTTGAGATATTCTAAGTTTTTCCTACTCTTACCTCATTTTCATTAGTTAAGAGAGGCTGCTGAGACTTTTCAATATATCCAAAGGAGTATAAATCTTAGCATATCACATTTGTTGTGTGGGTTTTTTAAAAAATGGGGTAAGGGGTATTGTTGAAGAGTGTAAATAGATTGAGACTTTTCCTGAACATAAACGTAATTGAATTGTCTCTGTCTAACTTAATTTTATTTGAAGCAGCAGCCTGGTGGTTTGCGGTTTTCTGTGCAGACCCCAGACTTGTCCAGCACAGGCATGTGTGGTGATGCTTGCTTTGCCCTGAAGCTCTGTAACTAACTGTTCAGTGTCTGATTTCCATGATGGTGATCATCTGGGGATGGAATACTTTCTGTTAAAAAGAATTATTGTTTTTATTTCCTTTTCCCTTTGGGAAAGGGCAAAATGTCATAGTAATCCTGTGAAATGGTTCCTCTGGCTTTTTAGGTTTGAGTTTAGTTTTCATCAGTAGATATTTTACTTGTTTGAAAATCAGTAGGCATGTATAATGAACACTGTTTGCTGCTCTTCTCCATCGTACTTATCAAGATAAGTCTTTACCTACAAAAACTTTAGAGGCAGTTTCTTTAAAGTAGCAGCACTTCATTTTGGCTTAATTTTTTTTTTAATGTAGAAGACTTTGAAGCTGTTCTCAAAATGCAGAGTTATGCCCTGGCCCATGTACCTCAGTGGTTCGAGCGTTGGTCCGTCCACACACAGAAGGATCGCTGGT
The DNA here is from genome assembly GCA_030848825.1 of Tadarida brasiliensis. Taxonomy (NCBI): domain Eukaryota; kingdom Metazoa; phylum Chordata; class Mammalia; order Chiroptera; family Molossidae; genus Tadarida; species Tadarida brasiliensis. Next base: position 31,869,992 of record CM061272.1, read on the forward strand.
TTGATTCCAGGTCAAGGGCACATACCTGGGTTGCACGTTCAATCCCCAGCCCGGTAGGGGAGCAGTAGGAGGCAAGCAATCAATGTGTCTCTCTCACATCCATGTTTCTCTCTCTCTCTCACCCCCCTTCCCTCCCTCTCTGTCTCTCTCTCCTCCTCCCCCCCTTCCTCCTTCCCTTCCACTCTAAAACATCAGTGGAAAAAATACCCTCGGGTAAGGATTAACTACAACAAAAAGTAGAGTTACATAGTTTTTTTGTGGCATGGATTGTTTAATAGTATGGTGGGAACCACTATAGTGTTTTTTTTTTTTCTTTCTTTTTTCAATATGTTTTTATTGATTTTTTTTTTTTTTTTTTACAGAGAGAGAGAGAGAGAAACATCAATGTGACAGAAAAACATTGATTGACTGCCTCCACACGCCCCCCACTGGGGATCAAGCCTGCAACCCAGGCATGTGCCTCGACAGGGAATCGAACTGGGACCCCTCAGTCCATGGGGCGATACTCAAATCCACTGAGCCACACTGGCCGGGCTATAGTGTTTTTCTAAATATATTACTGTACACACACAATTTAAGGAAGCAGCAGATTTCCTGGGTGGTAGCTGATTGGCAAAACTAATCAAAGGTAGACCCATTCTTAAAATTAATCCCACGTATAATTGAAATGATCCAAAGAAAAGGAAAGCACTAATATTGCCCTACAATGCCTACTTGTAAAAAAATGAACATCACTAGTGGTTATCTTAGCAAGCATCTCTAGCTAAGGTTGTGTTGATACAAGCATATATTAATTTTTGGCAGTCAAATACACTTTTAATTTATCTTTAATCTTACAAAAGATAATTGAAGTTGGTACCTGAACATTGCTTAGCTCACAAATTTGGTTCTATCAGCAATGTGTGCTACAATTTTTTAGTGCCTCTAAATCCCACTTCATTTAGTGGTAGGAAATGGGTCTCATAAGAGTATTGATAAAGAGTGAAGGGTTGGCAAATTTTTACTGTAAAGGGCCAAACAGTACTAAATATTTTTGCCTTTGCTGGTCATAAGGTCAGTTACTTAACTCTGCCATTGTCGCATGAAAGCAGTCATAAACAGTACGGAAACAAATGAACACAGATGTGTTCCAATAAAGCTTTATTGCCAACCCTTGGTATAGAGCAGTGGGTGTTAATCATGCCTGTATGTTGGCATCACTCGGAACTTTCTTGGGTCTCTCCATTAGGGACTCGATTTAATTGGTCTGGGATGTGGCCTGGTTGGTGGGATTTTTATAAGGTATACAGGTGATTATACTGGTAGCCAGGGTTGAGATCCACTGACAGAGAAGAAAAAGCCCAGATAGATTGAGGATTTGAAAATGAGCTCATCTATTTACCCACTAAGTGACCATGATCAAATTAAGTTAACTCTTGCCCTCAGTCTCCTCATATTTCATATATGGTACATAAAAACACAACAACTAGCATGGTCATTTTAATCCTCCTTTAATGTTGGGAGACTGTTGAGGTTATTTAAAATCAGTTTTCCAATGCAGTGTACTTTCCACCAAATTCTAGATAAGATGGTCTTATAGTTTCAGCCTTTCTGTTTGACTACTTTTAAAAAAAATTTTTTTTCTTTATTGATTTTAGAGAGAGAGGAAGGTAGAGGGAGAGAGATAGAAACATCAATGAGAGAGAACGTCGATTGGCTGCCTCCCGCATGTCCCCCTCCGGGGATTTGGCCCACAACCTGGGCATGTGCCCTGACCTGGAATGGAACTGGCAACCTCTTGGTGCATGGGTCGACGCTCAACCAATGAGCCGCACCGGCTGGGATAAAATACTTTTTTAAGCAGCTTATTCCAATATAGGATGACTATGATTATTAGGAAGTTATTTTATATTGAGCCAAAATTTGCTTCTCTTTAAATTCCTAATTCTGTGGCATGGATTGTTTAAGAGCATGGTGGGGACACTATAGTGTTCTGCCATCTTGGGTAGTTTAATCTGAGTCTAATCTCTAATCAGCCTGATAACCCTTCAGATATTAGGCATTTAAAAAATTTCCCTGAAGTCTTCTAGGCTAAGTGCTATACCTCCCACTTTGTGGCTTCTTAAGTGATAGACATGACATGGCTTGTTTCACCTGGAGATAGGTGGAGAGACTTGACTACAACTCTTCAGGCAAGTTCTGACCAGTGCAGGACACAGTGGGTCTGTGTTTACCAAGGGGAGGGCTTCTCAAGGTCATTCAGCTAGCAGATAAGACAGACAGGTTTCATGTTAGGACTGTCTAGTAGACAGTCTTTTAAAAAATGAGTTCCTTTTAGAACTTCAGACATCTTTATGAAACCATCATTGATTATACTACTTTCCTTTCAGTTTATTGAGGAAATAGTGAGTTTTCAGTGAAATAAATGCTTTCAAATGAATTTTAGGTCCTATACCTAAATGTCTGGAGAGTTGTGAATTCTCTACTTAGTCTCCAAGCAGTGCTTGGCATATTTGGATTTCTGGATCCCTTGTAGGAACAGTGATGTCCCCAGATTCTTAAGCCTATAGTTTATAAACAAAGCACAGCTCTAAATAATGTCTTTTTGCCACATAATGTAGTGTTTGGATGCCTCAAAGAAATGTTATAAGATACTGAGATAAGAAGATAATACCCTGGCCTGTTTGGCTCAGCCGTTAGAGGCCCGTGGACCAATGAGTCAAGGGTTTGATTCTGGTCAAGGGCGCGTGCCTCGGTTTCGGTTCAGTCCCCAGCCTGGTCGGCCTCCTGCGGAAAGCAACCAGTCAATGTGTCTTTCTCTCCCTCTCTCCCTCCCTCCCTCCCTCCCTCCCCCTTCCTCCCACTCTATCTGAAGATAAAAATGAAAAATGTCCTGGGGTGAGGATTAAAAAAATAAGATGTCCACAAATATCAGGGATTTTTTTCAGATGGTATTTTAAATCTTAGGCTAGCACATCTGTTATTCGACTCACTACTGAGATTTTCTTTGAATCATTTGATGTTTGAGGATACTTGAGAGTAGAAACTCAGGAAAGGTTAGAAACTTCTGTCATTTTTATTGTTTTATTGGTTTATAGGATAATTAAAACCTACAGGTAAAACTAAATTCTGGGTAATAAAATAGGAAAAAAGGTGTCAGTTGAGCTGATAATGTAAAAATTTCAAACCCTTGTTTTGCTGATTTATAACCGGAAAACAAATTTCAGGCAAATAATAGTAAATAAAAATATAAGAATTTAAATTATAGGAATAATTTATGCCTAAATTTTTTTCAAAGTGTATTCATGTGTTAATTATCATTGGCACAAATCAGATGTGAATACCATTTTTGGGCTTTTGATGCTCCTGGCTCATGAAACATGTTTTTCTGAAATCTAGATTTTATATTAATACTAGTCACACTGGCAAGTTGCACCCATTGTAAATAACTACTCTGCATGTATAGTACGCACATTTTACTTATTTAGCATACATTGAATGAAGATTATGAAATGACTCACAAGAAACAAATTAGCAAAATGCAAATAAAATTTAAGTGTGCTAGTCAAGGGTGTGTTAATATGGTTGCCCTAATTAAGCTTTTAATTGGCTCTAAGTTACAGGCACACCTTGGAGATATTGTGGGTTGGGTTCCAGAACACCTCAAAAAAGCAAATTGTAGTTTTTTGCTGGTGGAGGTTCCTGCCTTCAGTTTGTAAAAAATGCAACATCTGTGAAGCACAATAAAACGAGGTGTATCTGTACTAAGCAGCTTTTTTTTTTTTAAACTTACTAGAATTTTTTTTAAGAATAGTTTTGAGATTTACAGAAAAATTGAGCAGATAAAGTAAGTTCCTGTATGTCTCCCCTCTCTTGCACCCAGTTGTACATTTCATGAACCAATATTGATGAGTTAGTATGATTATATTGTCCCCAGTTTCCATTAAGGGTCTCTCTGTGTTGCAGAGGTCTGTGGGTTTTGACAAATGCCTAACCTCATGTATCTACTATTGCAGTATCAAAAAGAATAGTAGTTCCACTGTCCTAAAAGTCCCGAGTTCCACCTCTTCATCCCTCCCTCCCTTCCTGTCTTCAAACTCCTGACAGCTACTGGTCCTTTCATGTGTCTCTGTTTTGCCTTTTCTAAAATGTCACATAGTCTAAGCAGCTTCTTTCAAAGGGAGAACAGCAGTTCTGCAGGATGACAGACTTTCCGGCACTGGATTCATAAAGGACTCTCTCCAGTGCAGTTTTGTTGCGTTGACACCAGCCAGTATGATGGCCAGTGTCCTCAAGAGCATCCTCTGGTAATGCAGCAGTAGGTGATGTGATGGATTTTTATATATATATATTTTTTATCCTCACCCGAGGACATTTTTCCATTTTTTGTTCAGATAGAGTGGGAAGGAGAGAGAGGAAGAGAGAGAGAGACACATCGACGTGAAAGGGACACATCAAGTGGCTGCCTCCTGCACGACCCAACCAGGGGCCGGGGACAAACTGCAACCTAGGTATGTGCCCTTAGCGGGAACTGAACCCGGGTCTCTCAGGACCGCAGGCCAACGCTCTAACCACTGAGTAAAACCGGCCAGGGCGGATTTTTATCTTTAATAAAAGCAGGTAGAATCCTATACTGATGACTGAATTTTTCTTAATGCTGTACAAATACTCAGGTGCATGGTGGTCTTACTTGGTCAAAGAATATAGAATTCATCTAAAAGCTCCTTCCTCTCATCTGTACTTCTGATGGGAAAACAGCTGTACAGCATTTGTAAATTTTTATTAATCCTTAAAAGTAGGGTTGAATCAGGTTTAAGCTCTACATTTTCAATTTTTATAATTGCCATTTGACTAAAAAGCATAATTTGAGTATTTAATAAACAGTTTTTTGAGAGAAGAATGCTCAAACTCAGTATCTTTAAGATATCCTAACGAGGCACATATGTGAAATGAATTCTTTCTTTTGATTAGAGTAAACTCTTTTACTAGTTAACTGCTAACCAGCACTTCTGCCCTGCTCTGTTTGGGGTGGTAGTTAGTATTTGGCATTAGTTTCATATGTTGCAGAATCTTAAAATGCTTTCTAAATAATCAAGTTTTTTAGATTATTAAACATTTTTACAGTTTTTAAAAATGGTTTTAAATTCATCTAAAAGCTCCTTCCTCTCATCTGATTTTGAGACTTCTAATATTTTAACCATGCCATACACGTTTACTTTATGAACTATTTAAAATATGTTTTAAAACCATGGAGCTTGGGCTTTGGACTCAGTTTTGCCACTTAACTAGCCCTGAGTATATCCCACATAATGTCTGTAATGGGAAGGAAGGAAGGAAAATGTCATAATTCTGAAATCTTAAAACTGTAAAGACTACCCAAAGCCTTTTCTTAATCATTTTGGTAACAAAACCTGATACTCAGTTGGCAGTAAAACCCAGCTATTTATATTCTTTACTTATTTCCTTAAATGTGAATATCTATATGTCCTGTTGCAGAAATACTGTTTTGATTACAGGATGCTACCACAGACCTCACTGGGAGTGTTGTAGTTAATTTTCTAAAACCTAAAATTCCTGAATTCTGCATCTCACCTCAAGCATTTCAGGTAACAGATTATGGACCTGGATCTTGGGCTAGTTTTCTTCGTTTAAGGATTCCAAATGTTCTTCCCCACCTTTCTGGCATCCTTTAGTTGAGTATATTATATAGGATGAGCTACAAGTGATGATGTTAAGTAATTTTTCTTTAGAAACTGTTATAAACAAGTTTTAAATAGATTGAAGGCCTGGTGTTCATTTTAAAAAACTTTTTTTTTTTGAGCATTTGAGAGAGGGAAACATTGATTGGTTGCCTCCCATATGCGCCTCAACCAGGGATTGAACCTGCACCTAGGTATGTGCCCTGACCAGGAATCAAAACCACAACCTTTTGATGTAAGGGACAACGCTCCAACCAACTGAGCCACCCAGCCAGGACCCTAAGACTCATTTAAAATAAATGTCCACCAGTAGATAATGGGCTATAAAATATACTAATACCTAAGAATCGTCAATATTTAATCTTAAAAGAATGCTAGTAGGCTATCATATAATAGTAATAATATTCTGCTGTCTCTTTCCCCTTTTTTACTTTTCCTCTACCTGTGTTCCTTTTTCCTTCCCTATATGCCGGATTTGTTTGACCCAAGAGATGTCTGTACTAACCTGAGTGAGGGCCCCTGAGGGACTAGACTGTATGGCCAGATTAGAGCTGGTGCTGAGGGAGCTTGTGTGGACCACTTAGAAAAGCATCTTTGTGATTTCCACCTGCTGAGGGCACAAAGTTTTCTAAACCCCTAAAATGTCAAACCCTGAGTTTCTATGACACAGTGTTTCATTTCTGACACAGCTTTAGTATTCTGGGTACCAGATCGTTTTAAATTTTCAAAACTTTACTGTCCAGAAAAGTTACGTTATAACCAAATATTACGTTTTGGGGACTCCGAAGTAGCTTTCCACATCATAATATAAGAGGGAATTTGGTGCCCGGCTGGTGTGGCTCAGTGGTTGAGCATTGACCCATGCACCAAGAGGTTGCCAATTCGATTCCCAGTCAGGGCACATGCCCAGGTTGTGGGCCCAATCCCCAGTGGGGGCATGCAGGAGGCGGCCAGTTGATGTTCTCTCTCCCTCTTCCTCTCTCTCTAAAATCAACAAGGAAAATAAAATTTAAAAAAAAAAATAGAGGGAATTTGGTAATAAAAATTTTTATTTAAAACCCCAAGAAACTTGCCAGTATACCAGATGATGCTGATGTGAGACTGAGTACTTGTGCACAGTAGGATGGCCGAGGTGCTCAGTGCAGTGTGATCAATGTTCACACTAAGAAGCGTGGGGAAAGCTTACTGGAGAGGCAGGACTAGTGTTGGCTCTTGTATCTTGGGAGTTTGCTGGGAGGGGGAAGAGGACATTCACCCACTGCAAGGTGACAAGAAGTTGGAATAGTGGGTAAAAAAAGAAAGAGAAAGGGGGCTGTAGCAGGGAGATGAGGTGGATAGGTTAGGGCCAGACTGATTCTCTGTTGGACGTGGTAATAAATTGTGAATTATACTTTATAGACTCTGAGACAATGAGAGGTTTTAACTAGAGATTCGATTTGTTTACATTTGCCTTTAACACAAAAACATTTGCAGGGTGGTGTTCATGGAGTGGGGATTGACCTGGGGAGCCCTGTTAAGGCCCCTTCATGGCAAATAACGGCCTTGAGCAGTGCAAAGAAATAGCAGAGCCTAGTCTTAAGAGTCAGCAGGTATCTGGGTGAGTCTCTGGGCTGCTATAGGAACTCAGGGGCGCTTTATATAACCATCGCAACTGAGTTTACTCCACTGAACAGAGAAAAACCTTGATCACAATGAAGGAAGAGAAAATAATCTGTACCTGTTTATAAAAACACTCTATTTTCATTGCTTATTAATCAGATTCTTTTAAAAGCCTATGAACAAGATGGTCATGTTTTAAAAATGCAATACATGGTCAATTAGAGAATTATATTAAAAAAGTGAATTCTAAGGAGGAGGTTGCCTTAAAGATAGACAAATGTATTACTGTAAAGAACGACAGCTGAAATCTAAAGTCTCCTTAGATTTTGAAATGGTTGTGTTAAATAAAGGGAAAGTTAATAAAGTGGAATGCAGGTTTAGCAGAAATGTAGGTGAGGTTTGTTTTTGCTCTTTTAGCAGAAAATACCAAGTATCACTAGGAAAGTGAGTTTAAGATGGATCTCTTCTGCATGTTCATGTCCAGCATTGCACATTGAACTCTTTTTGCTGGCTGGCTTTTTGCCAGGTCCCAAGTTTGGTGCTCATACCACAGTACCAGGGGGAATGGATACAGTTAACAAGCAGGACAGCATTCTGCCTCCAGCTTACCTTAATTCACTTGTACAGGGAAGATAAGAACATTCTTACTATTACCACATACACACGTAAAGTTTGAATGAGAAAACATGTACAAAAGGACTTACTGCTTCGTGCATAAAATCTGTTCTTTGTGTCTTCTTTTGAGGAGGGGTCTGCTATTACCTGTTCATGGGAGAAAGACATTTGTAAAAATAGAAGAAATTATACAAAACTTATTTAGCTCTGATGATTTTAGTGATATTACACAGGACACATAATATCCCCTACCATTCAGAAAGAGCTGTTATTTTGTGAAACGAACTTTTTAATAGTTCTCCAAAAAGGTCTGTCATTTGTAGAGAGATCTTAGCCCTTTTTGCTAAGTTTAAACGAAATGAAAGATTTCCATAGCAAAGTTATGAATATTAAAAAAGCAAGTATGTTAGAGTTTATTTTTTAATCTTACAATTTTAGAGAAAAAGATGGTAAACAAGAGTCACTGCTTTTGCTTCCCAGCGAAGCAGATTCATTCCTGTGTCAAGGGTTGGTTGCCTGGCTGTTCTCCTACTCACATCAACAAAACTGATGAAAAATGAGTTGCTAGGCAGTTTGGCTGGTGTGGTCAATAAGGTACAGCAGTGATACAATGTATTGATTCCTGAATGAAGCATGCTCTTTATGAGAGCTTTAGTCAGCCTTGTTTGTGTTATCAAGAACCAAGTAGTTGGTACATCTCAGAGAGTGCCTGTAGGGTGGGTATGAATTTATTTGGAGAGGAAATACTGTACACAGGAAGAGTACATTAGCCATCTATTAAGCTCTTGGGGTGCAGTGTTCTGTACCCACTGTTCATGTAGGATTAAAGATTACAAATGAAATTCCAGTACTTTCGAGACAGGGTAGGAGACAGGAAATGTCTATTTTAAGAATCAGCAGAGGAAAGCCTTCCACAGATCACTATAGAATGTTACATGAATAGAAACACCCTGTATTTACAAACCCATGTGGGAGAATTTGAAGAAGTGCCCTCTGAACAGACTACACTTTATAGTGACTGTTTTGAAAAGATATTGAGAAAGCTAGTAAAATTGTTTGGAATGATTTGAGTTTTATTTTTGATTTTCAAAATACAAGTAACTTTTCATAGGAAAACAGCTACTGAATTTCAGTTAGTTATTTTTAGTTAATTGATGTGTTTTAGTGTGATTGTGCCACCAGAAAACAGAAATTCTTCAAACACTGTTAATTAAAACTAAACTAGTAATACAGGTTGCAAAGAGCAGAATATTTAAGCCAGCATTTAACATTTGTTGAAATTCTTTTTATTTGTCATGCATTTTGATAAATACTGCTAAAATAAGCCCCAAATAGTGTCCTTGCTCTGAAGGAACAGGTACAGGAGTTTGTATCTGTTTACTGTCTGTGAACTTCTTGGTCATCCTCCTGACTTCCAGCCCATTTCCTCTAGCTAGCACCCTTGAGTTCTACCCGACAGAGGAAATAAGAACCAGTCTACTGGAATGTCCTAAGTGCCCATCTTCAAACATCTCTCTTCAAAGACAGATGGTCTTTGCTGTCTCTCTCAAGACCCAGACAGACTCCCTGGGAACCTTACAAATCCGACCATTTCTTTTTGTGGTATTTCTTCAATAGCTTTAACTTCTCCCTTTTGTAGTGGCTGCTTCCTTTCAGCATTTAAATGTTCCTTACTTTCACCTTAAAAAATAACAACAAAACTCTTACTCTGTTTGTCACTCTTCCCTTTTATAGCCAAATTTCTCAAATTATCTGTATGTGTCTACTAATTCACACTGTTACTCTTTCTGCTTGCCCCACCCATCCACCTGGGTGCTCAGTATTCTTGGATGAAATGAAAGTAACACATGTTTCAGGCCTCATTTTGAATTCTTGACAGCATTGTCCCTTTGTAGCTTATTAAATGCTGGGATTCATCAATATGCTGGTCTTTTCCTCATGGTCTCATCTGTATACTCCCATGACTTTATTTACCACATAATCTAATAACTTAAACATTTTTGAACCTTTGGTACTAAATTTCTCCACTTGGAAGAAAAAATTAAAATTTTGAGTGTTTGCTGTATACCAGGCAAAGAGCTAATAAGCACTTCATTTATCTCAGTAATATTAAATGAAAAGTGCTTAGCTCTTTGCCTGGTATTTCTCCCATTTTCATAAAAAGACAGTAAGCATCAGGATCACCTAGAGGGCTTACTAAAATCCAGATTGCTGGGCTCCACCTGCAGAGCATCTGAATAGGGCTGGAATGGGGCCTGAAAATGGACTTTTCTAACAAGTTTCCAGATACAACACTGCTGCTGGTTTAGTGACTACACTAAGGACCAGTGTAGTGATTGTCAGTCACAGAAGCAAAAGTAACTGTCACAGCTGGGAAGTGGCAGAGCTGGTCCCAGGAAGTATCTAGAGCTTACCTTTTAACCCACCATCGTCACCCATACATGTTATTAAACCTCAGTAAGTTCATAACTAGACTTCTTATACCTCTTGTTCCCTCCAGAACTAACTGGTTCTCTTCTAGAGTTCCCTGCTGCCATTATTAATAGGCTGGAAGCTCACCCATTACCCTCGCCCCTGTCCCAACACCCACTCTGTCACCAAGCCCAATCAGTTTTCCCCCACACACTTTCTCAAATTCATCCACTTTTGTCCATTTGCCATGGCCATTCCTATAACTCATTCCTATAGCACCGGGAATAGTTTTGCTTAAAAGGCAAATGAGATTAATACCCTGTTTAAAATCCTTTTACTGCTCTTAGGGAAAAAGGCCCAATTCCTTACTGAAGCCTACAGAGGTCTACATGACCTATTTGTGCCTACATGAGATCAACTGAACTATTCTTCTGTCAGTTATTATGAAAGTATTATCCTTCTGGCCTCTTAGTAGGAAGTACCAGATCTGTTGAGTGGTTTGGGTTGATAACTACACATTAGAATCACTGCTGAGTAGTATTTCCATTGTATTGGCTATACTGCAGTTTATTTGCCCACCATAAACTTTTAAAAATAAATTATCTGCTTACATAAAGAGGAGGGATTTTTTTTTCCTTTTTTTAACCTTCAATGTTTGGAATCCAGAGCAGTACAGGATGGTGATACCAAGGATGAGTCTTGAATGGAAGGCAGAGGAGAGACTGTCCATAAAAAGCATTTAAAAACTCTTTCCACAAACATGGAATTCATTTGAGAGAGTAGGTGGTGCCAGTGGGTGATTCTAGATTCATAAGCAGGAACCTGAACGTGACCCTGTACTCTAAACTAAGGAGTTTGAAGACTATTTTAAAAGCTGTGGTTAACCATGGGAAAGGAGCAATGTAAAGATTTATGTTTCAGGGAGATCTGTCAGGCAGCATGTGGGAAGTGAGTGGTGGTGGGAGCACTGTGTATTTGGGAAGCAAGGAGACCAAGGAGCTGTTTGAGTCGTTCACTCACTAATCTGTAAGGACAAGTGCCCAAGTGAAGGCAGTGGTAGAGAAATGGAGGTGATGGAACAGATTTAAAGGGAGTTACAGATTAGAAGCAACAGTACAGATCACGTTAGTATGCCCTTTTTTAAAAAATGTTTTTTATTGATTATAGAGAGATAGGAAGGGAGAGAGAAACATCCATGAGAAACATCAACATCAATTGGCTGCCTCCTGCATGCCCCCTGCTGGGGATCAAGCCCAAAGTCTGGGCATGTGCCTTGACCGGGAATCGAACCTTCGACCTCTTGCTGCATGGGTCAATGCTCAACCACTGAGCCACACTGGCTGGGCAGTATGCCCTTTTCTTTTATTCTGCCTCCCCACATCCTTTCCATAGTTCATGATGCACTCTTGGGAATGACCTCTTTGATAGCTTCCTTTTCTATTTTAGCTTTAAATGGTCTTTTCCACCTCTGAACCAGTGCAGAAACAATGTTTTACACATCTAGTACTGAGTACTAGCAGTAGAAGCTAGTACGGTGCCAGACACCGTAATTATAACACTTGGCTTGCATTAACCTAATTTCTCTATCAAATCTGATATAGGTGGATGCACACGAGGAAACTGTGGCACATGCTTATGTAGCCAATAATAAATGGAGCTGGAGTACCAGTTCACACTGGCTCTGAAGCTCATTCCTATCCAGTACACTGTACTTACAGTTGAGCATGAACTTATTCTCGTGGTTGAAAATCCTGTCTTATGCTTTCGTGCCTTGTGTTGAGCAAGTGTTCAGCACTTGCAGATGGCCTCTCTATGTACCTAAGAAACAGGTCCAGAAGGGAGTGGTGGTGGGTGGTGACTGTGTTGTGCTTATAATAACAGATTACTCTGTCTCTTTCAGATCTGGATGGTGCTCTGCTCTCAGGGCCGGACTGTGATAGGAGTGTGAACTCAAACTTACTGGCTGAAGCCAGCTTGGGTCAGGATGGAGGTGATGCTGGTAGGCACAGTAGTAATTTTTTTTTTATTGTTGACAGTATTGCAAATGTCCCTCATTCCCTCCCATCCTTTGCCCCCCTGTACAGTAGGAATTTTAAGAAGAAAACATTTAAGAGGATTTACAGATTGGGAAGTGTTTGTGTACATATTTATTAAGGACCTACTGCAGTTTCTTTTTCTTAATGGAGAGCATTATATATTAATATTTTTATCTGTGGTATCTATGATTATGATAGATTTTGGAAGCCTGGTACATACAAATAAATGTTTCTCATTTGTTTGGTGGATGTTTTAAAGCTCTTAAATATCAAAAGTAATTGTGGTGGCTTCCTGCTCATATATAGATGGAATGAGAATGGTAATTATCAGAATGATTAATGTATTTGAATTAGCTTTGATGTAAAATAATAGTTGATGGCTATAGAAAATGTTAATTCTAAATGATAATATTTATAGCAACTGTACTTTGGGGGAAGCACCCTGCACATGAGGACATAGAATCCATGAACATTCCACAGAATTACATGAGTACATTATGAGTCCATTAGAAAGGGAAAAAGCTCTCTTTACGGAAGAATGCCAAGCTAATAAATAGAGAAGAATGATAGAGTTGTAAAAATAACCATTTGCAGCCCCCACAGGAAATAATTCAAAATCACCACTGGATGATAATGCTGTTGATGGGCTTCCATGATGACTGAGTGGAAGGGTGTTGTGATGGCAGGTTCCCATGGTCTCAGCATCTTCCAGTTACAAAGGGGAAAAGGCACCTGTACAATAAATAGGCCTGATGAACATTACCACGACCAAGTGATTAGACTAGTAGTGAGAGAGACGGAACCAATGCACCTGACAGGGTGCAAGAGCTGGCGCACAGCCTCATCTAGGTGGTGCTCTTGCCAAAACACTTTGCCTAGATCTAATCACATGGGGAATGAGGCAGATGGACACAAACCCAGCTAGTCCAGATTCTAAAAGGTTAGTGCCAGGGAAGATATGCAGAGGGACCACTAGATTGAGGGAGACCAAACAGATGCAGTGTGTCAGTCTTGATTACATCATGGATCCAAACAAGATAAAGGGTCATTTTGGGAGCAACTGGATATTTGAATATGTTGTATGGGTTAAATGTTCATCATTGAACAATTTTAAATTCCTTGGACGTGATAAAGGTGCTGTGGTTATGTAGGAGAAAATTCTGGAAGATGCATGCTGTGTTTAGGGGTGAAGGCGATGGGTGTGCAGCTTATTTTCCAACAGACAGAAAAAGCGTGTATATGCATATAATAGAACACACGCGGCAAAACAAACCTTTGTTGAATATACATAAAGGGATGTGGATGTTCATTGTTTCAGCTTCTGTAGCTTTGAAATTCTTTTAAAAATCAGTGGGGAGGGGGACAACTAGGGATACTCCTTATGAAAAGCTGTTGGGCTTCTGAATACAGCACAGACTGACCAAGACTAAGCCACAGCTCTGAAGAAACTGCTTTAAGGTAGTTTCTCCTAACTGTTGAAAGAATTTACAAAAAAGGTTTTGGCATTAGCACTTTACACATGAGATGGGTTGAATTTTGAAGACTGTTTGTACAGAGAATCACCGAGTACAGTAATATTTTATTGCCCTTGCTTTTGGTTTTAGGAATGGATGGGATCAGCTGGGCTATGTGATTTCATATGTAAGGTTTTAAATTTGCATATACACATTTTCAAAAAGACAAACCCTTGACTTAGAGTCACTTCTCTTTAGGGGACACTTGGATCCATTGGAGTTTTTGCAACAGACTAGCCTTTATTTTACTGTTTTGACTTTAAGAACGTTGCTTTCTTCTTAGCTTGCCATTATGGAATAGTGTTATTGAATAGTAAACACAATTTTGCCAGATCTTCAATGACCTTCATGATCCTTCAGTGGATTGCATTACAAAGGGTACCTTTCTTCAAGCTGCTCTAGGGTTCCTACAAGACATCCCTGTTGGTTGTAAGAATTTGGAGAGATGACAGAAGTTTGTGATAAGGCTTTCTTAATTTGAGTTATTTTGAATTTTCAGAATGCTGTCTCTTGCTTATTATCGTGAATGCTTATTACATCTTTACTGTAGTTTATTTAGAAAAACAGAATTTCAAGTATTAACAATTTTTAATTCTGATTTTTGGATTATCAATTCTTGTTGTTTTAGGCAATTCTATCTCTATTCCCTTATGTAGTGAATAATATTTAGTTGAGGATAGCAGCACATCTAACATGATTTCTTAATTTTTCAAGTATTTTGAGCAACTCAGAAATACCATGTACATGTTATTAGCATTTGCCAGATACATTTATTCAACAAATAACTGAAGAGTGTATATTTTGGACATTAGAAATACATAGGTTAGCCCTGGCTGGTTTGACTCAGTGGTTAGAGCGTTGGCCCTTGGACCATAGAGTCGCTGGTTGGATTCCTGACAAGGGCACGTACCTCAGTTGCGGCTTGGTTCCCTGCCCTGGTGGGGTTATGTGGGAGGCAACCAATTGATGTGTCCCTCTCACATTGATGTTTCTGTGTGTGTGTGTGTGTGTGTGTGTGTCCCACCACCTTTCTCCCTCCCTCCCTCCCACTCTATCTGAAGATAAATGGAAAAATATCCTTGGGTGAGGAATTAAAAAAAAAAAAAAATACAAAGGTTAGACAAGGCACAGGCCTTGCTCTCTTAGAGCTTTTTGCTTTGTTTTGCATTGATTTGGGCAAGAACTCTGAGTCACAAAGCTCGAATTTTAGAAATGTGAAGGTGATCTATTCCATCTCACACATAGATGTGGTGCCTCCTTTTAGGATTCTGAAAACTTTCCCACAAACAGCAGTACATATAGTGAAATTATATAATTACGAATTCAGAGGGTTTTCTCTTTTTCTTTTGTTGTTGTTTTGGAGAGGGCTTTCCTAACATTTTTTTTTTTAATGGGTGGTTTTCCAAGTATAAAACAATTTACATTAATAGTAATGAAGTGCAATTTTTAAATACCTGAGAGAGCTTTTTGCATTGTTGGGTATTCACCAAAGGAGAAGTCTTAAGTTCTTAATTTTTAAGAAAGGCAGTGTGTCTGCAAATAGATATAGGGAAAAGAATTCTCAGAAAACCCATTGGGGGGGAGGGGCAAGCATTCTTTTATCAAATCCATGGTGTACGTGGGAAGAAAATTAACCACTTGCTGCATGAGTGAGCCATGTGCACAGCCTGGAAGGGAGTGTTCCGGGCTGAAGCCTCGAAGGTAGGAGCCACCTTATCACAGAGGGACAGCACCAAGACCAGTGTGGTTGGAGCAGAGCACCCAAGAGGGTGGTTGGAAGCAAGGGCTAGGTCAGGTAAGGCTTTGTAAGATATTGGGAGTCCTTGGCCTTTGCTGAATGAAGTGGATAGTCCTTATAGGCTTTGAAGCATAGTGTCAGGCTCTGACTGAAAGTTTTAAAAGAATCTGAACAAAACTCTAGGAAGGCACATAAGCTGATGGCTATTCAAAATAATCCAGAGGCAAGAGTTGATGGTTGATTGGGTTAGGGTGGCAGTAACCATGGAGGATTCTGGATTCGCATTGCCAAAGGATTCCCAGATACGAGGAATATTCTAGATGGAATTAAGTGTGGAGGAGACAATTCCTATTTTAGCTAGTCTAAAGATCCTCAGGCACAAATTCCCTAGGGACTTCGACTATTTTGATTCCACCTTCTTGATTTTCATTTAAGGATGGATTTAGGGTGAAACCCCCAAAGGGCTTTACTTTACCTTGCCCCAGGGTATCTAAAACCACAGGCAAGAGTCTAATAATACAAGAACTTTACATTTGCAATTTATCTGTGTTTATATTTTTCATCCGTAGTCCATTTTTCTATATCAGTTAGTCTTAAAACAAGACTGTGTTATTGTTTTGAGGACAAAAGGAGACTGTCCAGTTCCACAGCTGGGCTTCGGGGTGATATGTAGCCTCAAGTGACAGAATAGTTAGGAATAGCAACTATTAAAGACAGGGTCTGTTTTGAGTATGTTTGAAATACAGTACTGAAAAGAGTAGTTTCATGTGGCCTCCACACACCATTATACAGTATTCAGGTTTATTTCAAGGACTTTTCACTATGTTTGAATTGTATTTTAAACTTGAATTTGTTTTCTTTTTAAGATGCCTGCCAATCAGGATATTATAATAAGGATAATAAAGTATGATGGCATCTCAGTTTTAAACTAAAATGTAGAGTTTTTTTATTTAGCTATTTTATATTAAGCTCTTCTATCACAGTGCTCATCATATATTTATTGTTTTTTGATTCTAACAAGAGACAGATCTTCATTATCATTATTACATCAAAATCACTTTCCAATTGTATTAGGTACTTCACATGATTTCAAGTATGGCCTGATGCCGGGCCCATCAAGTGATTTCAAGTATGGATTGCTACCAGGTACTTCAAACGATTTCAAGTATGGATTGCTACCAGGTGCTGCAAACGACTTCAAGTATGGATTGTTGCCCGAATCTTGGCCAAAACAAGAAACTTGGGAAAATGGCAAGTATTAGTCAATTAAACATCTACAGAATTATTAAATAACGCTTAACAATTAAGCTTCCATATTCCAAGTTTTTAAAAAATACCAAGAGAGTAGTAGCCCTATAATAGTCCCTGTTCCTCAGGGATAGATAAGCTTTTGATAGCAAGTTTTCTGTTTGTATATAATGTTTTTTTGTGTTTTTTATTCTCAAAGGTGAATCATCTCTAAACATGAACAAGTTAAAATGCCCTCATTGTACCTATGTAGCCAAATACAGACGAACACTAAAAAGGCATTTGCTCATTCATACGGGAGTCAGATCCTTTAGCTGTGATATTTGTGGAAAACTGTTTACTCGAAGAGAACATGTAAAAAGACATTCCCTGGTAAGTACCTTTAAATATAACTGATCTTTGAGCTAAACTGTGTTTATGTAAGTAAAGTAAAGTTTAAGGTATTTTAACACTGTTACCTGCAATTTTAAGGAAGGTTGATTATTAAATAGTTTTAAACAATGAATGTGATTTATAACCTGATACTGAACTTCATATAGCAAAACAAGGTTGTATTCACTCACGGTTCAATGGGTGATGTAATTTGAGTGGTTCAGATGCATTTTGTCTATACTGTCCTTATTGGATTTTTCCCCCCTTCAATTAGGTGCATAAAAAGGATAAAAAATACAAATGTATGGTGTGTAAGAAGATCTTCATGCTAGCTGCCAGTGTTGGAATAAGACATGGATCTCGACGCTACGGTGTTTGTGTAGACTGTGCAGATAAATCACAGCCAGGAGGGCAAGAAGGTGTAGATCAGGGACAGGATACAGATTTCCCTCGGGATGAAGAATATGAGGAGAACGAGGTAGGAGAAGCCGATGAAGAGCTGGCTGATGATGGAGAAGATCAGCACGACCCGTCGCGATGGGACGAGCCAGGAGATGCTTGTATGGCTCTGGATGACTAACTGGCCTGCTCTACTCCTCAAGGATGCTGCATTTGGACGTAATTTGAATCGGCAATTTGAATTGTTGAACTTGAAGGCTTGCAAAATATGGTACATGCTGGATGGTAGTTATGTTGCTGTGAAAACTGTAGGGTCTCAAAGCCTTATAGCAAAAAATTTTTTTATATTTGCACAGGACTGTACAGCAAACAACCTTGTGGTTGGATTACATGGAGTCCCCACATCTTCAGTCAGTTATCAAAGTAAAAATATTTTTTATTTATAGGATATACAGTAACTCTTTGGGTCCTATGAAAATGGAGCACCTGTCCTTACAGAGCTGACATTCACGTCCCAGTTTAACATGAATGAAGAAATCCATTTATGAGAATACAGTGACAGCTGGCCCAATTCCTCTGTCCACCAAACCACTCAGGCTAGTGTGTACTAGTAGAGTTTTGTTTCTATTTTTATTTTTATTAATTTTATTTTTTTTAATACAGATTTTCAGTGAGGGGCCTTTTCAACCCCATTGGTTGTACTTTTCTGTATTTTCCATTTTGATTTGCTTCATAAGTTAAACCAAGTCTCTTCTAGTCTTAGGTATTATTTCTCAATTTTGTGCTGATGGGCATGTTTATAAGAACTGGAGAGGTAATTTATTGGAATGAACTAACTGACTTCCTCCATTCCCCCTTCCTTTTTGACATGAATTTTACTACTTCACAAATGAAGAATGATGTTGCAAAGTTACCGTGGCGAAGTTGACAAATACCACTAAATGATTATGATTTAGAAGTCACTTCCTCTTGCTGCTCTAATCTGATAAATGGTTACTATATGATGTTTTCTGATATGGTATTCGGTTTTGGGTATCTGTTACTTTGGCACTATTCTTGTTTGCCTATTTTTATTTTTGCCAGTGTACTATACCTCAGTCCTATTTGAAAAGACAGAAATCTGATCGAAAGAGTCATAGAAACAATAAGTAAAATGATTTGTTTTATGATTTATCCTCCCATGTCCAGTTTGGTTAGCTTGTTATGCAATATAAGTGAAATATCAGGTTTTTACTCTTGTGCCCTTTTATCATTAAAATTAACACAAAAATTGCATTCTCTTTTGTTTCATACTTACTGGGATATTGAGTGTTTTAAAATTATGATAGAGAATTATTTTTTTCAATTCCTTAAAGTCACTACACCTTGATATACAGTCCTTCTAGTAGTCACCTTCATTCAGCCATCTGCTAAAGTCTTACAAATAAAATAGTGAGAGGCTTTAAAAATTTATGATTCACTTAAATTCTTCAGGGTACAAGAGGTCATGTGTTAAAAGTAGAAATTGTCAGGTTTATTTGATAGATGAATTAGCTGATTGTAAGACTCACAGCAACATTTCACGTAATTAATGTTAACATGCACAACATTTATCAGGACATATTGTATATTAGATAAGAGTGAGGGTGTCATATTTTCAGCTTTCTTTTAAATAGAAATTGAGTATATTTTCCTGTTGTATCAGGTCACTAAGTTATGCTGGTCGTGTGGGAAAGCTGCAAAGCACACTTTACAGGCATAACCCTTTTGGTGCTCCATCTGATCAAAGCCAAAACATCGGCACTTTTCTAAGAGACGAGCTTTCTCATTGTCTCTGATTTCAGTAGAACGATGCTTAAATGTTAGGCATTGATGTTTCTGCTGGGATAAATCAAAGATACAAAGTACAGTTACATGGTCAGATGCATCTTTCGTTATCTAAACTTTATATATAGTTTCTACATAACTAAAACGACATGAATAGTTTTGGTTTGGTTTTTGTTTAAGACTGAAGAGTACATCTTATTCTCAATGTTCTAGATAAATGAGTAAAATGTAGTTCTGGTGGGGTCCAAAGTAAATGTTAGTTGGACAAAGATACTATGAATGAAAAAGTATTTTAAGCGTAAAATGTTCTGCATTGTGAATATGTAAGTATAGTATAAAGATTTCTTTCATCCCATTTATCCCCCTCCTTTAAAATAAACCATAGTTTACAATTGGTAGATCTGTCTATATATAAATATATATTAAAGAGAAGAGATATATATCTGAAAGTCACCTAAATCTGCTTTATTAGACTGCAGTTCACTTATTGCATAGAAACTGGACTTGGCTTTACATTCTTAATGTACTTTACTTTTCCTCAAGATATGAACTTAGTCTCTTTAAGCTGAATTTTCTTTTACTACTTAAATCATTTATGTATATCTGGTAAATTATGACCAAATTTTTGTTAGAGTGCATACAGTGAGTTGAAATACACACGTGGTACACTACGGGATTGTTGTGCTTTTGTTTTGGTTTTAGCTGGAAATAAGGTTTGATGTAGATGGCTTGTTACTGTTAATTTAAAATATTCTATAATTGTCCATTACCTTTTATGTTGTGTTGTGACAGATTGGGCTATATTTTTAGTCAACGGAAATATGATACTTTACAATTTTGTTTTTAGAAAGGTAATCCAAAGGAAAAATGTTTATACTCTTGAATCTATTAGCCT
This sequence comes from Tadarida brasiliensis, assembly GCA_030848825.1. Taxonomy (NCBI): domain Eukaryota; kingdom Metazoa; phylum Chordata; class Mammalia; order Chiroptera; family Molossidae; genus Tadarida; species Tadarida brasiliensis. Next base: position 31,890,304 of record CM061272.1, read on the forward strand.
CAGCCTATATAAAAGTTTCTTCTTTAAGTAAGCATTTTACCAGAAACAGAACTGACAGACTTTTCTACTTGCTGACTGCCTAACTTATTTTGTTCCATGATCTCGAGGGACTGCCTTTACCCTTCTAGGTCTTTTTAAAAAAAAATAGTTTTAGTACTAAGGTATACTACTGGACGTTTCTATTTTTTTAAGTATATTCTTTTTCTGACTTACAGTACAATTTCAGGAAGTTGCAATACTAAGAACTTATGATTGGTCTCAGAGGTAACAGTGGAATACTCATAATTTTGTCTGTGGAGCCCTGGCAGAATTATGTGTGACACGTTTGCTGAATTTTTCTCTTGTAACTTATGTTTTAAATGAAAACTATATTAGAGCTTTTAATTTTAATGGAGGGGAAGATTATAAACTGTTTCTTCCCTGTTCACTCTTGAGTACAGGCCTTCTCAGATAAATCAAGATCATGCACTGTTTCTTAGGCTTCTCAGACAGTTACCTCCACGTGGTCCCCATGCTGCCATTGGTTTTGGCCCTCATTTTTCATACTCACTTGATGTTTTGCTAAATTTTAGTACCGCAGCAATTAAGAGCTGAAAAAAGAAGAAACATTACAGGAAGGGGAACTGAACAGTCATGAGTAGCTTTGAATTTTGGGGGGAAACACTAGCTGGTTTGGGTAGAGCCATCCTGATGAGAAGAGCGAGATGAATGAGTAAGCTCTGGAACACTGTCTGGCCGTTGTTCAATAATAGATGGGAGCTAAGAGGACAAGAAACGGGGAAGGAGGGAGAAAACGGGAAATGAAAGGATCAGGGCTTGGAAACGTCTATTACTACAATATAGTGTAAAAGGCCTGAAAATAATAACTGGAGCAGTATAATCATGGGGAAAGTGTGATGAGATGGGTTTTAAAAATCAGAAATTTTAAAACTTTGATAAGCTTTATTTATATTTTTAGGACTTTGTCAACATAGAATGAAGAGTTTATTTTTCTGAATAATGATTCCAAAAGCTACCATTTTTTAGTGCCTACACGTGCCGTTGCGCTTTATTTTATCTGTCCCCTCAAAGGTAGGTGCTACTGTCTCCACTTTCTAGAAGGAAAGGCTCCAGGCAGCGCCTGTTGTAATTGCCTCGTGCAACACCACCAGGAGTGGCAGAGCTGGCCTCACACTGGTCTCATCTGAAGCCCAGGCGCTTTTTAGGAGGCTGGACTGCTGCCTCATTAAATGGCTTCTGTAGAAGTTCAGGTCCTTAAGGAGTCTTCTATGGAGACACATTTTCCCTTTAAAACAGCTATGTTAGGAACTGGAGTGTCGAGTCCTTTCTCCCCCAGAGATCCTCACTACTTTTTCCTCCTGATACAGCCATTGTTTGTCACCCAACTACAAATAAGACACCAACCTCAGTGTGGTCCACGCTATGGTCGGTTGTGGCATTTTCATTTCTAAATGAAGAACGAGATAAGAACCCCATTTTTTGTGCCGTTCAGTCACCCAGATCCTTAAACTTAACTATGGTACAGGTGATTTTTCTTAGTCACTTTAGGATTGGAAATGAAAAGCTTTGTTCCTGCTGTGTCCCTGCTTTCAAGTGAAGTTGAGCAGTTCTAGATCATTGAAGCTGTGTTAGGGGTAAGCACACAGTAAGCCCTGAATTTTATGACATTGGGTACTTAAATTCAGAGTACACTGGCTATTGAGAACAACACTTTGGGTTGAGGAGAGGGATGGTTGAGGCCATTATGAAATGGGAGAATCAGCATTTAAACACTGTAAACATAAAAAGAACACTTTCTTCTGCCTGCTGTTTGTAAAAGCTCTTTGGGAAGATCTTTTACGAAGACCAATTTTAATGTAATTTACCTACCTAGTATAAGTGTCCTAAGACATGTATGTAAACTTCCAAAACTGTTTTGTCTGTGTATTTAGAAAATACACAAGAATCTTTATCAAACCTAAAAATATAAACTTGTGAGCACTAAACTGCTTCTGGCTTGTGCATTTTGTTGACTCTGACATTTAATTCAGATTTTTTTTTTTGCATTTAATGTGTACAAAATTAAACTAACTGGGGTAGGGGAACACCTTTGTAAACTTTGACTTATGTGTAATTCAGGTATCTTTGTACTTAAGGTTTACACGTTGAATTATAGAATATTTTAAGGGTTTTTGTTTGTATGTTTTTATATGAAGTGCATAAGTGACTTAGACTACCTCCTAGTACTGCTTTGGAGAGCTGCTCTAGTTAACAGCAGTGATTTCTAATCAGCATGTCTTTTATCAGGATGACTTGAAGGATTCTCTACAGGTTTTAGAAAACATTAAAATATTTCCCCTGTAATTTACACTTGTGAATAATTTGGGAAATGGGTTGAAAAGCAAACTTAAATCGCTTCATCCCATATTCACTGCATATATTAACAGATAAACGGATTATAAGTAAATATACAAATTTCAAGTCTTTAAAACTTTAACAGTATGGAGAAAACATTTAAGTAGCATTTTTAGGTTTTTGTGGTGTTAACACAGGAAATCACAGGGATGAGAGTTACGATTTGGTTTGGAGAAGGGTGAATTAAAGGAGGGGTGAGTGCCCAGGTAGCATATAATGCCCAGTTTCCTGAACTTTGTAAAGAAGTGTCACAAGGCAGAAGAATTAGATACATTCTGTATGGTCCCAAGAGGTCAAGTTGAGACCACCTGGCTCAAGATTAAAAGGCAATTTTTAATAATTACCCAAAGATGAAATGGGGTTGCTTTAGAAAATTCCAAATCTGCCACTGGACATGTTCTATACAAAGTGTGAAGGCTTACCTGACAAGCATTTGGCTAAGGCAGTATCGACCAAAAATTTCTATTGAAGGGTGCTATGTTTTGTTTTAAAACTATCAGACCATTGTAGCTGTCAATTTTTTTTTGTTTTGCTTTACTAAAATAATTGTTAAGATATGTATGCATAAATATATCATGAAGGATATTTTGATACCAAAAATGGCACTGTTAAAATTTAGAAATTATGTTTCACTATATGGAAAAAATTGCTACTTGAACTTTTTTCTTTTTCACGACAAGTCATCACAGACCAATGTGTGGAAGCTGGTATAGGAAATGTAATTATTGGATCTATGGTTAGATAAGAAACCAAAGGTCCTTCAGGTCTTAGTCTGTGTCATAACTATCTGACTTTGTGTACTGAAGAAGAAATAAAAAGTGCACTACAGGATAATCTCTCAAGTGAATTAAAGCGAATTATCATGGGCCCCCTAGCTGCACAGTGTTTACTTGCTATGAACACTACCTTCTGACCATCAGCCAGATATTTTTTTTCTTTTTTCCAACATAACCAAAGTTTGGCAATATGAAAACATTGGTCTTCCAAGCATAATTAGGAAGAGAATCTTACTTCTTGGCACATGTCTCAACAGCTGGTGAGAGAAAATACATAAAATTGTTTCAAGGTCATTGTGGAATGTTTTAGATCGAAGGAAACTTGATTCCCAGAGAGGTTGCTGCAATGACCTGGCCAAGAATTTTAGGACCTAGGGCTCCTGAACTTCCAAGTTAATATTCTTTCCCTACATCAAACTTATTCAATAAATATTTTAGATTTCGGAAAACTTTGAAATTAGAGACTACAAAGTATGTTTAAATACAATACATGGCACATAGTCTGAGCTCAATAATATTTACTAAGTGAATGATTATTAAAAGACATCAGTAACTTAACCGATTTTGCCTGCTAGTATCTAATGTCTTGTAGCCATCAAGCTAATTTTGTTTAGAAGTAGTTTGTGTTGCAAAGCACAGGATATGTGGGATCACACATCCTGGCCTTTGGGACCCTTTCCCCCAATATAACCATAGGTGACCATACCTGAAGACAATGACCAAACCCAGTCTAGCAAATAGTTAAGAGATCTCAATGCAAGGGTATTATGGTTTTTTTTTAATGTACACCATACTATCTCCATAGCTCAGAATACTTAGTGACAAGATTTAAGTATTGTTTGCTGCAAAATATTTGTTTTAAAATGGTTGGTGTTGCCACCAGTAACATGTAAATGTCTGGTAGTCAGTGTAGATGAGGAAGATGTGAGAAACGAGGAAGAAAGCCCTGTTGGAGTTTGTCCTTGATGCAGCATGGAGTGCACAACGCATCAGTGAAGGTGCTTGGACCTGATGTTTTAGTTGCCAGTAGGATTTTTGTATTTGTGAAGATGGATGTTAGGTGATGGCATTTCTATTTAACCATGTGAAGCAAACACGTGTTCCTGTGGAAGATTCGTGGAGCTTAGTACTTCTGCCACCCATCCCGTCTAGACTCACCCACCTGGGTTTACTAAACTGGAATGGTGGTGTTTACATAGAGACCTGCAATTCTCCAAAGCAGGTTACCACACTAATCAAGTAATTGTCACCTAAATCATTCAAAGCAATAAGCTCATGCCAAAGAATGGCAATTGTAGAATTGGGCCAGCTTCCAAGAGTACTAGTCCAGGTCCTTATCCTCATTATGGCAAAGGAAATTTAGACATTATTTAAAGGCTACATAAACAACTGGAGCAGCGGTTCTCAACCTGTGGGTCACGACCCCTTTGGGGGTCGAACGACCCTTTCATAGGGGTCACCTAAGACCATTGGAAAACATTTCTAATGGCGATTCATAACAGTAGCAAAATTACAGTTATGAAGTAGCAACGAAAATAATTTTATGGTTGGGGGGTCACCACATGAGGAACTGTATTAAAGGGTCATGGCATTAGGCAGGTTGAGAACCACTGAACTAGAGTTTCATATATGTAGGTATTTTTTTTGTTGTTCCGTTGGTGGTCTTAAATTTGGCTCATTTTAAGATTTTATCATTACATAGGCTTAGAGATATTGATCAGAAGCCTACATTAGACAACAGGTTTGCCTTCTGAAGGTAGCTGACTCTGCCCTAGTCTGTCCTTTGTTACTCTTGGTGACTTACCACACTCAGAAGGGAGCTCCCATTTCCATCTATGGGCACTCATATATTCAACAGGTACATGTTGAAGACCTGTGACGGATAATGAGATCACACTGGACATTCTGCTCTCAGTTATTCTATAAGCCATTGGGATGGGAAAAGATACAAGATTAAACAAGCAGGGAACTTGATTTAAAAAAAAAAAAGGCCCTTCATTTCAGCAGTTTGGAAAAGAAGGAGTAATTGGGAGGAGTGGACAGGTAGGATGACTAAAAATAGAACAGTGCAGATTAAGGTAAGCTGGTGCATACACAGCTTTGCATTCATTGTTCCCCCTTCACCATAATAATACTTTCACCTTGAAAATATATCTTAAGTCTTTGGGGGAAAACATTTGTTACCCATATAATTTTTGCATGGACTTTAATACTTTCCTTAACTGGCAAACAAGAATGTTTACATTAGCCATTTGTATCATTTTCTGGGACAGGAATATATTACTTTCCAGGTGCCTCCTAGTTCTCTGTTGCTCTGTTGGACCACTCTTTAGGATTAGACACGTTCTTATTTTCCAGAACCATTTATGTACTCAGGGAAACTGACCCTTAATATACTCTGCCTAGATATGAGGGCCTGGATGAAGGTGTGTTGACCTCTTGGAGTTTTCCTCTTCAATAAAGCAGTTCAGAAAAATTGCAGGCACTTGGAGTTCATGTTCATTCCACATAGGTACTGGGTAGGTAAGAACAGCACCTCCTCCCAGAGGAGGAAGTCCAGCTTATGAGTCCCCATCCCAGGTTATTAGGGAAAATGATAGCTTAAGTATCTTGACTCAATGTTCATGTGCTTTTTTTAGCACAGCATATTTGCACCTCACCAAAATCTCTCGATAGCAAATATCTAATGAGTGTTCAAAATCCCAATTATCTCGTGTTGTATGTGTGTGTGTGCATATGTGTATTTTTTGTTTTTTAAATTATGGATATTTTTTAGAGAGGAAGGGAGAGAGAAACATCGATGAGAGAGAACATCTATTGGCCACCTCCTGCACGCCCCCTACTGGGGATGTGGGCATGTGCCCTGACCGGGAATCGAACTGGTGACCTCTTGGTTCATAGGTCAGCGCTCAACCACTGAGCCACACTGGCTGGGCAAACAAATGTCAGTGGTTTTTTCTTTTTTTAATCCTCACCTGAGGATATCTTTTTATTTATCTTCAGATAGAGTGGGAGGGAGGGAGAGAAAGGGAGAGAGAGAGAAACATCGATGTGAGAGAGACACGTCGACTGCCTGCCTCCTGCATGACCCGACCAGGGGCAGGGACGAACTGCAACTGAGGTACATGCCCTTGGCCGGAATCGAACCTACGACTCATTGATCCGTGGGCCGACGCTCTATCGCTGAGCCAAACCAGCAGCATATGCGTATTTTATAGTTTGTGTGTGTGTATGCATGAGTGTGCATGTGTTTTATAGTGTGTTGCAATTTGTGTGTTTTACAGTTTGTGTGTGCATGTGTTTTGCAGTTTGTGTGTGTGTATGTGTGTGTGTGTTTTACAGTTTGCTTTTGGTGAGGACCCTAAAAGTCTAACAGGAGTCAGCAGACTTTTCTGCCAGGACCAGACAATAGATATTTTTATCTGTGTGGACCATAAAGTCTCCATCACAACTAGTCACCTTTGCTGCTATACCACAAAAATAGCCATAGGCAATGTGTAAATGAGTAGCATGGCTGTGTTATAATAAACTTAAGATGTTAGGCAGTGGGCTGCCATCTGCTGACCCCTGCTATGTAAGTTCTCACTGCGCCCACCTCTCTCCCACCTTTCTGTCCTTGCAGTACACATACTGGAGAATGGTGAGCCTTCTTAACATCAATGCATTCTCTCCTTTCCAGAGTCACAAATCTGGAGTAGCAGCAAGATTCAACACTCAGGTGGCATCATATTAGCCAAGAAGGGTACAAACCTTGCCATCTTGGCTCTGATTAAACAGTGAGACCTTCCTAAGAATTCATTTAAATACCACATCCCAGTACATAAGCTGCCCCTCCACATTCCCTCGTTTCTAAATAAGAGAAATAAAGGATACAGCCAATTCAGAAACCCATTCAGAGCTTAGGAAGCAGAGACTTTCACTTGCCAATAAAACAGTATCTTTCTAATCTAGACCCTTGTATTGCCAGTGTATTCTACATTAAAAGATCCTTCTATTTTACATCAGGCCTCAGCCCTGATTGAGCACTATAACATTGACTTTCTGTAGCCTGTAGAATGTAACTACTTGGGAGTCTTTGATTAATATCTACGTTCATAAAAGGTGTCAGTAAATTGGACTGGTCAGTCATTTGGACATAGCTTGAAAATGTTGAGCTTGTGAGTAACTGAACCAATGGATCTGACCTGAACCACCCTTTCGATCAAGTCTCTGGTGAAATAAATTCCCAAGACCAAAGACTATCAAACTGCACTGGAAGTCTCTGTCGTCGTTTCAGACACACTGCTTCCCCACTGGGAGCCTCATGGAGGACAACCTGGTGGCCTTTGCATTGCTCAGCCTCTTGCAATAGGAGGTTCCCATCAGTACATGTCAAGTGAAACAAGAATTGAGCACAATTCTTCCAGTCAAAATGTCCATTTAGAAAGCAGTTGAGAACTTGCTCCGTGGCCTATGTCACCAGTTTGACTCAAATTATTTATAAAAATTCTCAAAGGAAAAGTGTCTATTTAAAATAATTTCAGTAATTCTAAAATAGTTTCAAGAGTTTTTCCTTATTAAGATTAAAGTTAATTAGAACAGATGGTCTGATTCTAAGGGATTTAGAAAAAGTTGTGTTGCTCTTGTTCTAATGAGATCCTGTCCCATCAAGAGTGTCAAATGCATTCTGAAAGGACATCTGATGGAACTCAGAAGAACCTCAGCACTTAACTACACCAGGGTCACTACCTGGGCATCCCAGTCACTCCTGCACCCACTGCACTATAGACTGAGCTTCAGTATTTGAGTGGAACTACCTTAATAAAGGCCACTAATTACTATTCTCCAAATCCTCACCTCTTCAGTGTTTGGCACTGTCAATAACTAATTTTCTTCATTCAACTCCTCTTTTGACCCTGTAAGCATGGTATCCCCTTAGTTCTTTGAGGGGCACTCTCCCAGTGTTCTTCTCTTGGTGTTCTTATTCAGTCCCAAATGGTCACAGTGACATCAGTCTTGGTGACTTTCATCGCTGACCTCTCTTCAAAGTTTACAAATATTTGTTTAGATAACATCATGCATTGTTTGCTGCACAAAGGATTTTAGTCACAATCCTAGGGTCTCAGTTCTTTCACGTCTCTTGGATGACCAGAAGGATCTTTAGATTTACATTTTACTCTATGGAGTCTCGCCATGAGCTGATCCTACCTAGCCAAATCACCCTTAGAGAATAAAACCTTGATTTTTCTGAGAATATTTAATGCTTGCCAGCCACGTTCACACTTTTGGATGAGGTGGTGGTGTTTGGCTGACTTTATCCTGTCATATTGGCAGGTGTACATCTCTGTTAACGATTCAGACTAATAGAATGCTTGAACTGGAAGACCTTAGAAATAAGGACTGCACGCGTGTTTATCCAGCCTCTGAACCCGTTCTGTGAGTGTTCATAAAGCAGATCATCAGCTTGAGACTCCTACTCATTCTCCAAGTTGCGTAGAGTTGAATCCGCCGGTTCTCTCTCGATGCCACAGAGATTCCTATCATTCCACACTATGGTCTGTGTAAGTGGACACTGGAAGGGGGTACACTGTATTTGAGGAGTGCTTAGGTTCTTAAAATTTTTTCATTCCAATAAACAGTATTGTGTTTCCATTTCTGTAAGAATAATATTAGAAACCCATACTTCTCTACCCTTTTCCAGTTTAATATTTCACTTTTCATTTTAAGGCTAAGAATCAAATATTTGATATGGAAAATGAATACCCAAAGAGAGATTTTTTTAAAAAAGCATTCAAAAATATTTCTTAAAAGTAGAATGTTAATTTGCCTTCACTACACTTAATATGAGATTAAATTTGCTTCTCCAAGATAAGATTAAGTTTGCAGCTTGCTATAAAAATTTAAATGTTGCTTAATACTAGGCTTTCAAGAATTTCATAATTAATTGATTTCTTAATGCAGTATAATTTAACCATATATAAATTTAATGATTCAACTCCCTTTAGAAAATGTATTACAAGGAAGATGAGACTTATTTTTTATTTTAATTGCATTTTAGATCATATTCTGGAAGATGTGAGAGATATTTCATTTCTATTAAATTCTTATAAAACTTCAGATCCCTCAGGCCCAAGCCATTCCTCTCCTTTACACAGCAAGACAGATTTATAATTACGGCTGCTTTGTTATTTTTTAATACTTGTTTTGAAAAAATGCAGTCCTAGTGCATTTATGTCACTAAGATGGAAGAATGAGAACTGTGTCTTCATTAGGCAGCCAGTTTAAGTCCTAAAATTATTAAATGCTCATTAGCATAGTATTTTGTTCTCAATGTTTGAACTTTAAAAATATGAGGAAATTCCATAAAAATAGTTACCAAAATGCCTTTTGTAAAGCTGATTGCATGCTGTTTGAAAGTTACCACAACACCCCCCATCTCTGTCTCAGCCAGACCTCGGAATATCAGTGCTCAGGGCTCAGCACGCTTTGCCCGCACAGGAGGTGAACTTTATTGCCATTTTCAGCCGTTTATGGACATGAGAGTGGAAGAGGGGATGGTTTTACTCCTTAAGCACTTGTCACTCTCTGACACCACGCCGATTAGTTGTGACTCTAATCCAGACCTCAGAATGGCCATTTTTGGGAAACTAAGCATAAATGAAGCATAGTATTTTTTGTAAGCAAAAAGTGAATAATTGCATTAGCTGGTTTGCCACTGTAAAAGTCCATTTTCTGCAAATAGAAAGGAAGTGACTTGAAAAATCAGCTTTGAGAATTTTTCCAATATGTCATACTGTCATTAATATCCTACTTTTTATAGAACCTTTTTTCTTATATTCCTGCCTTTATTAACAGAATTTGTTGTTGGAGATGATTAATGAGGCAACTGCAAAGGCAAAATCTGACACTTTGTATATCCTAAGAGACTGTCAGTTTTATTTCTGTAGCCACATGTACACACAGAAAGTAAAACTTAATCATGCCATTAAAGAGAAATCTCAAGCAACTGAAACTAAGGATTAATGTACTATGTAACTGAGTTCCATCATAATAATTTAAGTTTGTTTAAAAGGATTGCCATTGTGGGATTAATATCAGAATATGGTACATATTTAAGGCCTTTACTATTTTATTATAGTTTCAGAGTTGAAAGCCAGGCTTTCTAAGAAGTAAAGTTATAACTCCTTCATGGGCATGGGGAAGGTACTTCCATCAGTTTCATGATGCACGCTCTGTTGACAAGAGGATTGATTGACTCTGCAAGCAAAAGTTTTCATGATTCGTGGCTGTGACTTAGAAAGGTTTAAGAATAAACTACCGAATTTCATATGAACTTCACTTAATTTGAGCTGGTAAATTTGGTGAATAATTGAAGAATGTATCCAGCCAATTGGAATTTATTTTTTTCTTTTTTCTGGCTGGATTCTTTAAATCGAGCCATGTTTTAGATATAAATACAAAGCTAAGTAAGGATCCACTTTATCCTCAAGTTAACCTTAAGTGAATTTTAATCCTATTTTATTTGCCAAAAATAATCTCAATTTAAACATTTTTATTCTAATGGTAAGCATGTGAATTTACTGCCTGCTTTTGAATACCTGACTTCCAGGAACACTTTTTTCACAGTGTATTTTTCTCTTTGCCTTAAATTTGGCCATTTTGCCCTGACTATGACCTTTCTTATTTAAGCCTAACTGGCTAACAAATGCAGAGCAAACCTCAAAAGAGGGGCATTGTTTTCACTTGTAAATAACGTTCTTCAGGGATTTTCAAATTGTGCTCTGGGATCCTAGGGATTCTTTGAAGAAGCCTCTCTGGGTGTGGGGTTTGCTGGCGCAGAGCAGGTGGGGCCCTGGGCCTCAGCCAAACCTCCACAGCAGCTTCCCTTTTATCTGCTAGCTTTCAGGGCCCTGTGCTTTAAAAAATGTTTTAACCACCAACTTAATTTGAAAACATTCATGGAGGATGACAACAATAATAGTACAGTAGCTTTTGTTTATCGAGTGCTTATCATGTGCCAGACCCTGCTTTAAATATTTTCTAACATTAATCCTTAAAAACAACAACAACAACCCTATAAGATCCAGCATTTTTATTATCTTTATTTTACAAATGAGGAAACTGAGACTTAAGGAGAGTAAGTAATTTGCCCAAGGAGTCACAGCTACTAAGTGACAGACTTTGGACTCAAATCTGGGTGTGCCAATTAATGTCTTAGTTTAAGTCAGGAACGGCCAATCTAAGGTAAGTATGCCCCCACCTGGACTCCCACACTTCAGGCAGACAGGCTAATGGCTAAAATTGACGTCTCACTGATCACCAACTCCAATAGGTGCCTTGGGCCGTCACTCATGACCCACTGGTGTTGGCATTCAAGATGAGACCCATTTACTGCCCCTACTTTATTTTTTTTTCTTTATTGATTTTAGAGAGAGAAGGAGGGAGAGGGAGAGAGAGAAACATCGATGAGAGAGAACATGGATTGGCTGCCTCCTGCATGCCCCCCACTGGGGATTGGGCCCACAACCTGTTACTGCTCCTACTTTAAGGTGAGACGTCTGTGACCTCACACTTCTGGTTAGGAAGTCTCCCCAAGTCTGAAAGTGTTACCCAGTGCTTGTTTGGACATTGGAAGCAGAAAAACACCAAATTATCATGGATCTTAGATGTAATTTTTCATGATGAAGCTATTCTATGAACAAAAATCCCTAACTGTAGCATCCTCATTCTCTCTAACTACTAATTGAGGATTTTTGTTTCTGTATTTATATATTTGTAATTTGTATAAATTTGTAAGTGGATAATTATAAACACTGTACAGTCCTCATAATCAAGACAGTTTGAATTTTTGTTTCACGATGAGTGCCTACTGGAATGAAGACCTACATTTTAGATGTGGGCTGCAGGTGGAGAAGGAGAGGGTGGAGCACCTAGGCTTGGGGTGAGCCTGCTGGTTTCTACACTGTAGCAGAGAATTCAGTGGTTTCCACCACCAGCATGCCATGGACAGGATTGCCACAGCCACAGGACTGGGTGACTGCTCAAACTTTTAAAAAATGAACACTCAACCCCCCACTCGCAGCTGATTGTTCCACTGCTCTTGCCAGGAGGTACTCCGTAGTTCCTGGGCTGTGCCCATTCTTACTAGGAAAAGCTGGGTGCTATTCAAGTTTTTCCTGTTAGGTGCAAGACTTTTTAAGTGACTCACGGTGATTCCTGCTTAAGACACGTCAAAGAGACCCAAGGCTACATTTGGGAACTTGCTATGAAATTACCTGGCAGTTCTAACCAATTTTTCCAATACAATATATAGGAGAGTTAGTAGCGAGTAATTTATAATTTCTAATACATGAAAAAAATCTTGTCTTCTTTGTTGTAAACTGGTATTGAAATCTAGATTTCCTTAAATGGATGGACATCCCTTTTGTGAAATTATTTAACATGCATTCAGCATACACATTAGTGTACAGTATTGAAATTATTTCATTGACCATTATCACGGAACCCATTCTTGTTTATAAAAATGTTTGAATATGTCCGAAAGTGTTCTGTATATGAATAAAAAGTTTCTTCCTAAAAGTATTTCTGATGCACTCTCTGTCCAGTTATTTGTGAGATTAGAAGTTGCTGGGCAGTGCCGAGGGGGGATGAATCACAGTGCGTGGGTCCAGTGACATTTGACTAGAGCTATGTAGGAAGGTTTTGAAGAGAGTCTAAGGAACCCCCTCCTGCTGATGAGGGTGTTAGAAAGTTCCCTGGTCACAGTGGATGGTGAGCACCACATGCCTCTTTTCTTCTGGTTTTTGCTTTTGTGAAATGAGAAAACAGAATAGCCAATTTTAAGTTGTCCTGTTCGTAGCTGATCAGGGCTTGCTAAAAAAGACGACCAAAGCCATTGATTCAATTACGTGAAAGGGTTTCAGTTAGGTTTAGCAGCCCACATGAAGTGGAGATAGAAAAGTCACCAAAGAACTGTGTGATTCTAAGATTCTCAGAAATGTAGAAGAGAACGTTATAATTAAGGGTGGAGATGATACCAGGGTTATAAAATGGTGATTGGTAGCAGTGAAGATTTGGTGAGAAAGATTGCTGTGTGTGTTTGTTTCAAAAGCTTGACATTTCTAAGTCACTTTATTAAAGCATCTAAGCCTGAACATTAAACATTAAAAAGTTTTTAAGTAAACAAACAGGCCACTGCCATTATCTGATGCTACCACATACTAACTGCATGAAATATATTCCACAGAAATAAAGTCCTTTTGAATGTTATTTTGCAAACATATATATTAATGGCAAGTATCATAAGCTAGAAATTGAATATAGTTATTTTTTTCCTTAATGATTTAGTGGAATGATTATGATCTGGGCTTAATATGAGTACTAAAAGCTATACCACTTTATTTATTTATTTATTTATTTTTTAATTTATTTTTTTTTAACTTATCTTTATTGTTGAATGTATTACAGATGTTCCTCATTGTTCCCCCATAGCTATACCACTTTAACAACTGAAATTAAAATACTTTAAGATCAGCCCTGGTTGGTTTGGCTCAGTGGTTAGAGCGTCTGCACACAGACCAAAGAGTCATGGGTTCATTATGGTCAAAGGGCATACCTCAGTTGTGGTTCGGTCCCAGCCCTGGTTGGGGTCGTGTGGGGGGCAATCAATCAATGTGTTTCTTTCACATCGATGTTTCTCTCTCTCCCTCCCTCCCACTCTATCTGAAGATAAATGGAAAAATATCCTCGGGTGAGGATTTAAAAAAATAAAATACTGTAAGATCAGAATACTCTTATCTTGTGAATTAATAGAAGGCTATCACATTTTTGGAAACAAAAATTCTACATAAATAAGAGTCATATATATAAAGTTCTTCCTTAAAATCTTATTGCTAAAATTTTTTTAGAAAACCTTTCAGTAAAATTTCTGGCCCATTACTTATTAGATAACTTCATCTAATGGTACAGAGCTATGGCAATAACACTTGTCATCAAAATGCCATTCCTATGGCAAATAAACATACACAAATAATTCAATAAAAGTAGTTTTTAAATATAAATTAAAACGTTCTAGAAAATGGATGATGTTATTAAAAAAAAAATTTAATACTCTAAATTGGCCAGTATGAGGTGAGTTGCGACTAAGGGACCATTGGAAGAGGCTCACTGGCAATATATTTCAAGAGTTGTTAAAATGTCCTTGCCCCACAATGCACTCCTAGAACACTCCCACAGCAGAGAGGATTTTCATGAAAGACTGTTTTTCAAAGTGTTCTTTATAAGAGAAAAATAAAAAATAATTTCCAATTCTGTGGGAATAAATAAATAATGGCAGATTCTCATTATGTTAGGTACCCATTAATAATATTTTGAAAGAACATTTAATAATATATTATCTTGTGTAAATATTAAGAAAAAAGACACAAACTATAATATGCTCCAATTTTGTATGAAAAGTATACCAAAATACTAACTTTTAGGATAATTTATTTTTTATCTTTTACTGTATTTTCCAAATTTTCTGCACAGGCAGTTTTTATAAACCAGAAAATTATATGATAAAAATTAAGAAAGCATTTCTTATTATTTTAGAAAGCAAACATTTCCATTTCATGATTTATGGAAACGGTGCTGTTTGGTTGATTAGTTGGATGGTTCCTTCTCCTTTGCTTTATTTCATTTTCCAAATATATATAGCTTTTTTTCTGATTTTAAGAGTAATAATGTTGTTAGTTTAAAAAAATCTGAAAATATATAAAACAGAATAAATTAAAAAGAGACATGAAAAATTACCCACAATTCCACCATCCAGAGATAGTAATTGTTAACATTTGTTGTATATTCTTCCAAGTAATGCCCAGCCCTGGCTGGGTAGCTCAGTTAGTTAGAGCGTTGTCCCCATACACCAAGGTGGTGGGTTGATCCCCAGTCAGGGCACATACAAGAATCAACCAAGTAATGTCCATGCATAGACGTCTGCACCCAGGGCTGGTTTCCAGGGATATAAGCTGATAAAGAACAAATTCTACCACCCAGGGACAGTCATTGTTAACATTTATTATATATTCTTCCAAATAATATTCATGCACGGATGTGTGCATCAGGGCTGGTTCTCAGGGATATACACTGATACAGAACTACATTCAGTATTTGCAACTGGTAACTCTTCTGGTGGTCCGGGGTCCATGCCTGCTGGGGACAAAATATGTTGACTATCACCCTTTTCCGATCAATCAATCAATCAATTGGTTGATCTAGTTTTTTATTTTAAAAAATGTGATCATATTATGCTGTTTTTTTCACTTGGCAGTATAGTAACATCTTTTTAAGTGAATAAACGTGTGTTCAGTTCATCGTTTTAACAGCTGAGTTATATTTGATTGTGTGCTTAGAAACACCTTCTCCACTTCTAAATTATTAAAATAGTTATCTATTTTGCTTTCCAGTTAAGCTTATCTCCAACTCAGTGTTCAGCAAACGTTTTCTGTAAAGGGTCAGATAGGAAATATTTTCAGCTTGCTGAGGAAGAGCAGTTGAGGAGGATACCTACCGAGTGGCCGTGGCTATGTTCCCCTAAAATGTTATTTATGCACACTGAAATCTGGTTTCATATCATGTTCATGTCATGAAAAAGTGTTTTTCAATCATGTAAAAATGTAAGACCATTTTCACTCTTCTTAGCATGTCAGTCACACAAAAACAGGGCAGGTCTGATTTGGGCCACACATTGCTGACTCCTCTAGCTGAATGCTTCCTTCGAAGCTTTCATCTCTTGCTATGAAGTATATCAATGTCACAACCAAGTTTCCTTCAGTCAGATCCTAACTGTCCTGGAAAATATTCTTTTGATGGTACAGAGAATCCTGAAGGAATAAAGCAAAAAAATCATACCTCTGACCTAGCTTGCTGTTTGTCACACGTTTCCAACCCAAGTCCTAAAACTAAAATTAAGAGGCAGAATGAACACCTTCAATTCTAGTTTAGAATCACGACTATTCCACTTCTCCAGAAATAGAACATGCTCACTGAATGCACTGGTATATTTTATAATTTTGTTTCTTTCTCTCCTTGTAAAATTTTCCCATTGCTTTTATACTTTCACTGAGACAAAATTGACTTGATATTGCCTTACTGTTGTCTTCCGGAAGCCATATTCCCAAGCCTCATTATATATGCTTCTTTTTTTTTTAAAATCATTTGTACTGCTTAAGTATTGCTATTTTTTCTTAACTGACCACCACCAAGGAAATACTGAGTATTAATAGTGACCATGTATTTAGACATGTTTTGTTTGCCAAGTACTCTCCCAAGAGCCTAATATAAATTATCTCATTAAATCATCATACAGACCTTGTGTGGTGGGTCAGAAAGGTAAGTAACGTGCCAGCTGCCAAGTGCAGGGTCAGAATTTAGACCCAGATTCGTGAACCTTCAACGGCCACGAGTGCTCCTGAGCAGTGCTAACCTGCACCCCTGCAATTTATGTGCCACCCCATGAAGTATAATTTTTGTTGTTCAAGAAAACCCTTGTCAGAGGTTATTTTAATATAATTACAAAGGCTCATATCCCACGCAAAACAAATTACAGGCTTTTTGGCAGCATGACCAGAGGCTCGGAATGAATGCAGCCCAACAAACTAATTACATTAAAAAAGCCCTGCAGTGGATCGAGGTATGTTTTTCTGCGATACCATACCACAACTTTTTAACACTGTTTTATTTATCTATTATCTTATCTTTTTGCTGTATAGATTTTTGTATGTAAATGTATAGTTTATTTTTTAACATGGCCAAATAAATCATTTCTATTTCTTTATAGTTTCTGCCTTTGGCATTGTGTATACAAAGACCGTCCCCAATCCAAAATTATCTAAAAAGTCATCTATTTTCCTTTTAATATTTCTCTTAAAGGAAACTGATCTCCAGGCTGTTTGAAAGACTGCTAGGCCATTTATTAGGAAAAAATCCATGTCAGAGAACCCAAGTGTAGTACACTTTTGCCTTGATTTCAGTCCCAACAAGTCAGAAAATGTTACTATCACATTCTCTTCTCCACTACAAGTCTTGCTATCTGAATTTATCATGTTTGGATTTAACTTCGCGTTTGAACAGATTAAGGTACCTCTGAAACTGCTTCATGTTTGTTAACTGCAGAGAAGCCCAGGAAGTGTGGGAGAGTGCTCTTGTTCCTATAGGTTCATCTTGATTACTATCTAAGCAATTAGCTCACATCTTAAATGAGTTCTTAAATAGCCTAATTAATTTCCCATGAGAGAAAAGCTTTATTTCAGAAACTGCCCGCTTTATAGCTTTCTGTGCACTTGTGACACACAAATGGATACTCCATGTGCTGCTTTGCGGAGGAATTGGCTAAAATTGCAATCTCTCCCAAACAGTCCCTGAATTTTTCACCTGTTCTCGTAATAGAGATTTACGGTCCACCCAGGGAGTTCTGTTGGTCTGCAGCTGGGAGGTGGCCCTCCGCACTCAGTACCTTCTTCCCTTGTGTTCTCTGCTTCCACAGAGGTTCTTTCTGGAGTTCCACAGCCTTCCTCTTCTGAAATATAGCTGAGTTTCACGTGGATTTAATTCCACTCACATTTCTCATTGTGCTTTTTTCTGGTTAGAAATGCCAAGCTATAAGAGTGTAAAGGAACGTGAGAAAAAGGCAGTATGCTTAACTGATGGAGGTTATGAACTCTGCAAAAGAAAAGCATGTACCCACAGAAGAGGAGAACCCTGCAGAGAGTATAATGTTGGCAGTGGGCACTCCCGAGTGGTGGAATTATGGATGATTTTCAGTTTCTTTATACTTTCTTTGTTGTTTTCGAAATTTTGACGTGAACATACATTACTTTTACATTAGAAAATAATTATTTGGAAAAAAATAGACCTATATTCCCTTTTACTAAAATATATTGGGAATAGATATTATTTGATATAATTATAACTTTATTTCTGAGTAAAAACGTAAAAATAAAAATACAGCAAAATATAAAAAATAATTGTCAAGCCATTGACTTATTCTATAGCACTGTGGGGAACAGGAGGTGAAGAAAACCCCAGCACACCGGAGAGGAAAGCGCACAGGTGACATAAATGGTGGGAAGACATACAGGTGCTGAGTATTGTTTCACATCCTTTTTCTTTTTTCAGTGGAAATATCTCTTAGGATGAGAGAAAATTCTTGAAGACCAAAAGATTTCTGTGTTTATTATTTAGAATATTGGATTAGCTCTTCGATCACAGGCACTAGTGATAAGTTTCATTTTCAGAAAACGTATTTATTGAGTTAGTATATAGAGAAAACTGCTCTGAGAGATTCAAACGAAGCCAGTCAAGACTTAAGTGAACTTTTTAAAAAATTCAAATGTTATATTATTTCTTGATCTTGGTGATAGTAGTTATATGGTTGTTTTCACTTTACAAACGTTCATCCAACTCTATACTTGAAATTTATGTACTTTTCTGTATGTATTACATTTAAATTAAAAATTTTTTGCTTGAAAATAAAAATCTCACCCCAGCTCTGCTTCTGTCTTTCTGCAGTAGGTTGGGGTAACCCCTGTGTTTGGTTCCCCAGAACACTTCCTTGACATCCCAACTCAGGATCTGGCCAATCATAAACAGCCCATCTCCTGGGTTCAGTGATTGGTGGGTATGCTTCTGAAGCAGGGCCAATCAGAATCCTTCCTTAGGCCCCTCTGTGTGTTGTGGGGCGGGACTCGAGGTGGTGGAGTAGGTGTCAGTGTGTTAATTCCTATCTATAATTCAGTAATACAGTCTGCTACATTCTGTGGGTATAATCAGGACATCCGGTCTGGCTGCCTCCCATGAGCATCCACCTGCCTCTCAGTTGGAGCAAAGCTAGATTGTTTTAAAGTATGGAGATAGGACTGGTGTATTTTAATATTTCTCTAGTTCTTCTCCACTACCCCCGCCCCCGACTTTTTTTTTTTGTATTGCACTACTTGCCAATGTAAGAATCCAGAGAGTAAGAAAGTTATTCCTTCCTATCTCAATCCATCCGCTCTTATCAGCCAGCCCTCTGTCAGGTGGATAGGACAGCTGATAGCCTTTCATATCCTGCTGCTTTTCTTGGTTACTCCAAGTTCTTTAACCCAGGGGTAAGGGAAATGTTCTCCGTGACCCCTCTTGCTTTATGGAATCCATGTGAGAGAATGAGTCTTAACAAAGAAAAAAGATCAAGATTAAAAAAAATTAGTTTCGACTGCTCCATTTTCAAGCACCCAAATAACAAAACACTAGTAGCTAAATGCCATCTGTGTTTGTAGAATCACTTGCTTTAGGCAGAATGAAATTAAATAACTAGTCTGAACCGATTCTGAAGGCTTGGTCCCTCCAACCCAACCTTGGACCTTTTCTGAAGCTTTCCTTTCTAACCTTTTAATCCCCTCCTTAATGTGTTGATGGTCAGCCTGAAAACGGTTTCTGCAAGGGGCGCTCTGGACAGGCTGGTGGGCCGTGGCCCTACCTGCAGGCCTGGAGACAGGCTAATTCATCTGTGTTGTTCTTCTGTGCTTTTTTGGGTCCCCCTCAAAGGATTCATATCATATTTTTAAAATATATCAAACAGCACATTATTGACTCAGTTTTGACTATTTTAGCCAGAGGGGGGAAAAAGGAGTAAAGAAAAGAATGTAATAGACATAGTGCTACATGTGTCTAATTTTATTCATCTCAATTGTATTTAATTTTTTTCTACACATAAGCACCCTATATGATCTTAGAAAAAGTATTCATACATTTACGTTGTTGTAGCCTGAATAAGTATAAGCGTGGACTATTTTGTTGACATATCGTGTATTTGCTAGCTCCAGGGAAAAGCACATTATGTCGTTTCTATTAGTAAATGTTTTATTTAAATATCCAAACACCAAAATACCTGATACATGTATATAAAAGCATACTCAAAATTTGAAATTATTCAAAAATTAAGAATTGTGTTGATTTATGTATGTCTCCATGTATTAAACATTTAATTCTATAACTAAATATATGAGTTATTTCCTTCATTTCTGGTTTTTGAATACTTAGTATATATTTCTAATATTTCCACATCTAACCCTCCATGGATGGGGTCCAAAGTAATTCTATATACATATAAATGCATTTTCCCCAAAATCATTAGGAATGCATGCCATGAATAATTTCAAATAGCATCAGAAATTATTCAGCCCATATAAAGTTTAAAGCTTCTACATATATGAAAAGCCATCATAAAAGAAGACAAAAATAGCAAATTATGGCAGATAAAAAGGTACTACTATTTGTGTATAAAGAATTCTTACAAAACAGTAAGGAAAATCCAAATAGACTAATAGAAAAATGGGTACGGGCCATGAACTAGCAATTCACAAGATGAGAAATACAAGTGGCAATAAATGTGTGAGAAATATCTGACTTCATTAGCAATTATGGCATTGCCACATAACACGACAATAGTATGCATGTTTTCATGTAAAATCAACAAAATGAAGATTTTTTAAATTAACTATCCCATGATGTCAAGAATGCTGGGACACAAATGCTCCCACGTGCTGTCAATAGGTAGGAAATACTGGAAGCTGTCAGGAAGGCAATCTGACTACATGCATCAAATTCACACCTTTGACCAGGCAATACTGCATCTAGTAGTTGCTTCTAAATAATCCTAGATTAACTCCAGGGTGTTCGTGCAGATATCGATCAAAGCATTGTACACAACTGTGGAACATACAAACATCAGTGTCCACTAATTACAAACAAAGAACACCCAGGCTGAGTTGTTAGGCAAATTTTCCAAACTCACATCAAATAAAGCCCAGGGTTGAACTCAAACCCAAATCTGCCTCCAGTGCCCCTTTTGAAGCCGCTTAAGCCAGTGGTTTGCCTGGAACTTTCTTGAGATGCCTCTCAGATTCTGGGATTACGAGTTTGTGTCTGTTTTTTTCTGAGCTCAATATTAGATAGTGGTTTTCTATCCCTCCCATGGCTCAGCCTCAGTGCTCTAGGTTCTAAGTAAGAATTTTTTTTCAATTACAGTTGACATTCAATATTATTTTATATTAGTTTCAGGTGTACAACATAGTGATTAGGCATTTATATAATTTACAAAGTGATCCTCCCGATAATTCAAGTACCCACCTGGCCCGATACATAGTTATTACAACATTATTGACTATATTCCCTATGCTGTACTTTACATCCCCAGGACTATTTAGTAACTGCCGATTTGTACTTCTTAATCCCTTCATTTTTTCCACCCAGCCCCCCAATCCCCCTCCCATCTGGCAACCATCAGTCTATTCTCTGTGTCTATGAATCTGTTTCTGTTTTGTTTGTTCATTTATTTTGTAATTTAGATTCCACATGTTAGTGAAATCATATGGTATTTGTCTTCCTCTGTCTGACTTATTTCACTGAGCATAATACCCTCTAGGTCCATCTATGTTGTCAAAAATGGTAAGATTCAAGTAAGAATTCTTGGGGTAGGGGATGCGGTGGGATAATGCTGCTGAACAACCTTCCGACACCCTCCACCACGTTGAAGTTGGCACTGTGTGAGCTGAAGAGCAGCCTCTGCCTCCACGGACCACTCAGCAGCCCAGGGTGGACACACTGGCTGGAAGAGCCTTAATCCAGTGCAGTGTCACCAGGATGGCGTGGCTCACTAAACTACACTCAGATTCAGATTATCACCTTCTCCTTCAAGAACTAACGCCCCCACCCTGCTCCTCTTTCCTGTTTTGTTAACAACAAATTGCATTTTCTCACTGAAGAAGTGGTATTCCAATAGCATCTACTGTAGTTCCTCTGCGAACCTTCGGAAGTGGAAGGACAACGTCTCTCATGGCCAAAAGCACAGGCAGAGCTGGGATCTCTGAATGGGATTGCTGCATTCCCTGACAGCTGAGTCAGCTGCTGCAGCTAAACAAACCAAACATCTTTTTCCCCACCCTGGTTTAAAGGCCAACTAAATTTAATTACCCTAAGCCAGTGATTTTTAAAGAATGCATCATCACACGAGACTAGTTAGATATACAAGATATACAAAGTTCTGGGTCCCACCCAGAATCCGTGGGGGGCAAGAAGGTGGGGCCCCCAGTCTGTGTTGTAACAGGCCCTCCAAGGATTCTGATGTGCTTGAGTCAGAACTGCTGCCCTGAGCTTGCAGTATACAGTCATATCTCGGGTGCCACAGCCACAGATTCAACCAATCACAGGTGGAAAACACTCAGAAAAAACATGTAACGTTGTTGCGGACCTGCACTATGTAGTTAGGCAACATGGCTGAGTCTGTACTGACCACCTACAGACATTTTTCTTGTCGGTATTCCCCAAACAACACAGTATAACAACTATTTACACAGCATTAACTACACTGTATTGGGTATGGTAAGTTATCTAGAGATGACTTAAAATACATGGAAGGATGTGTGTAGGTTGTATGCAAGCAAATACTACCGGTTTTATATAAAGGGACTTGAGCACCTGTGGATTTTGGTATTGGTGGGAGTCCTGGAACCAATCCCCCACTAATACCGAGGGATGACTGTATCCTTTCATATCACCCTACCACACATAATATCTGCACCATAAACTGACCTGTTGAGTCCTTTTTTAAAAGTTCTATTTCTAACAAGCCCCAACCAAGTGTCACACAGAATTCCAGGTGGAGGACATACCAGAAGCCAGGTTAGGTTCTACTTACTCTTAGGTGATGGTAAGAGTAGCAATGTGAGACTCAGTTCATAGATACGGCATCAAGACTATAATTAACCATGGTCTGTGACTAATTCCCAAGTGAATGATGTGGAGGAAGAGGAAGAGAACCTGTGGTTAACACCACCTGTAGAATCCTTTGCCCAGCCTCAGGCTCGCTGGGATCCATCCTAGAAAGTTGGAGACATTTATTCAGTGTGTATACACCTCTTCTTCCCCAGGTTGTCATGGTGTAGGCACGCAATGGATGTCTGCAGACTCCTGATAACTTGTCAGTACATTTTACTGTATTTCTACAGAATATATATATACACACACACTGTCATTTCTTCTATACTTCCCTTGATGCTTCTATTCCTGGACCAGGATGCCCATTTTTCAGACCTGAATCTCTCCCGATGCAATGAAGACAGAAAGGGAAGGGGGCAGGGGAAATCTAGCCCTAGAGAAAGTGGGGTGGTGAGGCTCCAGGTATGGGGATGGGAACTGCGCCTGGGAACTTGCTTCCAAGCTTCCTGCCCCTCTCTATTAGGAACTCCTTCTGTCTGCGAAGATGTTCCCAAAGATGTGTGTGCACGCGTGCACACACACACACACACACAGAAGTCAATGACACATTACATGGTGTGATGTATATGCATTTCAAGTGCCTGCTACAGTGCCCAGTACATGATAGGTCCCATTATTATTATTGTTATTATTATTATTATTATTATTATTACTATTACTATTACTATTAACATTATTAATTTATTTTAAAAGTAAGATTTTTTCTTTTCCCTCTCAATTATCTTTTTTTCCTGCCATTTAGTTATCTGCCTGGCAAACTCCCACTCCCATTCAAAATATTTCTCTGGGAAGCCCTTTCCACGCCTTCCAACCCTCACACCTTTCCTCTGTGTGGCCAGTTATACTGTGCTATGTTTCACTGTGCTATGCTGCGTGGTGCCGTGTCGCCCTGGGCTATGCTGTGTGGTGCTGTGTCGCCCTGTGCTATGTCGCCCTGGGCTATGCTGTGTGGTGCTGCGTCGCCCTGTGCTATGTCGCCCTGGGCTATGCTGTGTGGTGCTGCGTCGCCCTGTGCTATGTCGCCCTGTGCTATGCTGTGTGGTGCTGCGTCGCCCTGTGCTATGTCGCCCTGGGCTATGCTGTGTGGTGCTGTGTCGCCCTGTGCTATGCTGCGTGGTGCTATGCTGTGTTGTATTGCATGATCACATTATGATGCTCAATTGTATGTCAGCACTCCCTCTCACTGTGCAACCCTTCAGTGATAGGGCCTAGGTTTTGTATGTGCTCATATCTTCAGGGCAAGCTCAGGCCCTGACACTTGTGAAATGTGTGTTATATAAATATTGCATAAGTTGAGTCACTAAGAGGAAAAGAAAGTCAGAAAGCACATGCCTTAGCGCGAGAACACTAGCCAATGACACAGTGTATGACCTACCACATGTTCTCAGGGTCCCCGAAGCTGCCCTTTGTGTATTATCTTCCACAGGTCTCACCATCTTTCTTATTGGGTCTAGTTTTTGTTTTTTTGTTTGTTTGTTTGTTTGTTTGTTTGTTTTTTTAGAGAGAGGGAGAGAGAGAGAAACATCGATGTGACAGTGAAACATAGATCAGCTGCCTCTTGCACATCCCCTACCAGGGATCGAGCCCGCAACCTGGCATGTGTCCTGACTAGGAACTGAACCAGCAACCTTTCAGTGCACAGGATGATGCCCAACCAACTGAGCCACACTGCCCAGGGCTAGGTCCAAATTTTCTGCAACAGTTTCCTCATGTGCAATATCTTAAACTACAATTGTTCCAATTTTGTCAGTTTTCTCTCATCTTCCACAGAGAACTTTTTTCTTTTTTCATGTTAGAAATCTAAGACATTGTTAACTAACATTTACTGAGCCCTTACTATTCATTTAGTCGATAAATACGTATTGAGTATTTACTACATGCCAAGCACTGTTCTACATATATTATCAAATAGAAGCGACAGAAATCTGCTCCGTCTGTCTCTGTGCTGGATGTTGCCTACATATGTCATCACTAAGTGATGGTGTGATAATGCACTTTCCAGGTGTTCTGGCGTACTTCAACCTAGAGACTGGGAGAAGTTTCTAATTTACATTCATCTCTTTTACTCTATTTTGAGTGGCAAAAGAGACCATCCAATGACTGCCGTGGCATATCCCTTTATGCAAATTCCACCCAGCTCCTTTTCTGGCTCACAGCTCTCCACTGTTCAGTGCTGAGTGGGCACCCATGAAAACTGCACTCTCGCCCCTGGGGTACATCCAGCCCAACTGTGTAGCGGGTGAGGTGACTAAGAGCATTTTGCACCCAGGCAGCAGCTGTGTGCCTGGTTCTTACAATCATCATTATTATCAGGGTGACAGCCACATGAACAGAACTCTGAAACACTTGATTTGATTTGTAATCCCTTGTTGAATCTAGGGACTACTGAAGAGTAAAAAGAAGACAGTGGATCTAATTTTCCTACTTAAATAGTATTTTTAAAAACATACACAATGAGCCCTGGCCGGTTTGGCTCAGCGGTTAGAGCGTCGGCCTGCGGTCCAGAGAGACCCGGGTTCGGTTCCCGCGAAGGGCATGTACCTCGGTTGCAGTTTGTCCCCGGCCCTGGTTGGTCGTGCGGGTGGCAGCCACTCGATGTGTCCCTTTCACGTCGATGTTTCTCTCTCTCTCTTCCTCTCTCTCCCTCCCACTCTATCTGAACAAAAAATGAAAAATGTCCTCAGCCCTCGGGTGAGGATTAAAAAAAAAAAAAAAAAAAAACATACACAATGACATATTATTTTCCTGGGGTAAAAAAACAACATAAAATTTACCATCTTAACCATGTCAAACTCTTTGGTTCACTGGTGCTCAGCATGTTCTCATTGCTGTGAAACAGATCTCTAGAACTTTCTCATCTTGCAAATCTGTAACTCTGTACCCCATTAAACAACTCCCCCTTTCTCCCTCCCTGAAATATCTTTACATGGCTTTCATATACAAAGTTTATAGAGTCCAGTCCTTTTTCTTGCATAGGTCTCCTAAAGCACAGAAGAAAATCGAAAAAGGTCCTCAAATTGCTGTTTGTGTTTCTCTATGAGTCATTTTGTCCATTTGTAAAAATCAGTGGCTATCAGAGAGATCCTTGAGTGGCTTCAGGCCTTTAAGAGGTACCCTGACCCCAAGTAGCACCAAGGAGTTGGGACACCTTTTGCTTGTTTGTGTTCTTTGGAAGAACTTCAAGAAACGTGTTCCAGGAGATAAAAGGGCCTCAGAGCTGTGGGCGCATCCCCTACCCCAAAATACTGCCATTCCCTTCCTCATCCCGCGCTCAGACAGTAATCACATGGCCTGCACTTAAACAGCTCTAATGACATCTTACCAAACCTGCGGTCACCGCTCATCATCCTCCCTCTATGACTGCTCCAGGTTTTGAGAAAACGTCACGACACTGCTCTTAATGTACCTGACAGTATTTGGAGTCACGTATCTGGTCTGGTTCTGTCTTGACTACTTAAGGCTTGCTTCCTTTCCTCCTGAACGAAATCTGGATTTAGGAAAGATGAAAAGAAAATATTTTAATAAACAGAGTATTAATACGTGACAGCTGAGTCTTCCACATTGGTGCATTTCACCCCTGCATCCCGATCAGCAGCACAGAGAGCAGCTGAACGTGGGATGCAGCCTGGGAGCTGGGGGCCCTACTGGGAACCACCTGTTTGTGTTGTTTGGTCTCAAAATCTCTGATGTCACCCTTCCTCCCATGCTTAGTCCATGTGGTTCAGGCAGAACTAACCCACCCCTGACTGAAGAGGGCGATGATGGAAGCCACCATGTTACCCCTATCTCTGGATACGGCTCTGGGAGTGGCCTCTTGCCAGACATGCATGTCCAGAGCAAGATGCAGTAACAAGTGCTATAATGTAACTTTCAACTCCAGAGTAACTTGGTCAGCGAGACTCAAAGTGAACAGATCACAGTGAAGGTTATCAGCTCAGTCTGATCAGAAGGACAGCTAGGAAATTAGACCTATTAAAGACTATGGAAATAAAATGAGATTTCATTAAGAAACTGCTAATGAATTAGGAAAATGTAAAGGCAGACCCAACCCTGAGAACAGTTTGAGAATTGAATCAAGTTAAAATATTCCCAAACTATATTAAATGTCACATATATCTGAAATATATCAAAACTTATTTTTTAACAAAGGTAAAGTAAGGCATGCTATTTCCACCCTGAGCTTTTGAAACATTGATATATTAATATATTCTCTACAGAGAGTTGATTTATCCATCTCCTATTTCAAAAAGTATTTCCAGACAGTTCGAAGTGAACTGTGCCTTTGAGTTGAAGATTAACTTGTTTAGAAGACTTTGTGCTGCCAAAAATACCAAAAGATTACAAAAATAATAGAGGAGCTCAAACTTTGCTGATCATTACAATAACTTGATTTCTCTTGTGACTATCTACCTATTGATGCTCCAAAAAACAGGTATTTAAATGTGTGTGTGTGTGTGTATGAATGAAAAAGTTTTATGAAATATTGCTTTTCTTTACCACCTGCAATTCACTATTTTCTTTTCTATTTCATTCCATCTTTTTCTATTCTTCTATCTGTTTTGTTCTATCCTATGCTATTTCATTTTAAAATGACAATTGTGGCTCACAAAGTTGACTTCACAATTTACTAATGGATCCTAATGAGCAGTTTGTAGAACACTGCTCTAATTTAGAGTACAGAATGGATAAAAACAAGAAATGTCTTATCTCTGTACCAGCCCCAAGAACTTTGCCAATCTATGTCAGATTCACCTCCACACTTCTTTTTCATTCATTTATACCTTCATTTATTAGAGGAACATCTATGAAACCCCTGCCATAAGTTGGGCACTTGGCTGGTTATTGGGAATGCAGTGGTGGGCAGGAGAGATCCCAGAGCTTACAGGACTAACCAGCTCGAAGGGAACTTGAGTAAGAAGAGATCCAACCCTCTCGGGAGGGGCAGTACAGTGAGGAAGGAGGTGGAATGTGCTCTCACATCATAGCACTGGGGAGGCATTGACGCAGGAGTTTCCTGGTGCTAACAATGAATGCAGCTTTCTGAAAGGAAGACATTATACTTGGGTCTGATGACGTGAAGATGAATAAACAGCGTCCGTCCCTTCGCTGCTGCTAGTCTGATAGTGTAGGGTGGGCCACATATAAATAATTATAATACAATAAGGCATTAGACCAACATAACTATTTTGGAGTGGCAAGGAGTTAAGGAATAGTTAAAAACAGAGGAAATGGAGACTGCAAGTAGGGGAGGAAATGACAGGAGATGAAGGCAAACATTGGGGAAGGAGCCTGGTTGTGGGGAGTGATTTTCTAGGATAGGAAGAGATTTGAACATTTTTTACAGTTTGAGGGAAAGGAACCCATGGAGAGGCAAACACAGGGCATGATGAACTAATGCAGTACGTGTTGGTAGATTTGGGGGTAGAGACAGGAGATCAAGTGCAGAGGTGGAGGGATCCACCTGGGAAAAGTGACTAGCATGGTGACCACTTTACGGATAAAACAAAGGAATAACAGTCAAAGCCTGCAATGGCGTTGCATTTATTATGAAGAGTAAAAATATTATTTGACATGGTGGGAAATGTGTCATTAGCCACCTTTCCTCATTTCCTTGAATGATGTGTAAATAGCGTTTTGTCTGAAAGTACTCCTCAAATTACAAGTCCTCGCACCTTGGCCCTTTATTTCATTGGGACTGACAAAATGATATCTTTCACACTGTAGCCCTTTGTCAGCATGTATATACAGTAAAGTACAGGGGACAAAAGTGCAGAGCTTGATGTTTTCACCGAGCACATCTGTGTGTAACCAGCACCACTTTTCAGCACCCCAGAAGTCTGCTGGGACAGGGATCCCTACCAGTTATTCTCTCCAGCCAAGAGTAACCACTGTCCTGACTTCTAATGGGGGGGGGGGGAGGGGGGAACTTTTCAACAAGAAAAGAATCTAAGCTCTCCAATAAGTCAATCCACATGCAAGAAGCTATTTCTTTAAAAGTTATCCAAATAAGGATATGATTTCCAACCTGTTCCCAACTGTTTACCCAAAACATTTCCCTCACTCCTATATTGTTTGCTTTGTTGGAATAAAAGTGGAATGAAGAATAGGCCAATTAGAAGCTTTTTTCTGGAAGACTCCCCTTAGTAAACAAATATTTTGAAATGAAATGGGAAGAATTGAAGCCCAGTAAGAACCATGGGTTTATATAATAAGTAACCTGTCTCTGGCTGTCTCATGCATTTGATGCATTAGTGTCTTTCTAAAAACCAAAATGTATTTTCATATTATTTAAAAAATGAAATTCTGGAAAATACAGAAAAGTCAAACCAATCCACAGTCCATCACCCAGAGATACCCTTGTGTGTGACAGTGAAACACGGGGAACTGTTTCATGTCCATAGTAGGGAATGGTTAGATTACGGTCCATACATACTAAGACACTTTATATGTACGTGTTAAAAGATGAGGTAGAGCCCTGGCTGGTTAGGGTCAGTGGTTAGAGTGTTGGCCCACGGACCAATGAGTTACGGGTTCGATTCCAGTCAAAGGCACGTACCTCGGTTGCAGTTTGGTCCCTGCCCTGGTCGGAGTTGAATGAGAGGCAACCAATCAATGTGCCTCTCTCATGTTGATGTTTCTCTCTCTCTCTCCTTCCCTCCCACCTACTCTATCTGAAGATAAATAGAAAAATATTGTCCGGCCGGTGTGGCTCAGTGGTTGAGTGTCGACCCATGCACCAAGAGGTTGTCGGTTTGATTCCAGGTTCTGGGCCCAATCCCCAGTGGGGGCATGCAGGAGGCGGCCAATCAATGTTCTCTCTCATGGATATTTCTATCTCTCTCTCCCACTTCCTTCCTCTCTCTCTAAAAATCAATAAAGAAAAAAATTTTTTTTAAAGAAAAATATCCTCTGGTGAGAATTAAAAAAAAAAAAAAGAGCGCTATATGAGCTGACATGGGAACTATCCACCATCATCAATCTGTAAGTGAAAAAATCTCAGAACCATATGCATAAAATTATCTCACTTATGTTGAAAATGCATAAGTCATAAAGGATTTGAATGTATTTTTTTTTATCCAAAAACATCTTTTTTGGTCTCACATAGACACGACTTAAGTTTGTTTTAGGAGTCATTAAGGAACACTTTATTTCTGAGAGACAATGCTATTTGAGGACAATGACAAATGGCTATTTAATCACTTATTCAATGCATATTTATTGGTAAATAATGGTTTGGAAACCAATACAAAGTGTATTGTGGAAATGTCAAGCAGAGTTATCATATTTATAACATTTCCTATGAATTCATGATTTTTAGCATGTCATTCTTTTTTTGTGAGATATTAACATGTCACTAAGCCAAGTACTTGTTCAGCACATTACATGAGAAGCTAACCTCAAGATGCAGTCAGAATAATCCAAGTACAAGATTGTTATTGCCAATTGCCTTGAAGTTGGTGTCCTTGTTAGAAATCTAGCTGCTGGCTACCCTGTTCCCACCACCAAATGGCTCCTTCCCCTGCTTTTTTATTACTATGCGTTTTCAGAGCCCTCATCCAGGGTCCTCCTCTGCAAAGGCAACTGTTTCACTCAGGCAGAATGAGATGCAGTTTTCTTTTCACATATAATTGTAATTATTTACTTCAGGGGCTCTCCAGTAGATAATACATCTCTTAAAGGCAAGGATAATGCCGTATTCTTCTTTAGAACCCTAGCCCCCGGCACAGTGCTCAGCATGTACAGGGCTGTCCCGGAGATACTGCCAATGTTTAGATTATGGCACTTCCATGTCAATGGTACTATCTAAAAAGCAGGTCTTCTTTTATTTTATTTTTTATAATTTTTTTTTATCCTCATCCGAGGACATTTTTGCATTTATCTTCAGATAGAGAGGGAGGGAGAGAGGGAGGAAGAGAGAGAGAGAAACATCAATGTGAGAGAGACACATCAAGTGGCCACCACCCACACAACCCCAACCAGGGCCAGGGACAACCAAGGTACTTGCCCTTAGCGAGAACCGAACCTGGGACTCTCCGGTCCATGGGCCGATGCTCTAACTGCTGAGCCAAACCAGTCAGCGCAAAGCAGGTCTTCTTTTACATCAGTGGTTCTCAACCTTCCTAATGCCGCAACCATTTAATACAGTTCCTCATGTTGTGGTGACCCCCAACCATAAAATTATTTTTGTTGCTACTTCATAACTGTAATTTTGCTACTGTTATGTCTTAGGCGACCCCTTGAAAGGGTTGTTCGACCCTCAAAGGGGTCGCGACCCACAGGTTGAGAACCACTGTTTTAAATGAATATTTCCATCTGAATAGTTGTGGAAGATTTTATTTTCCTAAAAATGACTACCATACAATGGGAAGGTGACAATCCTCCCACCAGGCAGTGTGGCCTATGTCCTCTCCTCTTGAACCTGGGCAGACCTCTGTAACTACTTCCATCTATACAGCACAATTGCAAGTGATGTCACACGACTTCCAAAGGTAGGTCATAAAATGCCATGGACTTCTGCTTTTTCTTCCTGGCACACCTGCTCTTGCAACCCAGCCACTATGCAAGGAAGCCAAGCAGGCTCAGTGACAGGCCTCATGTAAGTGTTCCAGCTGAAGTTACAGCTCTCAGCCAGCATCAACTGCTAGTCATGCCAGTGTGTCTTCAGATGGCTCCAGCCCCTAGCTGTTGTCACCAGCTGATGCTGCAGGGAGAAGAAAAAGGCTGTCCCTGCTGAGTGAGCCCTGTCCAAATTACAGATTCGTGAGCAAAATAAGCAGCAGTGGTTTTTTTAAGCCACTAAGTATAGGTAGGTAGCTTGTTATACAGCAATAGGTAACCAGAACGGCCAGCCACCACTAGCTCACCTGCCATGGAAATGGAGGGGAGGGTTGGTGCCCCAGACCCCTCTCTTCTATTTCCTATTCTTATTCCAGGCACAGTGAGAAGCAACATAGCCAAATGGAAGTAGGGTTAGAATCAGTAGGATGACTCCAAGCTAGGACAAAAGTCCCTAGTTAAGTAGGGCCCATTAACTTTCTTTTTATTAAATTAATTGATTTATTTTTGTTACAGATGTTTCTCTTTTTCCCCTCATTGACACCCTCCTCCTAACCCCGCCCCCCCCCAGCATTATTGTCAATGTCCTTGCTTACACATACATGTGTAAAAGTTATGTGGTTTATCTCTTCCCTCCCCCCACATCCACCTCTTCTGAGGTTTGTTAGTCTGCACCTCACTTCTATGTCTCTGGATCAATTTTGTTCCTCAGCTTGTTTTGTTCATTATATTCCACAAATAAGTGAGATCATGTGATATGTGTCTTTCTCTGATTGTTTGTTTCACTTAGGATAATATTCTCCAGGTTCTTCCATGTTGGCTCAAAGGATAAGAGATCTTTCTTTCTTACAGCTGCATAGTATTCCACTGTGTACATGTACCACAGCTTTTTTATCCACTCATCTACTGATGGACACTTTGGCTGTTTCCAGATCTTAGCGATTGTAAATAGTGCTGCTATGAACATAGGGGTACATATATTCTTTCTGATTGGTGTTTCAGGCTTCTTAGGGTATATTCCTAGAAGTGGGATCACTGGGTCAAATGGCAGTTCAATTTTTAATTTTTTGAGGAAACACCATATCGTTTTCCATAGTGGTACCATTAACTTTCTTTTTTTTTTTTTTTTTTTTTAATCCTCACCCGAGGACATTTCTTCATCCTTTGTTCAGATAGAGTGGGAGGGAGAAAGGGGGAGAGAGAGAGAGAGAAACATCGACGTGAAAGGTTCACATCGAGTGGCTGCCACCCGCACGACCAACCAGGGCCGGGGACAAACTGCAACCAAGGTACATGCCCCTAGCGGGAACCGAACCCGGGTCTCTCTGGACCGCAGTCCGACGCTCTAACCGCTGAGCCAAACCGGCCAGGGCCCATTAACATTGAAAATGAATTTGTGATGCCTGGATCTTTTTTTTTTTGAAAAGGCAGAGAAAAATATGTTAAGCAATTACAGAGTGATTGTGGCAGATTCTTCTAATATTTCACTGATGTGTCAAAATCCTATTACAGGTATGAGAAATTTATTCTCTAGAGCTGGTGTTTTGTGATCTTGTGATGAAGAGCCTGCTACTTGCTTCGGGATGCTTCAAGATTTGCCCCAACTTACTAAACAGTCAGTGGGAACAGAATGTGGTTATGAACCTCATCAATGCTTTTGACACATTAAATCATATCGCGATGAAAATATCACACAGGAATGAAGGTTGTGATGTAGATGAGTTAACTGCCTGGCTCACGGACACGGGCTGTTTTCTTTCCTGGGAAATTACTTGTGACAGTTAAATTAACCTTAAGGGACTTGGAGGTTGGCAGAGATTTGCATACTTTCCCCCCATTATTTATGAACTGCCAAGTTCTTTTGAGAGCACAACAGTGCACTTTTATATTAACAATGAAATACATTATTTGGGAGGAAGCAATGAAGAATGAGATTGAAGAAACCAGCTTGGGGCTTATCAACCATTTCCATCTGTGGAAAGACTGCAGCACAGAACCTTGAATGGCACTGCCTTGGTTCTTTAATAAGATAAAATGTAAACTATTTTTTGTTAAGAACTAAAGTCTATGAGATTCCAATTTTCTTTTTATTGTCTCACTTAAGTCAAACTACCGATTTTTGTCCTTGAAAATGGCAGCTGTCGAGTCCACAGGAGTCTCACTGTGGCTAACGAGGATGCCTTCCTTTAGACAGCCAACCAAACAGATGCAAGCACTTCCACCTGCTCTCTGGCAGGCAATACCCTCACTGATCAAGTTGGAAGAAACAGACATCAACATCCTCTGTTTTTCCCTTTAATTTTTTTTTCCTCTTTTCTCTTTTGCCTATAATCTTGAGTGGTTGCTGACTTAAGCAAACTACAAATCTGATTCCTAATCACATTTTTAAAGTTTTAAAATCAGGGCCAATTTCTAAAAGGAGGCGGTCAGCATCCACTGTTATGTGGACGTCCTCCGGAAGCTCCACTCTACCCTACTGCCCAAGTCGCAGAGGGCTGAGATTCAGTAAAGATAAGTATTAAACCCAAAATATTGACAGAGCCTATGCAGAAAGATGGTCATCTCAGTATTGTCTGTGATCTTTAAAATGTCTAAAAGTTAAAGACTGTCATGTATATTGCATACATACAGAGCTTACATGTTATGGTTATGAAGACCATTTAGCAACTGGGAGATCTTATATGAGACAGTAAGTACCGCACACTGTATAGTAAGCAGACTACGATTACAGCTGTGCAAGAGAGAGTTCATAGAAAAAGGAAGGAAACATATTCAAATGTTAACAAAGGTTGCACTAGGGTAGTAGAATAAAGGGAGATTATTTTTTTCGTTTCTCATTTTTCTCTACATCCCGTAAAGGTGATTATGTTATTGTTATAAAAAATTCTTTTAAACAATTGTTAAATACTTAACAATGCTTGAATCCAGCCGGGGAGAATAGGGATCATTTTGAGCTACAGCTAAATATGGAGTAAGTCTTGACAGTGGCCCTTCCTTCTGTTACCCAGATTCCCAAGGTACATAACGGTGACTTCCATCAGTGGGCACAGTCCCCTTACAAATAAACTCTGCTCCCATTCCTAAATTTCCTCAAAAGAAAGAGTCTTTGTTTGACTTCATCTAGCTCCTTTAAATCCTCAACCCTGCACACAACCTGGAGTTAACAAGGCATTCTGTTTATAAGTAGGAGTGAATAATATTTTCCGTTTAAATTTAGAAAATAGCAAAATGCATGTCAGGAATTGCAAAGCTGTTTTTGAGAAAACAAGATTCAGTCTGCAGGAAGAGATAATGAAGAATATATGATATGATGCCATCAGAGTTAAGCCTAGTTTTGAGGGGGAAAGCCTTAAAACTTGAGTAGGAAAGCCAGTAAGGAGAAGTGGAATTTGCAAAATAGATGTAGTTGAACCACAAACTTTACAGACAAGTGTTTGTACAAACAAAAGTTAGATTATAAACAAAAATTACATTACTTGGATGGAGGTGGTTGGGAGAAGGGGTATTTTGGGTTTCCAAAGTGGTCTAGGGTTGCATACCTGCAGGCATTTTGGCTTGTTCTTCTTTCATAAGCATGTTACCAAGCTGTAGTTTACATGTGTACTTGGAACACAAATTCAGATTTTAGAGATTATCAAAAAGCTCTTGCTCTCTTCCCTTTGCTTTAACAAGGAGAGTTTTCTCCTGCTGCCTAAACAAGTTTAATCTTGGATGATTTTGGTTTTTCCTGTTTAATACACACTTTTGTTTAAAAGATTATTCTAGTTACAAGTATTAATAATAGGCTAATGCAAAATTTATATAAAATGGTGTTTTAAAATGTTCATTTTGCTTTCTACCCTGCATGCATCCAAAATAATTCCATCAAAACTTTATATTCACTTCCCAAATATAAAAATCAATATACCTGAAATTCTGGCTGATGTCTTTCAGGTTCATGAATATTATTATTATTTGCATATATCTGAAATAAAGGCAAAGGGCCAATAACATTATCTGTGCCTTGCTTGAAGCCATTTTTTCCCAAAGAGTACCATTAAAAAGTACCATTCTCTTAGCAAATCCATTTCATAGTCTGACATGTGGCTGTCATAGTTCTGTTAATATGGTTATAAGAAATTCTTCAAAAAGTAATCAATTGGGCCCTGGTCGGTTTGGCTCAGCAGTTGGAGCATCAGCCCGCCGACAAGAGAGTCCCGGGTTCGGTTCCTGCTAAGGGCATGTACCTTGGTTGCAGTTTGTCCCCCGCCCCGGTTGCGGTCGTATGGGTGGCAACCATTACTCAATGTGTCTCTCTCACATCAATGTTTCTCTCTCTCTCTTCCTCCCTCTCTCTCTTCCACTCTATCTGAAGATAAATGCAAAAAAAAAAAAAAAAGTAATCAATTGGGTATAACACCTAAACAAATTTTCTCCACATCTTCTGGGCCACAACCACTCAACCCCCTAGAAAACAACAGACATGGCATGGGGAGCTTCCCATTTTTTCCAATGGTAGTCCTGTGATCAGGGCTCTATGTGAACAGTCTGCATCCATGACTGAACTAATGCCTATGGGGAATCCAGCGAATGCTTGTCACTCAGCTCTTATACACGAGTCAAGTGTGAGCCAAGTGCTTCGGACATGATTCATGCATGAGTCAGGCACTTGATTCACACCTACTTTTCTTTTGACAGTAATCCTTCTTACTGCTCTAATTTTAGAATGTAATTTTAGTAGTGGATTTAACCTGGAACAAGTCAAAATTATGTAATTAATTATACTCAGCTTCAAATATAATCACTGTTTAATCTCAGCCCACCAGCTTCACACCCCAGCAGAAATCTGAACACACAATGGCAGTCATGGGTGGGTGGGGAGGCCTTTTCAACTTGCTGGTTCCTATGGGCTCCCTAATTATATAAATTGTATTTATTTTTGCTTTAAAATATCTCAGGAATTAGTCAAGTTTATGCCATTTACTTGGACCTGAGGGCTTGGAAAAGTTAAGGGACAGTCAGTGAAGAGAACTACACTTAGCAATCCCTAAGTATGTTTCCTTTAACACTCATTTTGAAATGGTTTAATTGGTGTAATTTTTTAAAAAGTTCCTGTGGTTATATAAATTTGGTCTATGCTGGATTAAAAGATTAAGTAGGTTTCTCTACCCTAGGGTTTCTTGGTCTCTAATATGTTAATAAATGTTGTGAATAATTTCCAAGAGGTGAGATATAAAATGTTTCTCAAATTGCTTTGAACAGAGAACACTATTTCCTTTAAAAAACACAGCAGCAGCTCTGGACAGCGTGACTGGGTTGGGCGTCATCCTGTGCACCAAAAAGGTGAAGGCTGGATTCCTGGTCAGGGCACATGCCAGAGTTTCAGGCTCCATCCCCCATAGGGGGCGTGAAGGCAGCCAATCGATGTTTCTCTTCGTGTCCTTTCCTCTCTAAAAATCAATTAAAAAAATCTTAAAAAAATAAAAATAAAAACAACAGCAGCTTTATTGAGGTATAATTTACATGATATGAAATTCACTTGTTTTAAAGTTGGTTAAATGATTTTTCGTGAATTTACAGAGTTGAGCAATTACCACTAAAATCCAAGTTTAGAACATTTCCATTGCTTCAAAAACATCCCTTTTTCCCATTTGCCATTACTCCGAATTCCCACCTCAGGTAACCATTAACCTACTTTCCTTCTTTATAGATTTGCCTCTTCTGGAAATTTTAACTGGCTTCTTTCACTCAGCATAATGTTTTTGAGGTTCATCAGCTTGTAGCATGTATCAGAACTTCATTCCTTTTTAGAGACAAAGAGTATTCCATGTAGATATACCACATTGTTTTTTATCCATTCATGAGTTTACAGGCATTTGGATTATTTCCACTTCCTGGCTACTGTGAACTATTATGAACATTCATGTACAAGTCTTTGTGTGGACCCACTGTTACTTCTCTTGAGAATATACTTAGGAATGAAGTTGGGAATCACATGGTAGATTTCTGCTTAATTTTTAAAGAAACTTCCAAACCATTTGGATTCCCACCAGCAGTGTATGAGAGTTCCAGTTACTTCCACATCTTCACCAACTAGTCCTCTTCACCAACTAATGGGTCTGTAGTGGTATATGAGTTCCCTGATGGCCAATAATGTTGAGCATCTTTTCATGTGTTTATTGGCCATTCATATATATCCTTTCTCAAATATCTATTAAATTTTGTGTCCATCTTAAAGTTGGGTTATTTTCTTATTATTGTGTTGCGAGAGCTCCTTATATTCTGGGTACAAGACCTTAATCAAATATGATTTGCAAATATTTTCTCCCTCTGTGGTTTTTCTTTTTACTTTTTTAATGGTGTGTTTAAGCATAAAAATGTTTAATCTTGATGAAGTTCGATTTACGAAATTTCTTCTTTTATTGCTTGTGCTTTTTCATTGTATCTACGAAGGTCACGAATATTTATTCCCATGTTTTCTAAGAGTTTATAAATTTAGCTTTTATATTTTGATGGATGATTCATTTGGAGTTAAATTTGAGTGTGATGGGAAAGAAGAATTTAAATATATCTTTTTGCATGTGGATATCCAATTGTCCCAGCATCTTCTGTTGAAAAGACTATCTTTTCCCTACTGAATTGCCTTTGCACCTTTGTTGAAATTCAATTGAGCATAAATGTAAGAGCCTTTAATATGTTAATGATGTTGTGAATCTCCAACTGGGAGGATATAGAATGTTTCCCAAAATGTTTTTAACAAGGAATCCTACTCTTCCCCACTCCCCCCACCCCCCTCTTTGAATACACAGGCTTTCACCAAGGTTTTCACTGCTGTCTACAGAACACACTTCAGGGAAAGCTTCTCTAAGTACTCAGGGCTCTAACTTTTGCTTGCAACTTTATTGCTTGTTTTTAGAGACCAAGAGGATGAGTGTTGCATTTGAAACTACAACACTGAAGACATAATTTCTAGTAATGTGCTTACAATCAGTACAATAAGCCATCTCACTATGCAGAAATGCATGTAAAGGCTGTGGAAATATTTGTTATCAAATTAGGTCCATATTTTACACACATATACATATACATAAAGGGAAGTTTTTATTTATGGGCTTAGTAGATGAAACTTTGGAAGTATGGAGAATTCTGCAATGGTATTTTTACATTTTAGGGCAATGCGTCTTGCTTGATCATGACATCTGAAAGTAAACATCAGTAGTAAGGTGTTACAGTAAGGAATACCTACTTGTATATACTTTATAACACACACATATATTATATACGTATATACACACATGTTGGAGATATATTTTTCCTTTTTAAAGGATTTTGTCTTAATGTTCTTTGTTTAAAAATGTTTTTTCTTTATTGATTTGAGAGAGAGAAACATCAATGAGAGAGAACATGGATTGGCTGCCTCCTGCATGTGCCCCCACTGGGGATCAGGCCCAAAACCTGGGCATGTGTCCTGACAGGGAATCCAACCTGCGACCTCTCAGTGCATGAGTGGATGCTCAACCACTAAGCCACACCTGCTGGGCTGTCATAATGTTCTTATTTAACTAAATATAACACAAAATGCTCCATAACTGCTTAACTGACCTTGTTAAAATGATAACACTCACTGAAGCATTATATTACTACAACAGAAAAAATAACTAAGTACAAAAATAAAAAATGACATCAAAACAAGTGTCTCTTTATCAGCTTGTTATTTATCTGCAGAGGAAGAAAAATATAAAGGTCCCTGATTGGTGGTGGTGGTGTGTGTGTGTGTGGGGGGGGGCGAATATGTTGACGAGGAGAACTCATCACCCTGAATCTGGAAAAACAGAGCAAAAGCGCGCTGACTGGGAGCCTGACGCCTGGATGACCCAATGACAGGCGCACGAGGTTCTAGAAACCCACAGAAACAGCAGCCAAGCACATGGGTGTCCCACCAACGCGTGCCAAGGCTCCTTCACTTCCCTAACCCACGGTAGCTTTTCTAACCGGACCTCTTCCTGCTAGTCTAGAGCCAGCCTTCTTTTTTCAGAGCAATGCTATTTTCTGAACATTCTAGATGCACCATCTCACCTTATACGCAAGAAGCGACTGCATCCCTAGCCGCTAGCTTAGTCGGTTAGAACATCGTCCTGATACCCCAAGGTTGCGGGTTCGGTCAGGGGACAAACAAGAAGCAACTAATGTCTACATAAATAAGTGGAACAAATCGATGTTTTTCTTTTTCCCTCCTTTCCTCTCTATTAAATCAGTAAATAAAAAAAATTTTTTTAAGTGACTGCATACGCCAGTGCTCAATGGATAACGACAGCATTTTGCTTTTGGCGGCTCTAGGACTCCAAACATCATGTAGAGCGGAAACTGCATTTCCCTGCGAAACTTCGGCCCATTTCGGGCGGGACTGGGGTGTAAGGCACCCCCGCTTGGTCAGGGGAGACATGCTGTCTAGGGAGGCCCCAGAACCCTCGTCCATTTCTAGCCTCGCTCTACTTTTTAAGGAACCTGAGTGCTCGTCTGAGTTTAAATCTCAGACCTTCCTCGCGGACGGATCTCAGCAAGTCGCTAATGTGGAAACCCGCTCGCCCCGCGGCCTGCCACTCGTTACCTGAAACCGCGCTCGAGGTTCGCTCAGTTTTCGGATTGCTTCCCCAGGAGAGCTGACACTTCCGGGCTACCCCCCCCCCCCGCCCCCAAGAAGGCCGTTTGCTGAGGTTGTTTGTGGAGGTTTGTCTTCGGCCTGCGTGTGTGGGCTTGTGTTTTTTTCTCCGAGGGTCTGTCACGCTTACCTACGGAGCCCCGCCGTCGAAGCCGAGGCGCGAGGCGCGGGCCGCACCGAGTTAAACAGCCACGGCGCTGCCCCCGTGACCTTGGCAACCGCGCGGGGGGCGGGGCCGGTGACGTCACGGCCGGCGGCGCGGAGGGGAGACCGGGGGCCTCGCGAGGGCGGCGGGTCCTGCACGGATGGAGGCGGTTTGCGTTCTGCCAAGTATCGGGCGCCCACGTCTCTGTCCAGCGCCGGGGCTGCAGGGGGATCTCTTCTCGGCCCCGCGCAGTTCTGCACCTCTGGACAGTTTCAAGATGAATGGGGCAGGAGGCCGATGGAGCTGGATGCGAACGGGAAGACGTTTCCGCGAGGGCCAGGGGCGCGTAGCTTTCCCAGGAGAATCCCAGTCTGGGAGGTTCTTCTCCCCAGAGAGGCCTCCCGAAGTGAACTAGGAGGCTCCCGCCTAGAGCGGCCTGCCAGCAGGGGCCAGGAGACTTTGGGTAGCACGGGAAGAAGAATCCGTGCAGTGGTGGGATGATGATGCAGCTGTCCACCTGGCTCAGATTTTCATGAGCGAGAAGAGGGATAGGAAATTAATATATTTGCAGTCATGTGTAAACCAGCCGTTGTAAAATGCATGTAGTTCTTATTCCTCGGTGTTGGTTCCATCTTCAGCACATCAGTTCCTCCTTTTTTTTTTTTTCTTTTCTGTAAAGCTCGGACACACACCACTCCTACGGGGTGGTTACATACAGATAAACTCCCACAACACTGGCGGTAACCACTAGGCCGTTTCTCAGCCTGTTAACCTCGGTGCTCCACCTTGCACAAGAAATAACAAGTGTAGTTGGCCAGTGATGACATTGGTTAGGAAATGTCCCGCAAATCTGAAAATTCCAGCACACTGACTATATGTTCCTACCTAATTACTTGCACTCTTCACATCTCCATTCCTTCTATTTACTTTACAAAGAGAAAAGCCCTTTGAACCCAAACATTTATTGACCCCAGTCCCAGACAAGTCACAGAAGAGGCCAGAGGGAAGGCAAACCTCCCGGAATCTAGTTCCAGCATAAGCAAAACTGCAGGGACTCCCTGTGCAGGAGTTTGCCCCAGGTAGCCAGATTTGATTGAAAAACATCTTCATACAGCCATTCCAAATATAAGTACAAGTATATTTACAAAATTGAATGTAAGTGATTTTTCAACTGTCCACACCACCACTTCCTTCCTGTAGGTTGACTTTAATTACATTAATACATTTATGCATTTAGATTAAATTAAAAAGAGGAGAGAAGAGGTAGGTTGTGAAATGACCTGGAATAGAGGCACCTATGCTGAAAGTGTCCTTATACTCTGGGAAATTTTCCAGAGGAAGATGAGGAAAAATTAAAGCAGGAATTGTTCCCATGCTAGGTTAACTTAAACTGTGTTTTTCATTTGCTTAGATATATTTGAGATGGAAAAAAATTCCTCCCATTTATTTAAAACCAATTTATTGATACTTCTTGTGAATTATAACTTTTTTTTTTTTTTTTACTTTTAGACACGTGGACAGAAACAGCTATACTGGTTAGAAAATGAATTTTATTTTCTAGAAAAGTAGAGAATGTGAGGGCACCTACAAAGTGAGGCTTCTTGTCATAAAACTTGGATTTCAGAGTGTTGTTTGAAGGGCAATATTTATATGTACCCATGTGTCCATCATTTTATAATCACAGTCTGTCTGGACAAGCTCTCAACCTCAGTGTTGCACTGCTTTGGGGAAACATCACACCTTTTTACACCCAAGGAACTTAAATTTATTTCAAAGAATGGTAAATTGGTTTTGAAACCCTCAAAGTGGTTGTTCTGCATAGAACAACCTCTCTTGTCTGAGAAACTGTGGTGGATTAAAGATGGCTGCAAATTCTTTGTCACCACCTCTCCCAGCCTCCTCCAAGCTACCCAAGGTGGAATTTATTTCCCCTCCCCTTGAATATGGGCTGGCTCTGGGACTGCTTACTTAACAGAAAACCTCGGAGGTGGTGGTATGCCAGCTCAGGGTCTAAGGTTTAAGATGACCTGGAGGTTTTCATTTTCTGTCTTTTTCTGGAGCCCCAAACTGCCACACAGAGAGATCACATGTCCTGTGTAGAGAGGAAGGAGGCTGGGCTCCTCAGGGTGGCCTCCAGGGGCCTTCAGCTCTAGCCATCCTTTGGAAGACACCAAGGGAAACCAGCTGAACCACGGGTTGAGCTGTCAACCCACAGAAGCTAGAAAGCAAACAAAGTGGTTGTCATTTTAAGCCACTAAGTTTGGGGTAATTTGTTCTTAGCAAGAAATAACCAAAATAGAAAGTGAACCATTTGCTGGTACCATATCTCTTGGTTAGCAGGGAAGAGCTTTGCTTTATTGGGAAGACAGCTAGACTTGCTTCTCCAGATTGAGCTTTGGCTAATGACCTATTGTGAATTACAGAGGGCTCAGGCAAGGGTTCCTGTAGTTGGGGAGGGTGGGGAGATGGGCTCAGAAAATTTGTGCAGAGTCAAGTTGGGAGTGGGGGGCAAGGAGTGACCTTTGGGCCTAAGCTGCTGGTGGCAGACATGAGGAACCAAATTAGTGCTGTGAATAAAACCAGTGATCCCGAGGCAGAGTGTTGGGAGGAGTGGGGAGGAATGATAAAAATAAATGCATGATTATTCAAATAAAAATGTTTATTCATATACCACATAAAATTACCTACCCTACTACACTTTGGGAAATGCTGCCTAGAAATAACACCCTTTTTATACCTCTTGGCTCCTTTTGAAGAAGCCCTTCATGAGAAAGTAAGTACATAGGGATTTTCTCATTAAAAAAAAACAACACTGGGATATGTTTTCTTGCATAATGAAACTCAGGTCTGTCTTCATGTCTCCATGTAACAGTCACACTTGGCCCCATCAACATGACTACACAGACACATTCATACACAGAGAAACACAACACACACACACACACACACACACACACTCTAATAGGATGTTGCTCAAACTGGCAAACATGAAGAAAAATTTTTAACTTTTGTATTTACAGAGTTTATTTGATATCAATGTTTTGGTGTATTTGAAGGAAATTATATTTTCAAATATGTAAGCATAAAATTGTAAAATTAAAAAATTACATGTCATTGATTTGTATAATTATCTTAG
Organism: Tadarida brasiliensis; assembly: GCA_030848825.1. Classification (NCBI taxonomy): domain Eukaryota; kingdom Metazoa; phylum Chordata; class Mammalia; order Chiroptera; family Molossidae; genus Tadarida; species Tadarida brasiliensis. The sequence continues at coordinate 31,933,722 of CM061272.1, forward strand.
CATTTAACTATTCAATTGGGATTTTATCATTAACCTTTTTAAAAAATCAAAATGAAGTATAGTATGCTCATTGAGTAAAAATAAACCTTCTCTTGATTTCAAAAAATTCCAATTTTTCCACCTTTTGAAATCTTGGGTTATGGTCTCTTGAGCATATATTTTGCCTGAGACCCATTTCTTTGAACTCCCATGTCTTCATTTATAAAAAGGTATTCATTCACCTGCTCCAGAGCAGGGTGGTTGCCATGACGGAATTCATGTTTAAGAGCTTAATGAACTGCAGAGGGGAACAGCTTGGCTGTCTTAAAGATGTAATATGTAGAATTTCATCTCATAATTTAAAAAATAACTTATTGTTGCAACTGTTTCTTCCCTTACACAGGAGTTACAAGAGCATTTTCTTAAAATCCCTAAACAGTTAATTATTTGGGCATTTTTTCAAAGTGCCTGGATTTTTAAAAATTGTATTTTATACTTACTAGACTACCTCTTTTGTATTTTTGGGGGTTGTTTTTTATTGATCTTAGAGAGAGAGGAAGGGGGGGAGAGAGAGAGAGAAACATTGATCAGTTGATTCCTGTACACACCCCGGCCAGGGGTCGAAGCCACAACCTGAGCATGTACCCTGACCAGGAATCAAACTGGTGACATCTTGGTGCATGGGACAATGCCCAACCAACTGAACCATACTGGCCAGTTACCCCGTTGGTGTTTTATTGTATGATGAATATCTCCTTTTCTTTGTCCATTTTTATCATGGACTTGTGGGGCTTCAGAGCTGTGAGCAGTCTTGGAAGTCACTGAGTTCTTATCTAGCCATTTAATTAGGTAGTGGTGGCCCAGAAAGTCATTTTTGCATGTGATTTGTCAAAAAGATCTTGTTTCTGTGACATGGCAGCTTCTTCAGCAGAGGAGGGTTTACTGTGCCTGAAGGTGAGCAGCAGCTGGGACACTCTGGCACCGGCCTTTCTCATGAGAAAAGCCTCTGCAGAATGCAGGAAGTCTTGCACTCTTAACACCTGCTTATCCACACTTCAGTTGCCAAACATTGGCATGGAGGCATGCACATGCCAGGGTGATCCCCTCATTCCAGGTCACCACATCTGAGCTGAGACATGGGCTGGTGAGATTCTTGCCCTTCTGTTCCTTACTCTGTGCCTTAGTCCCGACACTATAGCCAGTTCTCTGGATGTTTCTGAGCATGGCTGGATGCCTAGGAGGTAGCCTCTGCTTTCTACCTGATTCTGGATAAAAGTGATGATATAGTTTCTAGAACTTCGCTCCACAGGAAAAGCCAGCAACATTCCAGCTCTGAGGCCTCTTCCAGTGACACGTGTATCACAGAGCAGTAGACAGGGTGCTCTACCTGGCTGAAATGTGCTTGTCCAGGTACACTTGTGTTTGGGAGTCAGAGAGGGGTCCCCCCCCCCACACACACACACAGATCACTATGATGGAAGGATGAAGAGAGAGAGTGGAGAAGGAATCCCACCTTTGCCTTTTATAATCTGGGTGAGGTGGGGTCAGTCCTTTGGTCTCTCCAATACCCCAACTTCAGGTGGGCCTCACAGGGTCCGTGTACAGATTGCAGACGGTGTGTCTAATCTTACTGCACGCAAAACAACATCCACTGGTCTTTGTATCCAGGCAGAAAAGCCCAGTTGGACACCTCAGCCTGTCACTTGTCCCCATTGACTTCTCTGCCAGCATAGTCCTCATCCCAAGTCCTGTCTCCTCTTCCACTATTTAGTAATAGTTTTCTCCTGTGGCAGTGTCACAAGTCACACTTTATAAGACTCCTTTTTCTTTTCCTCATGCTAATGAGGTCCAGATACAGTGTGGTTGCTTTTATTTTTCTAAGAAGATCTATTGCTTCCTTTCTATGTAAATAGTACACGTGCTTAGAATTATTTGGTGATCAATACTAATTAGGTATTCTGTTTAGTGGATGTCCAACGCTTTCATTCCAGACTTTCATCTAGTCACTTTGAATTAGTTGACCCAAACTCTGTATTGATTAAATTGTTTTCTCCCCATTTGCCCTTCTTTGTAAGGGAAAAAAAAAATCATTCCGTTCTATTCTTTTCCATTTTAGACCTAAAAATCAGTCTGTGGGTATTAAAAAACAAAACAAAACAAAAAACCAAAGCATCAATAATATTACAGTAAAATGCTGCTTATGAAGTCAATTAAAATGAACTTTCGTTGAGACAAAAACTAGAATCCTATGAAAAATACTTAGAGCCTTTCTTTCTCTTTCTCTCTATCTCCCCTCCCCCATTCCTTCATTCTTATTTTCTAATAAATCTTATTCAGACTGGAGAGCCTACTGGGAAATTTTACTTTTAGTTTTGGGAAATGTCAAATACCAGTGGTGGGAATATCAGAATGTTTAAGCAAAGTTGCAAATGATCTCTTCTCTGTCACATGTGTTAAAAATAGTCATAGGGCATTCCCCCCTCCCCCCAATTCTGTAAAAGGGAAAAAAAAAATCACCTTTGGACTAAATTAATGAGGGAGTGCTTTCCTAAGGGGAAATCTTTTTAGAAAATGAAAAGAAACAAAAAGATTAGAACTTGCAGTCAGTCACAGCAGAGGGACGGGTTGGCCTGCAGTGTCTGCCCAGGTGGAGCACTAGGCCCTCATTCCTTCCCTGTCCGGGCCTTGGGACAGCACACAGGCCACTGGGGAAAGTGGCTCTGACCATGAGCAAATGCCCTTCAGTTTTTCAGTGGGAGGAAGAAGGATGAGTAAGTCCCTACTCTCTGAAACTTCCTGAGGGGCCTGGCCTCTTGGGCAGGGGTCTCACCACATCACCATGAAGTCAACTGAAATTCAAGCTTGACCCCTCAGCCGAGCCTGAAAAAGACGTTCTTCCCTTTAGTTCTCAGCCTCAAAGATGGGCCTTAGCACCCTTAGTGGTTTCCACCCCATCTCTCCATCTCTCCCCCGTCCTGGGCCCACCGATCTTCAGCCCAGCATTGCGGACTCTGCATAGGGAAATGTTACTCCTTTGCTCACTTTGGTCCCAAACACTCCACGTTTGTGTCTCCAGCACTCCTTCCATCTCCGTCCCTGAGCTGACTCAGGTGAAGGACTGTAGGACTGATTCGGACAGAAAAGAAGGGAAGATGCAGGCAAAGGATTCCAGGGGTTGGTATATTCTCATTATCTATTTACAGAGGCCAAATTCAGCAGAAAACTCTCGAACCCCACTTGGCTGTGAAGGTGCAAACACACACCAGGTGATGCTTAGTCTATCCTCCTAATTTGCAGGTGCCTAAAAATGAAAGGTAATAAAGAAACAAGTCAAAGTATAAGCAACAGGATAACCCAAACCCAGGATCATTGTGTCCTGGCTCTGTACAAAGAAAGGGACACGAGGGACAGAATAAACCACCTGTTCAATCTATAGACCCTTCCATGTCCTGACCTCTGTGGCTGTCAGCTTTCCAGTCTGAGCCACAGACTCAAATGGGAATTCCCAGGAGGCATTTGTGATTCAAAACCTCCTTCCTTGGGCAGATCCCCATGACCCTGTGTAGGAGTGAGTGTGACCGAGTCTGTGATCAAGAACCTCTGCTCACCTCTTGAAGACATTGTAGGGTCTGCTGCTAAAGCACTAGCTGCCCAATGAAAATCTCTGGCCAAGCTTGTCCTTGATGATGGGACAGCCCTTAATTATGTCCACATGGGCAAAGAGGTGTGTGTGTTGCACTTGGAATAACACTTCCGGGGAAGCTGAGGCTCAGCTGTGTAAGATCACTGAGCAAGCCACCTGGCTTCAGAAAGTGACTCCTTCAACAGGGACTGTCTTTGATCTATTTGATCTAAGTTGTTGGGGTCATGGTGACCACGGTTTCAGAGAACTCTCCAAACATTGGGTGTTATTCTCCTTACAGTCACTATAATAGTCTTCCTGGTTCCTGGGTTCTCTCAAACGCTTTAAATGCATGTGTGCAGCCGCTGGTGACCAGACAAATAATTTCCCTTTGCCTATAACGCCAAAAACATGATGAAGTCAGCTAAGGGACGGAGACCTTGTTATCCTAACCTATATATTCCAGTCAGAGGGCCAACCTGACCCTAACATCAATAGGAAATGGTAGCTCCCAGCACTAATACCTTAACTTAAAAAAAAAAAAATCCTCACGAGAGGATATGTTTGATTTTAGAGAGAGGAAGAGAGAGAGATAAACACTGATGTGAGAGAGAAACATTGACTGACTGCCTCTCATATATGCCCCAACCAGGGACCGAACCGGCAACCTAGGTATTTGCCCTCACTGGGAATAAAACCTGCAACGTTTCGGTGTCCCGGATGATGCTCCAACCTGGCCAGGGCTCCTTAACTTTTGATCAGTTCTAGCAGTACAACGAAGAGTATTGATTAAAGAGGGAACTGATAAAGTTAAATTGTATGCTGGGACCGCACAAAATGGAGGCTGCCGCAGTGGCCCAGCCCAGGTCACAGACCTAAACCTAAGTCAGCCTTAGGGGAAACACCTGTAGAGGAAACCTCACCTGCACCAACCACAATCCTCCAGCTCAGCTGTAGCCAGCTGGCCTTACCCTCGCAAATGAACCTGCAGCCTTGTAAGGAAATCCCTACCTCCTAGTAACTCCTGCCCTGTTTTCTCCTTGCCTCTTCTAAGGCTCCATAAAACTCACTCCAGCCACAAACCCCTCCACACAGCGCTCCCCTGCTGTGAGGGCCTGCACTCCCCAGTGCATGCACTGTTCTCCCTTGAATGAAGGACATCATACCCCTTACTTAAAAAAAAAAAAAAAAAAAAAAAAGTAAGTGCCCTGGCCCAGTGGCTCAGTTGGTTTGATCTTCCTCCTGCACACCAAAAGGTTGTGGGTTCGATTCCAGTCAGGGCACATACCTAGCTTGTGGGTTCGATTCCCAGGAGACAACAAATCGATGTTTCTCTTTCTCTCTCTCCAAAAAAGAAAATCAGTAAAAAACATATCCCCAGATGAAGATAAAAAAGAAAAAGTATATGCAAGTTAAAAAATAATATGGTTTATCGTTGAATTCAGAATATGTATTTTAAAATATTGCCAGAATTCTAAATCCTCATGTGAACCTACACAAACAACTTGTGGTTAGTAGATTTGGGCTTGGCAGGTTACTGCTTTCTATATTTCTAAAGTTTACAATGTTGTACAAATATTTATTAGAGGAAAATTTAAAAAAGGAAAATAACGACTCTTAAGTTCACACGTCTACCCAATACCAACAAACTGGATGAGACTGAGAAAGTTAGTTAATCCGTAAATATATTTGACCTATGGTTATATTCAGAATTATTCTAGATTAGATACAAGGGAAGTCCCACTCTTGTAGGGTATGAGGTCAGGGAGCAAACCAGCTCAGTGATGGCCTGCAGACTGCCGATGTGTGAATCTGGGCAGGTTGTAAGCCCTCTCTAAGCCTGTTTCTTCATCTATAAAGTGGGATAATACTGTATTAGTATTTGCCTTCTAAGTTTAAGACGTTTAAATAAAATGCTAATATCTATACATTGCTGAGAATAATGCCTGGAATGCAGTGAGCCCAGAAGAAGGTTCCATATCAACTAGTTGGGAAGCAGAGACCGGAAGTCATTCATTTCATGTCCAAGTAAGTTAGCATTTACAGTTTTATAGATGTAGTGGGACATCTGCCTACATGTTTAATCTTTTTTCTTTTTGGTCAAAGATAGAGTTGAAACCAGATGGGATATCATACAATTACAAACCTACAAGTTTTCCTGTTTCTTTTAGACTGGTACCTAATTTGGGAGTATGTGGGTAGAAGAAACCAAAAAACATTCCTTTGAGTAATACCTGAAAACAGGAATTAGAGATTAGGCTTTTCAGAACAACAACAACAAAAAAACAAAAACAAAATAAAAGCCCTGGCTCTACACACAGAAATACTGTTTTTAAGGCTTTAGAGGATTCTCTGACCTTTACTTTATGAAAAACGGACAATCTTACATTTGATTGGTCCATTTTCTGCCTTTTTTTTTTTTTTTTAAACCAAGTCCCCTGCCTGACAGCTAAACCTATTTATGGTGAGCACTGTTTTTTCAATTAGGTTTATTTTCATTTTCCCATAGGCCATGTTAGCTGAGAATGTCCAAAAGTTTATTTTTCTTTCCTTTTCCTTTTTATAATAATTTTTAAAATAAAATATACAGCACTTAAATCTACTGGCTTTCTTTTGAAATCCTAAGTCTGAAATTGTTTTTTCTCACACATTTCGGAGTGTGGCCTAGTCCAAGTTTGTGGTGAGCTGGTCCAGTGCCAGGATCACACCCATTTCGCCTACTCTGTGAGATGCCCTGAGCAAGCCTCAGCAAATGGTACTGAAGAACCACGATGAGTTTGTGACTTGGCTTTTCCCAGAAAATTTCAGATGGATATCAGAAAATACTGTTTCATTTTCCGAGCTTAATATGGGTAATAGGTTCTCTCCACGAGGCCCCTCGTTTTTTGGGGGGAGGGGGTGTGGACTCAAAACAAAACCCACATCACCTTTCTAATAGTCTTGCGACAGAAAGAAATCTCTGGTGGGACAGTCTGGGTGGGAGTTGTGATGGAGCGCGTCCTTCTCTGGGCCTGGTCTGCAGCCCTAGGGACAAGGACAGCACCTCCCCGAGGACTGCGGGCTGCTCGGGGTCCCCGCAACCCGTCGGGGGCGAGAAGGGGGGGCGCAACTGCAGGGTGGGCTTCGTCCCTCGCGCTCCGGCCGCTCCTGCTAGCGCTCGGTCACCCGCCGGCCACCGCGTCCCCACCCGGCCGCCGGCTCCCGCGCCGCCTCCCTCCCCTGGGAGTCCCGGCAGAAATCCGGCCCACAACCCGGCCGGGGCACAGTGCCCAGGAGGGCGGGGCGGGGCGGCCAGGGCCGCGCCCTCCTCCCCGGCTCCTGCTTCCTCCGCCCTGCCTTCCCTCTCGGCTCTCCCCACTCTCCTCCTCCCCCAGCTCACCTCCGCCCCAGCACTCCTGCTCCCTGCCCCCACCCACGCTCCAGCCCCTTTCCCGCTTTCCTCCCCCTTTCCCCTTCTGCTCGCTCCCCCCACCCCGTTCCCTTCCTTTCTTCCTCCCGGGGCCCTCCAGCTCTCCGCCTCCCCACCACCCCTCTCCCCTGTGCCCCTCCTTCCCACCCCCCCACTCCTCCGTGCGCCCCCATCTCCCTCCCCTACTTGGCCCCCCTCCAGCCCCTCCTTCCCTCTTCTCCTGCTCCTCCGTGCACCCCCCCTCCCTCCGCTACTCCTCCCCTGCCTATCCCCCACTCCTCTTCCCTGTGTCCCTCCTTCCCTCCTCTCCCGCTCCTCGGTGCACCCCTCCTCCTCCCCTGGACCTCTCCTCCAACCTCTCTCCCACCTCACTCCTCTGGACCCCTCCTTCCCTCTACCCCTGCTGCTCCGTGCACCCCTTCTCCCTCCTCTCCCCCACCCCTCTCCCCTGGACCCCTCCTTCCCTCCACCCCTGCTCCTCCACCCGGCTCACCCGGCTTGAGGAGCTCCCACGCGGTTGCTATGGAGGCGCCCGCGGCTGCTCGCTGCCTGGCGGGAGCTGCCCTGGGGCCCCGGGGACAGAGCAGTGACTCTGCCCGAGGCTCCGGCGCCTCGCCCCCTCGGGGCCCAGGAACAAAGCGCGCCCTCCCCCATCTCGGGAGTGGGATGTGAGACCTTCAGGCGCCCCCGGCCCAGAGGCTTAAGACCACCGCGAATCTGCTCGCTCCCAACCTCTGTGCGCCGGACCCCTGGGGTCGGGGTGACAGCTGCGCGCTACTGAGCTACCTTCCCGGCCCCCCAAGATCACTCCCGCTTCTCCCCCCCCCACCCCCATCCCGGAGGTGTCACTGGGGCCGGGGAACGGCCAGATGGCCCCATTTAACAGGACTGTCCCCTTTTGTTGGGGGCTGGAGCAAAGTCCAGGCCAATTTACATAGGAAAATGGGGTTTGTGTCCCCAATTCAGTGCAGTGCCCGGACAGCTGGTGGCTCTGTCATCATGTCAGGACCCCACAGCGTTATGTTTAAAGTGCCTTTATGTGTGCAGATGTGTGAGTGTGAATAGCTATTAGGTCCGGGCTTGGAGAAACCCAGCGTTCACAAAGGAAATTTTATCAGCCTGGTCAGCCTAGGATCATAGGAAGGGAAAAGTCTTCCAGAGGACTTCTGATGCTCTCTTACAGAATTCAGAGCTTATCATTTAATCCAGAAATCCAGAAAGCCAAATAGTTTGGATCTGAGGAGGATTTTGTAGTCTTTACTGTGTACACTTTGGTCCTTGGTCAGCATGTAAAAATTGTAAGGCTAAACATAAAAAGGCATAAAAAGGACTGCTAGGACTTAAACATTAATGTTGAAAGATCTGATCTAATTCATGTGATTAAACTACTTTAACTCAGCTGGTCTGAGTCGGTGCTGTAGTCTCTAGCAGGCTGAAAGCGATCATTAGTTTAGAATCAGTTTAAAGTGTGTATTTAAATGACAATGTTAGGACAGGAAGGAACTTCATTCTTATTTTACCAGTTAGGAATTTGAATCCCACAGATTTTCCCAAGATCATACAGCTCTGGAATTTATGATTGCAATTGTTCAAATCCATAAAAGTTGGAAGCTTTACGACACTAGATTTAGGAGCCCATGAAAATACCTTAATCTGGAAGGTCTCAAACCTTTCCACCGGTCCACTGGAGCCACCAACAGGTAATTCCCTAGAAGACAGGGATTGAGAGGAATTTTCCCCCTCAGCCTTTATATATTCATTGACTTGAGCTGTATTGGAGCCAGCCACTGGACATCTTCCAGAACACTGAACTGAAACTCAGGACTTTGTTTTCGTCAGAGCAATCGCTGTGTGACAAGATGGAAAATGTGTGGTTAGGATTTGAAATGGGAAATGCGTGAAATGTATGAAATGCATGAAATGGGAAATCAAAGCTGGGCTGGAACCCTCTCATGAGCTTTTTTCCAGGTGGGAGGACAAATGACTATGATGGAACCTGAACTCACCTTCTAGAAGGTAGGGCGGCTAGTTGGGAAAGGCTTTGATCTCCACAGAACGACAACACTAGCTACCTTTATCGCCATTGAAAAGAATCCTTGAAATGGGGTCTCTACTTCAGGGAAGAACTCTATTGGCTAAACCTTCTGCCTTTAAGCCCTAAATGAGTTTGTGATAAATTAGGAAAGAGTGCTTCCAGGGCAGATTTTGGTAGAGCTCTAGCACTCACGGATGGCCACACTGTACAGAATGTGAATTCACACACCACTTCAAACATGAGAAAGAGCAAGAAAGTACAACTGGGTTCTGCCTCTCATACGGATCAAGTTAGCAAGTCTCTTCTGCCTCCCATTTGCATGGGCCCATAGATGAGAATACCAAGTATATGATGAGGTTGTTAGATAATCAACACACAAACTTCTCAATTGTTGGAAAGGGAGAGTTTTTAGAATCACCAAAAATGTGTTATATTTTAAAAATACCTGTATACAAAGAAATTATTCAAAATTGACACTCCCGCCCCTACCACACACATATATGCTGCCTTATCCCCCTGCACTGCTTTATTTTGACTATTCTTTAGCTCTTGTATTGGTGAGCTATTGAGGTGTACAAACAACCCCACAACTCAACACCCAAAACAACAGTCATTTATTATAGCTCATGCATCTGGGGTCAGCAGGAGGTCAGTTGACGGAGGATGGTCACATTGGGTGGCCTGGCTGATGATACAGTCATCCAAGGGCCTCCTGAGGCTTTGCTTTGGACTGAGCTTGGCCAAAGAAGCTTAGCTGGGGCAGCTGTGCTCCACATCTTCTAACCTTCTCCCGGGACCAGCGGACCAGCATGGGTATAGTCTTCTCAAGGCCATGGTGGAAGAGCAAGACAGGCATTGGAATCACGAAGGCTTCTGGGGTCTATGTGTCAATAGAGTCAGGAGCTGACACACTGTTGTCTCTACCTCACTCTGTTGGCTGAGGCAGTCACATGGCTGAGCTCAAAGTCAAGGAGAAGGGATGAAGCCCAGCTCACTGCCAAAAAACATGATGAAGGGAGTGGACAGAGGGAAGGTAAAGAATTGGGGCCAGCCATTACTGTCATCAAACACAGCCCTTGTCAACATGTGACATCTATTTTACTTACTTGGACATTTGTTTCTCTTCCTGTTAGACCAGAAGCTCCATATGGACAGGGGCTTTTGTGGACTTTGTTTATTGCTACATCCTTGTGATAATGTCTGATAATATTGGATGAGTCCATTAGGTGGATCACATTAATTATGTTGGCTTATGTTTAAGGCCCAAATTCCCTGTGATAGAATGTAATTTCTTTAGTTTATCTTCATCTTCTGATTGAAAGACCACTGTTCACATTTGCTGATTGAAGAACCTGCTGGTTGTTTAGGATAAACATTATTTCTTAGACTTTAAAAACATTGCTAGATTTCAAAATAGTTGAACGTTTCTCTAGAACATATAAACAGGTACCACATAAAAGTAGATTATTAGGTGAGCAGAAAATCAGTAGGGAGAGGTGGGTTTTACCTATATTTTGTCAGAGAATACATTGTTTTTTCTTCTTTGGGAATAATACAAATATAAATCTCAAACTTCCAACATTTGACTCTAAAAAGTTCTCAAGACCTTTGGATTTGAACTGTTCCAGGAAGTGTGTGATACAGGGCAGCACCTACCCAAATTCCCATTGTTGGGCTTTGGGTCCACAGAAATGCAATCATTTCTCTCTCCCCTCCACCCCACTCAATCCAGAAGACAAACAGCAAAGGAATTTTATTGAGGTCATGCTTGAAAGGGGAATTCCTGTGCAGTATATATTATTTTATCTCCTTGAAATTTGAATCTGTGCTGCTAGTTTTTGACGGTGACAGATGGTGAGGTAGGAGATAAAGGAGGCGTTAATGCTCAGTTACATAGAGGGAAGCTTTGCATATGTCCATACTTGGCAGCAGGCTAATCTGGGACTCCCAGGAGGAAGCCAGGTCTGGAACACTGGAGTGAGCCTCTGAGGTTTCATTATCCAAGTGACTGACTCCTCAGATGGGCAGCTTCAGAGAGGAATCTGGAAACTTAGAGATGTCCTGAATTATAGTCATCTCCCCCCACCTCTCTCTCTCTCTGTCACACACACACACACACACACACACACACACTGGAGTCCCCACACAACGACTATTACAGGTTGTAAACTAAAAATGTTGCAAACATTTCTCAGAAAGGTTTCATTTACAAATGTACACGAACATGTTTGCCGTATTACTAGTGAGACCCTAAAAGCGCTCAGTGAGCCTACTTGAACCTTTGGTCTTTGGGTTGGGAGTTTGGAGGTTTAGAGTGTCCTTCATCCAGCAAACATTCACTGAGGGTCTACCGAGAGTGCACCAAATGCAATTTGGTGAAGCCCTTGGCCTAGGGAGCTCAAAGACATCTTGGGGGAAGATCTGCATGTCAGGCAATTTCAGTGCAGGGGGATAAAGGGTATGACTGGGGAAAGGGTGCCGTGGGAGCTCTGAGGAGGGGTGCCTGAAGACAGGGAGAGAAAGCAAACTCACGTGGTGATTGTGTCAAGCCTTCATTTGCTGAAGTCCTTTCACATTCATCGTCCCCTTCCCACCTGGCAGTTTCCCTGCTTGCAAGCTCAGGTGGGCATTGATTCCTCTGACACCCAGAGGACCAGGCAGCTGAAGGGTGTACAGCGGGGCTGGGGAAGGTCCAGCCCGTGGGCCATATAAGGCCCGAGAAATCAATACCAGCTAACATCACACGCCTCACCAAAGAGAAGCAGTTCCAGCCATCACATTAGGAGTGAGTTAATTAAATGTTTGACCAAATATAGCAGGCTAGTTTTTAAGTTGATAATTTTGTATGGCCTGCGAATGATGTTATAAATATCCAAATGGCCCTTGGCAGAAAAATGGCTCCCCACCCCTGGTGTACAGCCTCAAGGTCAAGTACACTTTGTAGAGGGTGGAACCTGCATCACACATGGGTCTCCCTTGCAGGGCTGTTTCCCTCCTGGACTTATCACTGCTCCCTCTCTCCTCCAGGCTTGGGAGACTTCCAGCTGTGTGGCCTGGTCCAGTCTTCCTAGGCCTTCTGTCCCTCGGATGGTCTATGATTCCAAGCATCTTTGCTTCTCTAGTCAGTCTGAGGAAGCTGGATGTGAAAGTAGTGTCAGTTTTTAATTCGTACTTTGCAGAACCTCGTGTGGCAGGTTGGTCTTCGTTTTTTTTTTTTTTTTTTTTTTTTTTTTTTTTTTTTTACAAATATCCGTTTCAAGATGAAGAATTGAGGAACTAGGGTCCCGCCACTTCTCTGTGGCCCCACAGTATCCTGGTGGGGTCTGCACTTACACTTCTGCCTCCTGAGTTACTGATTCTTGTTCCTCCATGTGGAATGGCTTTCCTAGGACCTTTCTCTCTCTCTTTAAATACAAGTTTCAGGTGTACAACATTATAATTAGATATAGGTACACACTACAAAGTAATCCGCCCCCCCCCCAAAGTCTAGTTACTATCCATCATTACACATTGACCCCTTCACCCCTTTTACCCACCCCTAACCACCTTCCCCTCTGGTAACCACCGATCTGTTCTCTGTCTCTGAGTTTGTTTTTGGTTTGTTTGTTCATTTTTTTTTTTTAATTCCACATGAGTGAAATCATATAGTGTTTGTCTTTCTCCTTCTGACTTATCTCACTTAGCATAATACCTTCAAGGTCTACCCATGTTGTCACAAATGGCAAGACTTTATTCTTTTTTTATGGCCGAGTGGTATTCCGTTGTATAAATGTACCACATCTTCTTTATCCAGTCATCTAAAAATGGACACATAGGTTATTTTCATATCTGAGCGATTGTAAATACTGCACATAGTACCTCTCTATTTTTATTTTGCTTCCATTTGTAGTGGGTGATGCTTGAAACTCTGTTCTATAATTAAAAGTCCCAAGCTAGATGTTTTAAAGTGTGTGTTACTGTTACTGCTGTGTAACTTGGCCTCTTCTGACTGATAGAGTTGATATTCCAGAGCCCCCCCTTTTTTTAACTGAAGGAGGAGAGAGTTTTTGTTTGTTTCTCTTGCTTCTTTTGTGGAGGGAAGAGGTGGGGACAGAAGGGACAATAATGGAAGGACTTGCCATGTGTCTGTCCTCCGTCTAGGCCCAGGTCTATTGGGAGCCCCAGTGGAGAAAGAAGTTGAGCTGGAAGCTGAAGGAACTCACCATTAGTGATTGTCAGAGTGTCTTGCTCTGAGTTTTCAGGGCTCAGTGACAAAGAGGTGCCCTGAAATCAGGAGAGGGCCCTGCCTCCTCCTTTCTCCCAGGACCCAGCAGTCCTGCGGCACCTCACAGACAGGTGGTGAGGACAGAATAATTCAGACGTGGTTATCTCCACACAGGCGAGCCACAAAGGCAGGTATGACATCCTGCAGTGACAGCAGGGGCAGAAAACAAGGGTAGATTTGTGATGGGGTGGCCAGAGACATTACTCTGGAGATACCCAGAAATAGCCGGGGAGACTCCGGTGGAGTGGCTGAGGTCCTGGCATTACCCTGGTGGTGCTAAGAGCTGCTGTCATTTGGAATTAATATTAATGGGAACTTGTGTGTATACATGGACAAGCCTGGGAGGTGTGGGGCCAGTGAGTCAGGAAATCAGTCAGCTGCTCTGGTTCGGCTGGGCCTGAGGCCCGGCTGCACAGACTGCTCTTTCTGACTGAGCATCGACTCCTTTTCTCTGGCCCCATGGATCAGGGCATATTTTCTCTCCCAGTCCAACTGAATGTATGAGGTATTCATTCTTGAGAAAGAAAACCAAAATATTTAATATTATTTTTGAAACCACTGTGATTTCTAGACTTCATCACAGGACCAATTTTCCTTTCTTCTTCTTTTTTATGAAATCATTTTCTTTTGGGGAGAGAGCCAAACCACGCTGACCTTTTCTATGAAATGACTTTAAGAAGCCAACATATCCTCCCAAGGTAGAGTTTATAGAGTGTGAATAGTGTTTCCAGGGGAGAAATACTAGACAAACTGCTCTCGGAACACAGCTCTCTGTGCAAGTCTAAATGATACCAAAAATATGCAGAGAGACTATTTTATTATAATTAAACTTAAGTTGGGTTGGGGAGTTCCCCTTTAACACCCTTTACAAACCTACAAATTCAGTTGTAGGGAATGCGATTAATAGCTTACAGTCATCTCAGGTCATCTGACCCCAGAGGGTGACCTGAGAGCACGGACTGCACTTCTCTCTCCCTCTCTCCCTCGCTCTCTCTCGCTCTCTTTCTCCTATTATCTTTGTCCCTGTCTTTAGGTAGGATCACAGAATTTCCTGGGCACACCTGCAGTTCTGACTTGGCTTTGAGAACCACTCATTCTTCTCCATCTGCCACCCCGGGCAGCCTCGTTTGGGGCTCAGAGGACCACCTTCCTCCCATCATAGGTGTGGAATTCTGGGACAATGTCAGCGTGGAAAATAGCATTTGTTCTCTTTAGAGTCAATGGCAAATTGTTATATTTGTTAATAATGTCACATTTGTTTTAAACATTCTATCGTAAAACTTATACAGGTCTTTCAAATACATGAACACAAGTCATCACCCTCAAATGGTGAAGTCCCAAATCCTGCTCAAGGTCACCCATTGGTAGCAGAAATGGAACTCGAGCTCAAGGCTTCAAGCTCCTTGGCCACCCCCTTGCCTTCATTTGGGGGGCACTACTAAGTAATGAAGGGCTGCTGGAAAAAACCTATGTGCAAATAGATATCTGGGGTCCGACAATGGAGCATAAAAAATATGAAAAGAAAGTAAATAGTTGCCATCATATTATTCAATCCAAACCTTTCCTTAGTATTCCTAGAGAGAATAACAGTAATGAACGATTAGCAACGACCCCATCTACTCAGTGACTGTTCTGGGCCGTGCCTGGCACTCCGCCTGCTGTCTACCTGCTGTCAGTCAGCGCTCACAGTAACCCCACGATGTCAGTACTATCCCAGGCCCGTTTCACTGGTGAGGAACTGAGGCTTATAGAACTCACGTGACTTGTCCAGGTTTTTTTTACAAGCAGCTGAGCGCTATTCACAAGCACACCATTGATTTTACTCTTATACCTGAGGAAACCTCATTTCCAAAAAAAAATTTTTTTCCCCACAAATTAAAAACATTTCAACCAACCCAGGAGCAAGCCGAAGAAGCCAAGAGACCCATATAACAGACTTAAGCTTTGCTTATTGGAACTGGCTTCAGTGGAGACTTGTTAATTTGATCCGTTTTCCTGGAAAATTAATTTGCTTTGCAGCAAAACCTTCAGATTGTGCGTATTAAACTAAGCGAGACCCGGTCTACCTTCAGCCAGGCGCACGTTGTACGATTTAGAGGGAACAAACGGCAAGTTAAGATGAAGCACTGTGAAACAGATTTCATTTAAAGAAAAGCTAGCCATTTAATATATTATCTTTTCTAGCAGCTGGGTCTTGACCCTTCGGGGTTGTTGAAAGGAATCACAGGATTGATTGAGGAAAGGGAAACACAGCAACTCTCCAGAGGTTGTGGCCGATTGGATGGCGTTCTGATGCCAGTCCCAACTTCCTCCTGCCAAAATGAGATTCATTAAAGAAAACGCTTAACGAAATGAAAACCCTCCTGGCCATTCTCCTCCCCTCCAGATGTCAACAACCAACGGCGCTGTTTGACAACCCGGCTGTGGGTGATCAGTGGAAACATTTCTCATAAGAAGGATGGCAAGAAGTACTGGGAAATATTTTATTTACTTTTAATCCCAAATGACAAAACAGCTGACTGATGGGTGACGCTGTGGATCAGGGACCCACAAGGAGACACGCGGCACTCTCACCGGGGAGCACGTGCTCAACAGTCCAGAAGAGGCTGTTCCTGCGGCAACGTGAGGCTGTGGTCCCTGCCTAACATGTGCACGGTGGGAAGAGGGCTTAGAGGGAGCAGCAGAGGGGAGCCTTTGCTCAGACAGCCTCACACCCCTTGGTGAACGGCAGCCTTTTCTAGACTGATCACCAGGGTGCAACAGTTCCGATGGGTGCTTCAGTTTATGGAAGATGGCAGAAAACACAACATCCATGTCAAACAAAATTAAACTTCCAGTTCTGCTGCTGTGTTATCCTTTGAGAGGCACTCAAAGGATGCAAATGGTCAGTGAGCAGCTCAATGACAGCCCCTTCCCAGGGTGGTGGATCGGGGCTGCACCTGGACAGAGACATTATAGGTGTCACATGTGGTATTTCAGCTCTAATTCTGAGGTGAATTTAGAGTGGCCCCTCCATCACCTAAATCCCAGGGGATAGGGATTTCTTAAGGCCGTGAACTGATTGGGTGAGGCCCACCCACATTATGGAGGGTAATCTGCTTTACTCAACGTCTACTGATGTAGCTGCACAGAAACAGCCAGACCCGTATTTGGCGAAACAATTGGACAACATAGTCAAGCCAAGTTGACACATTAAATTAACCATTTATATTTATGAAACAGATCTTTGGAAGTTCTAGGAAGTCATAGAATATGACCAGAATCAGAACTAGTGGTAATTCATAAAATGTATCTATTGTTGCTCATGTAATTGAACTCTTTG
Organism: Tadarida brasiliensis; assembly: GCA_030848825.1. NCBI lineage: Eukaryota > Metazoa > Chordata > Mammalia > Chiroptera > Molossidae > Tadarida > Tadarida brasiliensis. Next base: position 31,950,353 of record CM061272.1, read on the forward strand.
GGTTTTTCTTGGTCCCCCCACCCCCCTCCCTGCCCTTTTTCCACCTTGCATTAATTTGTTTTCAAACAATATCAAATCCTAGTGCCACCTGGAGTGTTCCAGATAGCTGTTATAATTGATCATTCCCTGCTATAACTATTAATAAAAAATCTGAATTAAATAATTTCTTTAACCAAGAGTTTATTTGCTTGTTTATGGGTTTCAATAGTTCTATTGGCAGCCCCCCTCTTTTTATGGGAAGAGTCTTTTGCCCTTCTGTAAAACACTGTCTGTCTATCTATCTACCTACCTACCTACCTACCTACCTACCTACCTACCTACCTATCTATCTATCATCTGTTTATCTGTCTATGATCTATCTATCCATCTATCATCTACTTATCTGTCTATCTATTATCTATCTATCTGCCATCTAGCAAAACCTATAAGATCACACTGAAATTTACAGCATCACAGGGTTCAAGCTGGCTCCCATCATCCTTAATACAGCTACTTATTTGATCAATCTCCCCGTGCGTAACCAATTTCATGTCACCTCTCTGTCTCCTCCTCAGCATGGACACTTCCTCATCCTGCCAGTCTTCTGACCCTTCCTCCCGCTGCCTCCATCCCCATGGGTGGATGCTTTCTCTCCATCCTGCTTGGGCTCTAAAACTTCTCTGAATGCTGCCCTTACCCCCACGCATGGTGCCCTTTTGACCTTTCTTAGGCTCTGACATCACTTTCTGGGAAGTCCTTTTGCATGGACAGAAGGTTTCTTTTAAGGGAGAAAACATCAGAAGTGGTTTTAGAGAGAACAGCTTCCTGGGCCTTTTGTCTTAAGAGAAATCATCATAAAGCGTGGGCCCAGCGCAGGAGTCCATTGGGACTGTTAAGGGGCACGAGACAACTCTGCAGCCAACCGGACCACAGAAGAGCTACAACTCTTAAGCACTGCGTAATTTCCACGTAAATGGGCTTCTGATGGCTATTTTGTCCTGTGGAAACCAAGGCCTCAGTAGGTTGCTGTGCAACACTTCTTTGATTTTGTCCATAAGAGCACAAACCTCTCTCCCAGGTGAGCCCCTCCGTGCCAATGCCCACATGTTGGGTAGACAAAGTCAGAGAGGGTTACCTAGCTGAGCATGAACAGGCCGTGAGAGGAAGCCCTGCACACACCTCCCGGCAGGTCCCAGATGATTTCTGGGACGCCCAGGCTCACAGAGGCGCTGGGAGGCACCAGGAAGGCCACAGCCTGGTTGCTGAGCTCCAAGGCCAGTGTCCTCATGTCTACATATCTGGTTGCGATGGATCATTTTATGTGTCAACTTGACGGGGTCACGGGATGCCCAGACAGCCAGTTCAGTATTACTTGGGGTGCGTCTATGAGGGTGTTTCTGGAAGAAACATTTGAATTGGTGGACTGAGTGTGGAAGACGTTCTCCCCATGGCAGGTGGGCCTCATCTAATCTGTTGAACTTCTCAATGGAACAAAAAGGTAGGGGAAGCTTGACTTCTCTCTCTGCCTGACTGGTTGAGTGGAACATTGGTGTTCTACACCATCAGCTCTCCTGGGTCTCCAGCTTAGAGATGATAGATTGTGGGACTTCTCAGCCTCCATCATCACAGAAGCCAATATCTTATAAAAATTTTATAAGAAATTTAAACATAGATAGGAGATTATCAATATATAATCTCCTATGGGTTCTCTTTCTCTGGAAATTCCTGACGAATACACCAGCCATCACAACTTTAGACTGAACATGGTGTTCCATAAATGAGTTTTTACTGAATCTGAGAATCCATGTGAGAGGTAAAAGAATAATGAAATCAAATATTTGGAGGGGAAATTGTTATTGAAGGCAAGGGGGAAAGAATGAGACAGAAACATTTCCAAGGCACTCTTAGACTGAGAATAGGGCTGTTGATGGGACTTCAGGACAAACCAGGAATGGGGTATAAGATGACACGTTGCAGGTGAAGGATGACGCTCTTTTGTCCTAAGGAAGATTAAGGACATGTCATCAGCACAAGACAGAATCATGTGTCCTAAGAGGCAGCTCATTTTTTGGAGAAATTTATTTGAAAAATCCACATGCCCTGGCCATTGTGGCTCAGTGGTTAGAGCATTGGCCCACACACTGAAAGTTCTGGGGTTCGATTCCCAGTCAAGGGCACGTACCTGGGTTGCAGGTTCATTCCCTGGCCCCAGTCAGGGTGCGTGTGGGAGGCAACCAATCGATGTGTCTCTCTCACATCAATGTTTCTTTCTCTCTACCCCTCCTACCCTCCCTTTCACTTTCTCTAAAAATCAATGGAAAAAATATCCTCGGGTGAGGGTTAACAACAAATCCATATAACACTCTGTTGCAGTTCAGAAACAAAGAGGGAGAGTGTGTGTGGGGGGAAGGAAGGGTGGGAGGGAAGTAACTGCCAGAGCAGATCCTAACAGAATTCAGGATGGAGGATCAGGCAAAAGGCGGGCCTGGCTCAGGTATCTGCACAGTCCTGTGAGACTCAGTCATTTCAGGAGAAAATGGGTGATTGGGAGGTTGTCTAAAAAACAAACGGAAGAAAGAATTTTATTTATTTATTTTTTAAAAATATGTTTTTATTGATTATTTAAAGAGAGGAAGGGAGAGAAACATCGAGGTGAGAAAGAGAAACACAGATTGGCTGCCTCCTGCACGCCCCCTACTGGGGATCGAGCCTGCAGCAGGGCATGTACCCTGACCTGGAATCCAACCGGGACCTCTCAGTCCGTGGGACGATGCTCAACCACTGAGCCACACGGGCTGGGCTGGAAGAAAGAATTTTAAATGAAAGGACAGTAGCTCGTGAGTTTAAAACCTACATGGAGGACAATGAGAAGTTATGGCCATCAGACAGCCGGAAATTAGTTTTACCAGTTTTTAGTTGTACAAACTTTGTTTAAAAATGACTAATATTTTTACTGAAAAAGTTCAGAGTAAAAATTTCAATGACAGATTTTCATGACCATCTCTTAATTGCAGTTAAGCTCTGAAAGCTAAAGGTAAAATAAAAAGTCGAAATGTTTTTAAAGAAGGAAATTCTGATGTGTGGGTGGAACACAGGTCACTTGGGACTGCTCAAGGACATGCTAGACACGGAGAGCCCCCAACGAGGCCCCGGGAGAGCCAGAACTGTGAAGAATCAGGGAATTCTAGATGCAGAGGCGTGCTCCTCAGCCCACTCACAAAACCCGGACTGACACGAGGCTATTTTCCCCATCTCGTACGGTTATTCTTTCTGTGGCAGAAATACTAATGTTTGATTATGGGCAGCTTCCAAGCTGTCCTGACAGAGACAGTCTCTTGCCTGTGCCTTGAGAAACACTCATTCAAGATACTTCGTAATGTTGTTCTTCCCAACCCTCGATTCTGGCAGAAAGCAGATGTTTCTGTTCTCTCAGATCGTGCCCCGAGATAGGGTGGGAATGGAACCAGCGTTTCGTGGAATGAGCGGAGAGCGAGGATAGCTTGCCATGTTCCTGATCGTTCCCGCTTGCCTGCTTTTAGGAGTCTATTTCTTTAGCCTTCATTTAGAGCTCAGTGGAGAACTCCCAAGTGAGACAAAGAATTCTTTCCCATCTAGAGAAATTTCCCATCCAGAAATAGGAAATCATTTTATACGTCTATTATTAATACGACCTCTGCGCTGCTTGTCACAGGGCTCTCTGCCTGTTCTCTCTAGGACTCTCCTTCATGGTACCTGGGATTGTTACCTGCCTGAGCTCTGAAGTTTTCTACCTTACGTGCCTTCCTTGTGAATGCTCTAGCCAGGCTAGTCAAGATAAGAAAATAGTAGACTGTACTATGTAGCAAGAATATGAGTGAATTTGTACATAATAAAGTGAATGAGATCATGAAATAACACATGTAATACATTTCCTGGAATTCTATTAAAACTCCATAACCCTGCATGATGATGATGTGATGATGATGATGATGGTTATTATTGTTCTAATACCCAGAATCTCCAGGCTACCTTGCCGTTGTCCCATGTTCATTTCCCTCCCTAGTGACCCTGGGCTCATTTGTGCTTTCTGCTGCTGGGTGCTTGGGCCAAAGCCAGTGGGGTTCTGCCCTTCTCCTGGAACCTCATGGAGCAACTGATGTCCCCCTTGTCTAGGTCTTACCTTGGTGGCATCCTCATCCAGGTGAGTGCACATTACCTCCCTAGGACTGACAATTTTTACAGCATGCACAGAGGTAGAAAGCCTCTCAGACTCACCTCATAAGCCCCTACATGATTCAAAGTTGGCTGCCTTCTTGACTCTCTCAAGAGCAAATTCAGAAGATTATCAACCTTTGTTCTCCTGGGAAAATATATATCATCTATGAATTATTTAACCTTTTAACCCATATAGAGTCTTCATACATTTTATTTTTTATTATTATATAATAACCAATATTTATGGCAGATGAATTAGGAAAAAATACGTGAATTTCTACAAGTGAAAAAAAACTAATACATCATTTTAACATCCAGGATTTGTTCTGTTAGCCTATTAATGTGTGGCCTTCTGTATTTTCTCACACGGTCAATTTTGGGGGATGGAATATTGTGCACATATTAAACTTGAATTTTAAAAGTTTAATTGAACATATTTTGAAAATCTTTGCTTGTTAAGCAACCAAGTCTGATGGAATCCCAACATTGAGGTCCATTCACGGATGGATGAGTCATGGTTAACAGCAAACAGTCTTACTCTTGGTTCATGGCATCCGCATGGAACCCCGAATAGACAAATCACATAGCAAAGAGGCCGTGCCTCTTTTAGCCGCCTTGCCTCATTTCTTTCTGTAGCCCTGGTCTTCGCTTGACTATTTTTATGTATTGCTTGTGGTTGTCCATCCTCCCCACCAGAATATAAGCCTCATGAGAGCACAGATTTTGTTTTGTTTATTGTTATAACCCTGACACTGGAACTCCATCAGATACAAAGCCAGTACTCAGCCCACATTTATGGAGTGAATTAATAAGAATACACACCATGGTCTGTGATTATCTTCTGGTTCATTTATTTGCTGTCATGTTTATTGTTTATTTTTCTCCACCAAGATTGGTTTGCTCGAGTGGATCATTTACCTATTTCAGAGGTTCCTAAACTTTGGCAGTCCATGGTTATTGTCAACTCAGAAATTTATTTATTAGCCCTCAGCCCATATACGTGTATTTATAAAACTTTAGAGTATCAAGGAGTTAGGCTGCAAAAACTGACTGGTAATCGTTTATGTGGTATTGTATTTCTCTCAAAAATAGAAAACCTCCCGCAGGTTTTCTAGTGACTCAGGCACCTCAGCACACAGAGTCAGAAAACCATAGATCTTTGATTTAATATTTGTGAAGAATTTAGGAGCCCTATCTTCTCAGAACCCTTGAGAAGGTCATAGCCTTTCAAGAGCCTCTGTCTGTTGTAGAGAAATCAGAAAATCTACTGCCAGCATATCAAAAGGTAGTAACTCGAGTTTCATGTGAAATTTGGAGCATTGTGGTCATTGTCCTGTATATTTCACTTTCATTGAAAGAAGAAGTCACCAGAGTAGTTGACAAGAGGCCAGGGCCGCTAGACAACGGAGTAAAGTGGGAGCCGGTCCCTGGGACTTCTGGCCTCTGTCCCCTGGGCTTCCAGGAATCCACGGTCTTGCGGTTTCCTGGGACTTCCACGGATAACCCTTCACTGCTTCCTTCGTCAGCTAATCCTTGCCATGGAGCCTTTAAGAGCTGACATTCTTCAAGGCCTCCTCTTACGTTTCAATTATAGCCTGTGAACAGATGGCTGCTCAAACCTTTCATTTTTTCCCTTCTTATTGATATTTTTCTTTTCAAATCACCCCCAGTCCTTCAATAAAATAAAGCCAACCTTGACAGGCAGATACAGAAATCCTGGGGGGCCAGGAAGGCAGGGCAGTCAAGGGAAGCCCTCCCTCAGCACCCCCAGAGAGAAGCTGGGTCTGATGGAGGAAGAGCAGGTGTGGAGGTCCACGGGGTGACCAGCAGTACAGGGAGGGGGCCCACGGTGCAACAGGACCAGGTCGGGGAGCACATGCCACCCGCACACAGCATCTGGGGAGATGACTCCAGAGAAACTGGAGAGGCAGGCTTCTACTCACTCGCAGTGTGCTCCATCAGGGTTCTTCACCGGGGATGCTCAGGAGAATCACCTGGGGAAGTTTAAAAAAAAAAAAAAAATCCCAGAGCCCTGCCCGGACCAATAAAATCAGCTTTAGGAAGAGAGGGTATCAGGAATTTAAAAATCTCCTGAGGGGATTCCAATGAGTAGCCAGGGTGGGCACCACTGGGCTAGAGGAAGCTGATGAGAAACAAGGAGGTAGGGGTGGGGAGGACTGAACTCGGACCTCTCCCTGGTCTACCACGGGTTCAGGGAATAGGGGCCTGGGCCTGGGGGGCCGACCTCTTGCCATGAAGCATAGAAATAAACCTGATACGAAAGACTGTGGAGCTGAGACATGGAGAAGACTCCCATCCCGCTGACATCATCCAGGATGTTCCTGTGTCTAGAAATTTCAGCCAGGATGGCTCGGTTTTTCTGCCTTTGTAAAGGGAGTGAGCAGAGGGTTCCTTGCATGGCTTTTGCTTCCTCCCTCTTCTCTGCCAAAACCTTGGGCCCTATATAAGGGACTTTGTTTTTGCTTTGGTTGGCAGGGGCGGCTCATTGTGTCCCAATATTTGTTCTTGCTTTCTTCCATGTAATGTCTAGCTGAGCTGCTTAGAAAAATAAAGCCTACAATTCTTAAGTCCCAGTGAAGCTGTGGTCATACAAATAAGTGTTGGCCAACGGGATGCAAGCAGAAAGAGAATCCCTAAAAGACAGCGGAAACTGGCCCTTTTCTCCATCCTTCCTTGATTTTGCTTCCGAAACCCGTGTGTCATCATTTTTGATGTGAGGATGAGGCCACACATGAGGAATGGGGTGGATGGGGAGCTCGGGTCCAGGGAATTCGGGGAGCAGAGTGCCCACATTGACTGTGGCCTGACACTTCCAGACTTCATTTGTGGGAATGAGAAATATATTTCTTACTGAGCCGATGCTATTTTGGGTTTTCTGTTACTCACAGCTGAATCTAATCTTAATGAATATACCCTATGAAGTCTCATGTTGATAGATTTGGACGCTCACTCTGGTCTTTGGGTACTGATGTCACCACTCAACATCCCTGCCCCATCCAGCTCTCTCTCATCTGCTAATGAGATCAGTGTGCTAGCTGCGCCTCCCTCCCAGTCAGTGATAAAAATAGAATCAGGAGCCGGCCAGACACAGCAGTCTACCGCCTACGACAGAGCGCTTTCTCACCAGGTCCTGGTGATCTATCTATCTTGTCTTTGGACACGGGTGTGGGATGGTGTGGAGGGAAAATGAGGAGCATCAGCTATAGACCAGTGGGACTCAAACTTTAGTGTGTATCTGGACCACCCAGAGGGCTTGTTGAAACACAGAGAGCTGGGCCTCATCCCCAGAGTTTCAGATTCAGTACGTCTGGGGAGAGGCCCAAGTATTTGCGTTCCTCCTATATGCCAGGTGATGTTGCTACTGACAATCCAGGGACCACACTTGAGAACCATTACTCCAGGCTGATTTTTGCTTGGAAGGTGAACTCTAAAGGAAGAAGAGTATTTAAAAGTAGTTTGGCTATGGAAGGCAAGCCCTCGAGGAGATGAGAGGGGCTGGACTGCAGAGTAACTGGGAAGGTTGGACTCCGAGAGGACCAGGGCCCTGTGTGTGGCCTCCAGGAAGGAGGCTAGCAAGGTCCCTTTGCTCTGAGGAGGCCGTGGGGGCTTCTGTCCAATGGCTTCTATTTTCTTGGTGAAGAACATGCGAGAGCCTTACCTGAACCAAGGACATTGGTGGAGTGGGGAGAAATCATGAGACAGCTTGGCATGTCCCATATCCTGGGGTCCAATGCATGCTGGGGAATGGCGGGAGGACTGGAGCAGGGCTGAGCATTTGTCTAACTCATTTTTGTGTCGGTATATTACTGGGAACATGTAAATGGCAAACTCTACGTAGTTCTAGGGGGATACGGCATAGTATTGATCGAGAGGTCTCCTGACCCGGCCAAGTGCTCGGGGAAAATTCACTCCACATTTCGCAGTAAATGAGCATGTGAAGTTCAATTTGTAGTTTAGACAGTCTCCCTGAACAAAGTGAGTTTGTTAGTTTTCACATGGATATATATTTTTTGGTGACATTTAAAAAAAATCCTCATCTGAGGATATGTTTTTATTTATTATAGAGGCGGGGGGAGGGAGAAATGTGAGAAACATCTATCTGTTGCCTCCTGTACGTGCCCTGACTGGGGATCGAACCCACAACCTTTTGGTGTATGGACTGGCACTCCATACAACTGAGCCACTTGGCCAGGGCTGGATTTTGGTGACTTTTAATGACTATTTAAAAAATTTTATTTTGTGGGTAGATGCTATATAATGTGTGCTTTTCTTAAGAGAGACGATGCTTCATTCATTGTTGCATACCACACCTTAAAAAAAGACTACACCTGCCCTGGCCGGTTTGGCTCAGCGGTTAGAGTGTCAGCCTGCGGTCCAAAGAGACCCAGGTTCGGTTCCCGCTAGGGCACGTACCTCAGTTGCAATTTGTCCCCGGCCCTGGTTGGTCGTGCGGGAGGCAGCCACTCGATGTGTCCCTTTCATGTCAATGTTTCTCTCTCTCTCTCTCTCTCTCTTCCTCTCTTTCTCACTCCCACTCTATCTGAACAAAAAAATGGAAAAATGTCCTCGGGTGAGGATTAAAAAAAAAAGACTCCAGCCCTGGCTGGTTTGGCTCAGCAGTTGGAACAGCGGCCCTCAGACCAAAGAGTTATGGGTTCAATTCCTGGTCAAGGGCAAGTGTGGGAGGCAACCAATCGGTATGTCTCTCACATCAGTGTTTCTCTCTCCCTCCCTCCCTCCCTCCCACTCTATCTGAAAAAAAAAAATCAATGAAAAAAAAAAAAAAAAGAAAGCTACAGATGTGCACCACCCGATCCCGAAGCGCAGTTGTGTTTTGAGAAGGGGTTATGGGAAGTCCGCACAGGCCGACACAGGAGCACGGTTCAGTTTGCTCCTGACACGGAGCAGCCACACCCTGGTTCAGCTCCCTCTCTCAGGGACATGGAAAATAGGGGGCAGAATCCAGGGGCATTTAGAGTGGCTTCACACCCACCACTGAGTCTGACATTGCTGCTGGTTCTGAGAGGAAGAAATGAGACCCATAGAAAAGCAGGGGACCACTCTGTCACTAGAATGGGTCCACAGAGATGAGGGTGGTGGCCAAATGTTTGGATTTGCCTGCGATGAGGGCGGTGCCTGGGATGTGGGATTTTTAGTGCTGAACCTCTGATCCTTTTGGGCAAACCAGGACAAATCCATCACCTTGACAGGGGCTGATCACTGGGGGTGGGGTGGGGTGGGGTGGGGGGAAGGGGAGGGGGCTACAAACCTGGTATCGGGCACAACAAGCCTGCTGGATTGATTTACAGTAGGAAACAGGGCTGGCATCCGGGGTGTGTGACAAGGGTAGTCACAGCCGTGGACTCAGAAGGGCCCAAACTTCGTATAGTGTCCTGCTGTCCTCGCTTGAGAGTCATAACTTTTGAAGAAAGGGCTCCTCATTTTCATTTTGTCCTGGGCCCTGCAAGCTATGTGGCCAGCCTGCAAATTATGCAGCAAGGGAGCTGGGGTTTCTGCTTTTATTTTTCTGTGGCTCGTTCTCTCTCCTCTGTCTGGTTAAGCAAAACCCATGTGAAGCATTTCTTTATCCATTAACTTTGTGAAAGGCCACACTGTTTCATCACGCATGTTAGTGTATAGAAATGAAAGTTGGCTCACAGGCGGCATTTCCACCCTGGATGTGATTCTCCCAGCGAGGAAGTGAGCAGAGGGAGGAACAGATAAAGTATTTGGAAAAGTCTGAGAACGTGTGGTAGAAATATCAGTGCAGGAGCCTCCACTGGGGTGGAAGCCACACGGAACCTGGATCAAAGGGAAAAGCCCGGGAAGATGAAAGGGGTGAGCACTGTGAGCTGAGAGAGAGGATTTTATAATAGAGGTGATAATACCAGGTGCTGAGCGGGAGGGGGGGGGGGGCTGCGGGAAGTTCACATTGGGAAGGGTGGGTAGTGGGATTGCGGAGGGAATTTTAATTCTCTCCAAGTTATTTCTACTTTAACTCTTGGATGTGAAAATCAAGCTTTTCAAACAGAAGGGCGGTTTACTGTGGTATTTACTCATGCTTTTGTCATTGTAAATAGGGACCGCGGTGAGGACCGGGACGGCGAGCTGAGAGGGGAAGGAAAGCTGAATTGCGAGTGTGAAACCAGGGTAGCTGAGCTGGGTGTGAGGTTGTCAAGGTGACCTTAGGGAACTGGCTGAGCTCAGCTGTGTTCTCACCCCTAACCGCAACCGGAGGGCCAGAGGGCCGCTCCCCTCGAGAGTGACCTCATCACCCCGCCCCCGCCTCACCTGGGCCAGGCGGCCAGCGACGGTCACCTGCACCAGGCAGTCCATGCAGCAGGGCCCCAGGGCACCGCTGCTCAGAAAGGTAGGTGGAGTAGGGCCTGCTGTGAGAACTGCAGGCTCTTTGAGATTTTAAATGTATTTTTTCTAACCATCTTTGGATGGGTAGATGTCAAAGCCCTGTGATGGATGACAGCGGGAACACAGCGGGAATCAGACGCAGGGATTCTGCCCCAGGCACTGAAAGGAGGGGAGCCCCGCTGTTTCTCTCCCCCATCCGCAGATAATAGGGTTAAGAATGGCTGGGTGGAAGTCTGGGCAAAGCATTCTGAAATCTCAAGGGGGAAAAGTATACTGTAAATACAAATGTGACCTGGCTGGAAAAGAATAATTTTTAAAGCTTAGAGAACTTGGCAGTGTGTGTGTGTGTCCTGAGTTCTGTTAAACTAAGTGATGAATGGCTTCCAGGCAATGAGGCAGAAGTTTCCACGAGGGTGCCACTCTGGTCAGAGCAAGGACACCAAACCCGGCAGCCCCACTGCTTTCTTGCCAATATGCCCTTACACTGTAAAAGTTACTCCTCTGTTAAGCTCTGCCTTAACAATTCTAAAACTCGGAACAGGGCAGCTGATACATGATTTAAAAATGATTGTGCACAGCTACACAGTTCTAGATGTAACTTTTATGAAATAGGATATATTGAAACTATTTTTTTTTGGGGGGGTGATATTTGTGAAGTCAATATGCCTTGGAAAATAGATTGTATCTTTGTGTTAAGGTAGAAATTTCCCAGCAAGGTAAATATTTTTAAAATGTAAGGAAAGGATGACAATGTCAAGATTTCATGAAAGACAGAAGGTAATTGAAATTATTATAGGATGGTGAATATTTAATTTTAAAATTTATATTTTTTAAGATTTTAAAAATAGATTTTTAGAGAGAGAGAAAGGGAGAGGAAGAGAGAAACATTGATGTGAGAACCAAACATCTGTTGGCTGCCTCCTGCAAGCACCCTACCAGGGATCAAGCCCACAACCTGGGCATGTGCCCCCACTGGGAATGGAACCAGCAACCTTTCAGTACATGGGATGATGCTCAACCAACTGAGCCACACTCGGCAGGGCCAAGGCTTGAAATCTATTTTTTTTTTTAAGTGTCTTTATTGATTTTTTTTTTTTTTTAGAGAGAGAGGAAGGAAGATAGAAACATCAATGTGAGAGAGACATCTATCGGCTGCTTCCTGCACACCCCCTACTGGGGATCGAGCCCGCAACCCGGGCATGTGCCCTGATGGGGAATTGAAAAGGGACCTCTCACCCCTAGGCAGGATGCTCAATCCAGTGAACCAAACCCGCCAGGCTTGAAATCTATTTTTAACAGATTTTACTGAATAGTCCACTAGAGGGCAGCATTTGACAAGGGTTTGATAGAAATCTACATCAACAGTGTAATTTGTATACATTACAGGAGTTTAATTTGTTTCATTAACAATGAAAACAATCCAAAGTACTTATCTTGCTTCCATCAGTCCCACTAAAGTAAGCTCCGCATGTGTGGTTTCTACATGGGGTAAACAGTTCTTAAAGCAGCATGTCCTAGGTTGGAAAGGGTGTGTTTGTTTTCTAGTTTTCAAGATGAAAAAGCAATCAAAGGAACTTGTAAACAATTTAGGCAGTACTTTGTAAGCCCCGGATTGATCCCACTGTTATTTTAAAATTTATCTTTAGTGTTAAAAGTATTATGAATGTCCCCCCATTGACTTCCTCCACCCCAGTGGTTTGCTAAAAAGGAGTTGGGTTATCCAAATGTGGCTGCGTTCCGCGTACTAGGAAAATCTCCGAGTCAGGGCCTGCTGTGGGTTTGCCCAAGGTGGCCAAACACCAGGAAGAGACACTCAGGCTGGTTTCCAGGGGCCAGAAACATCACAGCCACACCTGTGGGTGCAACGCTTGGGAGGCAGCAGGGACTCACGCCTGCCGGCTCATGGACTGCAGTCAGTAATTGTTGGATTCTCCTGTTTACTTGCTATGCAGTTATTTCCAAGCTAAGGCTGATTGGAGGAGGACTAGATAAAGACATTGTCCAAGCCAGACTAATTAGCTCTCCCCTCTTTCATTATCATTCCCATTATAAAGACAGAGTAATAAAGGTTAAACCAGTTGTCCAGTTACCTATCTCAAAAGAGGCGAAACTTGGGTTTGTGCCCAAGTCTGCTCTGCAAAGCCTGCTACCCTGATGCACAGATTCGCATGCTTGGCTTCCACAGGCAAATCTTTCCGGTGTAGAGGACCTCGCCTTGGCCTAGGGGATGGTCTCCAGGCTGGCTTGCCACCTGAATGGACATTGCCTTCTCTCTGCCAGGTTGGGCCTACATGCCTGGGACAACAGGCCCAGCAGCACAGGGTGAACAGCTCACATGTCTGGGCAGACATTGCCAGGGAATGGGGCTGCACTGTGATCACCGGGGCTGAAGTCTAGGAGAGAGAGAGAGACGTGGTACCTTCCACGATGGCCTTGAACGAGTGACGAGGGGAAGATGTCATTTGGTTGTAAATGATTTTTACCAGTACAGGTAAAACCTCAAACCCTCTCGCCCCAGTGAGTTTTCTTGTGTATAAGTTAGTTACCCTTCACTTAAATAAACAACCCCCAAATAGAAGCAGATACACAAAAACTTTTATTAAGTGGAAGTCAGACCTCCTGGTAATTAACCAGTTACAAGTGCATTTAGTTCATGTGTGTGGACACTACAGGAGTCGGGCTGGCCTCGTGACAGTCCTGTGCTCTGGCTCGGCACACACCTGTGCAGCCCAAGCTAGAACCCCATGTGCAGTGAGTACAGGTCAACGAGGATGTCAGACTAGACTGGCAACACCAGGTTCATTGCGACACGAAGCATTACAGACGTGAAACTCCGAATACCAGAAGACTATTACTAACGTGATTCTTACTATAAACCTTTACTTCTACTTAAACGCTTCCATAGGACCAACGTAGCAAATCCTCACCTCGGGGGGGCACGACACCATTTCTGTATTTTTACTCTTCAGTGGGCCACAGAAACTGTAAACACATGTGGTCCTCCGGGTGCCCAGTGCGGGGAGATGCCAGCCGTCCCCTCGGGAAAGTGCAGTGTTGTTTCACCGGTGTGAACACTTTCCATTGTACATCTTCAATCAGACATTTTTCTTCTACTTCAATTAGCACCAGTTTGTTTGAAATATTTTTTTCCTGGTGTTAAGTATTTAGGAAACAATTTTTTTCTTTTTAAAACCCACACACAAAGTCCCAAACAATGGAAAGCAAAAAACATTCAAAAAAGTTGTTTTAGAGAACAGCATTTAGAAAAACAACATCATTTAAACATTCGACAAATCTATGTACAATGTGCCAAAAGCTGGCCAGGAGCATGGCTGAGGAACAGTCACTAAAAGGTGTATGACCCTCCACAGGCTATATTTACAGTCGGCTAGGTATTCAGAAATGTAGTATCAGAACATCTGAATTTGGCTAAAAATCATATAAAAAGACACATTTCCCCCCCCACCCCCCTATAACTTCTAAATAGGTAGCAAACAAGTCCAGTATAACCAACCGTGAGTACCAGGTTTACAAGTGCGTTTTCCCATAGTTTACATACAAACAGTTGAGAACATGCTCAGTGGACACAGAAGGGAAACGGACAGTAGAGAAATGGATTTCTCTACTTCCACATTGTCAGATGAAGAAAAGGACTTTTTTTTCCCCATGCCAAGTAACGTGGTAAAGCCTTGATTAAGGAGCAAAGATAAGTTATTAGTGGAAAAGGTTTCATGAAAATACAAAATCAACAAGAGGGCTAAAGAAATATGTGCATATTTCTTTAATTTATATGTGCATATAAACGTCCCCAAAATATAAGTAATCATCTCCATGTAATTTTGAAAAAAGATCAGTGAATTGCTTTGCTGGGCAATATTTTCTTTTTTTATGGAATTTATTGGGGGGACATTGGTTAATATAATTATCTAGTTTTCAGTGGTACCGTTCCGTAAGACATCATCTGTGTACTGTATTGTGTGTTCACCACCCTAAGTGACAATATTTTATTTTTATATTTTGTTCTTTGAAACCACACAACTCAAACCCTTTGATGAATACTTTTTTCCCTAGATGGAGAATGAAACACACCAGACACAGCCCACGGTGCATTTATCCAATGTGATCCCCATGAACTCTAAGCAGTTCTGTTGGCTTGTTCATCCAATGTTACCAGAACACATGCCTTTAAAGAACTGGGCACGTGTTGCGACAGCCAACATGTCCCTTTTCTGTTCAAGAAGTAAAATGGAAACCAGTTCCAAACGGCTGAACCTGTTTGGAAGCTCAAGTCTCACTGCGGTGTCTTGAAAAATATCAGCTGGAGGAATACAGACGGGAGTCCCACCTCCCCATCATGACACGTGTTCAAGTTCATCTTGAAGAATGTGTGGTTGTGATAAGTCTCTACCAAAAGAATTTACTTGGATTTGATACAAAATAAACACACTCTTTGAAAATGCATAGTTTGTACCTTGATACATTCATTCACTAACATTAACGACCTTTGTAAGCACGCACTCAACTCCAAATGGTGCTCAGATTGTATTTCAAAACATCTCTAAAAATTGGAGAGCAACGCCACATTGCCTTTCAATTAGTGCCCGATTACAAGTTAACGCCTGTCACTGCAAGGCTAGCATCCTACAGGAAGGACCCTGTCTTTCTCCTTTACTTGTTTAGCAAGCACGAAAAAGCAATGCTTTCTACTCACAGTATTCCCACCAACTACCCCGTGATAAATGCTTTAGCATTTCATTTCAATAGTTCAGATTGGGTGTAGAAAATAATTTGAAAGATGGCTTAAATTTTTAAAGTAGGCTTTAAAAACAAAACAAAACAAAAAACCTTATCACGGACTAAGGGCAACAGAGGTTTTGGGATACCTGCTGTTTCTCTCACTCCCTAGCCTTTCATTTGAAGATGATGACCGCAGGCCATGTGGCCTTCGTATTTGATGATAGTCACGAACCCTTTGGGACCTAGCGATTTCTTCTTATCCTGAGTTCTGAGTATATAGATTTGGAAACTACACTAGTGTCTGGTTACTCCAGAGAACACATGTTTAAATGGATGGCCATTGTCCAGCCATTAATTACAAAAATAGGAATTTTAGGGTGTACTGTAGGAAAATATTGATAAATGGCATTTTTTTTAAAACATATATCATCCACATTCCTGGGTTATTTACACCCAGGGCATTTTCAGTTATTGAAGTCACAAGTATATTGGGGGGTATTGAGCTCTTTCCTAAAAATCTAACTCTATTCTAAAGCTTCCTACCAGTGGTCACGAAGGTTCCTCAAACAGTGGGGAGATTCGGAGGAAGGGGCTTTCCTATCATCACAGGGCTTGGTCAAGTCACAGTCTTGATGTCCAATTAGCAGAGTCTAGGTAACTAAAGGTTTAAAAAGCAAAGCCAGGGTTTGTAATCTGCAGGAGATGCATCCTTATTTTGGGGTGGGGCGTGGGTAGTTTATGATGAAGCTACACCGTTGACCCTGGGGGAGGTCATTCCAACACTGGCAGCAGCCGCTGGCCCCAACGTTCTTCCTCTTTCCTCTGTCCCTCGATCTGTGCTCACAGCATGGCGGGGGCTGCACTGGGGTGAGGGACAAGGGCTTCACCATGTGAATGGATCTCTAGATCCATGGAGATAAAATTGAAACAATGATGTCTGCAGGAGCCACTTCCTTTCATGTTTTTTTTGTTGTTGTTTTTTTTTAGAGAGAGAGGGATAGATAGATAGAAACATTGATGTGAGAGAGAACGTCAATTTGCCACCTCCTGCACGCCCCCTACTGGGGATCGAGCCCACAACCCAGGCATGTGCCCTGACCAGGAATTGAACTCGGACCTCTCAGTCCATGGGACGAGACATTCAATCCACTGAGCTACCGGCCGGGCCCTTTCATGTTTTTTAAAACAATTCCATGTTCATGCTGCATAATGTGGGCAGAGGTCAGGCCTGGGGCAATTAAGGTGACACACTCTCTCTCTTCCCTTCCCCTGATTGGGGTCCACGTGGAAGGGGCTGGGAGGTAGGGGACTTAGGTGGGGCTTTGAAGCCCAGTGAGAGGATTAGGTATCTGCCTGTCCTTTATCGGTGACTTAGCGGGTCTTCTGTGATGAGTGTGGCAGGCTGGGTGCTGACCGGCCACTCTTTGAGTGAGCTCCCCAAACTGCTCAGACAGATGGGAATTCTTCCCTGAAGGAAGGGGTGGCCTCCTGGACCTAGCCTCACACACCAGTCACTATGACCTTGATCTCCTCCTTGGACCTTATTTAAGAGTGAGAAATCAGCAGCCCAGAGATAAAATGTTTAACCTGGGACTTTGGGACGGGAACACACACAACAACAGAGCGGCCTCTGGCTGGGGCAGGTGAGAGGGACGTGTCACCGGTGAAGGCAAGGTGGCTGCCAGGGTGGGGACTGTTCTCTGCTGTTCAAACCTCAACTTCTCTTGAGTGCTGGTTTGGTGCAGAGAGAATTCAGAAGAAAACAGATGAGCAACTTGTTTTTAAAGAAAAGGTCGCTTTTAACAACAGCTAGCTTACCTTCTCCCGGAGTTGCTACTTTATACTCGCACTAACTTTCTGAAAAGTTCAGGGAATTGCCCCTTTCGTGAATGTAATACATGTGTCCCCCGCTTTCGAAAGTTTGCGTTAGGCTACTTGATTTTCATGAAAGCCCTGCATTGTCACCTGTTTCCAACCGAAAGAAATCCGAAGAGGATTTGCGCTTTTACGAGAAAAAGCCATTACCTTACTAACATAGGCTTTCTCATGACTGATTCGGTTTACAAAAGCCTTCGTGAGACCACTCTGCCTTCGGAGAGCGGGGGAGACGTGTGGTTAAGCAGACTTGAGAATTAATTTTTAACATTTTCATAATACAAACGAAGCCAATCTTTTCTTTGGAAGGCGGCAGTGAATTACATGGATGGTGCCCGATAGGAAAGAACATTTTTAAAAAAAAACAAGGACTACAGTTTAAGCACTGAGTTCACCATCTCCACCTTCTTTCAAAAACCTGCCATTACCCCCTTTTGGAGGGGTAGCTTTCTTCTTGCTCCCTCCAGCTTGGGTCCCTATAAGTCCTGCCCCCACCACGGTATGGGTGTCAACCCTGCACCGTCGGCGTCTTTCCTAGCAGAGGGGGAACGATCCCCTGTGCCCCCCCCCCCCCGCACAGTATTATTACTTTAGAAACATTGATCAAAAAGCCTGTCAATGGAGTAGGTGGCAGGCCAGATGGGTTAGGTCCCTTCTAGCTCCCTCCGAGTGGCTTCCCCTGACCTCAGGATGGAAAGCCTGGGAAAGTAATGAAGAAGGGTGGGATGACATCCACTCAGGTATCCGACCACTTTGCCAAGCATCCCTCATCGAGACAGGAACCTCAGGCATCACCAACGTTGTTTAAATTGCATGTATTTAAACATGACTTAAACAGATTCCCAGGTCTCTTCAACTTGGAGTTGATGGTACTTTTCGATGGAATCCTACAAAGTGTAAATCTGAGCTGTTTTAAGTTCCTGGCATCAATATAAGTTTACATAGAAACAAGTGCTGAATGTTAGTGGCAAAATAACCTTTCCCAAGGAGTCTAACCTGTTCCTCGCGTTAGCCAATCAGCTCCTATAAGGACCGTTTATGGTTGGAACTCAGGGAAGGCAGCGTGGTGCTACCCTAGGTTTCCTTTGGGGATGATTCCTTTGCATTTGAGGACATGAGTGAGTGGGCTCTTTAATTCGATGTTGAAAGACTGCATTGGAAGGATGGGTGGAGAACGTGGTGGGTCTGGATTTTTTCTGGAAGACTAAGATCTGAGCTTTAAGGAGCTCTTGCCCTTGAACTTGCAGGCAAACATGAGGCTGACTCCCAGGTCAAGATCGCTCTGGATTAGCCTTGGAGGTGGCTGACGGTGGCCCTGACCGTCCCTGTTCTCCATTGGGTTCTTAGGAAGGTCGAATCACACAATGTATCGGAAAGAGACAGCCTTTACTATTAATGTGATTATCCCAACACCATCAGGACTCCGGTGTAAGACACGGTCTAAAATCACGTAGTCCATCCAAATGAAGGAACAGATGTCTAATTTTTCCCACAACACATTTATTCCTATTTTGTCTTTGTCCTCAGGTAAAGATGCTAAGGTTTTCTGTGAGGAAAAATTCCATTCTGAGGTCAGTGGACACTCTGAAATACCCAAGTACCTACCAGATTTTTAAGTGAGGATTTTGCCAGATTAGAGATGAAACCACAGAAATCCTACCCTGGGACAAAAAGTCACAAGGCAGGAAGGAGGGAGGAGTGTGGAGAGGTTGGTAAAGGGCTCCGGCACAAGGAGGCTATATGTGCTGTCTTTTTTGTTTGTTTGTTTGTTTGTTTTTTGTTAATCCTCACCCAAGGATATTTGTCTATTAATTTTTAGATAGAGTGGAAGGGAGGAAGGGAGGGGGAGAGAGAGAGAGAAAGAAACATCGATGTGAGAGAGACACATCAATTGGTTGCCTCCCGCACGACACTGACCAGGGCCGGGGATCAAACCCGCAACCCAGGTATGTTCCCTTGACCGGGAATCGAACCCTCGACCCTTCAGTCTGCAGGCCAAGGCTCTAACCACTGACCAAACCGGCCAGGGCGATGTGTGCTGTCTTACGCTGCGGCGGGGGCTCCCGGCTGCCTTCCCTGGAGGCACAAGGCTGCTCTCTGCCAGCCCCTCATCACAGTGGTCGCGGCAGTGAAAACAGTAAGAAAGTTAGGATTACAGTTCATGCTCTGGGCGTGGCCTGGCAGGGAAGCAGAGTGAGAGCTGGGTAATACTTCAGCATATTTTGATCAGAGGCCAAGCTAGTTTAAGGACATCACATTTCTATATTCAAGTCTTCCATGAGAATGATTTCTGGGGAGAACTGACCTCTTTCCTTTCCTCGATTTTAGTTGCCCAGATCGTGCCCAGGTGTGAGGGGGGCTGATGGGGGAACCTGGCTGACGGCTGTGGAACGTAAACTCTGCGTTCCCCAACAGCTGGATCTGGTGGCCAAAGGCTGTCTCTGCCCACATACAGGTTCTCTTTGGTCTGCACAGTGTTGGCTAAGAATCTGAGTTCGTTGTCAACACTTAAATGTCAGGTAAAGTCCTGTTTCCACGTCTGAAGAGCCAGCAGCCCTGGGCCTGATTTCTGCATGGTTGGTTCCGATTGTCTACAGCTGGGTCCCCCCTTCAAAGGGGATGTGGTTTCTCGTTTGCCATGGTGGCCACCATTCTCCAGTATCTGTCTTTTGCCTGATGTGAATCGTGCATTCACAACCTGCTGGCCCTTCTCAAGTATCTACTCTCTACCATTAGGAAGCTCCTACTTGAATGAATGCTTCTGGGGAACCTGAATGCTGACAATGGAGATATTCCAAGGGAAGGGAGATGGATTTGCAGTTCACCTCACCTCAGGCACCAGGAGGCGAGCTGTACACGTTGTTCTCTAACTACCTGCATGTCTAGTCCTCATGCGCACAGATTCTAAAGCCCTTTTGAAAGTAAGGTCTGAGTGACCCTCTGACCACCTCATAGGAGTTGCCCAATGGGTATATAGCCATTCTATCCCAGCTTTTCTTTTGATGTCATCTGCATACTTGGCTAATTATTCTAGCATTTGAATGACTAAAATCTTAGAAAGAAAAAGATGTTTTCTGCTTTAGCAGTGAGTGGGCTAGAAAAAAAACAACCAAAACTACAGCACTATGAATGATTTGGCAAAGCTCAGAATTATTTGTGCAGTTCAAAAACTCTCTGTGGATCCCTTCCTCATTTCCCAGCTCCTGGGAATCCTGTGACTTTCTGATCTCAGCCTGGCTCGTCTGTGAATTCTTCTTGAGAACAGTCAATCACCTGTTCTGACAAGGAAACGAAAGTTATGGGCTTAGTGCTGAGGCCCAAATCACTTTCAGCACCACGGACCACCTAAGACGTTTACCTTTGGGCTTACCTTCTATGAGTTTAGAAATGTCTACCAAATGATACTTGCTCGTTAAATGCAGGTTTGTGGTTCTGGTAGGTGGACTGGTAAGCTTGTCTTTATGGCAGAATCTATCATTTTACACTAAAAAAAATTTACAAGAATATTTCTCCCATTGCCTATCAGCATATCTATGAACACTTTTAAGATTTAAGATACATAGGATGATTCCTAAAGTGTCTTTTCACCCCACCACACTTTGAAAACACACTGGTAATGACAAAAGGAGTAGATGTTGCCACTTTCATTCTCTGGTAACAACCCTTCCGTCTGATCCACAGGTCTACCCCCGCTGCAGAGGGCTAACTGAAAGGATAGCAGCAGAACACTTGCTTAAAGGAGGCATAGCCCTTTGTTTGGAGAGCAGGAATTGCTTACAATATTCACACTTCCTGTCTGTAAAATACTGCATTTTAAAAAATAAGCTACAATGTATAAAACCAAGGTCATTTCCCACAAAATGTTCATGTGTTTTTTTGTGTGTGATTACAAAACACTGCATCTTGTAAAATATCTCCGGTTCTGTTAACTTGAGAAGTTCAGTACTAATGCTTATTATAAAAGTGGTATGTCTCTTAGAATTGTAGAAGCCTAAGCAGTGTATTTCTTGTCTTATTTAAGTTATAATTGTTATTGTATTTCAGATTACATTTTGACACAACACATTACCATTGTAATTCTCAGACCCACAAGAGAAGTTATAAAATATGAGATTGTCTTCTAAAAAAACAAAACAAAACTATTTACAAATCAGGACCAGAAGCAGAAGTCCCACTTTGATTGCTGGTCCTACGATAGATACACCTTTTAAAGCGTCTAGACCAGCGATTTTCAACAGGTGCCGCAAGAATTTTTATAACACGCAATACCTGACTATTTAGTCAGGGGCACTGACCTTTTCCCCCTTAGATTGTCAAATGAAAAAATGACAACACCCAACACAAGAGCTGCCCGATGTGAATGAATCTAAAGGATACCTTTTTGTTTTGTCCGATTGACAAAAATGTAGTTTTTGTTGCGCCGAAGATTTTGGTAATTAGTTTATGTATGCCGTGAGATAAAAAAGGTTGAAAATCGCTGATCTAGACCATGGGATATGGGCTTTTTTCAAACTCAGTCACAATGAAATACGTTTTATACTTTCTTCGCTGGATTGGTGATACAATTGGTACCAAATGTACTCATCTTATTTTCTGACTTGTGGTTTGACTGGTTACCGTGGAAAAAGATGCAAGGAAAAGTTCCCATGGGGAGGAACCCCATCGGGGAATCCCCACAGGTACCAGAAGAAGGGCGGGGGGTGGGGTGGGGGGAGCAGGGAGAGAGTGTGTGGCCGGGAGGGTTATTTTCTTAGAGAAATGAACTTTTCAGTTGCCCCGTGTGCCCAGGGCATTTTCCCGATGATCCCCACTCTCGTCCGTACCCTGGGAGCCTGCCCCAGTTGCACCATTTGTGTGCACAGAACCTTCCTTGCGCTCCCCTAGGTCAGTGCGACAGTTGACGCAGTCGAGAGGAATTCTACAGGGTCATGAGAAAAAGCAGCACCTTGTCCAGAAAAGTCCATGGAAGTTTTCTCCTTAACCTGCTAGCATAGCAAAATGTCCAGCTCTACTGACTTCCCCTGCGGGCTTCTTTCCGCTCAAGCTACGAACCGGCCGTCCCACTGGGGACGGAGGAAGGAACACTACGGCTCTGTGTTCACAGTGACCTTCTGAGAAAGTCTTGCCCAGTCTGTGGACACCCAGTCTGTGCCCACGGTCCACACGCCAGCCTTCCACCGCAGCTCAGCCACAGAAACCACTCTTTCCCACCAAGCATCCCCCAGCTTCCAAAAATCGGCCCCGTTCATGTAAGTTTGTCCTGAAGTGCTATCACGTTCATTAAAAAAAAAAACAACAACCCAACTTCTCTGACGAGAGGACTCTCGAGATAACAAGTCTTTCTAGCCCTAAGCTCCTCCAGTCCTATTTTTCACATACCCTTTAATTTTCCCTGAGGAAATGTTAATTATTTTAGTATTTTGCTACTGTTCTCAATATCCTATCTCAAATGTACCAGTCTCACCACTTTTCTCTAAACATTCTCGAGTGAAAGGTGTTCTTCCGTTTTCCAGTGAAGTGTGTGGACAGAGGCCGTGGCTGCTTTCCCAGGGTGGACACCTGGCGATGAGGGTGCTCTCTGCTCGCTGCAGGGGGCCGCTCCTCGGAGGCACCCAGGACAGCCACCAGTGGCTGGTCAGTGCTAACGGGAGCCAGGTGCCCCTGGGCCTATTGTGTTTCCTTTTGGGTCCCCGACCCTCTTGCATCTTTCTCTAATGTGTCATGCTGCCTCCCACAGCCCGGGTGCACTTCCTCTGGGAAGAACCGAGGCTTCAAACTCCTGCCCGAGATCCCTCTTTCTGTGCAGCTCTCTGGAGAACACCTGTCTGTCACTATGAAATGCCTTCTTTGGAGAGAGATGAGAAATCTTTTCTGAAGGAAGGGATATCAAGTGAGAGAGATGTCAAAGCTACGAAGAGCCTTATTTAGAAATACTTTGGGACCAACATCCATTGTACTGTGTCACATTCCTTTTGCACAGACGGGTCTCTGCGGTCCCTGTGATGGGCGAGGCTGCAGTTCAGCAGCCAGTGTGCCAACCCTTCCCACCTACCTCCCTCTGCAAGTGAGAACATAAAAGGACGTGATACCATAGAGATGGCATAAATAAATTCGGCCTTAATTTGGCACTTTGTTTAGTTCCAAAGTATAACAAAATAGCTCTACATTTTAAAAATTTAGCTTTTACAATCAGTGTTGTATATTGCAATCCATAGCTTTCTGGGTGGCCTGCAAGAAGTTGAATTCCTTTTTTTCAAGGCCAGCCAGGCGAAGCTTGGTGGTCCCCTGGTTACCACGTGCCTGGGTACAGGAAAGGGGTGCCTGTGTGTGCAGGGAGGTACTGAGGGTCTGTGCACGCCTGGCTGGCAGAAAGGAGCCCTCATGTGGGCAGGAGACTTGGGAGGGGGTGTGTAAAGAAGGTGTTAGAAAGGCGAAGAACTCCCAGGGAAGGGCCCTCAGGACTCCCTGCTGCTTGTGTCTGTGCATCAGCTAACATCCCGGTGAGGGCTGAGCTCGGCTCGACCAGGCCAGAGCTCCGAACTCTGCGTGTCCTGTGTATCCAGGAGAGCCACAGGGCCTGGCTGCAGGGCCGCTCACAGCAATGGTCTTTCCCTCCTGGTGACCCAAAGTTCTGCGTGTGTGTGTGTGTGTGTGTGTGTGTGTGTGTGTGTGTAGGGGATGGATTTAACCCCTCATCACTTTAATCATTTTTGATTAGCGATGTAATCCAAGGATCAAGAGTCAGGGAGTGTTGCTGAAGAGAAACACCTCTGCTCCAGGGTTGCACCCCAACCACCACTTAAGTATGTGGTGAACCTGCCCAGGTGGTTGACTAGGCTTGGACTCACTGGGCACTCCACCCTCGGCTCAGGCCCTTGGACCAGGCCAGAGCACTGTCTCGCAGCAGAGAGGGCCTGTAGGTGAGCAACAGGCCACTGCGGAGGAGAAGACCATCCAGGGTAGAGGATGCAAAAACTTCCGTACTTTTAAAAAATGCCCTTTCTTGGCTGACCTCATAAGCACTAAACATAATTATGGCTGATGCCATGGCGAGTGCTGATGGATCTCCGTGATGTGGAACTAAATGAAGCTCTTTTTCTGCTCTCTTGAAATAAGTGTTTTTAAAGAAAAATAAATAAATGAAGGAGGAAAACAGGATCTCTTCCAAGGAATAATGTTTAAAAAGTCACATGAGAGTTAAAAAAAAGCAAATTGCCAAAATATAAGAATGTAGACTGTGGACATTACGCTGCAGAACCTCCTTATACATCTAAAAAAGGAGTATCTGTTATTACTAGATGACCTCTTTCTCATCTTTAAAAAAAGGTGTATGTACAATCTCTAGACATATATTAAACTTTCCTCTGTGCAATTTCCTTTAACATTCCTATGGCTGATCCTAGGCTCCCGTCCCACACAGTGCATCCTATAAGGTGCTCGTACCTCTTTGCATAGGTATAGGGGAAATTACTCTTTAGCAGGGCAATCAAGAGGAGCGTAGGATTTATAGGGCTTGACAACCACTCCCCTCTCCCCACATCACTACCACCAAAACCAACCAACCCACCCACCAACCTACCACGTTAGAAAGCTGGATAAAGGGAACACAGTACAAGCCCCGTCCTACTCAGTCCAGAGTGTCCTGTACTGACGTGCATTTACCTTTTGGTGTCCTGAGCCAATTCTTAAAGAATAGCTCTACTCTTTTTACAAGAAAAATAAAGGTTTGGATCTTCCCTTTTACCCATAGAACGTTCAGACTGTTGGTGAACCCACCTCCCAGACACGCTAAAGCATAAAACCTACCAAAGTGCACTCAGAGCAGAGGCTGGTCTGTGGCCCTCCCATGGCTTTCTGAACAGATGGGGACACGGAGGCTGTGCGCTGCTGTCTGGAGCAAACCCGCGGGGACAGTTTTGAGTTCTCGACCTTTTCTCAGACCAGATGGTGTGGCGTTTTGAGGGAAAGCCCGATGACACATACACCGGGCAATGACTTTGTCAGACAAGCGGTGACATGCAGATCCCGGCTGCGGTTGGTAGCACATCCCTGAAAGGAGCGTCAGGCTTACCCGGAGGGCTCCACGCGCCCGTTCTGGATTGAGTTGAGCGGGGAGAGGAGGTCCTCGGGAAGGGGCTGCCCACAGATCCCGGAAGACTTCAAGGTGCTTCCCGTGGGAGACAGCTGGACGTCGGAGCTCAGCTCGGAGCTGAAGTCTGCTGGTGATTCCATCGCCGACCTCATTCTGCGTTGCCGCCATCCGGGGCCCCGAAGGCCCACGGCTCCACCATTTGGGGGCCATTCTTCAAAACAAAACAAACAACCGAAACAGACACAGAAAAGGTACCCGGAGCTGCCCCAAGAAGTCAAATGGAAAACCGGGAAGATACTATTCACACGAAAGCGGTATTGTTCTTTGTACAAATGCTACGGGATCACCGGTAGCTTTCTGCGTGTCACAACGCCCCCCAGAAATGGCATTTTCAGAAAGCTTGTCAAAATATGCCTGCTTTCCAGGTGAAATGGGCTTCGTTGGTTCCAGTGCTGCGGAAGTCCACAGTTTTCAGACCTGACACACAGGGAAGGAAGGTGGCTTTCCTTTTCCCACACACGGACGGTTCGTCACAGCTGCTCTCGGGGGACTCCGAGCGGACGGATGAGTCGGGGCTGTGACCGCGGTCTCAGTCCAGGAAGCGCTGGCAGGCCTTCTTCCAGCGGCAGGCCGTGCACCACAGGTCTCGGTTCTCCATGCCGTACACCTTCCGGCACTTCTTGCCCTCTCCCCGAGGCTTCCTGCGGACAGGTGAGGACAGGTGGTCAGTGGGAGGACCTCAGTGGGCATTCCATGGAGGGCTCCACGTCCCTTGAAAGACGGAGAAAATAAGGTAGGGTGCCCTGGCCAGTTTGGCTCAGCGGTTAGAGCGTCAGCCCGCGGACCAATGAGTTGCGGGTTCAATTCCGGTCAAGGGCACGTACCTTGGTTGCGGTTCAATCCCTGGCCCCGGTCAGGGTCGTGTGGGAGACAACCAGTTGATGTGTCCCTCTCATGTTGATATTTCTCTCTCTCTCTCCCACGCTATCTGATGATAAATAGGAAAAAAAAAATCCTCAAGTGAGGAATAAAAAAAAAAATAAGTTAGGAAACATAACAGGGTTCTCCCCAGGCCAGGCTTTCCATGAGCTGGGTGATTCTGTAGGCACTGCCCAGGGCTTTTACATCTGGCTTCTCTGAGTCAAGGGTATGTTTTCCATTGATTTTTAGAGAGAGTGGAAGGGAGGGAGAGTAGGAGGGGGAGAGAGAAACATTGATGTGAGAGAGACACATCTATTGATTTCTTCTCGAAGGTGTCCCAACTGGGCCAGGTAAGTGCCCTTGACTGGGAATTGAACCCGAGACCATTGGGTCCATGGGCTGATGCTCTAATCCATGAGCCACACTGGCTGGGGAGGCTTCTCTAACTCTGAAGCTTCTATTTGTCACTTTTGGACATGACATTGGTTTTCTGCGTAACACCGTACATATGAGAAATACCAGAGGAGAGCATGAGTGTTTCAAGTTTTTAAAGATGCACTCTCTCGTTTCTCGAAGGTCTGGCATCCTGGTTGAGGGAATCCTGGGAGATGCTCCTTGCTCTGCATTAGGAACTCTGCCTTGTAGTTCATTTAACACAGGGGTCAATGCTACAGGGCTTTACGCAGACCCAGTCATCACCGTGGCCTATTCTGGAGGAAAACGTACTGCGAACTGTTACAACAACAACAACAAAAAACAACAAAGTTTCACTCATAGTTAATCGACGGGGAAAGCCATGGGGACAAAAGAAGGGTTGTCTCCTCCATTACGGGGACATTTTATGGAAGATCGTACCCCTGGTTTCTCTGTTTCTTTCTGTTCGTCTACTTTTCAGTTAACTCCCTTGAGATGAAGAGTTTTGCGTAGTCCTACCTTAGGCTGACCGTCCCTCTGGGCGGGGAGGACAAAACCGTGTGACTGTGCTGTCTCTGCTCTCCTGTGGCCCCGGCATGGTGATGTGTTGGCGACACCTGGGGAGGACAGGGAAAACAAGGTTGACAGGCCAGGTTCTCTGCGCCACACCTCCATTTACCCTTTGCAACGTGGGTGGTGGTCCCTGACCATTAGAGGTGGAGGTGAAGTGCCTCCTTCACATGTTAAAAGGGGTGGGGTGGTGCTTATGGTGGGATTTCAATGTGTCTCCAACAGAAAAGACCCAGAAACAATGGATACCTTAAACATCTTCATGACTTCACATTGATGCATTCCAATGTGCCCATAGTCACATATTTTCATTTGAATACTATTTTAAACCTTAAAGGAAATTCTTACTCCTCATGAGCTCCCTTTTAAAGAAGAAGAAAAGCCAGAGAGGGTAAGAGAGTTATCTAGAACCATGCGGCTGGTTGGTGGCCATGACACCACGTGCCCTTGGCCCTCTGTCCCCTCCATGCTTGCACAAGACACTCACATACAACAAACCCATCTGGAGTCCAAAAGTAACAAGGGGAAGAAGCCAGGAGCCGGAGCAGTCAGGAACGGACGCCACCCACATAACACTGACTGAGCGTCACTGTGCGCCAGGCGCGCTGACAACAGCTTTCATTTTTGTAACTACCCTATGTGATAAGAACTCCCAATATTCCCATTCTATGGATGAGGAAACCGAGGCACAGGGAGGTTAAGTACCTTGCCCAATACCATGGACCTGATGGCTGGGCAGGGCCGTCCTGAGCTCGACCCCCTCCGCCTCCGCCTCCAGTCCTAATAGTAACAGGGCCCCTCTGTTCTCCATTCCCCTGGGAATTCTCGCTCAGTCTCTTTGCATCACCTGCTCTTGCAACACTGAATGTCTTCCCAGCTCCTGGGATTCTCAAAAGTGGCCCCAAACTAATTTTCATAACAAAAGATAAATGTTTCAAGTAAATATATAATATTTCTGTTACAGAAGAGCGGACATTTAATACACAGGCAAACATAAGTATGTAGAAGTCAGTGTGGCCACAGAAATACCACTGCTGATGAACAGTGACAGGGACATTCCTAAGGCCGGCAGAGAGCTGATTTTCTCTAGTTCAGGGACTGGCACATTCTATGTTCTCTCCCTGTAAAGGAGTCTATGTACATTCATGTTATTTCCCCAGACATTAATTTAAAAAAGATCAGACAAGTAACATGAAACCCTAACATTGTATTTATTTATTTATTTATTTATTTATTTATTAAATCCTCACCTGAGGACATTTTTCCATTGATTTGCAGATAGAGTGGGAGGGAGAGAGGGAGGAAGAGAGAGAGAGAAACATCGATGTGAGAGAGACACATTGACTGGCTGCCACTCACACGACCCCAATCAGGGCCGGGGATCGAGCCACAGCCGATGCACATACCCTTCATCAGAACTGAACCCGCGACTCTTCGGTTCAAGGGCTGATGCTCTAACCAAGGAGCCAAACTGGCCAGGGCGAAACCCTAACATTTTATTTTATTTATTTTTATCCTCACCTGAGGACATTTTTGCATTATCTTCAGATATAGTGGGAGGGAGAGAGGGAGGAAGAGAGAGAAAGAAACATCGATGTGAGAGAGACACATTGACTGGCTGCCACCCACACAACCCCAACCGGGGCCGGGGACAAACTGCAACTGAAGTATGTGCCCTTAGCCGGAACCGAACCCGGGACTCTCTGGTCCGCGGGCCGATGCTCTAACCACTGAGCCAAACCGGCCAGGGCAACCCTAACATTTTAAACCACAGTTACTATGGCTCTGAATTATTCTGTACCATTGGTCTTTGTTTTTGCTGAGTTGGGTAGAGTGGATACTTTTCATGTGGGTGGATATGTAGGTTCTTCTAGGATCCAACCCCCCACCCCATCCCCGATCAGGATACATAATAGCAAACCAAGGGAAGCAACGGCTCCAGCTGTGCATGGCTGTGCCCTAGAATGATCCAGAACATACTCATCTGAATTGTTTTCAGTGATCACGATAGAAAATTTTAAAAATGACTGAAGAACTTGCAGACTCCCAAGAACACGTCCTTATTTAGTCAGAGAATCGGAAAAGTTTAGGTGACATGCCACTGTTTCCCGTGCCCGGGATACTGAGGAGGGCTCTAAGTTTTACAAAATTGCCGCCCCCCCCTTTCACACGGGGTGCGATGAGATCCCAGGATGCGCTTCATTGAACAGGTATTTATTAAGCACCAACTACACCCTAGGCACTGATCTAGGCTGTGGGGATAGAGCCCTGGGCAAAACAAAGTCTCTGCCCTCACAGAGCGTAGGTTCTGGTGGGGAGAGCGTCAGTGGACACTGACACAGTGAAACAGGGTGAAGGGCAGCACGACTGGAAGGCAGATTTATTGAGGGTGGAGAGAGAAGGCCTCTCGAGGGGGCACCTCTCATCTGCAGGCACCGCGCAGAAAGGAGGGCAGTGAGGGAGCCCTGTGGTGCAGAGCCAGAGCTGTGAGGGCGGAGGGCGGCCGGACAGGAGGTGTCGGATCTTGTCCCCCTGGTGGGATTTTGAATGTTATTCTACGGGTGAGAAGGGAAGCCACTGGAGAGTTTTCAGAAAGTGAGACGTCTGATTAATGCGTTGAAAAGATCACTTTCGGCTCCTTGGAGACAGCTGGAGAGGAGCCCAGAGGACTGGTTCAGAGCTTCCCTAGTGTTTTTTTTGGGGGTGGGGGTGGGGGGGATGTACTGGTGATTTAGATGAGAGTCTGGCCGTGGTGGTGAGAAGGGGCTGGACCCATGCCCATTAGGGGCAGAGTCTGGGATCTGTTGATAGATGGGACACAGGACAAGAAAACCCCCACGAATCTTTAGATGAATCTGAGAGGAAACATGAAGGGTCAAGGACGAACACTCATTTCTGGCCTGAGTGGCTGGAGGGATCCTGGGACCACTTACTGAAATGGGAAAACAGATGATAACTATAGGTTTGGGGGAGGAGAGAGGAGCAGGTATTTGAAAATCCCAAGAACACAGTTTGAGGAACATGGACCTTCTGCTGGAATAACCCCTCTCTGTGATCTGCTCCTGCTAACGGCTTCCTCAGGCCTGGGGTCGAGGGCCTGCTTGTTCCGTATCCTGTCCTGGTGTCCACAGGGCGCAGCAGAAGCACCCCCCGCCCCCCGCCACACGTCATGTGTGGCTCAGGCACCTGGGAGGACCACACACACCAGCTCCTCAGCTGTCCTTGAGTCTTAATGGCAAGACAACCGTGTTTTAGCTTCCTATTTTAGTTGGGGCTGAGGGTGGGAGGTCAAGGTGGCTGGCACAGGGAACAAACATTTATCTAGCACTCGACAACATGAAAGACAGGCTACCACGTTATTTGTGATCATAAAAACCCTGAAAAATGTTAACACTGTTCCCTGCACTGCACAGGTGAGATGCTGCAGGCGCTCAGCAGGGAAGTGACCAGCGTCCCAGAGTGCAGAGGCGCAGTAACTGACTGAGCGCTTGCTTGTTCAACGAATTCCTCCCACGTCACCTCATTTCGCCTTCGCCATGATCCTAGGATAAGTATAGCCACTGCTTCATGTTACAGGTGAGGACATGGAGCAGTTCAGTTGCCAAGGCCACAGTGAGTGCTGGGGGACCCGGATGTGAACACGGCCGTCTCACACCAGCCGGCCTCGGGCCTCGGGTCTCAGTGAAGTCAACGCCTTGCTCTCTCTCCTCTTCCCTTCATGGTGACAGTGTGTGCCCTCGAATGAAACCCAGCAAAGCACTCTTTTGTCTATTTCTCCCAACAGTCTCTGCTTTTTTTTTTCTTTTTTTTTAATCCTCACCTGAGGATATTTTTTCCACTGATTTTCAGAGAGTGGAAGGGAGGGGGAGAGAGAGAGAAACATTGATGTGAGAGAGACACATCGATTGGTTGCCTCTTACACATACCCCAACTGGGGCTGGGGATCGAACCTGCAACCCAGGTACATGCCCTTGACTGGGGATCGAACCTGCAACCCTTTAGTGTGCAGGTTGATGCTCTAACCACTGAGCCACACCAGCCAGGGCCAGTCTCCACTTTTCAATTTTCATTTGTTTTATATTGTAACCATTTCTAAGATCTATTTTGGGGCATGTTTTATAAAGTATATAATACACTTGGTGAGTACTAGATATGGAATTGTTTTTAAAGAAATAAAATTATTGATCGATATGTCTGTAATTTGTCTACTCACTAGGTGTAGCCTCAGAAGCATTCACCGCGCTCTGGATTATACTCTCCTAGTTTCTCCTGTGTCATGCAAGTCACCCCCAATGGGGAGGATCCCACTCTCTGAGCCCCGTGTTCAGCAAGGAGACAGGTCACAGGTGCTGGGAGGGCATGTGCTCCACGGTGTCAGTGCCAGGCTGTGCTCAACACGACGGCTCGACCAGGCGGCACTGGAGTCAAGGGCACTGTTCACGAGGCCCTGCGACTGGCCAGAGGTCACGGTGTCAGCCTCTGGCCAGAGCAGTGATACAGGGGTTGTGCCCTCCTGTAAATAAGTGGGAGAGATTTCTTTTCTTTGTGATTTTCAACTTCTCAAATGGAATTAAAAGAGAGCCTTGTCTTGGTTTTAACCTCTTATAACATACTATTCTAAATTATCTTCCAAGGTGTTAAAAAATAAAACCAGCTAACCCATTAACAAGCAAGTATGACAATTGCAGATTAGGAGACACTCCCAGCCCGAAGCCTCCTGGACTGGCCTGGGACAGCAGGCTGGCTCGTTCCTACTTGCTTGTGTGAGGCCTTTTATGAATTGAATATCTGTATTTCCCCAAGTCCGTATGTTGAAGCCCAATTCCCAGTGTGGTTGTATTTGGACATGAAGCCTTTAAGGAAGTAATTAAGGATAAACGAGGCCCAAAGGGTGGGGCCCTGATCCACCAGAATTAGTGTCCTTTTAAGAAGAGGCACCAAAGGGCTCTCTTTCCATTTCCCCCTTCTCGCGAGGACACAGTGAGAAGGTGCCCTCTGCAAGCCAGGAAGAGGCCCTCACTGGGAATGAATGGGCCAGCACCTGGATCTGGGCCTTCTAGCTTCCAGAACCATGAGAACATACATTTCCATTAGGTAAAAGCCCCCAGTCTATGGTATTCTGTTAATGCTGTCGGCACAGACAAACGTGTCATGAAAAGGCAGAGGAAGGAACGGAGATAATTAGAAGAAAAGACAGGTCACTGGGGAAAAACAGGTCAAAGAAAGCTGTAAGTAATGAAGGTCCTCTCCCCACCCCTGCATCCATGGTCTTGGGCTGGAAAAGACTGAACCCCCAGTGACCTTTGTAAACATGCAGATGGGCCTCTGGCTCCACACCTTCAGGAAGAGGCCTCACCCGGGGAACTTATTAAAGCCTGACGTCCAGGAAGTCCAGCCTTGGCAAATGAATAAATGCAATCCTGCAGACCGTGGGATTTCTCGGAAGCAGTTTATCTGCACTCTCTAGGAGGCGTACAAAAGCAGCCCCTCTTCCAAGCCAGGTCTCAAAGAGGGAAGCAAACCTCCAGGGGCCCACAACCTCAGGGGGTTTGTTTTGGAGTACAAACAGAAATGTATGTCTAAAGCGCATTTCACAAAATGTCAGCTGCTCTCTGCTTCAGCGTGGACCCAGGTGAGGCTCTCACTAACACGAATTCACTGTAATTGAAAACGCTGAAAGCTTCCACCTGAAAACCCTGTTACACGAATTTGGAAGGCAGGAATTCACAGGTGCTGACCTTCAACCTGGCTCCCTGTGGTCCAGGGGCAGGACAGCACTCCTGCAGAAACGGACAGTGGCTGGTGCCCTCAGTGGACGTGGTCCCCTGTGCTGTGTGCTGTGCACCTGTGAGACCCAGCCCTGCAGAGGGAGATGGGCAGTAAATACCCCCCTGCTTTTCTGTTAAGCATTGGTGGAGAGTGTGGCGGGTGAAGAGCACTTGTAGTGGTAAGCCTTCTTGCCTTCTTGCTACACTAAAACAAAAGACTTGGGAAAACAGCACCCCCATCTTTATGTTCAAACAGGAATGGCAAGCTTACTGCTAGCAGTCTCGTGTCGGCTGAACCAGACCACACAACCAGGCAGGCTGGGGATTCTCTGGTGAAAGACTCAATTGGAAGCTCACATAGGGTTTTAGTGGGAGACCCAGTTACCCCAGCCACTCTGGACACTTGCTGTCAAAGCTCTAGTCTAGAGTGTCCCTGAACCAACAGACAGGGAAATTAGGGACTCTCTGAAAAACCGGGGGCATTGAAATGAGGACAGAGCGATACAGGGCCCACAGCAGAGGTTTGAAATGTCACTGTCGGAAAACAAACACGAGGAGGTACCTGGCTGGTATCCTACTGTGTAAGACAGCGAGGAACTCTGGAGAACAGACCACTCAGAGCAGTCTCTCTATACTTCCTAAGGAAATGGTTCAATTAATGAAACATAGAGGGAAAATTCCGTTTGAAAAGAAAGCTGAACCAGGCTGTTCTATCTATACTCTGTGTGTATTTTCACACGAGGTGAGCCGTGGGGTGTATGCTCCCGAAAATTCTTCTCAAGTCAAAGACGAGAACGAACAGAATTCAGAAGAGCAGGTCTCCGTCATTCTGTAATTGCGGTGCCTTTCTAGGTGAGACAGGTTATCACCAATGTGACATCGAGGGCCACTCTGGTCTTCTATGTCGAACAAAAACAGAAGTCGCCAAAAAAACGGATTGCTAACCTCTGACACCCACCTCAGCACATCACTGTTCTTGCCAGAAACAACACTAATACCTAAAGTCTAAGTCGTTCTCTTGCCGTCTACTCACTTGTCCCTGACTGTGTTCTCGGTCTTCCAGAGCGACCAGCAGTGACCACTACTCCAGGAAGCCGGCCACTGCCACGGTTACTCCAGACCTACAGCATTGTTTCAAAATAGAATTCCAGGAGTATTTTCTGGAAGCCACAAATTCCCCAACTGCTGCCAGCAGGATGCGTTTTATTGTTGGCTAGTCCTCTAGGGATTTAATAAATATTCATCAGCTGAGAGCAGCAAAATGGATTGAGCCACTTTCATTATTACGCGCTCCACAGGAGGGCTTAGTATTTGCTGGGAACCTCTGGGAGTCAGTTGCCAGGGGTTGATAATAAGAAGCTTTTGTGAGGTCCTCGGGGAGAGAAGTGGGAAGGAGAAAATAACTAGTGAATATCCATTATCATAAGCCACTTTCTGGATCTTATCAGGAGTTATAAACCGCTGTGAGCATCAATAATGTGAGGGACTATGGATGTTCTGTAATAAGCTATAAAAGACCCAGTATATTTTTAAATGAATGATTAGGAATCAGGTTAATTCATGGCAATTTATCAGACAGTAATCATTTAATATGTCAAATCAATTCTTATATACTACTTCACCGGATGGCATATTTTAGCACTCAAATTTATTTCCAAATTACCCATCTCTATGGATGGATTATTCAGGCTTTGGGGAAAAAAAAGATTTTAATTAATTTATTTTTTTGAACCTTCAAGATGACATACCCACAAACAGTAATTTCAAAGTCATAAATATTATAAAGTTACTCATAATGATAAATGCCATTTATGTACAAGGTCTTTTTCTTTTATGTTCAGGGTCGGAGTTCAGAGATTCATTTTATAAAGCCTTTTGGAAACATACACATATACCACCAACAAAAAATCTTGATCTATTTCCAGTTTGCTGCTTATCAACAGCTGAAACGCTCTTCTATTCACTGAGTAGCTGGGCTTGTCTGAACTACGAGATGCCTTGCTGAGGAGTTCGCTATGTAAGAAACAGGGTACTTCCAGCATTC
Source organism: Tadarida brasiliensis (assembly GCA_030848825.1). Classification (NCBI taxonomy): domain Eukaryota; kingdom Metazoa; phylum Chordata; class Mammalia; order Chiroptera; family Molossidae; genus Tadarida; species Tadarida brasiliensis. The sequence continues at coordinate 31,985,334 of CM061272.1, forward strand.
TGGTTTTTGTCTTTTTGTTGCATGTCTACAGTTTGTTCTCTAACTTTACGTTTGGATTTTTTGTATTTGTACTTACTGGAATGCCTGTGAAGGTAACTGGAGGAGACTGCCAGGAGATGCTGAAGCTGCTGCCATTGGGGGTGAACTTGGCCGATCCTGGAATGGTCACGGGGGGCGTGGCCTGTTACATAGAAAACAGAAGTGGTCATGGGGGGCGTGGCCTGTTACACAGAAACTGTTAAGAAAGAACATTTTTCCTCAGAGCCTTAGCTGTCATTACCAAGGTAGGGCCTCAGAAATGATCTCAGCTGTATTCATAACTTAAACTAATTGCCCAGTAGGAAGAGATGAAACATGGCCAAAGAGAGTAGCTGGAATAAACATTTTTATATGTCTAAGCAATCTATCTAAGGTATAAAAGGAGATGGTTTTTGACTATTGATTTCTGTATTTTAGGATACCAGTGAGATATAATTCCTCACTATCGAATTTGGAAATAAACACTTTCACACAGTGATGGTGAGTAAGTTGGTATGACATTTGGTAGGGTAATTTGGCAATATATATAAACATTCTTAGTATTGTGTATATTAGCTATTCCACTTTTAGAATTCATTCTGAGGGAATGAATTCAAGGATGTTCATTGCAGAGAACTACATATTACATATTTTAGAAACTGGAAACACAAATGTCCAGTAATAGAGAAATGGTTAAATAAATCATGATATACCCACGGAGCAATTACAAATGATGTTGTTGAATAGTCGTTGACATGCAAAAAACATTCATGATATATTCAGTGGAAAAGCAAAGCATAATAAAAACAGTACTATAATAGATTCCTTAATTTTTTATACATATACACATAGAAGAAAATCTTGAAAGACAGAAGAAATATTAACCAAGGGGTTTTCTCGTTGTTGGGATTAGGGATAAATTTTCTTTCTTTCTTTAAAAAAATAATTTTTCTTTATTAGTTTTAGAGAAAGAAGAAAGGAGAGGGAGATAGAAACATCAATGAGAGAGAACATCGACTGGCCACCTCCTGCATGCCCCCCACTGGGGATCGGGCCTATAACCTGGGCATGTGCCCTGATCAGGAATCGATCTGGTGACCTCTTGGTGGGTCAACGCTCAACCACTGAGCCACACCAGCTGGGCAGGGGTAAATTTTCTTTCTCTGCTTCTGCTTTTAGTATTTTCTATGCTGGACATTTATAACATCTGTAAATAGAGAACTCCCAATATTATGAATATAGAGCTCAGGAAGGACCATCTAGATCACCGAGTATGTTCCAACTCATTTTATAGATGAACAAAATAATTTTATTAAGTTGGTTCAAGCTCACGATTTTGGATCTAAATGCAACACTGACAAACACAAACAAAGTAATGAATTATTCTTTTTGACCAACATAAGAGTCAGGAATAAAATTTATTGTACCATCTAATCTAATAATTCACTCTATTTCATTGTTCTTGAGTTTAAGTCTGCTAAATAAGTGGGCAAATTCTCCTTACACAGATTCCGTTTTTCTAACAATAAATATAGTTGCTGATGACAGTGGTTTTGGAATATATTTTGGCAGTGCTTAGCAGCAGCCAAAACTGTTCAGGGTGCATCCTCTGACTCAGTAATTACTCTTCAGTGAACTCAAAGGAAAACTAAAAGCTACAGGCACAGAGAAGTTCATAGAAGAGTTATCAATGACAGTGAAAAACTGGATAGACTAGAAAGTAGATACCCAACAATAAGAGAACGATAGAAACAAATCTGATTTAACCTTTTGATGAAAACAATTTGATTTAACTTTTTCTCCTTGGTTTCAAAAGGAGAAAAAATAAAAATGAACTCAGCTCCTGGGCTATATATACAGTGCGTGATGTCGTTTTTCTACCCCTCAATCAGAACGAGACTGCTTTTGGTCAGGGCCAAAGTGTCACTCAGGGTCCCTGCACATCACCTGGTAAGCGTGGTCGGTGTGCACGAGGTAGAGGGTGGTGGGGGCAGAGCGGCTCAAGGGCGTCATCAGCTTAGTCTCGGTTTTGGCACAAGGGGTTTCTGTGCGGCTTGAATCCAGGATGGGGAAGGTGGGCGGTGAAGCCAGGGACTGGGAGGGCGAGGCTGGGGCCAGGCTGCCCAGTCCGTCGGCCACGGAGTCTGTGTTGAGCTTGATCTCCGTGTAGTAGAAGTCCTCTTCGCCATCGCTGTAATCCGAGTCCCCAGCACGCCTGATGCAAACGACAGCAGAACAGTCAGACCAAACCATCCCACACACGCTGTTCCCTCTGTCTGGAATGCTCTTCCTTTCTCTTGTCTGCCTGGAAAACTCTTAACTCATCCTGCAACACACAACTGTCCACTTCTAGGGAACGCCTCCTTGATCTCTTAGAGCAATTTATTCAATCAACCACCAGTCTATCACTTATTCAACAATTTATTGAGAATCTACTACATGCAGGCACTTTTCTAGGGTTCCCTGATACCACGGTGACCAGATTATAGATAGACTCCACCCTGACAGAAATCACAACTAGTGGGAGAGGCAGACAAGGAACCCATAAATAAATAGGTGTTTAATGCATCTGGTAGTAACAAATCCCAGAGAGAAAAATTAAGCAGCATAAGAGTGTCTTTAAGCAGGGTAAGTGATGGGGGTGGGGTATTTTAAACTGAGCTCAGAGAGAACCTCTTTGAGGAGGTGATTTGAGCCGAGACCTGGAAGAATACACAGTGAGGAGCAGTGAAGCCTGGGGTGGGGGTGCTTGGTGTCTTCAGAGAAGGGCAGAGGCCAGGGGCTGGGGTGCAGGGCAGCAGGGAGCCACGGGAGGAGGGGCAGAGGCATGGTCGGAGGGCTCTGAAGCCCCCAGGGAGGGCTCTGTGTTGTATTCTGAACGTGACCGAAGCCATGGGACTTTGAGGACTCTCAGTCACTTCTTAAACCAATTGCTCAACACTGAGCATCCAGAGGAGCACTAACAGGGGCCGGGAGGGCGGAGGTGGAAGCGATGAGAACTCAAGGTTAGGATTAGGACGTTACTCCTAAATGTTAGCTCCTCGATGCTCCATCAGAAGGGTGTTCATTTTATTGACTTCGCTTTATTAAATCACTGCGCATGTTTCTGTAAGTTTTCAACCTCTGTTGCCTTCTTACAACATTCTCTATGGCCAGTCTGGGTTATCCTCCCAAGGCTCCACACAGGTCAGCGGACCTGCTGTCCAGTAGGTGCCTGTTCAGTGTGGAGTGAATGACTGAGGCTGGTGATGCGGTGGCCCGGTGACGATGAGCGTGCATTCTGCAGTCAGGTGTCCCGGGTTTGAGTCCTGCACCGTGGGGCCGTGTGAGGTTCTGGCCGCCGGCCTGACCTGCAGCCACAGGCCCCTCACCGAGGCAACGGGGTCACACAGTGCTGCTTGTGGTGGGGGCTCAGCGAGTGACCGGGCGCTGAGACGTGGCCCTGGTTCCCGAGGGGCACGCAGTGCTCACAATCACAATGAGGCCATGTCAGGAGGCAGCACCGTCCCGAGTCATGGAGTTTGTCACAGCAAGTTTTAACTGAATTAAAATAACTGTCCAAACCTGTGAACACATTTATTCCATGTTTTCATTTAATTTCTAGAGAAGTGGCGCATAGCTAGCAACCTGGCCCTATGGGTGGGTGTCGCCCTCCCATGGGTTCTCCCACATTTCATGGGTGGGTCACTGACTCTCAATAAACTGTTTTCCCACTTCTGCTCCCTACAGAGAACCTAAAATAAAAGTCCCCCTTGTCTTGACCTTTCTGTTTGGCCAAATCTGTGGCTTCTCCCAGCCCTGTCCCACGTCCCCTGAGTGCTCAGGCTGAGCGTCTGGGGAGGTGTCTGCCGTCCCAGGTCTGGGCGGCCTTGGCTTTCTGACAGCATTCCATGGAAGACTCCAGAGAGTGGGATGAAGAATGTGCGTCTGTCTGTTCTATTCCTGTCCCCACTTCCTTTGCAGTCAAAGGCAGGCCGAGTTGCTACTGGCCGCCGAGTCCCACACACAGGCCGGGGGAGGTGGTGTCCCACCAGGGATAAGTTAGGATCAGCCCCAGAGCACAAGGATGGAGGGACTGCAGAGAACAATGGCACTTTCCATACCAGCAGGTGTGCACTGCACAACCTCAGATGAAGACATAGTTTCCTTGGGCTTTGGCGTCCATAACCAACACGCATTAAAAATGTCCCATCATCCTACAGTCACAACATTGAGCTCGTGGGCTAAGGCAAAGGCGATTCCTCACTCTCGCCGGAGGAGCTCCTGCGAACCCAGGCCCGGTTCTGGGCGTGCTGGCAGGCTGTGAATCCGAACCCCTGAGGCCATTAGAGCACAGAGTAAAGGGAACCCCAGGGAGGCAAAGACAGTGACTGCACGGTGAACGTCACCCACCGGGAGAGCACGTGGTACCACTTAGTCTGCAGACAGGGATGCGGAACCGCTTCTGCCCAGTGCTGACAGGGTCCAACTTTCTGGGCACCTGGACTTGAACACAGACACCCTACCTCCTGATGGTAGCTTTGGGAAGTTCTCTCCAGAGTCTAGACCTTTAAATAACGCTGACCTATTTCCATCATAGGTCGTCCTGACGATGAGGTCAGAGGGGAGACTGCTGCATTTCCTTCCTGAATTCTTCTGGAACAGGAACGGGGCGTCTGCCCACAGTGCTTCAGGGCATCCCTCTGGGCCACACCCCCTGGGTGACCTGTTCGTGACCTGAAGGCTGTGATCTGGGAGGGGCTGGCTGAGTCCCCAGACATCAGCCTCTCTGATTGGGGAGGAGGTCCCTGCCTCTCTCCAGTCTCGGAAGGACCCCACCCACCCACGTCAACAAAATCACCTTAGAACCCATTGTTATTTTCTTCTTATGCCACGTTTATGGATGATGCATTTCCTAAGTTTATTCCTTGCTGGGCTAAGTGACTGCAGTGTCTGTTTCTCAACATCTTGTTGAAAGGACTCCTCTGTGTCCAAGCATTTGGGGGCTTGGGCATGCGTCTGGGTGTGCCGTCTGCGCACCGGTCATGACTTACAGGTTCTCCGTCCCCTTTCAGTCCCAGATCCCTTGACAAGAGAGACCCGGAGCCGAAAGGACAAGACTGCTGAGCCACCACTGCCTCCGGTGTGGCCCTCATCACTGAGGCTCCCGGAGCTTCGGTTTGTTTGTCTTTCCTTAGAAAGGTTTTTATAAAACACAAGGAAAAGTGCAGAAAACAACAGAGCCCAGTCATCAGGCAGCGTGACTATAGCAACAGCAGCTTTTATGGACACAACGGTTCCTAAACCCCTTCTAGGCTCTATGTGCCTTTGAGGCTCAAAGTCACGAATACTCTCCATCGGGGAAAAATGCACATTTAATTTTACAGACAATTTCGGAGGGGGGTGGGGAACCTACCTTACCCTTGTGTTGTCTTTTTTGCAAATCGCTCTCACCACGTTTTAATTTTGACCTTCACATATGACCCCCCTGCCGGGCTGACTGTATTATTAACCTCATCTTCAGTGGGAAGTGGGCCTCAGAGCAGTAACACCGCTCAGTACAGCACAACTTGGCACCCACGACCTCCCCACTGCAGGTATGGGCCTCTGTTGTCTGCGGTGGCCATCCCCACGGCGACTAGGAAGCCCCCGCAAGCCCAGGCCCTTCCTGTGTTCAGAGCTTCTAAGGCTCGGCATGGCGGGTCCCGTCTGAGAGCCGGTGGCCCTAGACAGCACTGAGCGGCCCAGCCCGGGGCCGAAGGGAGGGCGGCCTCACCCGAGGTGGACGCTCCGGATGTGCTTCTGGATGCCGGCTGCGGTGCTCAGCACCTTCCCGCAGTTCTTCCAGACGCATTTGAACATCACCTTCATGGAGTTCTAGAAAGGGGAGAGATGGTACAGCAAATGAAAACGAGCCGATCAATGTCACCTTTGGGCCATCCCAACACACCTTTCCCTTCCTTCTAGTCAAAGCACATACGACTTCACAGCGCCAATGGACAAATCCGCACACTGGGAGTGCTTTCTGCCCATTTCTCAGACGACGAAGCTGTACTGTTCAAAACTGCCTCCGCCGGCTCCGTGCCCGGCCGTCGGCCTTGAGTGGCAGTGGGGTTCCTGCCTGTGGGTCTCAGGCTGGGAGACAGGTGGCTACGGACTCCCCCAGTTTCCTTTCTACCTGGTGGGCGTGGCTACGTTTCTCCTCGGAAAACTACTGCTTCTGGTGGTATTTCCAGAGCTTAGGTAACCCTGTGGGTTCTGGCGCCCCTCTCTTTACTTGTCTCTTCAGGCTTAGGGGTGGTAATGGCCTTGCTCTGTAGTTAGCCCCTGGGAGACCACATCACCCCTTTGGGTTCCCCCAGCCCTGTCTACACTTCTGTAGAGAGCTTCTTCATCAAACGCTTAAAAAAATTTTTTAAAAAAAATGTATTGATTTGAGAGAGAGAGAGAGAGAGAGAGAGAGAGAGAGAGAGAGAACCATTGATTTCCTGTTCCACCCATCCATACATCCATTGGTTGATTCTGTATGTGCCCCAGACCAGGGCTTGAACCTGAAACCTTGGTGTTCGGGACGACGCTCTAACCAACTGAGCTACCCTAGGCCATCAGACTCTTTTTAATTACCCCTCTGAGTACATCACCTGCTTCCTGCCAAGACCTGATGGATATGGGGGAAAGCAGGTTATAAAAGAATGTGAACAACATGATCTTTTGGGGGAGGAGGTATGTAATGCAAATAAACATGTATTCCTGCATGGTGGGAACACTGGGGAGGGGGGTGGGTATCTTATTTTGACATTAATTTCCAACTGTAAAAATTACTCTATTTTTAATTTTAAAAAGGTATTTCTTTAAAACTGGAAGTCGCCCTATAATATGTGCATGACTAATTTGGAGAATTAAAAACACATTAGTGGGATTAGTTCAACTTCCATGAAATCAAGGGTTTTCTCGGTACATACATAGGTGATGTTCTGCATCCGATCAAGAGGCCCTTTAAATGGTGGTGAAGTGCTTGTCAAAGTCCCCTAACTACATCCAATGGAAACGAGTCCTTGTGTACAAACAGGTGACTCGCTCTTAGGAAAGCCAGGCTGGGAGGAGGAGACGGGAGAAAACAGCTCAATAAACACCGCCCAGCTTGCCCCACGGGCCCAAGCTCAGCCCAGGAAGCCAAACCAAGCGCAGCTGCAGGCAGAATCGCAGCCGCCAAGTCTGACCGCGACCATCTGTGCCTCAGCCCCGGCTTCTCCTGGCAGCTCCACTGAAGTTCACGAGGCTGAAGGTCCTAGCTAGCTGGGAGGCCACCGTGGGCTGGGACCGCCCTGTGCTGGGGTCTCCCACGAGTGTGCCTGGTCTGACACTCCCAGCCACGCCAGGGCCACTGACGCTCCTGGGGCTGACGAGGACTCAGGCCCGGCGTGCGGTTCCAGGCACCCTCTGCAGAAGCACCCAGCTCTGGGGCTGTGGCCCAGGACCTGGAGGTTCTCCATCTTTGCAGAAGCTTCTGGACCATCTCTGACACCAACTGCCGTGGGGGCTACAGGCTGAGGTCTCAGCCCTGGCTGGCCTCGCCGTCTCTCCCAGGGCAAGCCTCGGCCCTGGTGTGAGTTGTTGCTGACTCAGGGTTCGAGTGGCTTCTACTCTCCTGACAGAACCCAGACGGATACACAGGACTGACACGACGACGGCTGGCCGTCACCTCAGTTCTGGGGGTGACACGACGACGGCTGGCCGTCACCTCAGTTCTGGGGGTGGGGGGTCACAGCTGACCTTGAAGTAGCTCATGCCCTGGGATAAGTCCAAGTAAAGCTACATTCCAGAACTCACTTATCTGTCCCGTTTACCACACAGCACCCTGGGGGTGATACCAAGGTGCCTTTTCTGAGGAAACTGAGAAGATCCTCAGGTATATATGTCTATATGGCCATTAGGTTGTGTATGTGTGTGGGCTGGGATGGAGGCTCATACACCCAAGCTCCCTAAGAGGACCAGGGCTCCCTCAGGAAGGGAGCAGCCAGCTATCCCGCACAGGTGAGTCTGCTCATTACATGTGGTCCTCAGCCGGCCTCAGGTGGAATCCACAAGGCTTGGCAGAGGCTCTGATGACCGTCTCAGGATCAAAAGGTCCACTCAGACCCTCAGCAGGTTCCAAAAGACTGAGAAGTGAACAGACAGATCTATGTCAGAAATCAGTAACTGCCTAGAAGCTGACGGGGCTCCCAGTCCTTTCCTTTACTGGGAAAGCAGCCTTGTCCATGTCCTCTTCACCGCTCTGGGGCTTGCTTGCTTTATTCATAAAACAGGAAGACTGAAGAAGATGCATATTTTGGGGCTGTGAGGTGTGAGAGGTTAATGCAAAGTGATGGGTGAATTCAAACATATACCAAGTATTGATGAAATATCTCCCACCTACATGCACTGTTTATAGATGCTGTAGTGATAAAGAAAATAAAATAAGTGATTTTCATAAATGAGATAATACAAAATGTATTCTTTAGTGTCTGGCTTCTCAGCGTAATGATTTTTGTTAATCCTCACCCAAGGATATTTTTTTCCATTGATTTTTTTTTTTCCCATTGAAGGGAGGGTGGGAGGGGGAGAGAGAGAGAGAGAGAGGGAGAGAAACATCACTGATTAATTATCTCCTACACATGCCCCGGCCAGGGCTGGGGATTGAACCTGCAACCCAGGTACATGCCCTTGACCGGGAATCGAACCAGAGACCCTTCAGTGCAAGGGCCAATGCTCTAACCACTGAGAACACTGGCCAGGGCAATATGATTTTGAGCTTCACTCATTGTTTTGTTTATTGGTGGTTCGTTGCCATCCACTGGGGGGTGGTATTCCATTGAAGGAATATGCCACAATTTGTTTCTCCATTTCCCTGTTTATGGACATTTGGGTTGTTTCCAGATTAGGGTGATAAAAAAAAAAACTGCTATGAACATTTGCCTACAAGTCTTTCTGTGGACACAGGCTTTCATCTCTTAGGTAAATATTCTAGGAGTGAAACTGTTGGGTCAGATGGTAAGTGTAGCTTTGACTCTAAAAGAAACTGTAAAACTTTTATGAAGTGGTTGCACCATTTTACATTCCCACCAGCAATACATAAGTTGCCAACACTTGGAATTTTGTACACCCAAAAGTGCATGCTGTATTATTGCATTTAGTTTCCGTTCTCAACATGCGAAATCAATCTCTCGTTGGCTCAGTGGTTGCGTTTGCGGGCTGTGGGGGTGTCTGACTGCGGAGGGTCACCAGGAGTTCTGGTCTCAATTAGAGTGGTCGTTCCCCAGGTGGAGAAACTCGTCAAAACTCACTGAACTGTATACTTGAAATGGGTTCATTTTACTGTGTGGAAATTATATCTAGATAAAGCTGATTTTAAATGACTTCTGTAACAACAACAAAAGCATCCTTGAATTAATACAAGCCCCTAGTGAGTATGTGGTTTCTTAACCAGTGGATTCTAAGAGTGCCTCTCATCTTTGGGGACGTCTGTCCATTTCTAGACATGATCAAGCAGTCCTGTGATGTGCTGAAGCTGAGCCCAGCCTGGGTGACTTCTGGTCGTCCATAAGCTCCGATGCCACATACTGCCAGGGTGGCAGGTTATTCTGCGATGCTGCCACTGAATTGCTTAGATCTCACTCTGGACCCTGATTCTCCCTGCTCTGGCTGGCAGTGCAGTGTCGTCACCGTGACATCCATGCGATGTGACCCCGCTGCTTTCTTAGCACCCCGCCCCCCGCCCCTGCGGTCCTGCCCGATGGGCCTATTTCCGGAGCAGCAAATTCTCCTGCACAAGGCACTGTGCTCAGGGGTGGGTGAGGGATGAGGTCAGCACCGAGATGGGTGCCGCTTGTGTGTGAGGGCCTCGAGGTTCTGTGGGCTTTTAGAGCTGTCATTCATGATTGAGAATGAGTCACGATTTCTGGGCCAGAAAGACAGACCAGGGTTAGCTCACTGTTTACTCCTGAACAGCCGTTACATTAACTTGGCTCTTTTTTCTCTGTCTTGAGGATCTCCCAAGTCCACAGGCAAAGTGGCCCATGGTCACGACACCTGGGAAAGAAGTCGGTTTCCTCACATGGACGTCACCTTTCAGAACATCGGCAGCAATGCAGAGGCAATCACCAAATTCCAGGCTGCATCATTTTCACTTCTTTTCCAGGTGCCAGCATTGCGGCCCTTACCCCTCACCGGATGGTGGGCTGGGCTCCCCATTAACCCCAAATAAAGCCAAGGTGGCTGAGGGGTCCTGGGTGTCCTGAAATGGTCAAGGTGGGGTCAGGATGGAGGGAAGCACTCCCTTCTCTCTACACCCACACTTGTCACATTTCCATTCAGTCAGGTGTCAACTGCAAAGTATGAGGAGCCAGCATTTACTGTTCATAGAATCCCCACAGAAACCCCATCAAGGTGGTGCTATCATGACCCACGTTTTACAGATGAGGAAACGGAGGCTTGGAGAGGTCAAGTGACTTGCTTAGGATCACAGAAGTATTGGAGCTGGGGTGCTAAACCCCAACCTTGAACTGTTTGATCCTGTTCAGGAATGGGCAAATCCAGAATCTTATATGGAAAAAAAGCACATTAATAATTAGTTATCAGCATGTCTTGATTTTCTAGAGATCCCCTGGGATTGGTGGTTAAGTCAAGTGTTTTTCTTCCCAACTCCTGGAGTGGCTGTATCTAGGGTCACTGCAACCCCTTGTGGTCATGACGGGGACTGCACCTTCCCCGCAGTCCCAGCGTCCTGCTCACACTACCAGGGAAGTACCTTCAGGCCCTCTGAAACCCCAGAGGGTAAATTCTGCTATAACTGGGATGGACAAAGTTGGCTGGTTGATCTCCAGAGCTGGGAGAAATCCTTTCATTTCCCTTTCTAGCATTCCCACCCACCTTGGCTGAAGGTCACCTTAAGTGATGGGTGCTTCATGCAAGAATCTGGGTCCCTGCAGACCACCTGCAGTCCCCCTTGCTGCCATCATTTCTTCCCCAATCCTCTACACCCCCCTCCCACCCTGCCAGGTAACGTTGGCTTATGCTGCCTCTGCGGACAGAGGAAATGTGGATGTTTTGAGTTAATTTGCCTCAAGTTTCCTCTTTGTAATTTCAGCTGAGCTGATCTTACCTCTGCCACATTAAGAGCCACAGGACCTGGGGCAAGTCACCTAACCTCAGTGAGCCTCTTCTGCAAAATGGGGATGTGGATATGCCAATGATTTTTGTGATGATTAAACAAAATGCTACATTTAAATGCATTTCAAAAACTGTAACTTAGTATGCAAAAGTAGTTATCAGTAAATGCTTCTTCTTCACTACCTATAGTAAGAGATGATGGCTTGTCTAGGGGGCATCTCACACTCTCGTCCCCTTTACATAAGTGGAACCGGGGTGAGGTGTCGATGGTGGGGGTGGGCAGGAGAGCTGAGACCTTCCATATGCAGGAGGAGGATCGTGCTCAGGGCTTCATCATCAGATCCAGGGGATGCTACCTCTCCTTTGTGTAAGGGCCCTCATGTGTCTATTACAATGTTGGTACATTCTAGTAGGTGGGGTTTCGGGGTTCATAAACCCTTTCTACTTATCATCACTTTGAATCTTCTCGGTTGTCTGGAGAGAGGGTTGATAATACCTGTTTGCTTGTGTTACAGATGAAGAAGCTGATGTTCAGAGAAGAGAAATGATTTTCTTAAGTTCAAAGCGTAGTAAAGTTGAGTTAGAATGGGGCTCCTTTGATTTCTGCTGAGGGTCCCTTCCTTTCCCACAGATCGTGTTATCTCTGTATGACACAGAAGAGGTGCTTCCAAGCTTTTTGCCCATGAGCCACAGTAAGGGATCCCTTATGCACAGCACATACAAGAGCGTACAAATCAAACAGAAGCACCAAGAAACAATACCCTGATCACGTACAATGCACCGCATTCTGTCCAGTTCATTAATGAAGTGCTATTTATTCACAGCTCATTAAATTGCTTTCATCAGGGCACTGTACAAGCATGGGGGTTCCTGCACTGTGAGTCCTTGCCACCATGCTGGGTGATATCTGATGACAGCCAGGGCTACACACTCCGATGACCCAGAGAGAAGGTCTGTGCAGCCTGAAGCAACAGGACGACCCTTCAGGTCCCCACAGCTGTCTTACCTGCAGGTTCCCACTGATACAAGTGCCAGTCTCTTTCCCTGACTAGTCAAACACCTAATGTCCCTGGTGACCCATAGAGCAATGAACAAGTCCAGCCCTTTGCCCGATGGACTGGTGTGTGGAGTAGCGATTTTCCCGCACCACCTCTGGGACGGGCAGGAGCCTCCTTTATGCCCTGTTCTCTGGGTAGAAAGAGTGCCCATGCAGCCTCCACAGTTACATGCTGAGTGACGCTAGCAGAGACGGAGGGAGGGACAGTGTTGGATCAATGCCATCTCTTTGTTTTCCTCTTTAAAGTAAATTGGAAGAAAAAAGGTTGCATTGCGGTCCTCAGGGTTCTGCTTCAGATTTTTGTCTGTGAATAATGACTCATAATGAAGACACCAATAACAACGTAAAGAACCAATATATAAAGTAACAGCGTCACACTGACATGGCCATTTAAAAAATGTTAAAATGTCTACTGGATGTAGCAGCAGACTGCTTTATTCTATGAAGTGGGAAGGGCTTTGAAAAATTGTGAGTGGGCATGATAATGTACATATACATGAAGAGAATGAAAGGAATATGAGCTTGAGGTTCAAGCAGAGACCTGGGTATGAGGGGCAGGTCTGGCCCTTCTAACCTGCAGGACAGGGCAAGTTCCACCTCTAATCTCCCTGATAAAAGATCAGTTGTCAAACCCTAGAAACTCATTTGCGACCCAGCAACCAGAGTGAGCTTTTTGAAAAGCAAATCTGATTGATAGCAGCACCCCAGTCTGACCTGACCTCTCGGAAGCCCAGTCCACTTGAAACACCTCAGTGCTCCTGGGGGCCTGTGCCCTGTCCAAGTGCACACTATGCTGAGCCTTTCTGCTCCTATCAAATTGGGAATGATACTTTCCAGATAGGCCAGCTGTGAGGATTAAATAAACGTGTAATCAATGTATTAAATCAATGCATTAGAGTTCCTTTTTCACTTTTGGTGTAGTAAATATATAATTTTGGTCTGTAAATACACAGTACATACGTTTGTGTCAGGTTTCATGTATGTTTCACACCTGGTTTTATAAAAATAAAATGCAAAACATTCTTCCAATATGTTTTTTGAAGCAGGAAATAGAAAAGGATATTAGTTTTATTTTACAGGTGAGAAGACGAAGTCCCAGTAAGTGAGTGAGTTAACTACCAAACCAAGCCTGACGCCCACTTTCATAGTTTCCAAAACCCTTGTAAACCCTGAGGCACCTTTGTCAACTCTGACACCTGGCAGCAACTTAACCCAGAGCGGGGTAGCGGGGGTGGGGGTGGGGGTGGGGGTGGGCATGCGTGCTTGCAAGACACGGTGTCCACACTTAGTGGTTCTGTCCCTGATCAGGATTCTGGATTTATCCCGGAACGTCAAAGACCAGGATCGGACGCAGGGGCTGACCTTTCTTTTCCTGGGGATAGGCTCGTCGAAGAGCAGGTTGCTGGCCTCGGCCTCGTCGATGCCGTCATCTGGAGCGGGGCTGCGGAAGGGCTTGGCGCAGTCGGCGGACAGCGGCGGCGACGGCGTGGACGGGTTGGACTGGTCGCTGGGGGCGCTCCAGCTCCAGTAGCCGCTGCTGCAGCTGCTGGACGGGGCGCCGCCCTCCTTCCAGGATCCGCTCAGGCCCTCTGCGAGCCAGACAACCAGCGTCAGCGCCAGAGGCCGGCGTGCAGGGGCCCGGGGCGCCCGCGGTCGGGCCTGGATCCCACCAAAGCACCTGCAGCTCGCCCAGAAATGTGCAACAGCTGGGGGTGCACTATGCATACCTCGGAAAAAATGTTTCATTATCCTTGATAAACACTGAGCTATTTTAATCACATGACAGGTTTTCCTAACAGTTTTCTGATGTGGGTGGTTTTGTGCAAGTGTTTCCTTAGGATGACAGCGGAGATGATATGAAAACAAGAAAAAGGTGTCCTCCTTCACTAAGTTTGGGAAGCTCTGAGTTTATTGATTGTTTCTGGGAGGGAAATTCTTTGCAATATTGTCCCCCTCCCCGACCCCCAGTTTTTAACTTAAAAAAGATTCCTTACCTGAGGATACTTTTCCATTGATTTTTTAATTTTATTTTTTAGATAGAGTAGGGGAGAGGGAGGGAGAAAGGGAGGGAGAGAAAAAGAGAGAGGGAAACATGATGTGAGCGAGACACATGGATTGGTTGCCTCTTGCATGACCCTGACTGGGGCTGGGGATTGATCCTGCAACCGAGGTACATGTCCTTGACCGGGAATCGAACCTGTAACTCTTTGGTCCAAGGGCTGATGTTCCAACCACTGAGCCAAACTGGCGAGGGCTATTTTAACTTTTTTTTAAAATCCTCACCCAAGGACATTTTTGCATTTTTATCTTCAGATAGAGTGGGAGGGAGAGAGGGAGGAAGAGAGAGAGAGAAACATTGATGTGAGAGAGACACATTGAGTGGTTGCCACCCACACGACCCCAACTGGGGCTGGGGACAAACTGCAACAGAGGCACACGCCCTTAGTGGGAACCGAACCCAGGACTCTCTGGTCCGCAGGCCGATGGTCTAACCGCTGAGCCAAACCAGCCAGGGCTATTTTAACTTTTAAAAAAGGAATTTCTCATAGCTCTGAGACCTTCGGAATAGGTTTATGTAAAAAGTTGGTCCAAGAGAGAAGAATCTAAGAGAAGAAATAATTTCTGGATAGTTACCTAAATCATTGACCTCATTATAAGAAAGAACAGAGCCTTGCATTGGGTGTTGTCCATCTCACATAGCTCGTTCACACATCACATGCGTTCTCACATCTGTCTATCTGATCAAGGGCTGTCATGCGGGGTTTACAGATGAGGACCTGAGGCAACGGAAGTTAAGTGACTTGCCACGTAACCAGTAAGTGAACCAGGGCCCAAACCCCGGTCTACCAGTTGGCCTTCTTTCTCCTTCAGTGTGTGGATGTGTCCTGTGTTATAGGAATCCTTCTCTGCAACAAAGCTGAGATCAGAGAAGAATTTATTGGTCATAATTACTGATAAGATGGCTGTTGGATTTTACCTTTCCACTTGTGGGGGAAACATGAAATGTTTGCTAATGTGGAAAGATCTTCTTCACCCAGTTAGAATGCCTTTGGGAAGGCTGTTTTAATCATTGAAGACTACTCTCCCTTGTAAGATGCCCGATTTTAATTAGCTTTTGTATAAACCTGACCTTCTTTTTGGATAATTTCTTCTCTATATTTCTGTGTGTTTTGAATATATTAAAACTAAATTCTAAGTACAAGGGGTGGGGGGAGGATCCCAAAATGCCTCATTAAAGAAATACTGTTAACATCTGTGTAATTAGTAATGAAGTGAATACACACGGTGGACAAGTCTTCATGGAAAATGTCTTGACTACCTTCACCCAATTATAATTTCCAGCCTATTCCTGAACTATGTCAAGCAAAAAGTTCAGTTAGAGGAATGCAGTCTTAAGTTAAAATCGCAGAAGAAAGTTACCCCTCTCATTAAAGCGAGGCTCTAACCCAATCAAATGTCATTTCTGCGGGATCACACCTTTCAGGCCCCAACAAAACCAAATTAGCATCTCAGTCCTTGCATTCTACTGGAGACAGATGTACTCACAGACACAAGTGGCCTTTAATAAATAAGACAGCTGCATTCAACACACCAGGACCTCAAGAGGAGCCTAATGTAAGGCCTTAGGTAATATTACCTGGTGTGACAAACTCCTTGGCAGGCTCAGGAGGCTTATAAATACACCACAGCATGCACTTGTAAAATAAAATAAGTTAGTGGTGCTAGCTGTGTAACCATGTTAAGTATGAGGAACTGAATTTATTCTGAAAAGCAGTGTGGTTGCATAGCTTCATGTCAATGCCCAAAGTGAATTTGCTTACTTGGGAATGCATTTCCTTTAAGAAACACTATTTAATGAGAAAGACAATGTGATATAAAAATGATTTTTTCAGAAAAAAAATTGTAATATATTTTATCAGTTTATAATATATAGATGACAGTGTCTCCTTATCTTAAACATGTATTGGGCAACAATGCAGACAAGCCTGGCTGGAATCTCACCCTCTTTGCAGACCCACTTCCTGACAAAATGATTCTTCCCAGGCACAAAAAGAATCACAACAGTTTTCAAAAATTCACTGATAATCAATAACTCTGAATCTAATATTTGTTTCTTACAAAAACCAATGACTTGTCATTAACTGCTTTCCCTTGCTAAGAATTTGCTGCCTGTTGCAGACTTAATAAGATATCAGACAATTTGGGATTATTAGTTGGGTAGTGATTTTTTAAAAAATCATAATGAACGGTGAATTACTTTCTTTATAACTATGCTAACAAAAGTTTGCATTGAAGAAGAAAAAGGTTTATTTTGAGTCTAACCTTTCAAGACAAAGGAACACTAAAAACCTTCTCAGTTCAAAAAGAATGCCATGTAAAAATAATGATTTCATTAAAATAAACTCTTTCTCCTCTGAGGAGTCTATGAAATTCTGCAATTCCTTTTTTTCTGGGGTGGGGTGGGGGTGAAGAAATGAAAAGCTACAATTTATTTGCATTTGGTGGCCCAGCTTGGGACAAAGTTATCTTGAAGATTTTTTTTTCCCTGTTAACTTTTCAATCTTTTATGCAATTCCCTTTTCCTAGCATTTGTTTTGGGGGTATCTTCAGTTTTGCTTTCACTGCAATCTTTCTTTAGTGGCACTGAGCAAAGTGAATCAGGATGCTTGGTAAAGAGGCTCTGAGAAGAGAGGTCATCTCATTCAACAGCCATGGTCAGGCTCATGTTACAATCACCTCACCTGCTCTACGTAATAAGGTGGTGTCACCCTGCTTGCCTGTGGTGGTCATGATGGGGGTGAGGCACTACTGAGTTATGGTATTGATTTGACTTCCCAGCACCTTGATCATTCTTTCCACCTACAGTTGGAATGGGGTACGTTTTGGTGAGGACTCACTGGATGTTCAACAAATTTATTTCCACACTTCACACTTACCACCAAATTACTTGTGAACCATACCTCAGTCTCCTAACGGACTAGGCTGGCTTTCCAGAGAAGGTGTTCCCTTACTGGTAACTTTCACTCCGAGGTCTCAGTGCATTACACTCAGTCCACTGCAACCTGACTCCTGCCCATAGGTGGTCTACCGTGAATGCTCTTGCCAGATCTCCAGTGACCATCGTCTTGATGCAGAATTCAGTCTGTTTCATGCTTGAGCTTCTGAAGCATCAGACATCTGTCCTTGAAACTCGCTTTTCCCTTGGTTTCCACGAAACTGCACTCTCCTAGCTCTCTTCTACCTCCGGCCACCCCCAGGCTCTTCCTGGGTTCTTTTCCCTCTGCTGATCCCTTAAGTGACTGGCAGGTGTCACCCCTTCCCCTTAGTTCCCTCCCGGTCTTTGTCCACTGCCTCCATGCGACTCTCTCTGCAATCTCATCTACTCTCATGGCTTTGAAATGCTGCCTTCCAGTTCTGCATGGGCAGCCCAGACCTCCCCCAGACACTGCCCTTGAATGAGCCTCCGTACTGCCCACTACACATGCTTCGAACTGGATTTATCTTCTTCATCAATGGCCCCAGTTCTTGCCCCAGACTCTCACCAACAGATGTGTCCTCTGCCCTTGTTCCCATGTCAGGGAATGAGTGGGTCTCCTTGCTGAAGCACTGGCTGCCTGGAAGTGCTTCCCTGCCACTCCTTCTCCTTCATCCTCTTTGTCCACCACCAAGTCCTGTCGATTCTACCTTCCTTACATTTCTCAGTTATGTCCCATCCGTCCCCTCTGTGACCACCAAGACTCAGGACACTCACGTGGTTTTTTGTTTGTTTGTTTCTTTTTTGTTTTTACCTGTAAATCCAATTGTAACTTTCCAGTGCTGAAATCACCTAATAGCTCTCCTGCAGCCTCAGGTGAATGTCCACACTCCTAGCCAGTTCTCCGACTTCATCTCCCACTCCCCTCCTGATTTCTCATATTGCATTATGTGAGTCCACATTATGTCATGACTAAGATAACAGATCCGGAATCAGGAAGGTATAGGAGAGAATTCCAGCTTTGCTATTTACAAGTCAATTAATCCCCACGTGCCTCTGTTTACTCATCTGTAAAATCGTGATGACGACAGCTCTTAGAGTTGTGAGAATCACATGAGATAAAGCAAGCCTCGTACTTGGCACATAGCAAGTGCTCAGTAAATGCAGCCATTGATATGGCTAGGATTGAGAGTCTTTCCCCCCCTAAAGAGATTGAACACTACATGGGAGTATGGACATTGTTTTCAATGATGTACTCAAACCATCTAGCATAGTAACTAATAAATGTATACTGAGTGAATGAATGGAGTACATAATTGTATTTGATTGAGGAGTCTGGAATAATGCTTTTTCAAAATATTTAATCTTCTCAGTGCTTTGATCTTACTACCTCTCCTGTCCAACAGAAATAATGCTGGGACAATAGCTTCATTAGACCAGTCTCCATCTACAGGGGAAAAGGGACAAAGTACTGCAGATAAGTGTCCTGGCAAAGTGATGTACATGGACAGATGGAGGGATGAATGAGGTGCGCTGGGGTCTCTGGGAAGGTGAGGAAGCTGGTGGCCCTGAGGTCTCTATTTCTCCCACATCTCCCCTGGCTTCCTGCTCAGTGAGAGGGTTAATTGTTAATTTCATTTGCTAGGAATGAGATCCCTACCAGACCTCTCAAAGGGGGGTTGTGCTCTTGGTGCCCAGGGGCCCTTCCCTACACCTGTCCCCCGGGCTCACCGTTCGGCCGCACAGGAGGGCTGCGAACCAAAGGGCTGGTGGACAGGCTGGTGAGTACCATTGCTGCCGTCACCTTGTCCATGTCCAGTTCCTCCGAGGATTTCCTGGAAAACAGGGAGGGACACTGTTAACGATGCTCACCCTGCATGGACTGTGGGCTATGTCACATACCACATGTGTACTCCAAATTTATCCCCTTGAAAATCCAATGTTTTTAAGTTTTATCGTAGAGATAAGGCAGCTGAAGTTCAGTGGTTAAGTGACCGTATCAAAACCCTATAGTATTAAGAAGAGAAATATTCACCCAGTGGCTGTTCATCTAAGGCATGTTTATTGAGCATATATTACACACTGTTGTTGGACATGGTGGCGGTGGAGAAGGACGGACGAGGCTGGTGGGGAGACACACAATGATCAGGAAACAAACAAAAAGCAGCAAATGTTAGGAATGGCGTCACAGGGCTGCCGTGACAGTGCCTGTGGTCAGGAAAGGCTTCTCTGAGGAGGTGACTGTGAAGTGGGAGGGGCAGGCAGGTAATTATTTTTAAAAATAATTACCGAGCTGCTCTCTGGAGAATGAATTGGAGGGAAAGTGGAGCAGAGGCAGGGAGGCCAGGGAGGAGAGGATTGCTGGGAGCCAAGACAAGAGGGACTGGTGGCTGCGACGAGGGTGAGGGCAGGGGCAGGTGACCTGGCAGGACTGGCTGAGGCACTGGGTGTGAGATGAGTGAAAGGGTGACTCAGGATGGCTCCCAGCTGTGGAACGTTAACTGGAGCCATCACGGAGACAAACGGGAGAGAAGGCGCGGAAACGCAGCACCCAGCGAGCTGCTCGGCTGCACTTTGCAGGAGGGGCATAATCAGAGCAACAGAGACCGTGTCGTAAAGTGAAGACCATGTCGTAAAGTGAAGACCATGTCGTAAAGTGATGCCGGTGTCCTGAAGAAGTGAAGACCAACCACTGCCATCAGTCACTGAGACAGACAGGTTATTCTGGCTTGTGAATTTTGGCTGGTTAACCCCGAATAAAGGCTCATAAGATAATGATCATTGTGGACGGGAGTTGGCTTGCTTAGGCTGATTACAATAAAGAAGTTACTATCGAGAGGCAGAAATGTATGTAGCACACCGACATCAGATATAAATTGTACCACCTCCTGGGACACAAACATTTCAAACTGAGGAACAGTTGAAGAAGCACTGCAGAGGATTAATAAGCCGTTTGGACAAATGAGTGGTCATGTAGACAAGTGTGGCTTTCGGTCACAGGTGCGCCGTCTGATTTGTAAAAGCAACCAAGTCACAGAGATAGAAACTTGAACGCAGCGCAGCGGGAAAAGCGACTCCCGAATTAGAGGCAAGTCACACTGTTCCCAGTTTTGGGGGTGGGACTGCTCAAATGATTTCATGTCGAAGTTATAAAAAGTATTACCACCAGGCTCTCCGACCTCCACCAGGACACTAAATGACTACGCTAAGCTTACTCTTCCAACCCAACATGGGAATCTGAAATTTCTACAGTTCTTCTCAAAGCACCTTACACTCTTTCTTGGAAAACTGTTCCATTGAAAGACTAATAACTTTTTTCGGAGGCTGGCAATGAAAGATGCTTCTAGAAAGCAAGCTTGTGCATACACAGTGAAATGTACCCTGCAGAGGTTTTCAAGACAACCTGGTCTACCAGGGAAAAACTGCTCAGTCACTTGGCACACGGAGAAAAGGCTTTACAATATCCACAATTCACAAGATCCTCGGACTTGGGAGTAAAAGTGAGGTCAGTCTCCTACAGAAACGGAAGCATCACGGAAAGAACTTAAAGCACCTTAAGGTCACTGATGTTCAACCCCTGGTGGAGGCATGTCATGGGGGAAGGTGTAACTAGGGGCCTCGCAGGAGAAAAGCTTGCAGGATACACTGCTGTGTGGCTGGCTGCCCACCATGAGCCTGCTGTCACCACCGCTCAACACCGGTGTGGGGACAGGGGCAGGCCAGGCTGTCATCTGTCCCAGCACCAAGTTACAGGGCCTTTATTTTCCCTTCTGCAATCTGCTTTGTATCTTTTTTTTTTCTCCCTACATCTAAGGTTTGTTTTAGAGGTCTAGTTGACGATTAACTCAAAAGTTGATCTATGTCAAACAGCCAAGTGTCCATCAGTAGATGAGTGGATAAAAAAGCTGTGGTACATATACACAATGGAACACTATGCAGCTGTAAGAAAGAAAGATCTCTTATCCTTTGAGACGACATGGAGGGACCTGGAGAGTATTATGCTAAGCAAAATAAACCAGTCAAGAAAGACAAGTACCACATGATCTCACTTATTTGTGGAACATAACGAACAAAATAAACTGTGGACCAAAAGAGATCCAGAATCATGGAAGTAGGGAACAGACTGACAAACCTCAGAGGGATGGGGGCGGGAGGGGTGGGAAGTGATAAACCAAATAACATATGCATATATGCAAAACCAATCACCATGGACACTAGGCTGGGGAAGGCAGAAGGGGGGTGGGGACGGGAAGGAGGGGGTCAGTGGGGAAAAAAGGGGGACATCTGTAATACTTTCAACAATAAAATAAATAAATAAATAAATAAATAAATAAATAAATAAATAAAATAATTTTTTCAAGTAAAAAAAAAAAGTTGATCTATGTGTTTTTCTTTTTTCTTGTGTTAATCCTCACCCGAGAATATTTTTTCCAATGCTTTTTAGAGAGAGTGGGAGGGAGGGAGGGAGGGAGGAGGAAAGAGAGAGAGAGACAGAGAAACATCAATGTGAGAGAGACATGTTGTTTGCCTCCTGCACACGACCCAACTGAGGCTGGGGATCGAACCTGAAACCCAGGTATGTGCCCTCAACCAGGAATCAAACCTGTGACCCTTCAGTGCATGGGCTGACGCTCTAACCACTGAACCACACTGGCCAGGCTATGTGTTTTTTTAAAATATGACGATTAGGTAGGGAAAGTACCATTATAAAATATGCATTTTGTTTTTGTTTTTGTTTTGCATTGCCAAAGTCTGCCATTTCAACATAATTATCAGAAATCAGATTCCCGATAAAGAGCAAAAAGAACAAACATTAGCATCATCAGAGAGTTTTTGTATTTGGATTATCTTTGTTCCCCACTGGCACTGGTGGTCACGGAGGGTAAAAACAAACCAAAGGCCCACACAGCTCACCATCCAGTTAACCTGTGTTTCTCAGGGAGAATTTTTATCAGGCTGCATGGAACATTACTGAGCGAGACGGCCCTGTGCTGAGTTGTGTTTTTGTTTTTTTAATCTTTGTTTAATTTCTTTTGGTACAGTGCTATCTAATTACTGATTAATTGGTTCTGCAAATGCAAATCCTTGTAATTAAATGCGAAGAGATGATACACCAAGTAGAATTTGTTACACTTTGAGAAAGCTGTTGCAGAGGCTGTCTGGTAGATTTAGGGTTGTTGAGGAAAAAACAAACAAAAAACTCATTCCAGATGATACTACATGTTTTCTTCTGATTGGAAATTAAATTTGAATCCACTGTTGAAGATCTTCCCAATCACACGTTTACAACAGGCTGAGGCCTTTTCCAAATAGTTTTTCCTCCCAGACCTGGTTGAGTATAATGGAACTTAATAATATTTAGAATAAGTTAAAAAAATATTCATATTCATTGCCATTCTATACGTGCTTTGTGGCTCAGGTTGACTGGCTTTGATGGGTGAATAGGATTTTCAGATGGTAGAGTCGCAGCTTGGGCAAGGAAGCAGGCAAGGCCCTGGCTTGAAAAGAGCTTAGGAGTCTGACCGGTGTGGCTCAGTGGTTGAGCGTCGACCCATGCACCAAGAGGTCGCCAGTTCGATTCCCGGTCAGGACACATGCCCAGGTTGTGGGCCCAATCCCCAGTGGGGGGCATGCAGGAGGTGGCCAGTCGATGTTCTCTCATTGATGTTTCTATCTCTCTCTTGCTCTCACTTCCTCTCTCTCTAAAATCAATAAAGGAAAAAAAAATTTTTTTTTTTTTTTATCCTCACCCAAGGACATTTTTTCATTTTCTGTTCAGATAGAGTGGGAGGGAGAGAGAGAGAGAGAGAAACATCGACATGAAAGGGACACATCAAGTGGCTGCCACCCGCACGACCAACCAGGGCCGGGGACAAACCGCAACCGAGGTACATGCCCTTAGCGGGAACCGAACCCGGGTCTCTCTGGACCGCAGGCCGACGCTCTAACTGCTGAGCAAAACCGGCCAGGGCAAATTTTTTCTTTTTTAAAAAGAAAAAGAAAAGAGCTTAGGAGCCCTGGTGGGAGGATGTAGTGGGAGAGAAGAGGGGGCGGAGCCTGGCCTGGTTCTGGGGCCTCACGTGTCAGGCTAAGTGGTTTTTTTGTGTTCTTTTAAGGAAAGAGAGCCATAGAACATCCATGAATCCAGGAGGGAGGTAGCTGATCAATCTGGATTTTAGGAATGGGTCAAAATGCAAACAGTAATGGAAAGGGAGAAAACCGAAGATGTGCTCTGTAGCTATTTTTAGTGGAATCTTCTTTCAAACCCAAAGTACTAGACTAGGAGACAATCCTCTGTGAATAGACGGTATTCAGTCTGTGAGTACAGAACTCCCCTGGTATGGCTATGGATGCGTCTCTGGGAGAAAAGAGAGTGCAGGCTCTGGAATGAGTTACATCGTGCGGCTTCAAGTCCACTCCCTGGCATGACTGGCTGTGCGACCTTGGGGAAACTACTTAACCTCTCTGAATCTCTATTTCTTCACCTGTGAAAGGAGGATAAAAATAGATCCGTTGAAATGATTCAATGAGAAAACATATGTGAGCACCAGCAGAGCCTCACCCACAGCTAGGGTTCCACGGACGTGCACTCTTAACCTTTGCATTCATGAATCAGACCATTGCATCTGTCCTGCACACAAGATGGACATAGTGGATGACTCTCCCCACTCTTCTTACTGGGCACTAGCAGATGTTGCTTTCCTTTTTTGGGGCGGGGAGGCGCTGTTGTTGGTGGTGTAGTGTTCCAGCTTCATAGGAGTTACTCTGTGAGAGGTGACAACTGGCACACAAAGCAGCAGCTGCCTCGTCCCTCACTGGGGCTTCGTGGTGGAGCCTTGGCCAGGATCCAGCTCATGACATCATGGCTCTGGAGGACTTTCCACAATAGCCAGCCTGGAATGAGTCTGGATTGATGTCCCTGAATTCCTGCCCTCAACCCTCACTCTTAGGGGACTAGCTCTGAGCGGAGGGCTTCTCTGCAAACAGAGTCTCAAAGAAAACCTGGCGGGGTCTCATCCTCCTGAGATCTAGTCTGTTGGAGGACCAGAGCTTAATCAAACATACACAAATAAACATAAACGTATGGATGTGAAAAAGCCAGGAAGGGTAGCGTGGACTTGGTGAGAAATCACATAGGTCCCCAGCTAAGGGAACCTGGAAACGAGCACTGGCCTTGCGCAGCTGAGGGCAGGGAGGAGCTCTGGGGGCAGTGCCAGAGCACTGGCCAGGCTGCCCTGAAAATGAGCAGAAAGGCTTAGCCTAGTGTACTGTACACTTGGACAGGGGCCAGGCCCCAGGGAGCACTGAGGTGTTTC
The DNA here is from genome assembly GCA_030848825.1 of Tadarida brasiliensis. Lineage (NCBI taxonomy): Eukaryota > Metazoa > Chordata > Mammalia > Chiroptera > Molossidae > Tadarida > Tadarida brasiliensis. Next base: position 32,009,827 of record CM061272.1, read on the forward strand.
TTTTTTTAATTTTATTTTATCCTCACCCGAGGACATTTTTGCATTTATCCTCAGACAGAATGGGAGGGAGAGAAGGAGGAAGAGAGAGAGAGAAACATTGATGTGAGAGAGACACATCAAGTGGTTGCCACCCACACCACCCCAACCGGGGCCGGGGACAAACTGCAACAGAGGTATGTGCCCTCAGCAGAAACCGAACCCGGGACTCTCTGGTCCACGGGCCGATGCTCTAACCACTGAACAAAACGACCAGGGCAGCACTGAGGTGTTTCAAGTGGACTGGGCTTCGGAGAGGTCAGGTCAGACTGGGGTGATGCTATCAGATTTGCTTTTCAAAAAGCTCACTCTGGCTGCCGGGTGGAAAATGAGTTTCTTGGGTTTGACAACTGATCTTTTATCTGTGGAATTGATTGCCTGGTGACCATGGCATCGGGTTTCAGAATGATGTCATCTGTGACATGGAGGCACTCAGGAGTATGCACGGCATCAGCGAACACGGTGGACACGGCCGCAGGTCCTGGGCTGTGCACGGGTGGGCGCTGCAGTTCTGGCCCGAGCACTTGGCCATGGCCCATGCTTACAAGGCCAGCTATTGTTTCCGTCACAAGAAGCTTTTTCTTCTTTTGAGCCACTTCACGCCTGAATGCCATCTGCTTGGAGCGTGTATACACATACCGTCTCCCCTGGCTAACCCACCAGCTAAGAGAGAAGTGTTTTACACCCTGGAGAGCCATAAAAGACATTTATCTGCAATTAAAGTGCTGTAGTAACAAATGGAAATAAAAATGAAGAATACATTCCTTAGATTAGCACTAATTCCGTTCCTTAGCAACTACCAAAATCTGCAGTCTAGACCAATTTCAATTACTTTTAAAACTTGTGGTAATCCTAAAACAAGGAATAAAGTCTGAAAATAAAATCTCTTCTATTGGAAAGGCCACAGCAACCATCCCCAATCTTGGAATTTTGGGATAGCTTTTACTAAGAGTTTGGCAAATCGGATCCAGTTAACCACTAAGTGTGGTTAAGCAGAAAGAAACACTTTGTTTCCTTTCTAAAGGAATCTTGTAGAAAAAGCGGTCACTGTTAACACCTCCAAATTCATTTGAGGTGGTGTTTCTTTTAAGACCACAGGGAAGATTAGGAAAGCTGCCAATTGCAATCATGTGTCCAGTGGTCTTGATCAAACACAATGTGAAAAGTAGATCAAACACATTGTAACACATAAGGCAATACAGACCAGTGCTGCTGAAGCCACCTGTGGGGAAGTGGTAATTTTAAAGAAATTTCAAATCTGTCATGGGTCAGTACTTTTGTAAGATACAAGAAAATTTGGTCTACGGCAATCATGGTGTTACACTGCTATGCGACACCTATACTGTTGCATCCTCTCCCTGTCTCTGCTCACTGTGGACTGCTGACAGCTTGCACACTGACATCGGCCCATGGACCACACATTTAGTGTGGAACTAGGCAAGTGATTTGGTGTCCATTCCACTTCACCTGAGAAGATGACATTCAGTCTGCCACTCTTTCTCTCACTTGCTGCTCTCCTCCTGGGTCCTCCCTTCACAGATTTCCCTCCTGGTCCTTGTTACTCTGCCGACCAGATCCCACATTCCATCGTAAATAGCCCCTCCCACATCCTCACCTTCCCCATTTTACTGTAGCTGGGCTCTCCTCTAAGCGCATCCTGTTTCCATTGGGTCACTCATCCTGCCTCCCCCAGGAGACCATCTCTCTTCACCCTCATGCAGAAGCCCCTGGTCCCCCAAAGTTTAGCAGTGCAGTGATCTTGTTCTCTATCTCTTCCTAGTTCAGGCACCAACCAGCATTTCCATCAGAACCTCTTTCCCCGAATAGTCATCCAATATTTTGGCACATAAATTTTAGCTATTACTTTTACCTGGAATTATGAGCCTAGGAGATGTATTGATGGCATCCAATAACTTCGTTATTTTTGTCCCCTGAGCCCCCAGCAACATCTGGTGGATGGACTGAGGTTCATCCCCAGCAACTGCATTTATTAGCTGAGTGATTTTAGGCAAATCTTGTAGCTTTGCAAAGCTTCACATTCCTCATTTATAAAATGGGAATGACAATAATACTGACCTCATAGGGGTTTTGAAGAATTAAATAAAATTATATATATGTATATAATGTATATATGTATATAATGTATATATAATATAGCATATACTAAGCACTTAATAAATAGTAATTATTATTATCACCATCCTTTACCCAAACTCTCATTTCAGTGAACTAATCTCAGGTTAAAAATCTAAATTGTACCTACAGTATTTATAGGTGAAATGACATGAAAACCCCCAAAAGTGTGAGCTGGAGATGATTAGATGGGCAACGCGTGTAAGAAATTTTTAGTTTGATGTAGTCTCATTTGTTTAATTTATGACTTATTCAATAAATCATTCATAGGAATTTTTTTTTACTGGCCTTAAAAAATGTTGGCCTCTCTATGCAAAATTGATTTTGTTCCAGAGTCTGTGATAATTCTTCTGTGTTCACAAAGGCTCGCAGACCCATCAGGGACCTCTGGAATGCAGCAGTAACATTATTAAATAATAAGTTCCAAGTTCCCTGAAAACAATTTCAAGTGATCAGCTGGAGTCCTTGAATGGAGCAGGCTGTGAAGTGTTGCTCAGGGCAGCATCGGGAGCATCCCCAGACGGCCGCTGTGCCTTGTAGGTCTGGAGCTTCTGATGACAGCCAACATGTTCTCCCGTGGGTGACAGGCCAGTGTTAGTCCATGCGGTTTTCTCCCAGCACGGAGATGGCCAGTCAGGTACCAGGTAATGGAAGACCAGAGGGAACACATCAGGTTCTTGTGATGGTGTGTATGTGTGTGTGTGTTGATGTTTTGTGTGAATCTGTGTGTGTCTCTCTGTGTGTCTTTATCTGAGTGTATATCTGAGTGAGTCTCTTTGTGTGTGTGTGTGTGTGTGTGTGTGTGTGTGTGTGTGTGTATCTCCCCGTGTCTGGGTCTGTGTGTGCGTGTCTCTTTGTGCATATGTCTGTATGTGTGCATGTCTCTGCATATCTGTGAGTATCTCTGTGTGTGTGTCTGTGTCCTGTGTATACCTGTGTGTGCATGTCTCTGTGTCTGGGTCTGTGCGTGTGTCTCTGTGGGGACCAGCCCATGGTGGCCAGCCTCTTTCTGGGTCGGCCACCTCCTTGTTGATGTCTCCTTCTTCCAAGCATCTCCCTGTACCTCAGAAGTGGCCAAAGCAATGGTCAGACTGTCTGGAAGAGCGCAGGTTGTTTCAGACCGGAATCCTGGGGGCACTGGTCAGGCAGGGCCGGCTGTGTGTGCAGGGTGAGGGGCAGGTGAGTAGGTGGAAGTGCCCGAGGTGGCGGGTGTCTGCTGGTTGACGGTCCACCTGAGAAGTGTCACAGTTGTCCTCGGGAAGAAAATTGTAATCAAAATTACATCTCTCTTACATTTGTGTCTAAGTTGGGTCACTGCAGACTTACTGGTGGGGTTAATTACCTTATTTATTTATTTTTTCCTCACCTGAGGATATTTTTGCATTTATCTTCAGATAGAGAGGGAGGGAGAGAGGGAGGAAGAGAGAGAGAGAGAGAGAAACATCAATGTGAGAGAGACACATCGAGTGGCTGCCACCCACACGACCCCAACCAGGGCCGGGGACCAACTGCAACCGGGGTACGTGCCCTTAGCGGGAACCGAACCTGGGACTCTCTGGTCAGTGGGCCAACACTCTAACCGCTGAGCCAAACTGGCCAGGGCTTAATGACCTTATTGTTGAGAGGCCTCAAATCCATTTAGGTCTCATAATGGAAAGAACTTCCAGCTACATTTTATGGTGATAATAGTTATTTCATGAGGGAGGGCAGTTGGGAAAAGACAAGTCTAGCATTTTCTGGTTTGCCAATTAAGAAAAAAGGGATTTTTGTCTCTAGATTAAAAAAATAATAATAAGGTTAAAAAAGACTATATTACTTATTTCCATTACTTCCTTTTCCTGAAATAGTAGCATTATTATGTTGGCAACAGACCTACACGTGGGCTTGGAGTTGTAGCCATTTTACGTCATTGTTTTTGCAAAGAGAGAGGACTCCTATTGTTTCTGCCAGGCTGCCCAGGGGTGAGGGGGCACAAGTAAGAGAAAGAGAGAGATAAGGCAGTTTGCAAAGGCACCAGGGTCCCTGCTCTGAGAGCGAGGTCCTGCCCTCCCCGAGCAGCCACTCAAGCTGGGCAGAGGTGTTAGATGGGTCCTATGCTAATTCCCTCTCACGCTGTAAGCTGAGGGGGCATTGGGGGCTCTTATTCTACTTGTAAACTTTGGTTTATTGCATGTTTGAGCTGTTTGGGACCTGCTTGCAGATGTCAGCTACTTCTGGGTACACCCAAGCAGGATGGACACAGCCTCCATTTTACCCCGTCTTGTGCTCTGAAGAGGGGACAAACTGATATGTGATGTAGACTAAATTAATCCCTTTTGAAGCTGCTTAAGTTTCAGATTTGTCTTTTAAAAAATGTAATTTTTTCCCCAAAAACTGCATCTTCTTTTTAATAATAGCTAATATTTTAGTATTGACCTAGCATTGCCAATGCCAGATGCTTTATGTGCTCTGACTGGGAATTGAACCTACAACCTCTGGTTCATGGGACGACGCTCAATCAACTAAGCCACACTGGCCGGGCTCAACATCTGTTTTATACTGTTAGGTTGAATCACATGAAATTGCCCATATTCACTTTTTTTTTTTTTTTTAATCTACGAAAGTGGCAGTTTCATATGGTTTGTGTGACATTTGCTCTTACCAAACATTTATCTTTAGTTTCATGGACTAGAAGTGCTAGCTTTTATTGAAGATAATCTCCTAAAATATAATTTAAGCAAGCTTCAATTCAGCATCTACTACATGCAAAGTATTGCTCTGGGCAGAATTCCTTGCCCCACAACTTGTCCGAGGCCGGGTGAGGCTGGGAATGCCAGCTTCTGGGACAGGAGTGGAGGCATCGATGTGCCCCCGGAGCATCCTCACACACAACATCACTGCTCTGCTGCCTGGGTTCTTTCGAAGCATTTTCACCACGTTACCGACATATGTTTCCGTCAGTTCATACAGATACAATTAGATGACAGATCAATTCAAACCATCAGTTACGTATCTCGTCTGCAGAAAATAGTAATCCTATCATTCTTAAATTTGTGCAGAACTAAATGATCTAAGCGCTCTGAAATCAAACCTGTGTACTGAACACCCAAAGGCTGAACAATCGCACATTGACCCGTGTCTGCTCTGTGCACGAGGAACATGACCTCCCCCAAGGAATAAGCAGGAGAAACCGATAGAGTCAGGAACACAATGGAAAGGTTACTGCTGGGCATATCAGCAGGTCAGTGACACAGCTGGGTGGCTGCTGGCCAGGGCATATCCGGTTTCCTGTAATAAGAGGTGGATGAATACAGGTCAGTAATGCTAAACAGGGCTTAGGCTACAGCCGGGACAAGTCTACAATCCAGGGGAAGCAAAGCATTGGAGCTACTGTTTCACATTTCTTCTGAAAACAATATCAACGGCTTAAAGCTCAGGATGCTGGAATTAATATTTAATGTAAAAAGTATCACCAGAAACGACTGGAGAGCTCTCAGGCATAAATACTAATTTCCACCTCTGCTGGCAATTTTTCACTCATTTTGGTTGTCACACTAGCGCAGTCGTGGTTTATAGGTGCACTTACCATAACAGCACATTGATTAAACTGCAGTGGGATTACCCATTCAATCTATCTTTCAGCTCTGTGCTATTAGAAGTTCTAAATATTTAAAATGCAAATAGACCTCTATTAATCAACAGCTTAGTGGTTACCTGTCTTTCCTTTTTTTTTTTTTGAATCATTATCAATTTGCCTTTCTACATACTTGAAACGAACCCAGGAATTAACAAGCACACAGACTACAGAATCTGGATTTACTTGAGATTTGATGAGAAAATGAGCCACTTAAACACGATTATAAAAATATGGAGAGAAAAAAGCCTTTTTCAGTGTGACACGTCACTAACTCCATTAAGATTATTTTTCTCACTTTGTATGCTATTTCTAGGAAGGTTCAACCAGCATAGACAGAAATAAGCACCTGCTTTCATATGTAGGCAGGTAAAGTTTTAGGAGTTGAGAGAGAGAGAAATAGCTGCTGTGCCAGTCTGAGTCCTCCAAGAAGCAATCACTCAGACAAGGTAATTTCTGTAAGTAACTTATTGGGGAAGATAGCTGGGAAGGATAGAGGGGTGGGAGCCCGGGAGGGTGGGGCAGCCTGCATGCCCCCAGGCGGATCTGCACCTGCAGGTAAGGAGTGAAGAAAGCACACATTGTGTAGGGAGGACTTTGGGGGCAGTTCTAAGAGTTTCAGCCCAAGTCTATGGGGTGTCCTGAGCAGTCTGCCTGTTAGAGAGCCCCAGGTCAGACATAGTGGCCCCGCTCCACCTGCCCTGCTGTGCTGGGTCCTTGGAGGGGAGGACTTCCTATCTCCAGAACTACCTAAAGACCATTCCAGTATTTGCCCTTTATTATAACTCCTTTGGGTCATGGTCCTACTGGGTCAAACCCAGGATATCAGCCACCTCCTTAAATAAATAAACCAAAATAGTTAACATTTATGCAGCATTTACTATACGCCAGCCAATGCTCTAGCTGTTACTTTCATTAACTTAATTGATCCTCATAATAAGTCTATGAGGTCAACACGATTATACGTCCTACGCTCAGGGCTGGGGAAACTGAGGCACAGAGAGGTAGGGCAAAGTGGCGGAGGCTGGATTCCTATCCAGGCAGTTGGACACCACAGTATGCGTTTGTTTGGACTGAACATTTGTATCCTCTCCAAATTTGTATGTGAAGGCCTTCCCCCCCAATGCGATGGTATTAGGAGGTAATTAGGGTTAGATGAGGTCGTGAGGGTGGAGCCCCCAGGATGAGATTGGTGCCCTTATAAGAAGAAGAGGAGCCACTAGACAAGAAGGCAGCTGCCACCTGCCAGCCAAGAAGAGGGTCCTCACCAAGAACCCGATCTGTTGGCACCTTGATCTTCGACTTCTAGTTTCCAGCACTGTGAGAAATAATTGTCTGTTGTTTGAGCCACCTTGTCTATGAGATTTTGTAAAAGCAGCCAGAGATAAGACAGTGTTTTTACCTAGTGCGAGGGAAAGAGGAAAGCGAGAGTTAGGCACATGGGTAGGGCCAGACCTGCGAGTGGGGTTTCCTGAAAGCTGGAGGCCAGGGACACACCCTGGGGAGGAGCTCCCAGCTCATCAGCAGGGAAGGCAGGGCTCTTCTCCCTGCACGGCTGGCTCCCAGGATCCCGGGCCCAGGCCAACAGCTCTTCTGACAACACCCAGGGGTGGTTCCTAGTGCATTCGGCCACAATCTGAACTGCTTCCACAGCTGGGCATGTCCCAGTCTGCTGGTCACAGATGTCAGGGACGATCTCTAAGCAGCAACTGGAAAGAGGAGAGTGACACTTCTGATAGTAGTAGTGGCAATGGACGTGAGGAGCAGCAGACAGCGACAGCTGCACAGATACTGGGACCAGTGGTCGCAGACACTAGGACTAGAGAAACACACTGTGAACGGTATTCAGGTGTAAACTCAACCAGGAAAGAAAAATGTATATATCCTTGCACATGGATTTTGTACATTATTTCAGTGGGTGGGTGGATTCCTTGAAATTGATCCATAGCCTCTGGCAGGTCAAACACTCACTGTTTTAAAAAAAAAACTTAAGGGAGAACCTGTGAGCTCCAGGTACTCAACCTGTCCGTAAGTGCCCTGAGCTCAAGGTGGACACCAGCGTAACTGTTTTATAAGGAGGGTTCCTACCAATGGCTGAGGCTGGTGAAAGTGAAGTAACACGACTTATGCAAAAGCCAATAACACCTGACTCATCTATGACAACCTTTGAGGAGAGACACCTGCGTGCGGGCCAAGCCCTCCACCCTCTGACTGATGTGCAGCGGTGGGGTCTCGGAGGTGAGACCCTGCACAGCTCCCAACCGATTCAGGTTGTGGTGGGAAGGGCACTGAAGGGGTCATCTTGAGTCCTTGAAAATGCCTCTAATAACCACTTCCCAGGGAGAAAAAAAGGGGGAAATGAATGAGCTCTTGACTGGATGGAGACATGTCAGCCACTGAGTTCCCGCAAAACCGTGGCTTTGGACCATTTTATAAATGATCAAATGAGGGCACGGAAACACTTTCCGCTTTGCTGACGATCTGACTTCTGGGTGATAAGGATGGATTTCAGAATCTATTTGAAGAGTCTATTAAATGAGTAAAAACATTGGTCCGTGTTCATGTGAGAACATGCGAGCTAACAAACGCACGAAGAAGAAAAAGATCACACATTTCCAGGCATGTGAGATCTGACGCATGGGTTACAGCCCAGGAGAGTTTCCTGGGGTTCAAGGATAGGATCCACTCATCGGAACTCGAGCTTGGGGTCAGCCAGGGCAGCTCATCATCTGAAGCCTCGGCCCCCTCCACTGCCCCCTTCCCACGAGCTCACTGACCCCGTGCTCTCACGGTGACACACTCATCACCCCCAGACGCAGCCCCTTCTTTTCTCAGACAATCCAATGTTGGACAGTTCTCCTCTGTGTTGAGGCCACAGCAGCCTTTTCCTTATGTAGCTCAATGTTTCAGGGCAACAGGGGGCAATTCTAACCCCTCTTCACATAATGTCACTCATATTTCAAGGACTCGAACGTTCCCTGTCTTGCCTTTTAGAAACAGATTAAACATCACATATGTCTTCGATGTTTTGTTCCGCACAAGCTAAATGTCCTAATTCCCACGGTGAGATAAACTTGAATGTACATCTGTCCCAGGCCCAGGACTGAATGCAGCATTTCAGGCATGATGTGACCAGTGCTCTATGAAGGGGACCTTGTTCTGGGGGACTCCTTTTTTTTTTTTTTTTTAATAACAGCTTCATTAAGTTATAGTTTATATAACAAAAAACAAAAAAAATCCATGCCTTTAAAGTATATACTTCATTGGGTTTTAGTATGTTTATGGAGTCAGGTGGCCATCACCACTGCTAGAACATTTTCTTTAAAAAAACCTGTTTTTTTCTTTATTAATTTTTAGGGAGAGGGAGAGAGAGAGAGAAACATTGATGAGAGAGAAAGAACATTGATTGGCTGCCTCCTGCATGCCCCTACTGGGGATCGGGTCCACAACCTGGGCATGTGCCCTGACCAGGAATCGAACCAAAGAACTTTCAGTGCATGGGGCATGCTCAACCAACTGAGCCACACTGGCCAGGGCAATGTTGTCCATCTTTTTGATAACAGCTGTCACTCTGGGTGTGAAATCATTTTGATTGGCATTGCCCTAAGGACTTATGATGTTGAATATCTTCATGTGTGCTTGTTTCCATTTGTATATCTTCTTTAGAAAAATGTTCAAGTCCTTTGCCCCTTTTCATTAGGTTAGCTGTCTTTATTACTGAGTTGTAAGACTTTCTATATATTCTGCATACTAGACCAATAACAGATACATGACTTGCAAATATTTTCTCCCATGCTGTGGGCTCTCTTTTGAAGAGGCCCAGTTTAGCCATTTTCCCTTTCATCACTTGTGCTTTTGGTGTCAGATCTAAGAAACCACTGCCTAACCCAAGGTCATGAACTTTGTTTCTAGGTTTTCTTCTAAGAGTTTTATAGTTTTACTTCTTAAACTTAGGTCTTTGATCCACTTTGAGTTGATTTTTTTTTTTATATGGTTGAGGAAGGGGTCTAATTTCATTCTTTTGCATATCGATAGTCCAACAGTCTTAGCAGCATTTGTTAAAAAGACAACTCTTGAGTTGCCTTGGCCCTCTTGTTGAAAATCAACTGACGATGATGGGGGACTCACTTCTAGTGATGGTTCTGGGCATTTGCTTTTCGTACTGCTGACGCACAATGGCTTTATTATCAACTAAATCCTCGAAGGCTTTCATGGGCATCGTTGTTAAGCCATATCTCCCCGTCCTGCCCTTCAGTTTCAAATTCATCTGAGTATCCAATGTTCTGGGTTTCGTTTGGTTTCATTTGTTCAGTTTGTTTTTTAAATTCCGTCTTGATCAAGGAATCACTGAACACTCCCAAGGCTCGGAGAAGGTATTGCTGATTGTCTGGAAGCTTCTGGCTCCTCCAGGCAATCTCCTTCCACGGGTTACTGGACACTACTAATGACCTCTGCTGGCCAGCTCCTCTGCAGGCCTTTGCTCTTTTCCTTCCTGGCTTCACATGTTTAGATCAGCAGTTTTCTTCAATAAAAAAGGGCTCCAAAAATGAGTTTCTCTGGTTCCTATTTGATTGATAAGTCATCTCCTCAGCAATGGTAAGTGACATACAGGTCCCGTCACAGGTCATATACAGGGGTGGTGGCAGGAGGCCGACAGGGCCAGGACTGGGATATGTCAGCATAAACATTGTGTTTAGCACAAAATCTCTCTATTGACACTGATCCTTCTTCTCTGCCATTTTGCTTCTGTGCACACAAGGAGAAGCCAGATGTAATATTCATCAATTCAACAAACTCCATGGAAACAAAAGTGATTTCTAAGATGAAAAAGAATTATGGATGCATACTGATCATATTTCTTGGTTGCAAAAATCAAAATTCTGACTCATCAATTTAAGCTACTCATTAAAATACAGGCCATCAAAGTAGGCTCTGCATTCAGGCCCTGACGGTGATCAGATGGGACAGGGGAAGAGATAATATTGCGAAGCAGTAACTGGGGCCCGTTCTCGTGGGCAGAAACATGGGATGCATTTCTAGGATCGCTGTGAATTTATTAAGCCCGCACAGGCTGTGAGTGAAATTGCCCTTGTGCTTTGTTTTCAGCAAGACTATCTGAATTGCGTGTTCTTGTTCTCCCAAGGGAACCTCTTTCTCTCATAAGAGGTTCAGAACTGGGCACAGCATTTTGGGACAGCATCCCAGGTGACTACTTATTTATGGCAGTGATTTTGCTATTTGGATTAGGCTGTCTGTGCTGTGGCTTCCGACTTCTGATTTGGGGATGTGGGGATATTGGGAAGCATGAGGCCTAAGGAGGGGTTTGGTGAGGCCAGGGGTGCCTCCACGCCCAACTTTCAGAGACTTGCTTGAAAGATTAGTCTAATCCTACATTCCTCAAACCTTCCTGCACCTTAGACTCCCTTGAACTCCTTTAAAAAAAACCAATATAGATAGCCCTGGCCGGTTTGGCTCAGCGGTTAGAGCGTTGGCCCGTGGACCGGAGAGTCCTGGGTTTGGTTCCCGCTAAGGGCACGTACCTCGGTTACAGTTTGTCCCCAGCCCCGGTTGGGGTTGTGTGGGTGGCAACCACTCGATGTGTCTCTCTCACATCGATGTTTCTCTTTCTCTCTTCCTCCCTCCCTCCCACTCTATCTGAAGAAAAAAACGAAAAAAAACAACAACAATATAGATAATAGTGTGGTGAAGGCAGAGGGGGTGGGAGCAGGGAGGAGGGCATCTGTAACACTTTCAACAATAAAGATAAATTAAAAATAATAACAATATAGATGCCCAGCTCCACACCCCAGACTGATTAAATCAGAATCTCTGGGGTGGGCCTGGGGCACTGATAGTTTTAAAACATCCCAGCAGACTTGAATGAGTGACCCAGCTTGAGAACTACTGGTTCAGAGGTTAACAGGTGGGGGAGCCCTCCTGACAAGAGACTGGAGACTTCTACCAACCCCTTCAGAGGGACTCTCTTGATGTCATTTAATTTCTTTCATCTTTCATTATAAACACTAGGGACAGGAGCCTTAAATCAAGTCACATGACATACCAGGGTTACGGGAGTTTGACTTCAAAGGCCTTGATGCTTATAGGTTAAGAGACTCTAGGATTCTCTCCAGCACTTAACAGGATCCATACCCTTGAGCTCTGCCTGCCTTCCAGAACACTTCTTGTCCTGGAGAGGGTCAGGGGAAATCAGATCACACAGAAAGAAATCAACAGCTCACAGACAGAATCTTGGGTCACCTAGGTATCTTTCCTTAGCCTTCCAGCACCTGGAACCAAAGTATTTGAGACGACACTCTCCATTCTTAGTCACCATAACGGATCCCAGAGGCTCACAGGGAACGTATCATGTCAGGACCCGACCCACAGGAGGGGTTTTTGGACAGATGTCTACCTACAAGTCCAGAAAACTCTGACGAATCCCTTTCGAGTCATTTGAACTGTTTTTGTTCATAATTTAGCCATTTCAAGCAAAATAGTTACATTTCTGGCACTGGTCTCTGTTCTGTATCCTTAAGATTGCATGTTTGTTCCTAGACTCTGAAAACAGGACCTCAAGATTACAATGTCATGAGTCTTATTTCCTGAAGGGGCCTTGCATTAAATTCTCTGCAAAGCTCGTGCTGCCAGGACCAGGGCCAGAGCAGAAAGATCTGTTCCCTGCTGCTATTCACTGTCAGCTTCCTCTGAGGGTCTGGTTTATCCACCACAGGGAAAACTAAGAAAGGCCAATTAAAACACTGCTTAAACTTTATCACACTTCCATTTTTAAGTTGCAAAGGCATTCCATACTCTTTAAATAGCTGCAGTGGTTAAAGCCTCTCCAACACTTTTAGCTAATGTAAAGCCTCATTGGCAGGAAAAATTTAAGTAGACAAAAAAAATGTGTGAAATGTCTTCTAGTCCACCCATCACTCCCTACATCTTGCACGAACAGCAGGGCTGTTACTCGTCACTGTGAGAAGACACGCAAGTATCCCATTGTCCCGTCACAACACCATGTACACACGAAGAAGCCTCGAGTACACACTGAATGACTGCTTGGGGAAGTGTTCATTAGTTCCTACTCTGAGCAGGTTTGTGCTGGGCACTGAGAAGGCACAGAAAACCAGACAGCCGAACTCATGAGGCTCAAATGTTAGCAGGAGATGAAGAGGAACACGGACTCCACAGCCCGCAAAACTGGGTTAAAGGTTTTGTTTTCTCGACTCTCAGTGGAACTAGTAATACCTGCTTCATAGGGCGTTGTGAGATTTGGGAGATAAAGTGCAGAAGCCGCCATCTCGCCCTCTTCCTCTGTTAGCCTGAACTCAATCCAGCTTCTTTTGATTCTATTTCTACAAATTTTCCAATCCATTCCCTTCTTTTTAGCTCCTCTTTCCAAATTACTGTCTTCTTATTGGGATTATTACCAGTTGGCTGGCTGGTCTGCCTACTCTAGTTTCTCTCTCCTCCCCTTCCGGATACCACCTTTCATCAGGTCTGCAAACGGCCTCTTAAGTGATCTTGCTGAACTTTACTTTGATCAGGACATTTCCCTGTCTCCAAATCAGAAGTCTTCGAGGACTCCACACTACCTGCTGGATGACGGCCAACACCCCGCATGACATTCAAGGCCATTCCCAAGCTGATTCTAACCTAGACGTGTCTCCTTCTCCTGTCTGTACGGGCTGAACCTGCATGAAGATATCTATGCTTATGTGTGTTGTTCTAGGATAAAGCTTCAGAGCATTCAACAAATTCTCAAATGAACCCAGAATGTTTAAGAACTGCCCAACAGTGCCTGCCTGGTCTTTGTGTCTGCCTTCCAATGACCCCCCGCTCCAGGGCCCGAGCCACCCCAGCAGATTTCCAACCCCTTCCTAAAGTCAGTATTGTCTATAATTTTTTACGGAGTCCCCTCTCCTTGGAATGCCCAACGCCCCAACTTAGCTTATGTGAGTTCTACCCATTCTTTAAGGTTATGTCAAATTCAAGCAAGTGATAAGGATTCCCTAGTTAGAATGAATTACTCTCTCTATTACACCCCCAATGCTGGGAAATTTATTATATTACTATGGTAGTTCCCACCATTCTTCCCAGTACCCATGCACACCCTTCACTGTGTGAGTTGACACTGAAGTTCCTTGCTCTGGAGGTGGAGTGCTCTCCTCGCCCCGCTGTTTCTGGGTGTGCCATGGGACTTGCTCCGGCCAGCGGAATGGGGCAGACGTGGTGGTGCGCCAGCTCTGGATCTGGGCCTCAAGGAGCATCATGGGCTTCTGCTTGTCCCTTTAGTGGCTAGAGTCTAGCCCATCAGCCACCACCGTGAGATGGATGTGCTCTGGCCAGCTGGCTGACCCAGGAGGGTGAGCCATGTGGAGTGAACTTGAAACCAAGTGCAGTCTGAAGCTCAGCCCTGCCACATCTCGTCTCGATGGACTGGCCCCAAGCCAACCTGCCTACAAGTGAGTGAGAATGTATACACTTTGTTTTAAGCCATTGGCTGTGGGGTGGTTTACTGCTTTCCATGTATACAAGTCTGTTCCTTTACACTCTTCATCTTTCTTTCTTTGAATCCTACCTGAGGATATGTTTTTATTGATTTTAGAGAGAGAGAGAGAGAGAGAGAGAGAGAGAGAGAGAGAGATCAATGTAAGAGAGAAGCATCAATTGGTTGCCTCCTGTACATGCCCAGAACTGGGGACTGAACCCACAACCTAGGTATGTGCTCTGACAGAGAATTGAACCTGAAACCTTTTGGTGCTTGGGACAACAATCCAACCAACTGAGCCACCTGGCCAGGGCTATACTCTTCATTTTTCATGTTCTTTAGTGACTTGGTCCATTTCTTGCACAGTGGGCACACCATACATTTTTGTTGATTTTGCATGGATAACAAACAATTTACTGAGGTTTAAAATCAGCAGAAGGAGCCATTACTTAGTGATATCTTGCCGATCATGAGAGACTACCTATCGAGCTCTGTACCAAAACAATACCAAGCTCCCACGAATGCCTCCAGGAAAGATCAAAGTAAGAATAACTACTGATGGATACACAAATCACTGTTAGCTGCTGGCCACTTAGGGCAGGGCTACCCTTTCCAAAAGCTGACAGGTTCATTATCACAAAGCTTTAAGGAGCGAGGACAAAGGAGCTGCCACTGGTCTCGTAAAGAGCAGTTTGGGGTGTTTCACACGCACTCAAAAGGCCTCTCCCTTCCACAAATCTTCCTGGGGGCGTTTTCTTCTTTTTCGCCAAGGATTTTGGCTAGTTCATGGAGTTTTACTTAAAAGAGGTTTATTTATCACTCTGTTTTTAGGAAAGGTGTCAGGAACTGAGGGGCAGTCCCTGTTGCAGCTAGCAGAGGGGGCGCCTGAGTCCATCAGAACGGGTCTGCCTGTCTGCTCGGACTGGCTTCCACGTATCCCATGTGTGACCTCAGGGAGTCACTCAGCTTATTTGACAAGGAAGCAACCCATGATGGAGTGTGGTCACTTGTCTGGATTCTGTACATGTCGTCTCATTTCGTCCTCATAGCAACAGCACGGGGAAAGTGAAGAGCTTTCAAGATGTTGATCTTCTCAAGGTCACACAGCTCTGCAGTGGGACAGCCAGGGTTTGATTGCAAGTCCATGTGTCTACCTCTGAAGGCCAGGCTTCTCCCAGGACACCACGGCTCCCGCTGGCGATGCCTGCCGCCTTCCCCACCACCCAGATGCGACTGCTTGGATGTCAGCCTCAGCGCCGCTGGAGTCTAGGTCGACAAGCCCTCTGTATGCCTGTACGTAAACATATCGGAGATTTCTATTTCTGTGCCCCGCATCCACTGGGCGTCAGGCCGAACCCACCGCCACGCCTTCCTTTCCCCACGTGTTCTCCAAGGGCCGCAGCCGGGTCACGCAGGTGACGAGAGAACTTCTGGACTTGCCTTCCATAATCGTCTGTGCGCAGGAAATGCTGAAGTCTGAGGTGAGTTCTCAAGACTAGTCTATGGGGCAGTCTCCATGTTGCAGCCATAGGAACTTCCTCTACGGACTTGCCGTCCTCATCCAGAACATTCCATCTCAGTAACTCAGCATGGAGGAGGCTCCGTATCTGGGTGAGGAAAGGACTCCTTCTCCTGCTGCCTCCATTCTTTTCCTCTTAACCGGTAAGAGCTGCCAAAGCCACGGGGGAGAACAGAAAGCTCTCATCATTCTCCTCAGTGGCAAGGCACAAAGACCTGGAGGGACCGTGGCCATGGGCCCAGCTTTGTATCTGGAAGGGAGACTCAGAAGCTGCACCCAAGCCCTGCACTTAGCCGTTCAGAGGCTAATCAGCCGCTGCCCTGTGGTTGGTCCCGTCCAGCTCAGCCATCCAGCAGGGCGCCTGCACCACACTGGTGTGGCTCGTCACCCTGTACCGTGACCCCGGGTCAAGGCTGACACCCTCTTCCCGACTGTAAGCTCCGCAAGCGAGGAAGCTCTTGCTTTTTGCTCACTGCTCCCTATCTATCCAGAGCCTCAGGTCTGGCCTGCAGGTAAGGCAGGATCAGAGACTGGCAAACTAAGTGTTAAGCCCTGGCCAGTATGGCTTAGTTGGTTGAGTCAGGTTCAATGCACCAGGAGGTTGCTGGTTTTATCCTGGTGGGGCACATGCCTGGCTTGTGGGCTGGACCCCCAGTAGGGGGCATGCAGGAGGCAGCCCATGGATGTGCTCTCACAGTGATGTTTCTCTCTCCCTCTCCCTTCCTCTCTTTCTAAAAACCAATAAACTATTCTTTAAAAGAAAAAAACTAAGTGTTGAATCTTGAGAAAACTAACTTTATTTTGGCATGATGTCACTTAAAGAAAATAGAAAGGGGAGGAAGCTTGAGATGCCTTATGTAAAAGGAAGGACTATGCAGGCGTCACAGTCTTCATATCGGAGACGCGCTCATGAGAGGGAATCGGGGAAGGTATGGGGGACACACGGGGCCACAGACATTTGTATCAGAAGGTGCATGGGGGTTTAATTGTCTGTCTAATTAAAATGTATTGATATTTAAATTGTTAACCATACTCTGTGGCATGCCACAGGTATTCTGAGAATTTTTTTCCCAAGGCATACAAACATGAGAGATAGATAACATAATTGGTTAAAATTAGAACTTGTTCAGTTGTTTAAAACTTTTTAATGTCCATTTTCACCATGTATATGCTGATTTATTACGTTTTGTAACCAAACTAACTAAGCAGTTTCTGGACATTATAGGCCCTTGCGTCATTCCTGGCTTACTTAGAGTTTCTAAAACTATTATTATTTAACATTTGTAGCCCAGTGGAAGACCTCTTACCATGTGTGCTTGGTTGGCTAATCAAAAAAGCTTATTAATAGAGGGAAATCATAAAATGCTACCTATGGGCCTTACATTTTATTTTTAGTTCCACATGGGAAGAAAAAGGGGCCACAAGGCTGGCCTTGACCAGCTCAGTGACCAGAAGTAACCATGATGATCTGATCCCAGATTCCTACCTGGGCAGGTCACAGCGGGTTGTCACGTCCCAGGCCAACAGGTTCTTCAGCAAAGGTCAGTCTTTCCCTAAGTGAGCCCTTCCATTGTTCTTACTCATCGAAGATAACATAGCTTTGAAATGTCAGAGTAATCTCCTTCTCCAGACCCCCGGGAGGCACACCCACCACACAGAGCA
This sequence comes from Tadarida brasiliensis, assembly GCA_030848825.1. Classification (NCBI taxonomy): domain Eukaryota; kingdom Metazoa; phylum Chordata; class Mammalia; order Chiroptera; family Molossidae; genus Tadarida; species Tadarida brasiliensis. Next base: position 32,027,281 of record CM061272.1, read on the forward strand.
GAGACCACAGAACCCTCATCATCTTGTTCCCTGAACACCATCTCTCTGTGCTGTAAATGTCATTGTTGACTATCCTGTACCCACCAATGCAGAAGTATGTGTTGCTCTTTTACTCTTTATTCAATCCCAGAGATTTCCCCACTTTGCTTCTCCCGCCTCCTTAATTTACCACCAACGGATTTCACGTACTCCTCCCCTTTATGTTTTCTCCTTTGACTCTAAATGCATAAAATAAGCTGCGAAACTGCCATTCTCTGGAGTATTTTCTCAATCCATTGAGACCTTTCTTCTGGGCATGTCCTCAGTTTTTTGTTTTTATTTTATTTTAATTTTTTGGCTCTCAAGTAAATTCTTACAACATTTTTCTATAGGTTTGGCTGTTCCTTCGTTGACAACTGGTCTCTGACAAAGCCTGATGAAATATGCAGGAGGTGGTCAGAAAGGGGTTAGGAAGCCAAGAATGGTGTCGATAACACAGCAAAAAAAAAATCAATGACCCTTCCTATTCAGACAAGCATCCTGGACATAGAACAGCAAGGCCACTTCATGACTCACTATTTCTTTTCCAAGCTGAGGCTGATGTTTGGGCTCATTCAGCCACGTGCAAACATGTTCACATTTGCATATGTACATGACAAGAACATACTGCAAAATGACAAGTACAGATACATGTCTGCGAAATGGCACTTGGCAGGCCCCCTTAATTTAACTTTATACACTCTGCCTGGGTGGCTTCATCCGTCACCACGGTTTGAACTCAGTACTCACTGACGAGTCCCCCAATCTCTCTCGGGCCCTGAACTCTGACGCCATGTTCCCACGAGTCATTTGGAACCTTTGCCCAAACTGCTGCAAAAGCCAGAGCCCTGGGCATGTCAGGCCTCATCCTCCTTCTTGACCTCTGATGCACAACTGATCCAAAGCTCTGTTGCTTTTACTTCAGAAACAACCCTCAAATCCTTCTCCCATCCTGATCTTTTACCACCACTGCTAATACAGGCCCTGGTCTCCTCTCTGCTGAGTCCACCCTCCTAGAACAGTAGCCACAAACTGGTCTCCGTGCAGCAGTCTCTTCACAAGTCAACTGAAATCACACCACTGGTGAATATTCACACTCACGTTGCTCAGCGTGGTTATGAAGCCCATCATCTGCCCTTCACCCTGTCTCCTTCACCCTGACCTTCTCAATGGTCTTGCTTTTCTCCGAGTCCATATGTATGTCCATCCATTGATTCAGCTCTTCACCCAGCGCTTCCTCGGTGCCAGGCCCAGTCCACGCTCGGGTCCAGAAGCAGATGTGACTGTCCCTGCTCTTACACAGGTCACCTCTGGGCTTTGTCATACTCCATTCCTTGGCACCTGTCCTGGTTCCTTCCTGGGGTGCCCGTTTCCCACCCCTCATCTGTCTAGCAAACTCCACTCCCCCTCAGGACTCAGCCTGTTCGTCAGAATCTTAGAAGGTTACCTCGCCCCTGCAGTAGGTATTCCTTCTGTGGGAAATGAACCCCAGGAGGCATGGCTTTCCCTGGGCATGGCTGCATGTTCTGTGCCTAGAACAGTGCCTGGCACACGGTGGGCTTTTAATACATACTTATCAAATAAGTCGTACCTCCCAAAATACCTACCTAGCTGTGTTTCTACCTTGAGACCACTGTGAGTCGTGATGGTCAGAGACTCATCTAATGTGCTCTTCACCTCTACTGAGTATCACAGTGCCTGGTGCGGTGCTAGTAACCAGTCACAGTGGACATAGGCCATACGGATTTACATGAAGAAAACAAAAAACACAGATTCAGTGGGGGAAATGTGGTGATGGGTTAGTGCTATCCAACCTCTGGAGTGGGACAGGGGAGTGGGTGTAAATGCTAAATTCAGAACTCAAGGAACAAGACGAGGTGTCTGTGTTAACTAGGCAGTAAGTAGACATAAATAAATACACACGACTAATTTTGAAATGTTGGGGTGAGCCCTGACCCTTGTGGCTCAGTTGGTTGTGTGACATCCTGTGCACCAAAAGGTTGCTGGTTCCATTCCTGGTCAGGGCACATGCCCAAGTTGCAGGCTTGGTCCCCAGTAGGGGGCGTGCAGGAGGCAGCAGATCGATGTTTTGCTTTCACATCGATGTTTCTCTGTCTCTCCCTCTCCCTTCCTTTCTCTCTAAAAATCAATGAAAAAATAAAAAGAAATAAAAATGTTGGGGTGCTTATGAATTTAACTAGAGGTTCCAGCAAAACGCAAAGGTAGCAGGGTGGAAGGAGGGAAGCCCAGAAGGCTTCCATGAAGAAAAGCCAAGCTTTGAAGGGTTTCATTGCCAGACAAAACCCAAGACTCCCAGTTACATTTGAATTTCAGATAAACTAGGAAAAAAATTTGTGTATAAGTGTGTCCCATGCAAGATTTGGGATATACTTATACTCAATATGTAGTCACTATTTATCTGAAATGCAAATTTAAGTGGGCCTCTCATATTTTTATTTACTAAATTCGGTAACTCCACTTGGGATACATAGCATAGCTTGAGAACAAGATCAGGGATGGAGAAGCATAAAGAGAATGGCCAGGTGTGCAACACGGGAGTCTCAGGTGTATGGGGTGGGAGAAAGAGGAAGTTGGGGGACTACTGGGAAGAAAGCAATGGCGCCCTGAGCACAGAGGCTTTGAATGACCTTAATTTGTCAAAAAAGAATATGATGTCATCCTGGGAACTTACATTTAGCAATGAAACAGAGCCTATATCCTTTATGAAAAATAGAGCGTACACATAAATTTTTATGGACATACATGTAACTCATACCTCCCTGGGGACTTAATGTTAACACTGACTTTATGAGTTCTAAATACACTGGGAGCCATACAAAGCTTGTCCTTAAATGGGAAGATTTTTTCCCCCGAAAGTTAAAATAAATGTTTACATATAACCAAGTACAGTTAAGTAAGATATTTATTTATTTATTTTTTGTTAATCCTCACTCGAGGATATTTTTCCATTGATTTTTAGACAGAGTGGAAGCAGGGGGCAGAGAGAGGGAGTGGGAAAGCAACATTGATGTGAGAGAGACACACCGACTGGTTACTTTCTGAATGACCCCAACTGGGGCAGGGGATCGAACCTGCAACCCACGTACGTGCCCTTGACCGGGAATCGAACCCGAGATCCCCTCGGTCTGCAGGCCAACACTCTAACTGCTGAGCCAAACTGGCCAGGGCAAGCAAGATTTTTAAATCATATGTTTACACAATGAGAACATCAAAACATTGGCCATCTGAATCATAGATATGAAATTAATGATAAAAAAAGAACACACTTATTACTTAGTTACCCTAACCAGTACAAAAATTCTTACTTTAAAATACATCATTAGGATTAAAAATTGACAAAAACAAATTAGCAACCGTTTTCTTTCCTACTGCATAAATATCAATATTTGTGTGTTTTAATGTTTAAAATTTAGCTCTGAAAAAGCAAGAAATCATATGAAATATTTAGAAATCCCTTTTTTAAAAAGCTAAGCATGGGAAAATATTTTCTGCCATTAAAGAAAAGTGTAAAAAGGTATATTATTGAGCAACTGGGGAAATTTGAATATGGGCTGGAGGTTAGAGGGTAATAAGGAATTATTTTAATGTTATAGGGTATATAATAACTGTGGTCAGTTTAAAAATTAAATCCTTTTCTGTTTTAGGTACATACTCAGTGTTATTGGTGCAATGATACAATGTCTGGGATTTGCCCTGAAAGTGCCCCACCAAAAGGGTGGAGAGTAGATGAAGCAAAGTTCCCAAAATGTTGATGATTGTTGAAGTGGGGTGATGGGTACATGGGGGGTTCAGCATATGACTCTAGTTCAGTGTATATTTGAAAATTTCCATAATAAAAGGTAAAACTCATACAGACCTTTTTCGTAGTTAAATAATTTCTTTGAAGGTATATTATATAAAACATTTACATCCTCCGTCCAATTCACATTTAAAAACACATATATTTACATCTACATATTACATATATTCTCCTGCTGTGACTGGTTCATAAAGCAGTTGATCGTGTATATCTTACTAATGATCACTCACATTTATGGACCCAACGCTGTGCTTAGTGTTTACCATGCAATATTTATTTAATGTTTGTAACCCTCTTTCGATCTAGGCTTATCACTCCCATTTTACAGATGGGGAAACTGAGGCTTCATGGCATAATTCTCACCATCATAAAGACAGCACAGGTGTCTGCGTTGGGACCCAGACTCAGGCTGCCTGACTCTTAAAGTCTGTGTGTTTAACCGTTACCTGCCCAGCCAGGTAGACTAGTAGGGGTGTAAATATATTCATAGCAGAATAAACGGAAAAGAATTGGGAAACTGTCACACTCTGTCCCTTGCCACAGCACGGGGCTTGGGGCCAGGCCCCCATCAAGCTGTCGTCTGAGCTGCTCTCAGACAAAGGAGGGGAGCGGAGCAGCGCCCAGAAGGCTGCTCGGCCGTCACAGCGGTTCTGCCACCGCTTACTGATTCCTCAGGAAAACAAAATACCTAAAATGCACAGGTGGCCTTTTGTGTGCCTTCCCACACCGGTTTTCAGTCCTTCATGGTGCCGGGGCGGGCGGGGGACAAGGACAGGGGAGCCGGAGGACGCGCACCCCGGGAGGGGCCGGCGCAGCTGCAGCCGCCCCGCCCCATGAGCTCATCCCCTGGCAGCGCGGCCGGTGACATCATGCGGCCCCCCTCCGGCCGTGCAGTGGCAGCGCCCGCTCTTCCCGAGCACGAAAAATTAGCTTCGCTATTTCTAGCCGTTCCCGAGGAAATGGCATTTTATTCAAAGGCTCGTGGGAAATGTAACACGTTGCCTGCCTGGTATCAGCTGCTGCGGGAAAGGAAAACAGAGCTTATCAGTGAATAAGTCACTGATTACTGTCCTTATCCAACCGGCCCATTAGAACGGCAAGAGATGGTGTGTGTGAGTGTGTGACTTCAAAGTGGTTTAGCCCAGGAGTATATAAAAACCCACCATGGCAATAATATTAAATCATAGCAATAATTATTATAATTTATTTAGCTCTTATTGTATGCTAGAACTATGCTAAATGTTTTTTTTTAATATATTATCTAATTTAATCCCTATTACAACCTTGCAAATAGCCCTCCCCCCCCACCCCCCCCACCCCCACACACACTTTTCAGATGAGGAAACAGGTGGAGAGAAAGGTAATTTGCCAGGTCAGGCAGCAGCAAAGCCCACCCACAGAGTGCTGCACTGCTCCACCGGCCACAGGTCGCTCTGCTGGAAGGATGGCAACATTCAGTAACAACTCAATAGAACACAGAAGAGGGGCTGTTTCCACCAAGAAATCTCAGCCACCAAAGCTGGGCTATTTGCCAGGCCTGGCGTCTCTCACCTCATTAGATCCCCATCTTGTAAAGGGAAAAGGCATGAGGAGTAGTATTTATTAAGAACCTATGATGAAATAATAGAAAAGATAGGATTGGTTTCTGCCCCAGTTCCTACAATGGTAATTTCCTAAGTGATAAGAGCACTAGAAGCGTCCGTTGCTGTAATATTTGGTCTTTGATCCTGGTCACTGACACGGAGCTCCTACATCCTTTAGAATTTCCTCCGGGATAGAAGCATCTTTTGTTTTAATGAGGAGACTCTGGGTGGGCTCCTGGGAGGGGCACGTCACCGGAAAGACCAGCCCATGATTAGAAGCTTGGAATTTCCATCTCCACCCCCTAGTCTGCTGAGAGAGGAGAGAGGCTGGAAATGAAGTTACTAATTGATCGTGCCTATGCAATGAAGTCTCTATAAAAATCCCTAAAATGTGGGGTCTGGAGAGTTTGCTTCTGGGTTGGTGAACACGTGGAGATAGGGTGAGACTGGCATCTGGAGGGCACGGTTTAAAATGTAGAGGTTCGCAGTACACTCTACCAGCTTTCATTTTATCGATGGTGTGGCAGCAGGGACAGAATATCTTAGTCATCTTCTAAAGGGACACTTACAAAATCCATGCTCAACCAGTGCCTTTCAAACATAGTCAACCTAGAGTCCAAAGTTAAGTAACAGAGTCTCACTGGCCGGTGCTGAGCCTGCTTCGCCCAGGATACTATGTCTGCTTCTCCATGGAGCTACCCACATGGCCAAAGAGAACGGTCACAACCCACTTTGGTAGAGACCTGGCTCCGGGTAGATTATTTTCTTCCTTGGCTTACGCAAGGGGGTGAAATGACAAACTTTTCCACGTTAATTATAGGTTCTCTATTTCATGGCTCTGTGTTTTCAGCATAAAATAGGCAGACCTTTCTTTTGGTGAAATAATGCTTATTTATACCAAAGGGTAATTTATCTTTTCCTAGATCCCTTAAGCAGATCATTCTCTCAGATACATATGCAGCATATTGTGTATGCTTGACAGAGAAAAAGGAGTGTAAACAGGAAAGAAGGAGCTCAGCATGCTAACCAAGGAAAACATTAACCGTCCTTTGACTGAAGTCCACAAATAGCTTGTTTTGCTGCCGTGAGGTCAGCAGAAGTATCTGGTGGTTTCTCTGCCAAGCTTATAAACGTCTTTAAGTGAAAAATTGCTTCGTTCCTTTCAAAGGAGGCTATTTAATCCTGTGATATTTTAGTGAACAGTTTTTGAATTTTTTTTTTTTTTGCAACATATTTTTCCCAAGGCATAAAGTCAATCCTTTCTTATATGGCAGATATCCAGCTGGCTCAGGTGGATGTCCCACCTCTGGTTTAACAGGAACACCTGTGAGAGGAAGGCCTCCAGTCCTCTCTCCCATCCTTCCTGACCTTGTCCTGTTTGCTGTGAAGACAGACAAAGGGGCAGTTCAAAGGTAAGGGCTAGCTCCGGATACGGTCCGGGTCAACAAACTCTGGGAGGCTTAGCAAAGCCCTGCGTACAAGGCGATACTTCCTCAGATCAGTTACCCTGCAAAACATCTTCCTTCTTCAGCCTTCTAGCTGGAAAGTACGTCCAGAAGTCACATCTGGTTTCCCTCTCCTCCATTCAGAGCACTGGCTCCCAGAGCAGCGGAGAAGAGGGGAGGTTGGCCCCTCCCTACGTCGATAGCTAGCAGACTCGGGGTTCAGATTCTTACTCCAGGGAAAAAGAAAAAGCCTCCCCATCAAACCATAGGGGGAATAAGAGCTCAGGATTTATAAACATGCTTAAGGGTGTCTCTGTGATGTTAGTGGGTAACTATCCTCATGTGTCCCCCACTAGATAAATATGAACTGATGCTCCGTCAGCCTGGAATCTCCAGTGCCCCAGGTCAGGACAGTGAGCCGGGGCTGGGTCCAGACTGGGGTTCCGATCCTGACTCTGCCACCTACTCCCCACATGACCCCACACAGGCAAATGGATCTGGCCCCATCTCCACTTCCTCGTGGGTAACATCGAGATGCTGACACCTCACTGCATAGGGTCACGAGAGAATTACATGAGATGGTGAGTTAGTGTAACATGCTTATTAGTACAGTGGATGTTTGGTACCTGATGGCTTTCCTAATGATCAAAACTTCTAATAATCTTAAGACCTAAGGAGGGTGAAATGTCACTCTAAGTTAAGGGGGAAAAAATCAAGAATTTTCATGACAAAACCACATGAGTGGCCTTTGGGTTGAGACAGGGAGATCTTTCTAGACTTGAAATGTGGCTCGTTTGAACTGAGATGTGTTGTAGCATAAAAGACATGCCAGGTTTTGAAGACCCATTTTGAAAAAAGAATCTCAAGTATCTCATTAATCATTTTAAAATATTGATTTCAAAGCTGTTGATATAGTATCTTGGGCATGTTGAGTTAGATCAAATACATTCTTAAAGTTAATATCACCTGCCTCTTCTCCCTTTTTTAAATATGGCTGCCAGAAAACTTAACACTACATATGTGTTCTGCAATACATTTTTTTGGACCATGCTATTCTAGAATACTGAAATCACAGTGGGAGAAGTTCTTCACTGAATTCCATCCAAGGGCCATGAAAGAGTTAATGCATCTCCCTAAGGTACTGCGAGAAAGTAACTCCACCACAAGGGAAGAACACAAGCTAAATATGTCATAAACCGCTAATCACACCATTAACCACAGACTCCCCTGGAGCGGTGTGCAAAGGAGAGTGAAGCGCTCAGGGACTTTCGGGGCTCAGGAAGTTTCAGATAGCCATTCAGCAATCTCCTTGTCATCCCTGCTGCATCTTTCTAGATCCAATCTGGCTGCGATTTAGTGCACAGCATTTTTATCTCAACCCACAAATATACTGACTACTGGTGCACAGAGCCAGGAAGGGTGATCTTTGCTTAAAACAATGTGCTTAACTAATGGGCCGACCCTTTTCCCACTGGGGAGGCCAGAGGTAATGGGAAGACACATGTGAACTAACCAATATTAAATATTCAAATAGCTAATTACATAGTTTATTTAAACTAGAACAGCGCTTTTCAACTGGTGTGCATGAGAATTAGTAAAACATACAATACCTGACTATTTAGTCAGGGGTACTGACCTCTTTCCCTTAGATTGTCCGATAAAACAATGACAACAGCCAACACAACAATAGCTATCTGCTGTGAATGAATCAAAATTATACCTGTTTTTTTTTTTTTTTTTGGTCAGACTGGAAAAAAATATATTTTTTGGAATGATGCAGAATTTTCATGTGGGCCACGAGATGGAAAAGTCTAAAAACTGCTGAACTAGAGGATAAGCAGTTAAAGAGGAGACCCACCCCTCCCATCCCAGCCACATCAGGTAGCGTTCCATTAGTGTTTTCCTTAAGTTTTCCATAAAATAGTTTAAGTATAGGTATCACCTCAATATACGTGATAGAAAAAAAATTAAAATTTCCAAATGCATAATTAAGGAATGAAATAATTTTACTTCTTTTTGAGGACCTAAGGAATTTCAAAGCAGTGTTACAGTGTATTTTTGATGGCAGCCCCTTCCTCTGTAATGCTATTATCTTACTGCAGAACCTTTAACGACAGTCACGATAAAAAGAGAAATTTCAGTTCAAGGAATTTCCCAAGCACAGAGGGAAATTCCTTAGTTTTGGTTGACAGGGCTGTGGAAATTATGCTGCTAAGTTCCAGAAAAAATGCTCTAAAAGAAAATTCAGTGACAGGTAGGAATGACATTTTCCAGGAGAAATAATACTGTGTGTTGAATATGTCCAGTAGGGTAAGGGATCACAAGTTTTAAATAAGGGAGATACCTTAAACTTATAATAAATACAATACTCTATAAAATTTACAATCTATTTTGCTAGAAATCATGTATATTACAACAGAAGGGACTCCTACACATCAGTGTGTCCATTAAAAAATTACTTTGCAGGGTACACACTTGTAATGAGTAGTAAGTAAGCCATAGAAATCTAAAGCACAGTCTGATGAATATAGATAATAATACTCTAGTATAATGATGTAATGTGATAAATATTGCTACATGGATAATCATATTATAATATATAAATGTATCCAAGTTACGTGCTTAAACTTGCTAGGCTTAAATTTGATACACGAATGTATCACAGTACAACTTAAACTTATACAGTGTGACATGTCAAATTTATTCAATAAAAAATTACTTTGGAATTCCTCTTTCTGTAATTTTGGAAGTGATTTCACATCCTAGAACACCAGGCCATGTACATGAGCACGGCCTAATTCCACAGGTCAGGTTACAGCTGAGAAAACCCCGCACTTCAGAATGAAGTGGAAGGGATGCCCAGAACCAGCAGATGCTAATGACAGAGTGTCCGCTGCAGGAAAAAGCAGGCCCTCTGGAAAGATAAGGAAAACATCAAAATCGTCTCAAGCACTCTTAGCTGATTAAATGTATTTTTGTCAAGGGGAAGGAGATTTAATTTCCTAGTACAACTCAGACTTCTCAGGACTGTTATGAGGATTACAAAATGGTACAATCTCTTTGGAGAACTGTTTGATGATTCCTTATAAAATTAAACAAGTATCTATTCTCTACTTGCAGGTATTTACCCAGAGAAATGGAACCTTCTACAGAACGTGCCCAGATGTCGTGGAGATGAATGAGACTGTGTATGCAGAAGTGGTTCACACAGAGCCATGCACGAGGTAGGAGCTTATTAAATAATATTTCTGACCTCCTTTCACATAATAAAAAGAGTACATTGTTTCAATAATGCAGACTTGGGTTTATGTCCCGCCTCTGCAATTCACCTGTTATATTCATTCATTCAAACATTTTAAGCACCTACTCTGCACCAAATACTCAAGATTAATCATCTTGAATGTGATGGTCTAAGTCTTTACTCTCATGAGGTTGACGATCTAGGACCCTGGGCAAGACATTTACGTTTTCTGAACCTCAGTTTCCACCTCCATCATTCAAGGCAGCAGCTGTGACATGCTGGGTACCGTGCTGAGTGGGGAGCACAAGAATCAGCTAGCAGAACCTGTGCTTTCCAGTCCTTCACACATCCAATAGAAGCATCGGACAATGCAGGCCTGTTCAGTGGGCAGCAGCAGGTGCTGGGAGAAGGGTCAGGACAGTGCTTGGGGCTCTACATCCAGTGCTTGGTGGCAAGGACACGGGTTGCAGGAGAGGGTCAGGGAAGGCTTCCTGGAGGAAGAGCATTAAATGCAATCTGCAGAGTCAACCAGGTAAAATGTGCTCACAAGTTCACCATATCATTAAAAAGATGAGAGGAGAATGCAGTTGGGAAAGCCCTTATCAGTTCATAAAGCCCTTTATAAGGTAAAGCAGCCCTATTTCCACTTTAAGGGCAATAGTACTGAAGTGGAAAGTTGTTGGGTGGTCCTGAATCCAACATTTATACTCTGACAACATGCTGTCTTCCTAATAGGTGCTTAATCTGGGCTTGCCACTCTGTCTGCCAGATCCCAGCACTTCTACTTTTTGCCTGAAGAGACTGGGTCACTGAAGACAATGTGCCGAATCACACAGGGCGGGTTCTGACCTCCAGGGCAGCTTCTGGGGCTTGCTCAGCTCTCAGTGTGCGCCATCGTTCTGCGACTTCGACACAGGAGACCAGCTTTCGGAACAACCAAGATTCTGAATCTTCTGGAACCCATCGCGCACTTAACAATTCTTTCCAATTTAATGGAAAGGCCCTGTTTATAGGACTTGAATACAGTTTACACCATAAATACTCTGAACTATAAAGTGATACAAAAACCACCCAGAGCCCTGCCCGGTGTGGCTCAGTGGCTAGAGTGTTGGCCTGCGGACCAATGAATCACGGGTTCGATTCCAGTCAAGGGTGCGTACCTCGGTTGTGGTTTGTCCCCAGCCCTGGTTGGGGTCATGCGGGAGGCAACCAGTAGATGCGTCTCTCTCACATCGATGTTACTCTCTCTCTCTCCCTCCCTCCCACTCTATCTGAAGATAAATAGAAAAAAAATATCCTTCGGTGAGGATTGGAAAAAATAAAATAAAATAAATCCCAAAACTACCCAGACTGCTGGAAAACTTTTGTTTGCTCTTGCTTCTTTGGTTTATATACTACACAAACATCTGGAAAAAAAAATGGAGGTAGAAAGTGGGACTGGGGACAAGGACTTAGGAAATGACTTTTTCCAAACAGCGTGGCATTAAAATGAACTTGGATCAAGGATGTCACTGGAGAAACACGGCCTGCACCAGCAACCATGGCGAAAACCAGTTCACGGACGACCTTGAACCATTTAAGTAGATTTAAAAAAATCCTCACCTGAGGATATTTTTCCTTTGATTTTTTTTAGATAGAGTGGGGGAGAGAGAGAAACATTGATGTGAGAGAGACACATCGATTGGTTGCCTCCCACACTACCCCGACCGGGGCCGGGGATTGAACCCACAACTGAAATACAACTGAGGTAAGTGCTCTTGACCAGGAATGGAGCGTTTGATGCTTTGGTCCACCGGCCGATGCTCTAACCCCTGAACCAAGCCGGCTAGAGCTAAGTATAATAGATTTTAAAAAAATGTTTAAAGTACTTCATTTTCATTTTGGAGGAGGCGAAGTTGCTAAATAGTGATACTCCTATTTGTGGCAAGGGTTTACACAAATGTTATAATCCGCCTTTGGGAACACATATATGATGGTCGGATGTTGGAGATGTTTTCGGGGTTGTTGGAAAAGAGAAGTTATGACACAGAGATGCCCCTTCCAAAAATAACAGCAAGTCTACACAAGAAACGAAGGCTAATGGCACCTGTCCCCGAGCTGGGTACACTCAAGAGCCCTCTGCATGAGCGGGGCACGTATGGATGATGAAATACGAATGAGACAGTTCTTTACTCCTGGGAAAGGACAAGCTGACCAACAACAGGCGGTGCCCATGGCCTCTGGGTGAAGGCCACCGTCCGTCCTGCCTGGCAGCAAAGCACAATAGTCGTAGCACCCAGACTTCTGACCTTCGAGTTCCAGCGCTGCCCTGGGGATCTCGCCAGGTCCCCTCAGAGCCTGGGCCCAGACCAATGCACCAGCAACACCTTTTCTTTCTTTAACCACTCCATAAAATCCACATCTTATTAGGGAAATGGCAGAGGAAGGGCAATGATTGCAGGAAATAGCAGGAGAAAAAGCAACTTGGTTTTGGGTGGGAAGAGGAAAAAGTAGGAGAAAGTTTGGGAAAGAGAAAGACTGATTACAAAGTAAAAGCACTAATCAATTCTGCATGGGAAAATGTTTCTTCTTGCAACATGGGTTACTAACCTTGTTGCAACAGGAGAATGTTAATGAGGAACGTGTTGCTCGTTTTTGGTCACTCGAGCCCTAATACCTGGACACATTTGTGCAGGGGCAAAGCTGAGGACGTTTTTAATCTTTCAGCTGGCAATCACATGCAGGATGTCACCGCAGGGGCAAGTGGGTGGCAGGTGCTTTTATCAAGGTCAGGGCGTTCTGCCCTGGCCCAAGGAAGTCTGTGGGGTCAGCCAGCTCCTTCTATACTGGTCTGTGTTTACAGCAGCAAGCAAAGACTCTATAAAGAGGCCTGGACAAGATGCATGTTGGTTTCCAACCTATGGGCTCTGAAAGTTTTTGTCAGTCTGCATGGACACCCACACTGTCTGTGGGCAGAAGGTTTAACTTTCCGTGGCCACGATCTGTTGACTGCCAATGATGAGGGAAACGCTGTTTCAGGGGCCACAATCTGTTTCCCATGTATTTGTACTACTTCCAAATATGCATGGAAGATACTTTAATGAGTAAAATAAAAGTTAATGTAAAAACATGAACAAATGACTTAGTAGTTCTCTCTCCCTTGCATTTTCCCAATCCATGGGCTCTAAAAGCACACGCGAGGATGTGGGAAGTTTCCGGATGCAAACGTGTGGTCCTTTAGTATCACAATCACTAGTGACCAAGCTGGTCACTGTGAGATCACTCGTTTGCTCTCCTCGGAGTGGTTGGCTCACTGTCAGCCAGGGCACTCCAGACCTGCGCCCCGTCCCCCACACACAACTTTGTTATTGAGTTAATGGTCTCAGGTTACAAGGCGCTGGGTTTCAGACCCCACTGCACGCTGACGTTAATTAACTGTTCAATGCGAATACATCCAACAGAGCAGATTTCATTATATAACAGGCACTGGCTACTTTACAGTATTTCCTTGGGCTTCTACCATAAAAACCAAATCAACGTTTATCTGCAAAGCTGTCATTTTACGTCCACTGCCAAGAAAAAAGGAAAAAACAAAGTGAGCTAAAGTACCCCTTTATCAAGGAACTGGACCCAAACCCAGGATCAAACCAGTTCTCTCCACCCCCTCGGGCCATCTGATTCGCCTGCGGAGGTTTCAAAGTATGTTTTATTTAATTGCCGAGGGCAAGCGATTGGTGGGAGGTTTTGTGCTGGCCTGCTCTGCTTTTGGGGAAAGCAGAAAAAACGACCTTTTAAAGTTAGTGGTTTCAAACTAGTCTGCTAATCCTACTAGCTTTATTTCCTTTCAAGCAGGTAGGAAAGATGAAAAGCTGCCCTGGAAAACAAGGGAAGCGTAGTCAGGTTCCAAAGCTGGCGGGTAGACGGGAACCAGCAACGTCGCCCTGAATTTCCAAGCAAACAGGCGAAGCAACACTGCTTCTCTGCCTCTTCTAAACAACGTGTGTTTAAAGGAGGTGTGCTCAAGGCTTTCTTCCAGGTCTCTAAACCAGCCATTGTTATGTTTCGTTTCATTCCTAAATCCTAACACGTAAAAGCAGCCAGCCATGTGCCCACAGTCGGATCTGCAGATCTAGGCTGGAGACCTGAGTGCGCACTCCGCGGGCTCCTGTTCCTGCGCCTCCGTGCAGCACGGCTGGCGGAGCCGGCGGGGCCCAACACGCCCTTCCGCCGCAGGGTGGCCGGGAGTGCCCGCACACACCAGTTGCATTCATGAGCAAAGATCTTCCTGCCCACCCAGCACTATATTTAGAGCCATCTCTTGGCATGCAAACTTATATTTCTGGGCTTTCTGCCACTCAGACAAAAAAAAAAAAAAAAAAAAGAGGACAAGAAAAACTGGTTGGGTTCCAGTGCTGAACCCAAACAACAAACACGCAGCGTGGCCGTCACCCTCGATGCATTTCTGTGTCAAATGTCACTCCGGCTTCCCAAGCAGTCAGCCCTGGACGCAGCTCTAAAGAATGCTTTTAGCCTGGCTGGTGTGGCTCAGTGGTTGTGCGTGGACCCGTGCACCAAGAGGTTGCCGGTTCGATTCTCGGTCAGGGTACATGCCTGGGTTTCTGGTTCAATCCTCAGTGGGGGACGTACAGGAGGCAGCCAATCTCTCTCTCTCTCTCTCTCTCTCTCTCTCTCTCTCTCTCTCTTCCTCTCTCTCTAAAAATCAATAAAAACATATTAGTAATAATAATAAAAAAAAAGAATGCTTTTACCCCACTCTAAAATAGACCCAGAGACATGGAAGTAGGGATCAGACTGACAGACCTCAGAGGGGGAGGGGGGAGAGATAAACCAAAGAGCTTACATGCATATATGCATAACCAGTGGACACAGACAACAACACTGTGAAGAGGGAGGGGAACGAAAGTGGGGAGGAGGGTGTCAAGAGGGGAAAAAGGAGACACATCTATAACAAAAATAAGTTAATTAATTTTAAAAAGGCTATTTTGTAAAGAAGAAAGCAGTGAAGCAAATTTCTATGGGAAGGCCAGGATGTTTTGAAATTTTACAAGTAGTATCAGCCACACAGGAACGGTCGACCACCCCTGAGAAAAGTTATCCCTAAAGCCGGCTGCGGAGTGGACGAGGGAGGACCACGCAGGGCCGAATGGCCAGGCCTCCCGCCCTGCGCTGCAGACCCAGGAGAAACACGCCGGCATTTGGGGATATCAGGTTCTTCACCAGGAAAGGAAGTGACGGGGCAGGGACCTGGACACAGACACCCTGAGCCAGAGGTGGCACGCGTCCCTCACGCTAGTGGCGAACCCTGGAATACGTGTGTCAGCAATGAAAACGTTGTCCCATCTGCTCCCAGAGCTAAGGGGCCCTTCCCAACTCCTCTCTTCCAGTGCTTTTCCTACAATCATACGTACTGAGACAATTTCAACATTTCTTTTAGGTCAGTGTCCTAAATGGACATGAAGCATAAGCCAGAACCAAACCTTTGTCGTTTCGAGGTTTAAATCCAAGGAGATTTGGGGGTTGCTTGTTACCACAGCAGACTGAGCCTGACCTGACCACTGTGGTAAATTAGTAAACAATTAATAAGACCAGCAGACGATGATTGTGTAAAAGTCCCTCCCCGGTCCCGGTACCAAGAAGGCCCTCCAGTTGGTCCTTACATGGCACCCCCATCCCACCACAGTTTAAGATTAGTATCCAGTCGACTTCCCAGCTCTACTGAAACCCAAAGCAAATAAAACACTTGAGAAAAAACAAAAGCGAATGGGTCCAGCTAAGAAACCAGCCACGACTGCTGAGAGAGACAGTGATTCCAGAGCCCCTATCTCCGTGCTTCTCAGCCCTCGGTGCTCGCCTGGTGCCAACCCAGACCAGGTCTACGTGGTAGGGTCCGGGCATCTGTACTGCTTCCAGTGTCCCCAGTGACTGCAATGTGCAGCCAGGCTGGAGGACCGTGACTTTGCAAGACAGGCTCTACTGTTTCATAAAGCCCAGTCCTGGGACATGACATGTCAAAAGGACGAAGAGAAATGGTCAAACGAACTTGGCACGCTCGTGTTACATGGAATGAGGACTCAGGCACGGGGCTGCCAAGTTCCCTGGTCCAGCAGAACACGTCCCCAGTTCCTGGTGTGTAGGTCACCTCGCACTATAGCATCCCATCGCTGGAGTAACTGGAAACACTAGCCCCAGTCCAGTGCTGGAGCATGTGAGTGCCCCACAGTCAGGGGGTCAGCTCGCTGTCCCACAGGACTCCGGCACAAGGACCGTGTGCGTTCAGGGTCAGAGCCGAGAGTCAGCTGGGCCTGAGGTACACTGCAGACATCCAGAGTCCGTTAGCAGAGAACACGGAGCCAAAGACTTACAGAACATGCTTTCTGCATCAGGACCCAACTCACCTGTGTTTTAGGAGAGAAATATTCAAGGGCTTCCCTGAGAACACCCAAAGTCTGTACCCAGACGTATGAACACCTGGTCTCCACTACGACCACCCTGTGTCATTCACCAGTCACCCACTGCGCACCACGCACCCAGAATTGTATGAGGTATTTGAAAACACAGTTTCCTCTTATCCTCACACCAGCCCCAGGAGAAGGTATGATTATCATCTCCATTTTACAGAAGAGGCCATTGAGAGAGACCACAGGTTTAAGTGACCTGCCCCGTCACAGGGCTGTGAACGTCACTGGGATAAAGAGGCGCACATAATGCCCCGCTGTGTGGGGTAACCTGCGGGACAGGTGGTTTATCACAATCTCTCAGCTGCTCTTAGCTGTCACGAAGCCTACCTATTTCCCAGGAACTTGGTTTCATCTACAGAACCTGCCTTATTAACGGTAGCCCAGAAAGCACCATCTTGACAAACACCTACTGCGTAATCATTTCTCTTCAACTTCAAATGGGTTTGTTTTATTTACATTTTGATAAAGTTTGACATCATTACATAATTCACTTCTCTGCCTCAGGTTAGAGAGTATTCACTCAATCTGCCAGTGAAGATTCCAGAACCTTCTCAGCGCCAGTCACCGCGGAGACCATCGCGAGCAGTAACAGTTGCTGCCCCCTTGGAGCTTAGAGTCCGGTGAGGCCCACAGGCAACTGAAGAGCAAGAACAGTGGGCTAAGGGGTATGACGAACCAGTATTATGACAAGATGACCCAGCCAATTTGACAGACACCGTCTTTGTATGGACTATCCTTCTCTGATGCTGCCTTAGAGCCGAGTCTCCAGAGGAATGGTATCGACATCCCCCTGCTTTGACCCCTGAGGTCATTGTCCCCTGAGGTGTTGCTGGCTCAATGCAGAAAGGCCCCCCTTTGGCTCACTGTGGGGCAATGGCTCGCTTAGTTCCCAAATTAGCAGCAACCACAGGAGCAGACAAGTGCCACGGAGCTGCATTCAAAGCTGGTGTTCAACCTGTGGGAGCCAGAAGCATAACTGAGGCCTTTATTCTACCTTCGTTTAAGAGATGAAATGTGGGCAGCACACTTCCCACCAAAAGGTCTTTGTCGAGTGTCACTGTTCGTGAGCTCTTTGGACAGAACCCCAGGGCTGACAGCCGTTTCGCTCACATCCCACACCTGATTTGCAAACCTCGGCACTGGCTTTGTAACTGTGTCCTGCAACTCAATTTCAGATGTGAACATGATTTGTTTAGGATTTGCAAAACCACAATTGCTAATGATAATAAAGAAGCTAATACTGATTAGGCTCTTTCTGTATGAAAGGTCTTGTTTGCTAAGTGTTGTATGCCTGCTACCTTGTTGACACATTACAAAAACCACAGAAGGTAAGCACCAGGACAATACATCACTTCTAACGCACACATTTCTGTTCACATTCTAGTATGTTTGAAATCAGGGTACATCTTCTAATCAAGCAAGTTATGTCAGTTTAATGGACAGCAATTTTCTTTGTGGGTTACACGTAAAGTTGTAGTCTAAAACGCATGCTGCCTCAGTGTAGTAAAATACGGTATCATTATCCCCGTTTCAGAGGTAAAAACTGAGACTCGGAGAATTTGAGTAACTTGCCCAAGGTCACACAGCCAGTCATGGGCAGAGCAAGGATGTGATCCCAGGTTCTTCTGGCTCCGAAGTCCACAGTCTGAACTGGTGAGCGTACTGTCTCCACCTCAGGGAAACAACAGGTTTTAGAAACACTCATTCATTCAGCACTCAGCATCTGTTATGAGTTGCCACCAAGGTAGGGATGCTGGGGCCACACAGATGAGTGAAACAGCTTTTCCTACAGCCAGTTAGGGACTGTGGGTACTGGAGCAGTTAACTAGAAGGTTTAGCTTCACACACTTTTGACGGGCTCCAGAGTAACAGCAGATCTAAGTCCAGGCTTTCTTTTCAGGGCCATTTGTCCCCCCACCCCCCACTAAGATCTGTTTTTTCACCAGCTAAACATCTCACTCCTACTCAGCAGCCTTACACGGGGTGAGTCCTATTTAAGTCAACATTTTGGTGTAACAGACAGACTTCTCCTCCTCCTAGTCAAACCCTCACATAATATCATTCCTGCGTGTGTAGGCAGGACCTGAGACTTGCTTGTAACAAACAGAATATGGCAAAAGTGATGGGGTGTCACCTCTGTGACTAGGCCACACAGACTGTGATGTCCATCTTGCTAGCAGAGTGTCTTGCTGCCTCTGATGAAGCAGCTTGCCATGCTGGGGAGGCCCACATGGGAGGACATTGAGGGCTGCCTCTGGACACCAGCCGGCTAGGAACTGGGGCCCTCCGTCCAGCGCCCCAAAGGGAGGTGACTCCTGCCGACAACCCCATATGTGAGCTTGAGAGAGGGTCCCTCCCCAGGTGAGGTCCAGAGGAAATGTCAGCTTGGCCGACCCCTTAAATGCAGCCTCATGAGAGAGACCCCCAGCATCTCCCCAGCGAAACTGCGCCCAGATTCCTGACCCACAGACACTATGAAATAATAAACGTGGGTTATTTTATGCTGCCAACTTTGTGGTCACCTGGTATGCAGTAATAGATAACCAATACATTTTGTGAAAAGGTACATTCCTTCCTGTCATGGACCTCACGGATGCTCTCAAATAGTTGACACCAAAGTTCCAGTTGTGATTTTAACCTTGGTTAGATCACAGAGATAACAGCGACCGTTCGGTGAGCATGAACGGTAGGCCCGTGCTAGCACACTGTGACAGAAGCTAGGGCCTCATTAACCCGCAAGAGCTCACTAGCCTAGTTACCGCACACACAGGAAATATTAAATATTCATTGCAGTGAACAATTTTTGAAAAAGGTTAGTGGGCCTTACCATTTTACTCTCTCCAAAGTGTTCTCGTAGAACCATTTTACAAAGAAATTCTCCCATTCTCGCTAGTTAGCCTTTTTGCTGCTTTCAAAACCACCTCTCCAGCAGAGGCATCCAACCACTTTTCCCAGAGGTTCCCTTGCTTACAGCACAACATTTAAGAATACAGTGCAGCAGAGGGAATACAGTCAATATTGCAATAACTATGTACGGTGCCAGATGGGTACTAGACTTACCAGGTGATCACTTTGTAAGGTTTTTAAATGTCACATTTTAGTGTTGTACACCTGAAACTAATATAATATTGTATGTCAACTATAATTGAAAATAAATTGAAAAAAAGAATACCTGTGTCTCCTAATCACCTTGAACTTCAGAAAATACTAACCTGGCTTTAATGAGATTTTCTTGGACAGTTCAACGCACTTAAAAACTCTATAGCGACCCCAATACACAGACATCCTTGGACCAAACAAACCACCACAGCTGGCAGAGCTGGTGGCCCAAGGGCGAGTGTGCTGCAACAGAATCAGTGCAGGACGGAGAGGAGTAAATGCTGTCCCCGAGACAGACGTCAGAGACACGTGAGAAGACTGAACATCAGCAGAGGGTAAGTGTGATTCACTCAGCGTGGGGAGTGAGGCTGTAACCCTGAGCCACAAGCTCACTGCAGAAAGCCAACTGGAGAGTTCTCCTTGCAGACACCTGATAAAAACCAACCTTTCTGTTCTCTGTCCTTTTAAGTAACAACCTCCAAGAACCACAAAGGCTACATTAGCCTGCTTCCCCCAGGAGCCGGACGCCACTAATCACGGTGTTCACACCTCTCTCAGGTCTCTCAGAGACGGGTTTGCTCACCGACAATAAGCCATGTTCTTGTTGACTTTCCTTCTCCAGGTGCAGGGCATGGGTTTGCTCTGAGCCAACTTCTTACAGATTCTCACTGGATCTCTTAAATGAACAGAAAACATCTCCGACAATCCATGTGGAAGGGCGAGAGCCTGAGGCCCAGTTTTCTTTGTAATTTTAACTGGACGCCATGAGGTCGACATCAGACAATGGGGGCAGTTAACGTGGCAGCCTGTCCTGCTCGGCTCCATCGTGCGCTAGACCAGCCCCACGGCTCTGGGGGCGTCACTCCTTTTTTTTTTACTTAAAAAATTTTTATTTTTCTATTATAGTTTACATGCACTATGATTTTGTATTCGTTTCAGGTGCAAAGCATCGTGGTGAAGGCCACTGTCAACATCCCTTCCCCACTCCAGGTTTAGAGATGTTACATTGTTTGACATCGGCCAACAGGAGTATTCACAGCAGAGAAATCAGCAAATGATACAAATCAGGGCTGCTGCTTCTTTTTTTCTGGAGAGCTAAGTGCTTGAAGATAAAATAAACTGTAAAGTCATTTTCAGCAAGTTGGTTTTCAGTGTTTACAGAGTAGATCAGTACAGATGATACTCAGCCGTGCAGACAGACCTGCGTAGGTAACATTTTTTAATAATCATCATCACTTCGTTGAATATCCCCAATGCATCATTCTCTGAGAACAGAGTGCCTCTCAGTCTGCTTTTCGCTTTACCCGGAGTGTGGTAAAAATGATCAGGTGGGGAAATGAGAAAATTATACGGCAAGAACCACAATAAGATACACTTGTTTGAATATTCATCTTTCTGGACACTGCTAGAGTGAAATGGCAAGCCATGGAAATTTGCCCTAATACACAGATAAATGCTGCCTGACACGGGAAACTTCACAGAATTATTTTTCTTCCTTGCAGGGGAAAAGAAGATATATTATGAAGGGTAAAAACTTAGGTAAGAGAATGAATATTTATCTTAATGATGAAGAGTAGCTCATAAAGTGGGCTTGAAAATATCATTTGTATTATACGTGCAATTTTTCAACATTTTTAAACTTCACATTTTGAAATATGTTTGCTGTGCAATCTCCACAATCATTATTTTTAATAGCTGCACAATCTTCCTTTGGGCACTCTATCATAATTCACTAAATAGTCCATTATTGCTAAACATGTAACTCACTTGTAATGTTTCACTATTATAAATAATATGAGTGATATGTTTTCACACAGCTTTCACCCTACCCACTATTTTGGATTCTTTACTTCAGCTAGAGCCCGTGAAACAGAATCCACCCCCCCCTTTTTTTTTGTTAATCTTCACCCGGGGATATTTTTCCATTGATTTTTAGAGAGAGTAGAAGGGAGGGAGGAAGGAGAGAGAGAGAGAGAGAGAGAGAGAGAGAGAGAGTCATCGATGTGAGAGAGACACATCAATTGGTTGCCTCTTGCATGCACCCTGACCGGGCCCAGAGATCGAACCTGCAACCCAGGTACATGCCTTTAACTGGGAATCGAACCCACAACCCTTCAGTTCCAGGGGCGGGGCCGATGCTCTAACTACAAGCCACACTGGCCAGAGCAGTAACACATGTTCTTATTGTCCCATAAAGAAGTTTGGAAGAGAGCTGATTTGGAGAAGTGCTTGGAAACTGGTCAGTATTTATACAGCTTGTAGGAAAGTTACTGCACACAACATAAAAGATAGCAGGGGAGAGTCGTCTCCTTCCTGTCTCCTGAGCTCATTAGCATAGTTTTGTCTGAGTGTGTGTCTAGGTGTGAACCCCAGGAGATGAAACACACATTCTTGCCCCCCCCACCCTGCACTCCAGATTCCAGTTCCTATGGCTGGGGGTGGGCTCAGAAATCTAGTCTCAAAAGCATCCCCCGTGAGTCGGATGCAAGTGGTCCTTTAACACCAGGGTTGGCCAACTTTTCTATAAAGGTCCAGAGAGTCAACTTATGCCTCCTGAAATTTGAATTTCACATAATTTTCATGTGTCATGAGACATTATTCTCTCTATGAACATTTTCCCCTTCGACCATTTAACAATGTACAAAAAGCAGGTGGTGAGCCAGATTCGGTCCATGGGCCATCTAGTTTACGGCCAGCTTTAACACGCGGCAGGGTGCAAACTGCTCCTTTAAACGCTGGCGCCAAGACTTGGGAAGCCAGTGTCCTGTCATGAAGCAGTGGGCGGGAGGGGCCGGGAATCTGATGCACCAGAACATTCCCAGCAGGCGGCAGCCTCTCCCAGAGCAGCGGCCGCAATGCAACCACACCGCTGAAGGGAAGTCACTCACGGGCACAGGATCCTGCAGGCGTGGGGTTGGCTTAAGCACAGATGAGGGCCACGGGCTGGAGTAGTGATGGGCAACCCCAGGGTATAGGCTGCAGCCTCCATGACAAAGCCTGGTTTTCACCAGTTTCATTCCGCCCCTACTTTCCCCGTTGAAGGATGTCTCAGAGCATGCGTGGGAGTGGTGTGTGGGAAGGTGATAGAGATCGTCTCAAATTCACCTAGTTTGTAAGTCCTTCATACATCTCCACTTGTTAAATGCAACTGGGGACAAATGACTTTCGATGTATTTCCCAATGTCGGACTGTGACCTGCAGCCACAAACATTACAGAATTGCTACTGTGTTAGAGAAGGTTGCCTTCTCTCTTCCTGGGCAGTCGTCCTGCTGCTTCCTCCCGGACCTCTGGCTCTGCCTGGGCCCAGCTGGGAGACAGTCCAGTGCAAGTTTCCTCTCCCCGGGTCACGAGTGCATCCCAGAAATCGATGACACAACCACAGTTCAATACGGTCTCAACAAGCTGGAACTCTGGGCTCACACAAGATGAAGTTTAGCCAGGACAGATATAATTGTCTGCATTTACATGGAAAGAGATTGGATTAGGAAAGCACAAGGTGGAGCAGACCTTCCGAGCAGCCTCAGGGATGCTTTTAACAGCGGTCTCGGGGCTGGTGAGATGGGCTGATAAAGTACTTAACATAATTTTTGGCTGCATTAATGCAATTAGGGTGTCCAGATGAACACAAGAGTCCCCGCACTCTGAACAATCAGACGACATGTGGCGCCCTGAGCAGCTCTGGGCTGCAGGATTTAGAAGCAGCTGCTAAGACAAAATCGTAGGAAAGGGCTTCGGTAATCCAGTGCACTCAGGAGGGGGACCAGGGTAAGAGAGACCAACACCTTTATTTTATTGAGAATATTTGAAGGAGCTGGAGTTGTCAGCAGTGCTTTTGAGGAAGTACTTAGGAATATTTGGAAATGAGAGAAATGTCCCATTTTGGAAGGTAAACCACACAATAAACGCAGAATGGGGCAAAGCCCTACACGCATGAAGTCTGCACGCTCAGACCCCCGGAGCGCAGAGCTGAAGGTAACTGTGCCTCACACACACAGGGATCTCTAGTCTGCGACGCAACTATGCAGAAAGGACATACCAGCTGCATTCAGTTCAGTGACTGTCACATGGGAGAGCGAGAACTTGGGCTGCTCCACAGGGCGGAACCAGAACCAACTATGTCAGCTATTTGATGTTAACATGAAAAAATAAAAACAAAAACCAGAACTCTTATTTTGAAAAGGAATGGCTGGTCTTGAGAAGCCATAAACTCTGTATGCCCAGTTGTGCTCAGAGCTGGGTCCCCATCAGCTTGTCCTGGTGGCTGGGATGGAGACTCCTGTCCTGGGTTATGGACCAGCCTCACTCACAGCCACGTCTCCTCGGGCAAAAGGTCTAACCTGTAATAAGAGCTGCTTTTACAAAAAGGGTCTTATCATCTAAAGCCATGTGCTTGGGTAGCCCCAAAGATTGGGATTTATCATCAAGAAACGAATAAATGAGGCTCCTGATGACTATCATACAAAAGGACACGTTCTTAGTAAGCCCCCTTTCATTGTGAAACATGAAAGTAAAATACACTAACGAACGGAAGAGGCTGTTCGACGGAATGCGTGTCACTGAGTAGAGGTGGAGCGTGCGCACTTCGATTGCTAAGATGAGGGCGAACACTGGAACCACTGCAGTAACCTCCCACAGAGAGGAGACTGTGAGCTGTTTCATGTCTGCTGGAAGCTGTGGGCTCCCTCCTCTGCAAGAAGCTCCCGGGACAGCCTCCAAGGCAATCAGACGGTTCTGAACACCTTCTTCAGAAATGCTGCCAGAACTTCTTCTCTTTACCTCCTCTTCTCCTCAAGTTACGCACATGGAACACACGTGTGCACGCACATGCACACACAGACACCTTCGTTCTCCCTCACTGCGTGAGCAAGGTCTAATCATGTCACCAGCATGTCGCCAGCAGCCCAGATGCTCCTACTCAGGACAAGAATGACACCAACCCCCGAGAGTCAGGAGGTGGAATGGCGAGGCGGAGCCTTCAACCAGCACAGCATGGGCCATTGGAGGGGCACCACGTCCTTCCGAATTGCGCAGAATGAACTCATCAGAAATCTAAGTGCAAAACATGTATTTCAGTGGAGTCAATGAGGACGGTTGACTCAGCTCATTTTTCTTCTCTTTTCTTCCATTCTTTTTTTTTTTTTTGGATAGCAAGGCAAACTTTCATTGTCTCATGTTCACCCCTCCCCAGTATATTTTCTCGTTACAACATCACAGCCCAGACCCCCTGCCTCCTGCCACTCTCTGGGGTCTGTGGTTCAGAATGGAGCTTGTGACTAACAACGACCAACAAGTACCACCAGTGTGTTGTGAAGAGAGAAGAAAAAAAAAATTATAAAGGAGTTAACTTTAAAAACCTATCTAGTATCAAATCTTAATTACGATACATTTTCCACCTTCAAGTGCTCACTCTGGTGAGAAGGGAAACAGCTCCTTTGCCATCTTGAAGCCACAGTGAGTCATCGGCCCCTATTTTCCCATATTAGCAGGATTTCAAGGCTATTTTCAAATTCCAAAATCCAAACACCAGGCAGCATGAATGTATGCCACGTTTTATTCTTCTCGTTAAAACGCCACGCCTGACAACGATCAGAATTGTGTCCAAAGGCAGTGGCATGATTTTTAAAAAGTGTTGGAACGATGAAAATAGTTGAATGCTTCCAGAAACATGAAAAAGGAGGCGAATCTGACTCAGCTGAACCAAATTCATCACCATAAAAACCTAGCAAATGTCAGTCTCGAGTTAATAACTCTTGTCTTTTAAGACCATGAAATTCATGACTTTTCACAGGTCGTGAATGAAAAAGTCAATGAAACAAAAAGGCCACAGTCCCAGCTGCCCGTTCTACACCCAGTCTCCCCTTCTTCCCTGCTACCAGAATATCTGCTGGATTTAGGAAGGCAATGTTCTCGACCAAAAAAAATGACATTTCCCAGGCTGTAGAAGTGGCCAGGTGACAATTCTGTCCACAGAGATGTAACTGGAAAGCATCGGGTGGCCTTCGGGGAGGGAAACCCAGGGACAGCTCTTTAGAGGAGCAAACTCCACTCTCCACTTTTTGCTCCTTGCCCTTCATCTGATCTCTGCCTGGAAGAGTGTGATGCCAAGCTCCAAACAGCTCCTTAGTCCAGGAGGGTGACCGCCACCTGGGAGGGAGGTGGAGCACAGGGCTCCTAGGACACCGTGAAGCTATGGAGTGGTTTCCTTAGGGCTCCTTAGTACCTGGAGGGGAAACACTCATTTGTTTCAGCCATTCTTGGTGAGGTTTCTGCTACATGTTGCCAAACTCATTTTAACTGAAAAAATAATGTTGAGCACCGTTAAGGAACTTTAAAATACCCACTTGAAAACAATGACTACACTAAGCACTACTCATTTTTAACTATTCCTTTTTTTCTTTTTAATCTTCACCAGAGGATATTTTTCCATTTATCTTCAGATAGAGTAGGAGGGGGGGAGAGAGAAACATCGATGTGAGAGGGACACATTGACTAGCTGCCTCCCACACGATCCCGACCAGGGCCAGAGACTGAACCGCAACTGAGGCACGTGCCCTTGACCGGAATTGAACCCACGACTCTTTGGTCCACAGGCTCTAATGGCTGAGTCAAACTGGCCAGGGCTTTACCTGTTCTTAATGCAGACGTCCTAAGGATCTCTATTCTAAAAATAGTCCTGGCTGACTCTGAGTAAATATATGGCCCTGAAAGTAATGCAAAGTTCTCACTAAGAATAGTTAAAAACGAACATTGTTGTTGTTTGGGGGATGGTGTACATCAAAGCACACAGGTGTTACACGGAGAATTGCTCAGGGGTTCTGGGAGGGCATTGATGGAAGGGATGGCAGCTGGAACAACTCTGCAAAGCCGCTGGATATAACAGACATCAAAACCCTCAAAAATTACACATACCCTCTAATCAGAAATACTTTTTCTCAGGTTTATCATCTGGAAAGATATAAGAATGTGCGCCAGCCTTGGCTGTAAGGTCATTAACGTGGGTGGTATATATAAGATGACTCCCAGTGATCTCTACCCCTTGGCATTTTCCCCTCAATGTGGAATGGTCCAGTGACTTGCTTCGAACAAACAGAATGTGGCAAAGGGGATAGGCTGGCACATCTCTGATCGGGCTACAGAACACTGTGACTTCTGTCTTGCTGGCAGACTCTGCCCCTGGCTCGGTAAAGGCATAATATTCTTCTAACACATCGGAGGTAAAGAAGGGTTCCTCTTGCTGAAGTTGGCTTTGCTGAAGCAAGTTGGCATACTGGGGAGGTCGCCATGGCAAGGAACTGAGAGCCACTGCCAGCTAGCAGCCACCTAGGAATGGAAGCTCTCCATCCAACAGAAGTGACTTCTGCATTAGGCACGTGAGCTTGGAAGTCGCTGTGTCCTCGGTTAAGCCTTCACAGGAGACTCAGCCCTGGCTAGCACCTGAACTGCAGACTTGTGAGAGACTGAAGCAGAGCTCAGCTAAGCCACACCCAGATCCCGGACCCACAGAAACTGATGTGCGTTCCTTTAAATCAATAGGTTGGGGATAGTTAGGTGGCAATAGATAACTAACTCAGTTAATTACAGTACTATTTGTAATAATAAATCAACAGAAACAACCAGAAGGTCCACTAGGGTACTGGTTGAATAAAAATACTACATACATAAGATATAATGCAATTCATCCATTAAAATTATGCTCTAGATGAATGAAGATAAACATAAAGTATGTCTGCAGTGTATTGGTTACGACATATTTGTTAAAAGCTCAAAATATTCTGTGTCATAAAACCATTATTTGGAGTAAATATGCTTTATGTATATGCAAATGCAGAGAAGTGAGTAGAATTATACATAGTAAGGTGTTCATAGTAGTTATCACCAAATGACTACTTCCTGGGTGTTTTTGTTTTATTTCTTCTGTTTATCTATACTTATGAATTGTTTTTAAATGATTGTGCACTGCATTATGATAAAAAACACAGTTATACGCACACATAAGAGGAAAATAACAATAAACAAAAAAGGAATCACTGACAATATAGAATACCACAATAAATCAAGGAGGTTTCACTTATTCTTTTTGTTGATTGCCTTCTATGTGCCAGTATGAAACTGAGAAGTTATCTGATTTGTTCTGGCAGGAAAAAAGCAGCCAGGACAACAGTGCCTTTGCATCATCGTGAGGAAAGGAAGTGATTCACTCCCACTTGCTAAATGCACTGGATGGTATACAATATAAACAAAGAAATGAAAGAATTTCCAATCATGTTGCAAAGACATCATAATCATTACACATGGGTAGAAGCCATTACACACACACTTCTGAAATTGATACTTGATATAAATAATAAGAAAATTGACATCAATTGGACAAAACTGAGAGGTAACAGTTACAAAAATGTGAGGGTCTAGGCAATGTAAGCCCAGACAGATGAGATATAGACACATCACGGAGAAAGAGAAATGTATTATTGCTAAGAAAATCTTAATGCTGATTGGGTGAGTTTTGGCCTTTTGCCTGGCTGATCTGTTTCTTTAGAATGTAAGTAATTTTAGGACAAAAGCTGGAGTTTCTTCAATTCTATTGGTCTTACGAAGAAAGACACCCATGTAGCAATCATTCAGAGTTTGACTGTAGTGATAATTATCTAAGGAAATTATCAGATGACATTGACTATCAATGAAAACTGCCATTCATTTTGTAGCTCAACGTTTCAAAAATCTTTCTAGGAAACAGCCCGTATAAAAGACAACCATCCAATATCAAAGTACTCTTCAGTAGACAAGCCAGCTCTTTGGGGCAGGAAGATATCACACTGAAACTGAAAAGTGATTGTAATTTCCCAACCCGTCTCCCTGATTCCCAGGAGGAAGCCAGGCCACAGGAAACTGCAGCTCCTAGACGGAGGAGATGGAACAGGAAAACTGCCAAGGTCTTTGCAAACAAGTGCACAGTTAATTATAGATTCTGCTTCTGTTTGGACGCACAAAGCTGTGCCTGGTACAAACCAACAAGTGGATGCGAATAAGTTTTGAATAAGTGAACTATTGATGGTAAGCCTGTAAAATGATTAAACTACAATGAAACTTGAACCTCAGGGTGGGAGAAAAACCTTTAGGATTATTTCCCCTGCCTGGGCTCTCTATGGCCCAATGAGCAGAATTCCAAGGAGCTTTTTCCTGTAAATTTATGACAACATACGTAAAGAGCCACAGCATACATGTCCATGAAGCATGGTGTGGGGACAGACATGTGGAGAGTGAACACGGAGTTGAGTGAGCCCTGGGTTCCAAACCAGGGGATGAGTGACAGCTTGTGTGTGTGTGTGTGTGTGTGTGTGTGTGTGTGTGTGTCGGGGGGTGGGGGGGAGCAGAGAGGACTTACAGGAATCCAGCAGAGATGTTCAGGGACACAGACAAGAAGCACTAACATCCTTAGATGTAGAGAAAACACAAACAAATGACCCGTGGGTTTCTGAATAGAACTTGCCTTTTTCCTTTTTATAAAAAAATGCTGTTCGCGCTACTTAAATGGCACAGTATAAAAATGGCACTGTAACTTGTAATTCTGAGATATAAAATGTGAAACATAAAACAAGGGTTTATAAATCAGTGGGAGGCCAATTAAAATACTTAGACTGTCATTCAGAAACTTTCCAGAGAATGCAATAAAACGAGGGGGTGGTTGGTTCTATTTCAATAACTGAAGGCTGCAGAAGGATTTTATTTCTTCCAACTATCAGCCAAATATATCCACGACTGATCAGAACATGGGAAATGCACTCTTACATTATGTTAAGCTAAAAAGAAATAAAATGCCTCAAAAGACTGCATCTGAACCATGTTCCTATTCACAGGAAGGCTCATGTGAGGCTACACTACCCTTTGTCATCAGCATTTTATGATGATATCGATAAACACTACTTGTGCCATTCATGTAAAAATCAAATTATGTTCAGCTGTTATCCCACCATTTTATCATAAATAGGAAACCCACCCATGCTTCTCAGTGAGGGTGACCTGGTGTTTGGGGCAGGAGAGTTAGTCACTGTGCAGGACTATTTTGCCAACCAAAACTGCCCCCTAGAGATGTCCAAATGCCTCTTGTGAGCACAGCAGGGCTTGGTGGCGGTGATACTAATCACCCACAGGGGGAAAAAAATGATTTTGACTGCTGTAAAATGTGTGTCCGTTAAATGGCATAACCATTTGCTTCTTTGAAAAGCGGATCCTGTTAACATTCCAAATCATAGGCTTCTATCTAATAATACATATAAAAAGTTGCAAGGAATAACTGTAATAACGCATTAGGCTGAAGTATTAAGTTAAATCGCAGTTGTTTTAGAGTTGAATTGGATTCATCGTGTCATTTGGAAACCCAAACCCTAAGGTAGATGCTAACTTCTCCTGAGACCAGGCAGTATTTACTGATGAATCCTGATGTTATGTGGCTGTCCTTGCTGGAAAGGATTTTAAGAGCTCAACTGGTCCAAGTGCCTAAAACTCCTGCAAAAACAGATGACAAATGGAGGCTGTTGTGTGCCGAGGGAATGCAATCAGTGGAGTGGAGGAATTCAATCTCTTGACTTTAGGGGACAGTCCTTTTCTCCAGTTTACAAATTTTGGGATTTCAAGGCCCCACAATATTAAAAACACATTCAAGAACTCTCCTATTTCTTACAATCATATTCTACCCGAAGTGATGTGAAATGTCAATTGAAGGTATCATTGAGGAGCTCTCTATAACCTAACAGATAAAAATCAAATTCCCAAAGTATTCCAAGTTAAGTCTAACTCCTCAGCCTTAACCCTTAACACTCCCCCACCCAGAACTCCTTTAACAGGAGGGAAGAAAATACAAGTTAAAATGTAAAAGAATCAGTAACACTTTAAGCCAATAACAAAGTAACAAAGTAAACCTTTCCTGCTTAGGAGTCTTTTTTATTTTAATTGATATATTTGTTGCATTTACAAGCTGCATGCATTAACTGGCTATTTTGTTACTAGTATGTAAAAAGCAGAAGCAAGTGCACGAAGTATGATCACCCAGCCAAGCCTAAGTGCACTGACCTATGTGCCTGGACCGCCCTCTGGGCTGCACCTCATGGATGTCACAGCATCAGGCAACCAAGAAACAGGCTCTCACACTCCAGAAATGAAGCTGCTTTTATGTTTGTAAAGAACCAGAACTGTACCATTTAACCTGCCTTTGACTTAGATGGTATTTGAACATCTTAAGAATGATAATTGTACAAAATATAGTTATGCACAGCTGGAAGTACTTCTTTAGGGGACACAGTGGAATCATGCTACTGAGTTTCCCCAACTAATTATCTCCTGAGCCAGACACTGAAACATCCTCCTTACAGGGAATGCACCTCCCCTCCTCCCCAGCTAACCCTTAGGAAACACAGCCACAGAGAGCTACTGTCCCTCCACTATCTGTTTGGGTAGGAAAAAAAATAAAGAAAGAAAAGAAAGCACTGTCTCAGGGATAAATGATAAGTTGCACTGAAACATAAGAATTAGCCGATGTTTTACTCTAAAGCTGCACCACCCAATATAGTTGTCACTCGCCACATGTGGCTATTGATGACTTGGAAAGCGCCCAGTTCAAGTTGAGACGAGCTGTAACAGTAAAATACACAGATGACTTCAAAAACCTAGTATGCAGAAGAGAGTGCAAAATACCTTTTATATTGATCACAGGAAACAATGATATTTGGATATATTAGGTTAAATAATATATAGTTTTACATTATTTTCATCCATTTCCTTTTTCTCTTTTTTTTAAAAAATATGTTTTTTATTGATTTTAAAGAGAGGAAGGGGGGAGGGAGGGAGAGAGAGAGAGAGAAAGAGAGAAAGAGAGAAACATCAATAGGTTGCCTCCTGCAAGCCCCATACCGGCCATCAAAGCTACAACCCAGGCACGTGCCCTGACCGGGAATTGAACTGGCGACCTCTCAGTGCACAGGACACTGCTCAACCAACTGAGCCACACTGACCAGGGCTCTTTTTCCTGTTTTTAATGTAGCTGTTAGAAATTTTAAAATGATACATGTTGCTCACATTAAATTTCTGTTGGACAGTGCTGCTCAAATGTTCCCCTTTTGAAATAAACAAATGATCAACATCTTTTAATTATTTATTTGCCTTTAATGATTATTTGCCTTTCTGTAATAAAAGCAGAACACAGGATCCGTATTGGCAGAGGGAGGTGGGTAGTGGGAGTCAGTGGAATCCAATTATTTCTGTACCTGATCATTTAAATTTTGAACAGGTGGAGAGAGGGAAAAAGTTGTTGAATCAAATGTCAACGTAAACAAATTCTGAGAGGCAACGATAGCCCTCTGCAGCATTCTGGGACATTCTTACCTACGTGGCCTGTGCCACAAAGATGAGGTCCACCTAGCACCCTAGTGCAATGGGTCCACCGGAAGTTTCAGTGGTTATTTTTCTCTCGTTTGCTGCAAGAAGGGATTTATGTGAAAGAACATTTATTAACTATCCAAGGACTCTTTGCAGGTGAATCCTGCAAATATGAGAATGTCACACTTTCAGCATTTTAATTCATAACTACCCAACTTACCCAGAGAGCATATCCCTTGAAAATAGCAAAGTGACATAAATGATTAATTATTTAAATATTCATATTAAAGACTCAAATTCTAAATTCACAATGCAATTCTGGACAGGTGACACATTCTTACTTGACACTCTTGTGTGCTTATAATAAAAGGATATAAAACACAATTATTGGAAGTTGATGGATCTTCAGTGTCATGAAGTCAACACAAATAAGTGGAAAGTTTCTTTAAAACACACAGAGATACACGTACACACACCCCGAGCCAAGTTTATGTCATAAAACACACGCTTTCCTAAGTTGTAATTAAGAAAAGACAATGTCAGTCCCTGGGATCAGTGTCAGCGCAGGAAAGAGAACTGGTGATTTAGACAGGTTCTCTGGCCCTGGCCAATTTGGCTCAGAGGTTAGAGCGACGGCCCTTGGACCATGGAGTCTCGGGTTCAAATCCGGTTAAGGGCGTGGACCACAGTACCTCCGTTGCGAGTTTTGTCCCTGGTTGGGGTCATGCGGGAGGCAACCAATCAATGTGGTGTCTCTCTCACATCGATGTTTTTTTCTCTCTCTCTCTCTCCCCCTCCCACTCTATCTGAAGATAAATGGAAAAATATCCACGGGTGAGGATTTAAAAAAAAAGAAAGGTTCTCTGTCTTACTTGGATAACTTCCTTCAAGTTCTTGTAGAATATTAGGAAAATGGACTGCAGTATATGTGCATCTAAACTATAGAAATTCAACTATAGACACTTGGCAGGAAGAGAAAGCTATTTTTCTTTTAATTTTTTTAAAGAGGGAGGGAGGGGGAGAAAGGAGGGAGGGAGGAGGAAAAAGAGAGAGGGAAGGAGGGGGGAGAGAGAGAGAGAGAGAGAGAGAGAGAAACATCGATGTGAGAGAGACACATCGATTGGTTGCCTCCTGCATGACCCTGACCAGGGCCAGGGACTAAACTGCAACTGAGGTACATGCCCTTGACCAGAATCAAACCTGCGACTCTTTGCTCCATGGACTGATGCTCTAACCACTGAGCTAAACCGGCCAGGGAGAGAGAGCTATTTTTTAAAACAATGAACAGAAATGCCAGCATTCCATTCCACCCAGTGATACTTTGCCCCAGTGTAGGAAGGGACAGAAGACTTGTCTTATAAAACTTGCTTTCCGATCCCAAGTCTTTCATGGTGGGCTCTGGTCTCACAGGTGATGGAAGGCATTGTAAAGAATCAGTTTGTCTGTCCCTAATCTTGTCGACTTTAGACTGTAAACCCCTGGCAAGAGGACTTGGTAGTGTACTGATGGAATAATGTGTTTCATTAGGTCAGAATGTCAACTACACTGATTCAGCACTCGCCTGGCTCCATCGTCTGCCCACCGATCATACCTGTGCTTGAGAAAGATCACCTGGCTGCTGTGTAACAAGCAGACTATGTGGCCAGAAAGCAGGAACAACAGTTACTTGGTGACCCGAATTACTAAAATGATGGAAAAGGATAAAAGTGGATAGAGGTTTCCTGAGAAAGATGCCGAGATGGCTGCTTCATGGAGAGTGCTTCAGTTCTTAACAGGAGTCCACAAACTACATAGTGCTAGTATTTCTCCAACATGAGTGGGTGCATGGATATTCCCCTCCCAATGCATATATTTTCAATGTTGACTAAGACAAGCTTAAAGTGACCTTTTCACTCTCCCTTCTTCAGGAGCTTCCCATTGGTTACCGAGTTTGTGACCTGAAGTGTTTTTAATGCATTTAAACATAAAATATCTGCTCCAGGAACTGCTGGACTTCCAGAGATGCAGAAATGACAATACCCATCTTGCCTTATCTCTCACTTAAT
This sequence comes from Tadarida brasiliensis, assembly GCA_030848825.1. Taxonomy (NCBI): domain Eukaryota; kingdom Metazoa; phylum Chordata; class Mammalia; order Chiroptera; family Molossidae; genus Tadarida; species Tadarida brasiliensis. Next base: position 32,061,360 of record CM061272.1, read on the forward strand.
TCCAAGTTTGATATGGAAGACTTTTCTATAAACGGCATATAATACATAAGAGGCCAAGGAGAAAATGTAGATAACACCAATGAAAATGGTAGCCCAATTAAGCTCACAATTTTCCATTCTACATATAGGGTATTGCTTGTAGCTCAGGTCCTTTTCTAACTTTGAACGCAAAGGTAAGGAGTTTCTGAAATTCTTTCAAACTATACAGTTCCCAGAATGGCCCTATAAGAAGAAAATGATTTCATTTTATCCAGCAAGTGATAAATATGACATCACTATATTTTAAAACCTTGCAAAACAAATAGTACCATATGGTTCATTTTTTCTTTTTTTCCAACAGCAAACTAACAATCTGGTGTATTCTAATAAACTGCTGTTAGGTCTAGGAATATTTGGGGCCAAAATTTCTTTATTCCCATTACTACTGGTTTGCTAATAAGTTCTTTAGCCTCAGAGTTATAATTAGAAGACAGTTACTACTTTGCATAATCAAATTGTAATTGCTGTTTGGGTGCAATCCAACCAATGTAAGTATCAGTACTTCCAAAAAAACACAACAATGTCTGGCAAAAGAGAGTAACAAACACCATGCTCTCATGATCTAGGTTATCTAATAAGGTTTGCCTAACTTTTGAGTTTATTTTTTTGAGAGGCTGGCTAGCAAGTGATATTAGAAATGTCGGTGCATTTTAAGGCATCCCAGTATGTAAACGGCAGTAATGTACGTTCTTCAGTAAACACTAATGGGGGTAACAAGGATCAAAAATTCATTTAGGGTCAGAAGCCTACCCCAGTCCTAGGCCTCTCGTTTGTTACATGTGTGCTCCTGGGAGATCACCTCACATTTCTGAGTCTGTTGACTCGTTTGTGAAATGGGAATTATGATACCTTACTATGATAGACATGCAGCTTTTTGGATGCCCCCCCAATCTAGGTGAGATAAATGATAAGCAAGAAAATAAGCGAAGTCTCGTGTGTGCATTCTCCCACCGTCCCGTTGTCATTCTGCCATCGTGGGGTCCTGGGGTTCAAAGGTGCCCGGCTGTGGCTTAAGTAATATGATACTGTGACAAAAGCCTTTTGATATTTCAGATAAGCCCTCCTGGCCCAATTCCAAGATGGAGCTGTCTGAAAAGGATCACCCTGATATAAACCAGGGATCGCCAAACTTCTTCTAACGTGTCACATATAAATATTTTAGGCTTTGCAGGCAACCTATGATCTATATCACATAATCTTCATTTTTTTAGCCCTATAAAGAAGGTAAAACCACTCTTCTCTTGAAGGCCACACAAAAAGAGGCCAGGGGCTGAATCCGGCCTGCAGCCGTAGCTCTCCAGCCCTTGACCGAGACCAGTGTCCTTGCTGTGAGGTGACTATGCTCAATCCACATGTCTTCAATTTTCTTTTACATTTTTTTTTTGTTTTTTTGCTCTTTACTATTCATTTGCCAAAATCTAATAAAAATTTCTTTTCTAGAGCTACGGGGGTTCCAACTGCCGCAGCCTCAGAGTTGGCTCTGAAAACCTCCATTTCACACGCACACCAGAAAAAATCTCTTAGCGGAAACCCTTCCTAAGACTCTCTACCGTGCACCGGCCTCCTGGGCGGTCCCTTACCTTGCTGGAGGAACATCGATGTTGGAAGAAACAACTTTCCGCTTTTGCTCAAGGAGACAGACGGAGCGGGTGTTTTCTTTGTCATGGTCGAGGGCTCGGTTGGCTGTTCTGGTGTCTGCTATTCTCACGTCCTCCTCCATGGCCAAGGGGAACAAGGGCTGATGAGACATTTTTTTACTCGAGTCCCGTTTGAAGTCCTCCAGTTGAAACGTGAAGGTCATTTCCCGCTTCACGCTTCCCACCTGTGGAAGGAACACACACATTGTCACTGGCACACACGTCAGCTCTGCAGGGCCGTGTGCAGGTGGCCGCGAGGGGACACCGCAGACGCTGCCTCCCTGCTCATCTTGAAGACTGTACAGTTTACACGGGGAAAATGCAGCATACAAATGAAATACCTGACACCACAAAGTAACATACAATGAACGCATCTTCTGTCCCACCGAGACAGGAAGCACAAAACGCGAGAAAAGCCTTTCGGGCACACAAAACTTTGAAGACTTGAAAGCATAAGACTTCTAAAAAAAAAAAATCTAAAAATGTAAAACACTGTCATTTTCTACAATTGAGAAAACTCAATTAAGTCAATAAATTCTTAGATATTTCATGCTGATTATGTTTCGCAGAAGACAGCGATAAATAAGACACCAAGACTTTGGCTGTGAATACGGGTCTTTACCATACTCTAAATTCACAGAGAAATGTTTTTATCCTTAATCTGCAGTAGTTAATATCTTAATGAAATCCCTCCATTAGTATGCCGATAAAAAAGATATTAACTTTTCTTACTGTTGACTAAATGCGAGGATGCTGAAGGCTTAAGACAAACATAAAATGAAACCTCAGGGAATTGAATCTGGCTACTTCAGAATTTGGGAAGACGGGACAAGGAGAGTGACATTAAAGGAAGGTTCTGTAAGGTGATGTGGATTGTCAGTGAGGTTTGGAGCGAGCCTGGTCAAGTCTTAAGTGGACAAGGAAGAGCCAGACCACCTGGCAACCTGGATCCTCACTCGGCAGTGGTTTCAAACGCCTGTGAGCCATGTCACAGGTCCACACGACAGCCCATCCCCTCACGGACGTGGTTTCTGGAGTCAGTAAATCTTGGCCCACCCACTCAAGTAGAAGATTTGCGTGTTTCTTTCTTTTTAATTTGAGGTAGGAGGAAAAGCACAAAGAATGTGATCAAATAAATAGAGAATTTTAAAAGCTAAGGTCACAAACATCAGGAATGTTTTAGGATAAAATGAGAATGTGATGTGTATTCAGTGACGGCAGAGACTGGCAAAGCATGATATTAAAGGCTGGAAATTCTCAGACTGAAGGACGACGCTGTGGTATGTGTGTGTTGGGATCACGGGACCTGCCACAGATGATAACTGCCAGAGCCCAGGGATGACTTGTGCCTTGGAGCCCCCTTGTCGTGGAGAGACCTTCCCATGCTCCTGGAAGACCAGCCAGGTCCAGAGGAGAACCATCAGCCATGTTTGGGCTGATTGTAACTCCTTCCAAAGTTACCACATTTCTTAGAGTGCCTTAGTAATATAAGAGTCCAAGAAGAATGACTGTTCTTAAGAGCCAACTGTTTTAATGACATCAGTACACAATAGCGAGAAAGATAAATATCACATGATCTCATTTATATGTGGAATCTAATGAACAAAATAAACTGACAAACAGAATAGGACCAGAGACAGATACATAGAACAGACGGACAGATCTCAGCAGGGAGTGGGGGATGGGAAGAGATTAACCAAAGAATATACATGCATATATGCAGAGCCCATGGACACAGACAACAGTGTGGTGAAGGCGTGGGGGCAAATGGGGGGGGAGGGGCAAGTGGGGGGGCAAATGGGGGACATTTCTAATAGTGTCAACAATAAAAAAAGAAAGAAAATATAAATATTTCAAACTTCCAAAAATGCAGTGAATGTTCAATAACAATGTAGTTTGGAAAATTGACAGATTTAATTGCAAATATTTTAAATATCCATCTCGAATCACTTTCTATGCAACTTTTCTCGCCTGGAGGGAGTGTGAGAGTGGTGTATGCTCACGTCCACAGCGGCTCATTCCCAACCGACCTTACAGCAGGAACACGCCCAACACCCGGCATGAAAGAGGAAACAAAGGCCTGGTTCTGATGGTTATAAACAGCTTCTCCCAAGTGTCATGCATTACATTAATTAAGTATTTAAGGAGCCATTAGTATTAATTTGTAGCAATAATTGACATCCATACCTCTCTTGGGGCCAACTGGGCTGATGAAATGAACTCAGTCCAAAGAGAGGTTGGGGGAGAACATTACAGGAAGCTCAGCCTTTAGCCTTTGAATGTAGGGGAAAATCCAAGCCTCGAAAGCCAACCAATACAAAGTAGAAGAAATTTCCTGTAGGAGTGATGCTATAATTGTGTGTCACGCTCTTAGCCAAGAGTTCATAATAAAATAAATTATAGTAATATTCAACAATGTAAGCTATTAATCTTCTATAATACATTCTAAACAAAAAATTCATCTCTCTGTAGTAATCAGAGAATTTTAGCAATGTAATGGGTTTCAAAGACTACTCAGCCCAGACTCCTTCTTTACAAGTAGAATTAAAATGAGTTAGAAATGACCAAAGAGGACAAAAAGTGTAAAATGAGTAGGAGATTATAGCTACTTTGAGTCCTAAGTTCCAGTTTGTGAGGCGTGGTGATGTGTGGACGGTCATGACATCACTATGCTTTAAAGTTATGTAGATACCAATGCTCTCTTTAACGTTCTTTTATTCATATCGGATATTCTAGCTGAAAGACTTTGTAAAAGGAGAGTTCACAGCAGAGAAGAGAGTGAAGAGAGGACATGTGGTCAGATCTTGAGAAGCTGGGCTCAGAAATGGCCAGAGAAATCGGGTGGTGGCTGGAGAGGGTGCTGGACAAGGGAGAGTCTTACAGGTGCTGCAACGATGAGATGGAGAGCTACCATGGGAGCCAGCAGTTCCACTCCTGGTGGACACCCAGGAGAACTGGAAACATATGCCCACACAAAAACCTGTACACAGTTGTTCCTAGCATTATTCATAAGAGCCAAAAAATGGAAACAACCCAAATGTTTAGCAACTGAAAAATGGATAAATACACTCTGCTGTGTCTATACAACAGGATGTTATACGGGAATGAAATACTGACCCATGCTACCACACGGATGGCCCTTGAAAACACTGTTAAGTGAAAGAAGTCAGACACTAAAGACCCCACCTTGCACTACTTAATTTATCTAAAATGGTCAAAATAGGTCGATCCATAGAAATAGAGAGTAAATTTGTGTTTGCCTAGGCCTTAGGACTTAAGGGAAATCTGATAGTCTCCTAATGAATAAAGTATTTTTTTCTGGGGGCCGGGGGCGGGGTGACATAAGGCTTCTGAAATGGATTGTGGTGATGTTGCACAATTCTGTAAATATACTAAAACATACTGAATCTCACACCTTAAAGTGTGACTTGTAATGTCAATTATATCTCAATGAAGCTGTTACAATAAAAAAAAAGATGCAGGGAGTAGAGCGTGTCTGAATGCTGGGGCAGGAAGGGAAGAAAGGCAAGGGCCAGGCTTTGAACTGCTATTAGGTTAGCAGAAGAAAGCAGCTAACGGAAGATAAGAACCCCAATTAAATTGGAACCCCCATTAGGTTAGGAGGAGAAGGCAGCTGAAGGAAGATATGATCCGTTTATATGAGATTTCCAGAAAAGCAAAGCTATAGAGACAGAAAGCAGATCAGGGATTGCCTGGGGCTGGGGAAGGGGTAGGAACTGACCGCAAACAGACCACAGTGGTATTTGTGCAATGCTGTAAACTTACTAAAAATCATTCTATTCTTACAATGGGATGAATGTTATGGTGTTAAATTATACCTCAGAAGTGCCATTAAAAAAAGAAAAGAAAAAAAAAGGAAGAACCAAACCAGGAGTAACTGGTGTGGAAGGTATATTCCCAAGAGCAGAAATTGGGAAGTTGTGCAATAAACAGGCAGCTGCACGTCTCTGGGCTTTTTTCGTTTTGAAATACAGGTGGTATTTCAAAGGCTGCTGCGTGGTTATATCCTGCTCACTAGCAGGATGGGGCTAACATCCTGTCCCCACTCAAGCCAGGTCCACAGCGTCATCACACACGGAGGAGACACCTTTTTCTTAAAAATTTTTTTCTTTATTGATTTTAGAGAGAGAGGAAGGGAGAAGGAGAGAGAGAGAAACATCGATGAGAGAGAACATCTACTGGCCGCCTCCTGCATGCCCCCCACTGGGGATTTGGCCCACAACCTGAGCATGTGCCCTGATGGGGAATCGAACCGGCGACCTCTTGGTACATGGGTTGACACTCAACCACTGAGCCACACCAGCCGGGCATGAGCAGAAACCTTTCTAATACTTTCACCTGGAGAGAAATGTTGTACTACATGCGCTCAAAGAAGGTACTCTTATTGACTTTCCCCCCAGTCTGCACAAGGCCCCGGGGACAAAGGAACACTGTCTGGTGGTGCCCGGGGCCTGGGCTAACTTAAAGCTGCTACCAATGAACGATGCAGCTCCTTCAGAACCAGCTGACGATTTTGTTCCTGGAGAGGCAACCTGAGAATGCTGCAGCTCACAAGGGGGCAGACGATTCAACAAGAGAAAACAGCCAGAAAGAACAAAAAATCCAGTGGGATGGAGGAATGTGGGTAAGTGCAAAAGGAAGAAGAGACGGGGCAAGCCCCGAGCTAAGTAACAAGCGAGGATGCTCAGCTCCGTGGGAACACAGCTCTGCCTAAGAAGAAATGGCTTCCCTTAGCTGTGGGCGTCTGCAGAAGTACCAGGAAGTGAGCAGGACACCGGCAAGAAAAAGACACCTTCCCGGGAGCGATACCAAGGTGGCCGGGCAGAGCTGGTGTGGCTCTGCAGAAGTGTGCTCGTCTTCCTGGGCAGAGGTCACCGCCAAACCTCCGGATTCACCACCACCGTCAGCGGTGAATGCGTAAATACACACACCAAAAAAACCCACCTAGAAGTGATCCCCAGTCACCGTGAAGATTCACCCAAGGGACGTGAAAGATATAGTCATTCCCAGCAGGGCTTTTGTTTTTGTTTTAACACTTGAAGCTTCAGAAGGAGAAGGAAGCTACTGGAGGCTAACAACTGGTTGCGCGCATCGTCAAGGATAAAGATTTGATTCTCTGCGCCAGGATGATGGACTGTTGGCAAGACAATATGGATCTTGTAAGGTCAAGAAGAATTTCCTTGTCAGGAGAGTCACTGACCTGAAAAGGTGGCTTTAATCTGACATTTGCAGAGGCAGAAGGAGAACATCCAGAGGAAAGTCCCAAGCCTGACAAACAACAAAAACAGCAAGACTGTGTGTGACTGGTAACTTTCAGGAGAAAAGACAAGGTGGAGGACAAGGAAGGAATGATCTACCTGCACCTGCTGAGACTAGAAGTTAGCAGGCAGCAGTATTTGATTCTGGTCGTCACATCTCAAGATGGACAAGGACAAATAGAAACGAAGGATTTGTCAGGATGGCAAATGATCTTATTGGGAGGAACTGGGAATATTTTGTCTAGAAGACAGAAGGTTTGTGGTCCACAGAGCTTATCGTAATATGCGCAGCGCTCTCCTGAAGAGGAATTTGAGTTCTGTGTCCTTCTGGGACCAGGATCAACGGTGCCCACTTCTGCTTCCACCTAACCCCTTCTGACCTCATGTTTCCTCTTCCTCCTCCTTTTATCCTATAAGAAACAGTACTTTCCACTTAACTGTTCAACCATGGACTCATAAACTGCTAAGTGGGTGTAGTCTCTCAGAGACTTCCCAGTCTCATTTAAACATTTATTTTTAACTATTTTTTGTAGAGTTTAGATGTACTTATCATTTTTTTAAAAAATTCTTATTTATTATAAAACACACACTTGTTAAATTTTTAATTAAAAAGTACATAAAATAAAACAGGGAGAGCTGCCCATTCCTCCCCACTGTACTCCCAACCCCGCCCAGACAGATCCAACCCAGAGAGAAGGGCCCTGAACATGTCCTGCAGAACGTCAGATGACCTAACATACATCAAACACCGATCTGTGCTCTGTGGGGTGTTTAAACAAGAATGTAATTATGCAACTTATTTTTTTCACTGTGCAATGTCATAGGCATCTTTTCATGTTAGTAGCAGATTTACATTAAAAAATGTTGAGTACTGGAACATTTCACAAGATCATATTTATAAACAGATCTCTCCTCGGCAGACATTGAGGTGCTTTTTAATGTTTCCTTTTAAAAGTAATGCCACAATGAACTTCCTTGTGGGTGTATGCTCACACCTTTATGCACTTAGGCATATATTTTGTAGGAAAAATCCCTGGAGGGTAGAATTGTTGAATCAAACAGCCAAACTTTCCTTCATGTGAAAGCATAGTACAAACGTCCCTGCGAGGGACAAAGCCTGGAGTCACTAAAAGGACAGCAGGACATAGCCATGCTCTATGAAGAGGAAAACATGTGTTCATGATTTATTAGGAGAAATGGGCAAATTGTAGACTACTGTGCTGGGCGTGATTTCACTGCATTTAGGACAATATACTCCAGCCGGGTGGCTCGCTTGGTTGGAGCATCGTCCCGTACACCAAAAGGTTTTGGGTTCAATCCCCAGTCAGTGTGCATATGGCAGAAGCTGATCAATGTTTCTCTCTCACATCGATTTCTCTCTCCCTCTCTCTCTCATTGATGTTCCTCTCTCTCTCTCTAAAAATCAATAAAACATTTCCTCAGGTGAAGATTAAAAAAAAAAAAGAAGACAGCCCTGGCCATTTTGGCTCAGCATTTAGAGCGTTGGCCTATGGACCAATGAGTTGCGGGTTCGATTATGGCCAAGGGCATGTACCTCGGTTACGGTTCATCCCTGGCCCTGGTCAGGGTCATGTGGGAGGCAACCAGTCGATGTGTCCCTCTCATGTCGATGTTTCTCTCTCTCTCCCTTTCTTTCTCTCTCCCTCCCTCCTTCCCACTCTATCTGAAGATAAATGGAAAAATATCCTCGGGTGAGGATTAAAAAAAAAGGAAGACAGTGTAGATTGCTAAAAAGCTTCACACCTTAGGGAATAAAGGACTGAATGGGTGGGGATGGCTCTTTCATTTCTTTTCTTATATAATTAGATTCACATGTTCTCACAATTTTTATGTGGTGAGACTATGGGAGATTTTTACTTTTTAAAATGTTTTCAAATTTTTAAAAATGAAAACGAAGATGCCATTTTTTAATGTGATCTAGAAAAATGATGAGGATTGATCTCTGAGCTGGTTGACTTGTGAGGGAGCAAGCACGCTGAACCTCTGCTGCTGGGAGGGAACCTGTCCCGGGAGGCTGGGCCGGGAGAGGGGCCAACGTAACAGTGCATCCTGCACGCCTTTGTTTCAGCAACTCTACCTCTAAGGAGAACACACACACACACACACACACACACACACACACACAACCACGCAAGGATATTTGTCACAGAACTTCTTATAATATTTTAAAAATGCACATTCCCAAAACATCCATCAATAAATTTAGGGTTAAATATGCACAAATAAAATGTATGGTTAAAAACAAAGACATATTTCTGTATTTATTGACATGGAAACATATTTACTACACTAATTGAAAACAAGGAAATCCAAATGAGTCTATGTAGCATGATCTCAGGGAAGAGGGACATGTATTTATAAAGAGAGAAAAAATTCTGGAAGGACTTTCCAAAATGTGAAGAATGGCTTTCTTGGGAGCAGAATTACAGTCCAATTTTGCTTTTTATTTTGCTTGTACTTTTTACAATGCTTGTGTATAGTCTCATATTTTAACCTATTAAATTACTCTATTATGAAAAATACACATACTTTTATATAATTAACTTTCTTAAGAACCTGGAATTTATATAACTGATACTTTTTCTTTTACCAACTTCCACTTATGTATATATTAAAGGGGGAAATGAATTACTTAAAAAACATACACCCACTTACACTATTACTTTTCACAGATCCTCAGTACCTCTCATCATAAAAATTACAATAGCTTCCACTGGAACCTCCTTCCCACCCAACACAAGGAGCCCTCCATACAACACCACACCCCCCATTACCCAGTGTCGTTTCCTGCAAGAAAACAGAGCTTCACATTCAATTACACGAGAATACTACCAATTACTGAGTTCACTGACAAACAAAACCCAACATTTTTATTCCAATGAACAGCTTTTGTTTTCCTAGGCGAAGATAAACAGCACATCTATGAACATGATATACTTAGGGAATCTGCAATATTTTAAGCAAGAAGTTAATCGCATCCTTTGAAATCTTGAATTTCTCTAAATGATGTCCTTTGTGAATCGGATGCCACTTTCTAAGACAGGGACTGAGCTCATCAGCTTTCCTCAGTACAGAAACATCTGGTTTCCATAGGAGGATTCTACCAGCACATCAGAAAAGAGAGTGGCTTCCACCATCTGCCCACTGGCTTGACCAATCCCTTCTATCTACACTCAAGTGCATTCCGGGACACCAACACCTCCCTACGGATTTACCCTAAGAAGATGCCAAAAAGCATGCGTCAACACTCACTCCTAGGAACTGTCCTCACTCATCTCAACCCAATAAGATTTGAGGAGTTGGCTCTGGAGATGAACTGAATTTCCAGGAATCATCTGCAGAAAGCCAACCCATTTGCCTTTGGCGGCTTTCTGTACAGCAAAAAGTTCTGGAAAAGAGAATGAATTCAGGCCATGGCAAAAACCACCCTTGGAGAACAAGCCAGGGAAGGCAATTCTTCGAGACTTCCATTCCAAACCACATGGTCACACCGACAAACTTTATGAGAGAAATTTCCTATTTCTCACATTAGGACTTATTTTAAAACTTGCTTTCCAACAAAGCACGTAAATTCCATACTTAGTGACTGATGACAATGACGTGTGAACTACAGTGTGGAGCATGGAATCCGACCCACAGATGTTAAAACGTTACAAAAGAAGCAGAGGTTACATTAATAATAGGAACCACTGGTTCTTTAAATTAATTAAAAATATTACAACTCAGGGTCATGCTCAAAGAAAAATCAGACTCTTTGGGCGATTGATAAAAACTATGTCCAAAAGTAGTTCACAGAACTCTACTCCTCACTCGAGATTCAAGTCTTCAAATTTCACGCTAGGTACCCAGAAAAATCATTGGGCTGGCCAATCTATCCAGTCCTGGGGAAGGCAGGAGAAACACGTTAAACAACATTGCTTCCAATAGGTAGTCCCTTGGTTAGATCATCCCCTCAGCCCTCTGAAACCAACCAAGTGTTTCTTTGACTACTTTATCCTCAAGGGCATTATTTCTCTATACGAAGACAGAGTAACTGGCTGATGAAAATCAGTCTGGACTGGTGGGGTGATGTTGGGGCAATAAATAAAACACAGCAGGTCAGCCCGCCCAGTGTGGCTCAGTGGACTGAGTGTCATCCCATGGACTGAGAAGTCCCAGTTCGATTCCCAGTCAGGGCACACACCCAGGTTTCGGGCTCGATCCCCGGTGGGGTACGTGCAGGAGGCAGCTAATCGATGTTTCTCTCTCATCGATGTTTCTATCTCTCTCTCCTTTGCTCTATAAAAAAATCAATAAAAACATATTAAAAACCAATAGCAACAACAACAAAAACACAGCATGTCGGAATTGAAGCCCTGGGTTAGGGTCAGGCATCATGCCCGTTAACCACACAACTACACTATCTCAGCAACGAGTGTTGTTGACGCTGGGTGTACTACAGCACGTTGTAACTTAAAGTCTCCACAATTTAATATTCAACAAAGCATGCCTGGCCTCACTGAAGGCCGAGTCGTCACCCAGTAGGACGCAGAGTGATGAGAAAACTCCACGGTGGAAAGAACCTGGCAGATGCTTCCAGCCTCCTGTTAACGTTCCGCAAGTGAGAACACACAACTCGAGTGAGTATTTTAAAAAATCCCTTCTGAGCAGTCCCGAGAAGAAATGTCCATTTCTGTAACGTCCAACAGTCAGTTCAAGCTCAGCAAAGTTCTTGTATATTTTTTCCCAGCCACACGTAAGGACACAGGGGAAGTCAGTATCAATATGGGCCAATATTATTGGGTTTGACTTCAGTACATAGAATTTTGAACCTATCACATTAATTAGGCATTCCACTTGTTTTCTATAAATTGAAGTTTCAGCTTGACTGGTTACATCCAGTCCCTGGGAAAATCCTGTGGGCTTACCTTCAAGAGTAAACCCAGACTTCAATGACGTCTCACCATGCCATCCACAGCCAACACCTTGGTCAAAGCCACCATCATCTCTGGTCTGAGTCTGAACAACAGTCTCCTCCCTGGATCCCTGTTTCCATCCTTTCCCCACTTCCCAGCCCCAGCTCCTCATTTAAAAATAAATTTAAAAAAAATCCTCACCCAAGGATATGTTTTTATTGATTTTAGAGAGGGAGGAAGGGAGAGAGAGAGAAACATCCATGTGAGAGAGAAACATCAATTGGTTGCCTCCCGCACATACCCCGACCAGGGATTGAACCTGCAACCTAAGTATGTGCCCTGACCAGGAATCGAACTGTGACCTTTTGGTGCACAGGATGATTCTCCAACCAACTGAGCCACTGGGCCAGGGCCACACCATTCCCCTGATAACAGCAGCCAGCCTGATCTCATAACACCAGACTCAGCTCATGCCCTCCTCAGCACAGACCTCCAGGGCCCCCATTTGACTCAGAGTAAAAGCCAAAGTCCAAGCCCCATTTGATCTGCCCCCCTTCTTTCTCCCTCTCCTTCATCTCCCCTCCACTCTCACCTCTGCCCCCATCCCTGCCAGTCTTGGCAGAGTTCATTTTCTTCACGGGTTAAATGTTGTCTGCCAGTGACCTGGGAATCGAACCAGACTTTAACCCTTGGTCTCTCAGAACAAACCATACATTTTCCCCAAAGAGGTCAGAACTTTTGGGTCAGTTGGAGAAGGCAGTTCTGATACGTCCAAATAAAAGGGCAAGTCTGTTCTGGAAGAGACTATTGCACAAATTCTCTGGGCAAAGAGAGGGACAGGGAGCCTTGCTTTCAGGAATCTGATCTGAGATGGCCAGAACCTGATGTCAATTCGGGGTGGTGGCTGGAAGAGACTGCACGGTGACCAGGCCATGTGTATGTGAGAAAGGAGAGGCAGCCAGGGAAGAGTGAGGAGGAGGGTGGAGCAGACTAGAGAGAATCCCCAGCGGGGGCCCGAGGATCCTCAGACAGACCTGGGGTCTGAGAGCGCCCTGTCGTCCCCACACACTTCTAGGCTGGTCTACACCAAGAGCAGGGCTGCAGGCTGCTTCTGTCCTACGTGTCCGATCCCCTCCCCACAATCACGACTGCCTCCTCCCCCACCTTTCCGACTTGTAACACCTGGGCTGGTTTCAACTTCTTGCAACAACAAGAGTTGGAGTAACTAACCTGATACCTTGCATTCCTTTGGCAAGAAGAACCATAAATACAGCTTTTCAAATTCATCAGTGGTTGCCACAAACACAGCCTTTCATTCACAGAACAGATTAAGAAGCAGATTTTAAGTAAAAAAGAATATTGGTTGCCAAGGGTCCCTCCTTCAACCTACATTTCATTTAAAATACAATTTATCATTCCTTTGAGCAGAAAACAGCAGGTGAAATTAAAAACGAAAGCTGAAAACTAATGAATTCGCACGTTAGCTTGGGTTGTGCTCCTACTTCTCAGAGAGCCAATTACTTCCACTCGCAGCACAGATGACTAAATAAAATCTGTTAATAAATGCAGCTAGAGCGTATTCCAGAAATTAAGCAGTACACACTAGAATAAATTTGTACATCTGCCTATCATAAATTTAATTATTTTAAATAAAGGTCCAACTGGTGTATAAGAGAGTAGATGGGAACATGAGGGAGAAACACTTGCCACTTCAACACACTCTTTCAGACGAAGGTAGATGGCTCAGCGGAAGAACGGGGCCAGCCCCTGATAGAGGACTGTAGGCCTTCAGGTAGAAAAGATGCCCGAAGTGCTTCAGTCCATTCAAGATCCTTTTGTCCTGCCTTGCTGCCCACGGACATCAGAATTGCTTAGCCAGCCACAATAAATATACAAATGTGTGCTTGTAAATGAATAAACGCAACACACACACACACACACACACACACACACACACACACACACACACATCCTAGTGGTCCTGCTCCTGCTAGAACCCTGGTACAATATACCACTCGGTATAAAATATTTCTGCTTTACCCATCTCTCTCCTCTGTGGTCCAGAAGCTACTTGAAGACAGAGCATAGTGTTACTGAGTTTGGTATCCCAGGCACCCGATATATGCATACTTGGCACATGCTGGGCACTTGGTAAATGGTTACTCAGTGAACGTAACTGAGCGATGATAGCGTGGCGGTGGGGCCGGCCTGCAAGAGCAGGAGAGGCTTGTGCACTCCGGAGGCGGCGGCGACGGCTGTCCCATATTCACAGTGCTCTGAAGTAACCACAGAGCAACCACAGGAACAGTAGTGATAGACATAATAATGGCTACATTGATTGAGCCCTTGTGAAGCACAAAACACGGATTAAAATCTCTTCACACACATTATTTCACTCCAATCCTCCCCTAAACCCTAAGAGGACGATCTTATTATCCAAACCTTGTAGGTAAGCAACTAAGGCGCAGAGAAGCCAAATAACCAGCACGAGGTCTCACAGGGTTCCACCCGGGCCCGCCGACCTGTGTCTCCCTCTCCGCTGCATCCTTTCCATCGGCCATCTAACATGGGCCAAGTCTCTTCTCTTTAAAAAGACCCCTTTGGAACCTCGGACCCTGCTCTCCCACTGCTGCTGGAAGAGTTATCAACAGAGACGTCTTCGTGAGCTCTCTGTGCTTCTCACCTGTCCACTCAAAATCGCAGGACAGGTCCCTGAAGCTAGAACTCCCACCACAATGCCCCAGCAGCACCAGGAACCTCTGACACCTTGGACACCAGAACGTGGCTTCTGCACATGGCCACCCCTCACTGTCTTACTTGTGCCTCCTGTCACATGCCCCGTGGGTGCCATGCCTCGGCAGCACCTAAGTCACCCACGGAATAGCTACAAGCTATTCTGGGATATTCTGGCCACAGCAGCACGGGAAGGTAATGCGGAAGGGATGTTGCAGGTGTTGAGTGAGGGAGTCTACAGGACCTGCCTCACCACCATGCATGTCTGCGTATCTGCTTTTTCTCTTTGCAGCCTCCTCTCGGCTACCCACAGCACATGTTTTTAATCAACAAATGTCTCTCTACTTCTGTTGCCACCATCGTTTTTCACTTAGAATGACATAGTAACTTCTGGTCTAGTCTACCCACGTCCATCCTTAATTCCTAAGAATCCACATGTTATTGAGAGAATTCAATAAGAACGAAGAAGAATACTTTGAAACTCAATAGACCATGTAAAAAGATTATTGGCAATAGACTAGTGTTCTTAGTTATAACTACTAAACCTTTAAAAACATCATTTAAGTTGGCAGCTACCTAGGAAGGTGCCTTGAAGGTGCCAGGGAGATCCCTGGTGGAGATATAAACTCCAATGGCTAGGAAGGATGCCAGTTCTATCAACAGGGTTCAATCATACTTACATTATTAAGCCAACATTCCTGGTGAAACAATAAACATCCCAAGAAAAGGAGTCAAATAAAATTGGAATCAAATTCTAGCTCTGCCACTTGCTGGGGATGGAGGTCAAGGTCTGGTTCTTGTCCATGAAGTAGGCATGAGAGGGTGGTAGAAGGAGCAGGTGGAAACACCCCGTACAGTGACTGTGCAGGGTAGGTGGGCAGTGCGGTGTGGCCCTTGACTTGGGCAGTACCTCACTGAGAATGAGTGTGGGAGGGATTAACATCCGGCCTGATGGTTAATGACAGACCGATGCTGCAGCGATCTGACACGGGCTGAGTATACACAGGAGACACTCACAGAAAGGGGGGCCCTGGTGGGGAGCGTGAGGCAGCCAGAGGCAGGTAAGGAGGAGCCTGGAGTGGGAAGGGGTCACAAGAGAAATAGAAATAGCCATAAAACCAGGAGCAGGACAGTGAAACCTGGCTCACTCTCTTAGAGTTTTTGCCTGACGTGAGCCCAGTGGGGTGCCACCAATGTCTCGGGCCACTGGCCGCATCATCCCACTTCCGGAGCTCTAACCACACTTAGGAAAGAGGAGCCACAGTGGAAGCTGTGGTGGCAGCAGGAGGAGGAAGTGTCCACGATGGCATCCGCCCTGCTGGACCCCACGTCCCAGGGTTGGGCAAGCAGCGATCTTCCTCAAATCAATGGGATGCCGCCTGTGTCTCCTTCACAGGGGCAGAGGGCAAGCCTCCCAGCCAGAGAACTCACCAAACAGAGCTCCCCGTGTCCTCTACCTGCTCCAGCTTCAGCTCGACAGGCTGCCAAGGCAATCCTGCTTGGCCGTAAGCACAGCTGTGGACCACTGCAAACCACGGGAAGAGATGACTGTCCATCAATATGTCTTACACAGTGGGCCTATGGACTCACTCAATTTATAGTCTTTTTTAAAAAACAGGGACTTTGGTTAGAGGTGGGATACATGGTGATGGACGGAGCCTTGACTTGAGGTGATGAACACACAGTACAGTGCACAGATGATGTACTGTGGAATTGTGCACCTGAAACCTGCACCAGTGTCACCCCAATAAAGCCAATGAAAAGGACAAAAACAGGAACTTTGTATTAGTAAAAACATCAATAATGTAGTAAAGGAGGAACTTTGCATTAGTTTGCATATTCTAGAATGGTGTCAATTAATTTAGTACTCAAAGACAGAATTCGCAGGAGGTGAGATTTCCTAAGTATTCCACAGGCTTCATGTACGAACATTCTCCTTAGGAGCCAGCAGAACAATGGAACTCAGCTGGCGGCAAACAGTCCTTACCCCAGGACCCTGCATAGAGCAAATGATTAGTATGTGTACATGGATGTCCAAAGTCACACATCCAGTTTTTTTAAAGTTGAAAACTTGCATTCCTGTGTTAGCTCTATTAAGGACATTTTACAAAAAGAAGGTACAGTATGAAAAGCCACACTTTATTCTCCAGCTTCAAGAGGCAAACACGTTGTTTACAGCCAGAAATATGTATATTCTTCCAGTAAAACAGCAGACGAGTGATAGACGCGATATAAACACCTTCTGTGTCTCTGCGGAACACAGTTTTTAAGTCTGTGGTAATACATTAATTCCCTACTAAAACACCTCTTAATTTTCTTATTTAAAGATCATTTTCATGGAATGCTTTATCAGAGAGGTTGTATGAAAGATTTCAAGGCAGATACAAATTCTAAAGCTTGAATCTCTATTCCCACCCACACACACACCATTCTCCTTCCTCCCTGGGAGAATAAGAAATAAAGATATTTTAGTAGACCTTTGAAAAGAGTGTTTGCCTGAAAAGTAATCAGTCATTCAACAAATATTTTTTATCAGGTGTTGTAGTCACAAGGAGTAACAGTGATATATACATGTGTACATATGTATGTGTGTGCGTGTGCATGTGTGTGTGCGTGTGTGTGTGCACGTACTAAAAGGGAATAAAGGTCCCTGCAGCTGTAGAGCCTGAGATTACTAGGAAGCAGGGGCGTACATCAGTGAGTCGTACAAACATAATCCCATAACCGTATCAAACACTGTGATAGGGAGGACCGAGGAGAAGCTAGGAGCACATGAGGGGGGAAAGCAGAAAGATCTGGGAAGGTTTGGGCTGCGATATCAGAAATATCACAACCAACAATTGTTCTGCACCGTTCTGGAGGCTGAGAAGTCCAAGGTCAGCATTTGGTGCCTGGTGAGGGCTGGCCTCCAGGTCACACGGCGGAGAGCGAGCACTGGATTCTTCATTTCTTTAGAAGGACATCACTCCAGCACAGGGGATCCACCCCAGGACTCCAGGACCTGATCCAAACCTAATCACCTCCCCAGGACCCCACCTCCAAATCCCATCACACTGAGGATAGGCTTCCACATACGAGTTTTGGGGGGTCACAGGCATTCAGTCCACAGCAGGAAGTGATGGTTGCATTGCGGTCTGATGAGACGTCGTGGAGTTACCTAGGTGAAGGGTGGTGTGGCAGGAAGTCACGACAAATTTCAGAACTTGAAAGAAAATCAGCAAAGCTGGAAACCACAGTAAGGGATGGTGTAGGGCATGAGATGAGGCTAAAGAGATAGAGGAGTCAGACTACACGCTATGAGCTGAACTGTGTCTTCCTAAAATTCACATGTTGAAATCCTAACTGCCAGGACCTCAGAATACGACTATTTTGAGGCAGGGCCTTTAAAGAGGTCATTAAGGTAACATGAGGTCATACGAATGGGCCCCGATTTAATAGGACTGGTATCCTTATGAGAAAAGGAGATTAGCACATAGATAACACCCAGACCAAGGGATGGCCATGTGAGGACACAGCCAGAAGGTGGCCATCTTCAAGCCAAAGAGACTTCAGGAGAAACCAAACCTGCCAGCACCTTGACTGTGACTCTGAGGCTGCAGAACGGTGACAATATAAATTTCTGTTGCTTATGCAACAGAGTCTATGGTATTTGGTGATGGCAGTCCTAGCAAACTTGTGGCCGTACAGAAGGTGGTGTTGATCCTCAGCTCCTGGGGCAGGAAGGGACAGAGATCACATGTGCCCCCTGCTCTGGCTGCATGTCAAGGCGAACTCAGTGAGGCTGAGTGGATGCAGGTGTGGAAGGTTGAATAACGGCCCCAAAGACATCCATGTTCTAATCCCTGGGACCTGGGACAGTCACTTAGACAGCAGTGGTAACTCTGCAGTTAAGGACCTTGAGACAGGGAGAGCCTCCTGAGTTATGCAGATGGGCCCTCAATCCAATCACAGTGTCGTTATGAGGGAGGCAGGTGGCGATGTCCCAGTGGAGAAGGGTATGCAAGGACGAAGCAGAGTGGAGTGATGAGCTTTGTCGACCGAGGAAGGACCTACAAAATGGGGAACACAGGCGGCCACCAGATGCTAGAAGACGACACAGCCCTGCCTACACCTGACCTCAGCTCACAGAGGACCCTATGAACCTCTGACCTCCAAAAAAGTAAAGGAATTAATCTGTCTTGCTTTAAACCACTAAATTTGGGGTAATTTTTGGCAACAGGAACCTAATACAAAGAGATAAGTTAGGAGGCTGCGAGCTGTAGCCGAGTGGAGATGCTCGGATGGGGGAGCAGAGAGGGTGGCAAGGAGAATCCCTGGAGACTGGCACAGGAACGGGTGCCCGATGTGCCTGGGGGCAGGTGAAGGAGACGGAGCCAGCGAAGCATCCATGTGCTCCACCTCCCACACTGGGAGTCAGGGAGCTGGCTGGAGGTTTGAAGGCAGGAAACGAAAGCTGCTTTTCTCATCTCACTTCATCTCGGAGTTTTTACATTTTAAAAATCTACCTCCAAACAAAGTATGCTATTAAAATTTTATGTGGGGACAGTCAGAATTCTTAGTTTTAAAAATGTTTCCGCATGTGGACTATGTCTTGACTTTGATTTCTAAAAAGCCTGTGGAGCCCTTGAAGGCTAAGCATGAAGATATCTGAATGAAAGCTATCGAGGACCTTGTAATTCCATTCTGTTTGGTTTCATTCCATTCTATTCCATTCACTTGAGATATGCTCCGCTCCGTAAATGTTTAGCTTCTCAAGACCACCAAAAACATAGAATAACATTGTTTAGACCCATATACCCTACAGCACCCAGGCCACACCCCCTCCTCACTTTTGTGGTGACTGGCCTGAGCTCCCCCCAAGACGCTCATCACAGGGCCCTGCTCAGCGCCCAGCCCAGCGCAGATCACGGCCTGCACCTGCGTCCCACTTCCTCACTCCGGACGCTGACCCTGCTGATAAGAAGAGTCTTGGCTACGATGAGGAAGTTCAGGCATTTGATTGAAAGTGGTGTTCATGTGACTTGCGCTGCTTTCCTTTCTCACACTCACTGACCGGCTGAATCGGGACAAGGGAGCGCTGGCATGCTCCCAGAGCCCGCATTCCTCTCAGGGACAGAGAGAGCCCACGCACCCAGGTACAGACAGCACACACTGCCGAGAATCTGGGGGGCCTCCAGCTTTGAGGAAGGAGATAAGTCTTCGAGATGGTGGGCTTTGCTGTTAGTCAAATGGTAAAGGAACTCTCCTCGGAACCAAGGATTTAGACTTGCTTAGAAAGTAAACTTGCAAACTTAAGAGGCACACACGAACTCTCTGAAACAGGAAAAACAAAAAAACCTGCAAAATGACAGCAATCTGGGGCCACCGCACTCAGGTGTTAATGGCCCTGAATGACATGTGATTCCTTATCACGGCTAACATGCGACTGGCTTTGAAATTCCAGCCCTGTTATTTTCTTTCTATCACACACTTGGTATGGACGTCAATTCACCAGAACTTGGCTATTCTGACCACTGCTAGTATTAGCTAAAAGAGAAATGTAGCTGCTTACACATTGTGGTTTTTTTTTTTTTTTTATCCAGAATGGGCAAAAGCCTGTTATTTCTCCATTTATAAAAATACCACTTAAAAATCATACATGACACACAATGCGATAAAAAAAAAAATCCCTCCCTCCAAAAACACCTTCCCCATCCAACTGAAATACACCTCACGTGATGGCATGGCACCGAGGCCCGCCTCCACCACGGCCCCACCACGGCCACACCAGGGCCACACCAGGCTCCTTCCCCGTCTCTGACTCACTGTTGCTTTTGTGTTGTTCTGCTTTTGCCTAGAGGGCCATTTACCTCCTCCTCCACTTCACCTCTCCTTTCAGCCTTCAGACTTAGTGCTCACATCATTTACTCCAAGGCCTTTGCGGACTCCCCCACGTACTTAACGTCCCCTCTCCTGGGTTCCCAGAACACTGGAGCTCATTACGTAGAGAACTCAAAGGCTGTGCTGCAAATATCTGTCAACATGTTTGTTCCCTGTGCTTGACAGGTGGGGACCATGGGAAGGTGCCAACATAAAGCAGATTACGCATGGAGCAGGCTTGCTTCCTGACCGTCCCCAGCCATCGGCCTGCTGGACGCAGCTATTGTTTTGTTTTTGGAAAATGGGCAGGTTCATTCCCATGATGTTGGGAGAACCCGTGAGCCAACTCTACAGGCTGGGACATTTGCTTTTTCCCAGCTGACCCTGGCAGGACCTCGTAGGACCCCCACTGAGAGCACAAGGGCTGAGAGTCACACTGTGTGTGTTAGCAGCCACAGGGGGTGGCACTTTC
This sequence comes from Tadarida brasiliensis, assembly GCA_030848825.1. Lineage (NCBI taxonomy): Eukaryota > Metazoa > Chordata > Mammalia > Chiroptera > Molossidae > Tadarida > Tadarida brasiliensis. The sequence goes on from CM061272.1 coordinate 32,082,295, forward strand.
TTTGCTGGTAGGTGACTGTCGAGGACACTTCCGCTTTGAGATCAATGGCTGAGAAGGAGAACTAGTGCCCTCAGTCAGCAAGGACTCCATGAAAAACACACAATATGGTAAATGCCTAGCGTGCTTTGCACTCTAAGGTTAGACTTTATTCCTGGGAACTTTAAGATCTGCGTTGTGAAAATTAGGGCAGGAAAGCAAAGTGAGAGTTCACTTACAAGAACTCTTAAACAGCTGGGAATGAATGAAATTATCTAGGGATGTACTTCCATATGGAGGCACTTATGGTAAAAACAGTAATTCCACAGCCCTGGCTGGTGTGGCTCAGTGGCTAGAGTGTCGGCTCACGCACTGAAGGGTCGTGGGTTTGATTCCCCGCCAAGGGCATGTACCTGGGTTGCAGGTTTGATACCCGGCTCCGGTGGGGGTGCATGTGGGAGGCAATAAATCGATGTGTCTCTCTCACAAAGATGTTTCTCTCTCTCCCTCCCTCCCTCCCTCCCTCTCTCCCTTCCACTCTCTAAAAATCAATGGAAAAATATAAAAATATCCTCAGGTAAGGATTAACCAAAAAAAAAAAAAAAGTAATCTCATCAATGTTAGTGTACGTATGCCACATAAATCAATTTTTTTTATTGTTGAAGGTATTACAGATGTCCCCCTTTTTTCCCCATTGACCCCCCTCCTTTCCACTCCCATCCCCCTCCTGCCTTCCTCAGTCTAGTATTCATGTTGATTGGTTGTGCATATATGCACAATAAATCAATTTTTAATAAAAGATGTTGCTACCCTTGTGACTGAAAAACCTGAATCATTTTTGTGGCAAATTTCTCTAAAATGTATTAGTTATAGTCTTGCCTCTCTATTGAGCATAACAAACCTTTCTTTATGGTACAAGGTCCTGGGCATGTTACTAAATTGTAACAGAGTGATATGCCCTCAGGAGCTCCTTCCTACCACATGAAACGGGTCTGGAGAGTTAAGATACATTGTTTCCTATGCTCACTTGCACAGGGCTGTAGACAGAGACTGCATCTCCTCCATCAGCATCCGCTTCATGCCTGCTGCTCTTGGGACCTGGACTATAAGTAGAGAGATGTACTCTCTTCCTGCTAATTGCCAATTTTTAATTTGCAGCGGATCAAGAAATCACATAATCACATTTGTCGAGGCTGAGAGTGAGTAAGGCAATGTGTCTGTGTTCTTCCCTGAACTGAGAACTCCTAGAAAGTAAGAAATAGTCAGTGCTATCTTGGAGCCCCCGAAGTGCATGATGTTTTGCATACCATAGCACTAAGTAAATGTTTTTGATTTCAATTAACATCCTTTTACATCTATTCTCACTATTGAAGCATTGTTGACTTACTTTTCTGTTTCAAGGTAGGTCACCAAGAGTTTGCCAGGGAAGTGATCTCGCTGTGAGGGACACCATTCCAGTGGTGTGGGAGGGGACACCCAGCAAGTGAATGCATGGTGTGACTGAACTGGAATTCTATGTGATTATTAGCTCCTTCTTTGTCTCTCTCTCTCTTTTTTTATTTTTAGAGAGTGGAATGGAGGGAGGGAGGGGGGAGAGAGAGAGAAACATCAATGTGAGAGAGCAATATCGATTGGTTGCCTCCCACATACACCTCAATCGGGGCTGGGTATCGAACCTGCAACCCAGGTACATGCCCTTGGCCAGGAATTGAACCCGAGACCCTTCGGAGTTCGGGCCGACGCCCTAACCACTGGGCCACACTGGCCAGGGAGCTCCTTCTTTCTTCTTATCAGGACTTGAATATATTACACAAGTATTGTTTCTTGAATGTGAAAAAAGTTAGATAAGACCTAAGATTATTTCAGCAGCTCTGTGAAAAACAGACTTAAATGAGGAGGGGCTGGAAGCAAAAAGTAAGCAATGAGGATACACCAGGAATAAATAAAAACACACGATGGAAAAAAGGCATCAGACTTGGAATACATGACAGAAAAGAAAGGTGACAGAGGAAGATGATCAGAGTGTTTGGACAATGACATGCTTGGTCTTGCATTTTCTATTCATTTAAACACTTATCAGGCACCCAATCCTACAAAGGTATTTTTATTGGGTGCTGGTAGCACCCATACTGCAGAAAATGAAAGCCCATGGTGTTTTGGGGGAAGGGAAGACGACGATGATGGTCTGGAACTCACTGGAAAACAAGATGAACATCAGCAGTTTGACCTGGGTAAACAGAAGAAGACTAAATCCAGAATGAGTCACAATGGAAGCTATCAATATGAAAACAAATACACTGCAGATAAGAAAAGAAGCAAAGTGGGAGGATCAGGAAGAAAGGATTCAGAGTTATTTATTAAGTCATCTTCACATAGCTATTTAACCTCTGGCCGTGGCTGCCTCATAATTAAACTGAAATAATAATGACTGCCAAGGAGATGATAAGAAATACAAGAGCATGTATGTGAAGTGACTCTAAGGACACACGACACAATCAATGTTCTGCTGTCACAAAACCAAGGGTAAAGAAAAAAGACAAAAGCATCCACTTCCCATTACATATTTACTTTAAAAAGGCAAGTCTTCTCTCCCGAGTGACACCCTCCAAGTCGTCTGTTTTTCTGTACCCCTCCTCCCCAGCACCCTCCCATCACCGCTGCCAACTTTTTAAAAATACTTGGCAAAGCAGAGGTTAGAGGGACCGTCTGAACAGGGCGCTCCGCTCCAACTCCCCAGGCACCTCACCGCGGAGCATAACTAGAGAAAACTGCCTAACTGGGATGTTCATAGGAGAGCCTGAAAAACCAACTTTAAAACAAGGCCTTTTCAAAGACAGCAACTTTAAAATGGGATTTCTTTAAATATCTACAATTTCATTTCTCTTCGTAGTAAACTAAAAGCACAAACGGTGTTTACTACTTGGTCCTCGCCACCACGCTTAAGTTTAAAATACCACTCCTTTTGCTGAGAACAACAGAAAGGAAAAAAAAAAAAAAAGATGTTGGGTGGTGGTGGGGGGTGCAGATAGCAGTCGGCAAACATGCGCTTAGACTGGCTTGGCAACTTAACAGATTATTAACTTTGGCCAGGTTTCCACTTTTCTAAAATGAAAACTGTAATATGAGTCCTATGTCTACACTCTCCTTGCATTTGGCATTTCATATCCTTTGACTGTTTCTCCCACTAAAATGAATGCCCCACGAGGACCATGTCTTTCTTGTTCTGGGCTGCCACAGAACAGGCACTAAACGAATGGCAATGTTTGGATACTCCCAGATAAAAGTGATAGCAGAGGGAATTTGTTCAATCAGGAATCTACGTTCTTAATCGGCATACATCTTTAATTTTGATAAAGTGTAATTGATCTTTTTTTTCCCTTTTATAACCAGTGCTTTCTGGTGCTTGTCTAAAATTCTTTGCCTATCTAAAGTGACAAAGCCAGTTCTCTTCTATTTTCTTCAAGAAGCTTTATTATAAAAGCTTTAGCTACATTTGTATCTATGATTCATTTTGAATTAATTTTTGTGTATGGTTGCTGACCGTCTCTTTCCATGTCTTTCTAGGACTGTTAGTTGAAAAACCCGTTCCGCTGAAGTTTGGTGCCTGTCTTGGACCATTTCTGGGTGGATTTATTTTGGGGCTCTCTATTCTGTTGCACAAATCTATCTGTGCAGCCTGCAGCAAAGTTTCTGGATTACTCTCACTTCATAGTAAGCCCTCAAATCAAGTAGAGTAAGTCCTCCAATTTTGTTCTTATTTTTCACAAGTTTTCTATTATAGTTATTTTTCATTCCCATAAACATCTATACGAAATCCTGCTGACATTTTGATGGGGATGGTGTTGAATCTATACACCAGTTTGTGGAGAACTGACATCTTAACCACATTGAGTTTGCTAATTGAACATGGTCTATCAATTTATCTAGTTCTTAATTACTCTCATCCATGTCATAGATTTCACACATCTCTTTTGCATATTTTCATTAATTTTATCCCTGAGTGTTTTGGTTTTGATACCTTTGTAAATATTTTTTAAATTTCATTTTCCAAATGCAGTACCTGCAATTGTTTTTTGTTTGTTTGCTTGTTTGTTTGTAAACTGACCTTGTACACTGTGACCGTGCTAAGTTCACTGATCAGCTCTACTGGTTTTATTGATTCCTTGGAGTTTTCTCTGTAAATGATCATATCATCTGCAAACAGAGACAGCTTGACTTTCTTTTTTCCTAATCTTTATGCCTTTCATTTATTTTTCTTGCCTTATCACACTGGCTAAACCTCCAGTGCTAGCTTGTCTAAATGAGCACACATATCTCTTAAACACCCACCAAGTACTTATGTAACAAGAAATTCAAATAGCAGCCCCTGCTCCCTCTCCGTAAACCCTACTTGGGGTCCTCTGAGACTTCCAGAGTGGTGTCTCCCTTATTACTGACCATCTCTTCCCCACTCCAAGACATGATAGAGTTCAGTACATCTTTTCTGAGATAACTTTTACTGCTTCTAATATTTGATGAAACAAGACTACTTTTATTTCAGATACTCTTCACATATTTATTTTTATAAGTTCTAAGGTCCTTATTATAATATTTCCACTATTTTTCTAATATTTTGTCAAACTAGCATTGTGCTGCAAGTGTGTGACCCGGCTTACACTTTTAAAAATGTGTTCTTTAAATTAAACTTTGGGTCCTCACCCAAATTAATAGAAATTAGTGAGCTATAGTCTTCAGTAGACACTTGTATCTGACTTGTAAAGCATGTGCAAGCTACATGAAAATATTTGTGACAACCCATAAAAATTATATTTCATATTGTTTTAATTTATAATTTACTCCAAAATAAGGCCCCTTTGTCCTTAAATTCCCATTGTTGCTTAGGTACCAATTCCAATTATTTTTTAAATCTGTTGTTCCAAATGTTCTCTAAAATGTTTGACAAATATCTATGTCATTTGGAATATAATTACCTCATATATATAGGTTTTTTTTTTCCCCACAGAAATTGCCCCATTCTTCTCTGGGGCTTATTTTCCACATCTATGAAATAGAGATAATAGTATCGACCTTCCAAGATTACCAGGAGGGTCAAATGAAATTAAAATACATTATATGTTGTGTAATACTAAAATAGACATTGGACAATATCCAATAAAGAGTCTTGATATAAGGCATTCAGTGTCCAAGATGCTGCAGCCCTTTCTTTGCAATAATCACACTGCTGTTGAGAGAAAGCGTGACCATCCTAGTATCCCAGTGAATTTATACACTCTTTTCATTTAGACTATTCTGACATTTTCAGTCTTTTTGCTTTCAGAAATTATTAAATACACTTTCCTGGGTACAAACACCCGTGATTCTCTGCTCCCCGGGATGATGGAATTCTGTTCTCCTCCACTTCTCACAGCTCCCATCCCCCATTAGACTCATCAGGGACCCCATTTACCAAGAAAAGGTGTGTTTTCCACCAATTTTAAAACTTCACACATGAGAATAGTAGTCACAGATGTACAAGTAAAAATTTTACCACATGAAATACTCCTCCTTTAAAAAATATGTTTTTACTGATTGTTTAGAGAGAGGGAAGAGGGAGGGAGAAAGACAGAAAGCTCATCAGCTGTCTCCTGCATGCCCCCTGGGGGTTAAGCCCACAACCGGGGCATGTGCCCTGACTGGGAATCAAACTGGAGACCTTTTGGTGTGTGGGACAACGCTCAGCCAACTGAGCCACACCAGCTGTGCCTGAAATACTCCTTTTTTAAAAACAGAAACTTGATACTGAAGAATTATCAGCTTATGAGGAAAAATATTTCAGAGCTTCCATGACCCACTAACAGCATTTTAACCTCTCTGTGCGTGTGACAACGTATTTCTTTAATAATCTAGTTTTCATTATTTATGCCAAGTCTACACCACTTATCCACAGATTTCCCATTTAGAAAAATAATTATAAGCCAGTATTTCCTAAAATGCATCCCAAGGGAAAGATGCTCTAGGAATAAAGAGCCTCCGCAGCCCAATCAGTAGTAAGTACAGCCTATATTCACCTCCTTAGAAAGGCCACCGGCTCTTGGCATCTATGATCAGTCACTGCTTTTCTCCTAAATCCTCACCTGAGGATATGTTTTTACTGATTTTAGAGAGAGAAGAAGGGAGAGAGAGAGAAACATCAATGTGAGAGTGAAACATTGCCTGGTTGCCTCCCATACATGATCCCACTGGGGACCAAACCCACAACCTCGGTATGTGCCCTGACCAGGAATCAAACTGCAACCTTTTTGGTTCATGAGACAACGCTCCAACCAACTGAGCCACCGGACCAGGGCGATCAGTGACTTCTTTATAGGTGTATGGGTGTTGTATCACTCTTCCAAGTGTTCTATAGGAAAATATTTGCTAACTTTGGAAATCTGTATCTCTGCTCTTAGCTGGAATTCCCCAGCTGCTGAGCCACAGAGCCCTCCTCTCACCCTCTGGACGTCTCCCCAGTGGTAAAAGCAAGTAGATGCAACAGTGCACAGTGACTGTGGGCTACCCAAAAAACAAAGAATGACTCCTTTCCCAAACAAAAGGACAGCAGGTCCTTGCATCAGAGCAGAGGAGGAGGGGAAGGGCAAACCCACACCTCCACGTCGGAGTTGGAAGGTGACATCACTGTGCCACCACGGCAGCTTTCAGGGACACACATCAGTGTGTGGTCAGCTTGTCCCTGCCTGTCTGGATGGCAACCAGGTTTTCTCCATGATAAGAGGTGCAGATCTGAACAGCCTGGCGAACCTAAGAGTTAGAAGGTGTCTGTCCTCTTCAAACAAGTGGGTAAGTGACTCGCAGCTTCCTGAGCTGAAAGGGGAGGTCAATCACCACACACCATGGCACCCCATGGAGTTCAGACCAGTGAAGTCACCCCGGGAAGCAGCTCTCTGAACTGCCTTGCTGGCCTGCACTGAGGAGGAGGTTGGAACAGTCAAAATTACTGTGGGATTTTGGATCCTCAAACAAAATTCCACAAAAGCTTCCTTTCTGAAGCCACAAAGGAAATAAATTGCCAACCGTGTCTAGTTTCAGGAGGTCTTGGGCCGTATTCAGTAACAATAGGTTATGACAGGACAATGTTATCCCAATTGTCTTTGATGACACTGAAGCCTGGAGGTGGTAAGGAACTTGATAAGGCCCCACAACGAGCAAGTGGAGAAGCCAGCACTGGAGCCCAGAGCCTGTGTGACATCATTTCTTATCTGTGCAGAGGTACCAGCGGGCTGGGGGAGCCAGCGGGGCCACCTGCTTGGACTGAAGCCTGTTCTCTCCGTCTTACTAATGAGCCCACAATGAAGGTCGTCTTAATGAACTGAAATGATCCTGCCTGCAGGTTTTTCACATGGCATTTCAAGGCACACAGCCTTTTAAAAACTGGATTGAATTTAGTGATATTCACTCATTCTGACTGACTCTGCCCAGTTAGCGGGATGTCAGGGAAAGCACCTGTGTCACAGTGCAGCACGGGGACGAGGCTGAGTCACGTGGAGCAATGTCGGGGGGCCCTTGCGGCTCTTTGCACCTCCAGGTTCCCCGGTGTCCTGCACGATGAATGAAACCCTCCTGATTGTTACTGCAAAGTTCTTACCCAGAAGAACAGTCTTCCCTTCAAACAGGCCGCTGGAGCCGAGCCTGTTTGCCCCATGTACAACCTGTAACACTAGAGTTTCCAAAACAGTATCTTCAACGAAGGGTTAGGATCTGATCACCTTGATTCTCCTCGACACTCTCAGTGTTGTATTACATCCCCTCCCACCAGTCAATGAGAGCAACTGTTAGTTTCGGTGATTTAAACTCATCCTTGACTAGCCACGCAGGAATTACCTCCTGGCCAAACCATACCATCTTCTTCATACAGGTTGTTTGGTTACAACTGTTTTAGGGTACATAGCACAATTACACCCCAGATTGTGGGAGCCAAGTAAGGTCTCTTGGCAGAGCTAATCTTGATCTTAGGGATAAAGAGAAAGGGGGCTCCCAACCTCTTTCTAGACAACTTGGCAGGAATTCGTCAGGCTGTGGGCTCCCTGAAAGGGGAGGTCGGCCTCATCACTGCTCCTTCCCTGTGTGTCTCAGGAATGTGGCAGGCAGTACCCACCACACACATCCATCAAGGGAACAGACAGAAACATAAACAGCAAACCCCAAGAAAATCACCCTGATGTTAGCGACTCGGATTTGGCCTGGCCAGAAGGTTGGTTGTGAGGGTCTCCAAGTATCCCAGGATATTTCAGAACATCTAGCAAACACCATGCACTGACCTTAACGTGAGACGGCACAGGGCAAGTAGAAGGCCAAGTTTCCTTGACTTTAGACATTAGTCGCAGTGACCAGGCTGGTTGCCCCATGCAGATCAGAAGCTCTGATACCTCCCAGCGTGGTGGGGAGGGAAAGGCTCCCATTCCCCCACCCCCAGCCTCTCTTGAGGCGGAGGGCACGTATCTGGCTGCCACAGGTTTAATAAGGAGGAGGCTGGGACGGTTTAAGAGGTTAAGCACACACAAGACTGTAGCTCTTTTGCGCTCCATCTCACTAAGAGGCGGGAAGCAGATTCAGGGGAGGGCTTGACTTAGCACTTTCTCTCCTCTTGTTTCTGCTGCTTGTGTGATGGAGTACTCCACAGTCAACTGGTAGAAAAATACAGGTGAAGGAGGGGCGGCCCTAATTAAGGGCCAGTATACATCACGTCTACTCGCCCGTTCACCAGGAGCACCAGGCCAGGGATTCTGGGCACTCCATTCACGAAGGGATGGAGCCCTTTTTCCATGAGGTCATCCTCTGAATACACACGTCCCAGGGGAACTGCACAAAGTGAGGGGACTGGCCAGGGCAGGATTCACAGAGGGTCCCACCCATCTGGCCGCAGACACAGGTGAGCCACCTCTACCTGAGGTACTCTATGAAGGAAGAACTTTCCAAAAATAGAATTTGATAAGCAGCGAGTGGTAGATCACTTGAGAACATTGTGAGTTTTCTTTCCACAAATCTAAGGGAGTGAAGTGCAGAGCGTTCCGGACCCAGGGAGCTAACCCAGCGTGGAGGGTGCTGACTTGGGGCTGGAAGACCAGGGCACTAACCTCGGCCCCACCTGCCTTGCCACCAGCCCCAGTTGGACAAGGCGTTTCACCTTCAGTGTCTCAAATGAGGGTATTGGGTTGCTAGATAATCTCTGTTTCCCTTCCAACTTCGGCAGTGAATGACAACTTTGTCTGGTATCTTAAGCACATGCCTTTCTCTGCAGCCAACACAGACCATTTGCAAGACACATGCTTGTTAGCAAATTGGAATTCAGTGTTTGCTGCAGGGTCCCTGCCAAGGGCTCCTTACAGTCATCTGATAGTCTAGAGATAGTCTAATAGCTGTGTTAGCCATCTCCCAAGAGCAGGCACACAGGACGCGGATTCCATCCCATTAATATTTACTGAGTATTGAAAGTGGGAACTTTGACATCTAGTATCTCATTTAAAAGTCTTTCTTCCCAGTTTCCCACCAGAGGAAACCCTGACAGAACACTGAGCCATCTTTCATGTCCAGGTTTTTCCTAAACTTATTATCCCAGTAAATTATCAGTCCCTTCAGATTCTCTGGTTCTGGTTCCTGAACTAATCCACAGCATCACAGAGCGCAGTCCTGGGCCTTATTATCTCAGCCCCCTACTGCTTGGCCTTCGCTAAGTAATAATGTATCATAGATGCCTTCCTCCGCCTGACACTGTCCTTGTACTGTGTTTTTTGTTTGCTACTTTTTTTGTTTTCATTAAACTCTGGTTGAAGATACTGTTTACTCTGCTACTTAGTATTTCTTCTTACACAAGGGCCCCAGAGTTTAGTTAGTTTTTTCCTTTGGCGGGTAGGGGGAGGGATCTTACCAGTGAAGATAAATGTGTAAGCTTTCTTTGGTCAGAAACTGAAAATCACACAATACAATGTTTCTCCTGTTGTCTCATTTAAAGCCTACATTAGTGTCCATTAGAGTTTTCAGGCAATACATCTCAGATACTTGCTAGAATTTATTCCTCTATTTCTTTAGCAATCCCCAATGAACATAAGGAGAGTCCAGGGATCCCAGGGCAGTGATTAAAAGCACCAGCTGTGGACGTGACCCACGCTGCCAGTGGCCACACTGTCAGTTTCCTCAGCTGGAGAACGGGCCATATAGATTCCCAAGTCATGCTGTCCCGGGTGATCCTACTTCATGTACTAATCCTACTTCATGTACTAAGCCACTTAGTACAGCTCCTGGCCCATAAGTAGTCAGCAAACATGCATTCGCTATAACGTTACCTTGGAACCCAAACTGTCCTGCATTTCATTTCCATTCTTTTCTGGATTTTATTGGTTTGCTCTTTGTTTTCTCCGATTCACTGACCCATGACTTTGTCACCAACCCTTACCCCCTCCCGTCCTGGCTTTTCTTAGATTCCAATGTCTATTGTTATAGTCACAGCTGGGCCACCTCCTTCAATATGTTCCTCTTTCTTTCCACTCCTCACACACCTGGCTAAACCCCATCCCTGCTGAACCCAGCTGTCCGCTTTGTGTACAAGAGGCAGTGGAAGTGTGAGCTCTAGAACTAGGCTTCCCAGGACTCAACCCTTGCTCCGCCACTCAACACTTGTGTATCTTTAAGTGACCTGCTCGTCACTTCTGTAAAATAAGGATGAGGATAATGATGCTGGATGACTCATGGGTATGTAATCAAGTTTAAACGAAACTGTACACTTAGACTTGAACTGACCATAGCAGGCTCTCTTTATTATTGGGGATTCTCCTTATGTTCATAGCAACATTCTCTTTATTATTATTACTCCATGCATGGGTCAATGGAAGGAAGTTGGGAAAATCACATACCCGGAACCACAAACACCAGATGGGTCCTTGATACAGTCTGGCAACTCTGTTTATCTCTCTGGTTTGTCTGCTCGCCACTGTCGCCCCCACGTACTATGTCGTGCCTTCAGCTCTACTTTAGATCTCCTTCACCCTCAACCGATGACCTTCCCTCCTGCTGCATGGGGGAAACAGAGGCCATCGGACCAGTTCCACTTCACCTGACCATCCGATATATAACTACCCACACCTGGGCTCACTGTCTCCACCTTCTCTCAAATTCAACGAGCAAGGTGCTCTTGCTTCCATCAAAGGCCAACCCCTCTCCTTGGGGTCCACGTCCCCTTCCCTATGTCTTTGCAAGGACTGTCATCCTGAAATTATCCCTCCTCTCTCTGCATCTTTGGTTCCTCCCTAAGGTGAACCCCAATGATCCTCAACTCCTCGTATTCATGCCCCTGTGTATCCCCTCCCTCTAAGTGTGGGTGGAACTCAGGACTCACTTCTAACCAATAGCAAAGATGATACTTTTACTGCTCTGTGATTATAGTGCATTACATGAGACCCAGCTCACTAGCAGACAGGTGGTAAGATCTTGCTTGCTGGCCTGAGGAAGTAAGAGGCTGTGTTTTGGAAGCCCACAGGACAAAGCACTGTGGAGCGGGAAGAGGGGCTCTAGGAACTGAAGGCAGTCTCCAAATGACAGCCAGCAAGAAGCTGGGACCCTCAGAATGACAGATGCAAGGGTGTCAACTCTGCTGACAACCTGTGTGAGCTGATGAGAACACAGCCCACCCAACACCTGGACTGCAGCCTGTGAACGTCAGCATAGACCCAGGGAAGCCGAGCCTAAACTCCTAACTCATAGACATCACGACAACTGTTGTAAGTCAAAAAGTCTGTGGTACTTTATTACACCACAATAGAAAATGAATACATTTGCCCTTGACCAGATATTCCCATCATGCTCTAGAGTCTATTGTACCCTGTCAAAAAAATATCTAGACCACATGCCCTCCAGATGCTCCACTTCTCTCTGCTCTCCTTTCCAGAAAAACTTGCAAAGGAGTTTTCCATACGTGTCCTCAGCTCCATCCACTGCTCAGCCCATGCTAGCCACATCACTGACTTCACATTCGTTTGTCAAGGACACCAACAAGTTCCACATTGTCGAATCTGAATGAACACGCCTCTCTCCTATCTTATTCAATGCCCCAGCAGTATTCAGCACCATTCAGTGCACCCCATTTTCAGAACCATTTCTTCTCTTGGCTGACTGGCCTTCACATTTCCCAGTTTTCCACTGTTCATGGTTGCTACCTTCTCCTCCCACACCCAAACCTGCTTCCTGCGCAGTGCCGAGCCGCGGGGTCTAGCCCAGGCTCTCCTCTCTTGGCCTATCTCACCCCTTCTCTAGTTAGCTTCTTATGACATCAACATGCTGGTGACACCCAAATGTTTCTCTCCAGCCCTGACCTCTCCACTCTGCCCCCGATCCTGCAGCCAGCTGCCTAATTGCAGCTTCCACTTGGATGTCCTCAAACGTTAACATGTCCAAAACACGACTCTTTTCCCTCCCCAAGATCTGTTGTTCTCCCAGTTTTCCCAATCACAGCAACTAGCACATCTAACCAACCTTCACCTCGGGCCTCACCCTGGATTCTCTTTCCTCCCTGCACCCCCCCACACCAGAAAGTTCTGAACGGACCCCGACTCTGTCCACTCCTCTCTAACTCCTTGCTGACCTGGAGCACACTGCCCTCACCTCTCTCTTGGACCACAAGCCACCAGGTTGGTCTCTGCTTCTCCCTGCTGTCCACTGTACTCTACGCAGCATGGCCTTTTCAAAACACAAGCCATCTTGTATGCCTTTATTGCTGAACATTTTCCAAAGTCTTTCAAAAGGCCCGCCGGGCTCCATGTTGCTGTCCCGACCTGCCTCCCTGGCCTGTCTCCGACCTGCCAAGTCCCACCACACTCGCCTTCCCTCCTTCCCACATCAAGACTTCGGCTACTGTTATTCCTTCTTTCTGGAAATATCTTCTCAAGCTGCGTGGCTAGGATCTCAGATCAAACATCCCCTCCTCCGGGAGGTCTTCCCCATAACAGCGTTCTCCTTTCTCCTAGGCTCTGAGATACCACTATCCCCCTCTCATTGTGTATCACACTCTCAAGCACCCAGGCTTGTTCATCTGTTTGTTTAGTTGTGGCTATGACTCCTCTCACCAGAAGTGAGTTTATGAAGGTGCTTACTAGAATAGAAGGTGTTCTAGAATAGCACCTGGCACATCATAGACGCTCAATAATTATTTGAATAAATGAATGCATAAGTATGTATATCTATCTATCAATAGATAGATATACAGGGGTGGGAAAAAGTAGTTTACAGTTGTGAGTATGCAAAAACAGAGTTAATAAAGCTATTCTAATAATTGTAACCTGCATGTCTCTTTCCATATGAACAACTGCAAACCTACTTTTGCTCACCCCTGTATATATACATATATATGATGTTGACACTGTTATATGCATTTATAACAAAATGTCTTGTTATGTTTCACTAGAAAATCTCTTCAGATGCAATGTCAAGATGGCTGAAAAGCAGAAAAAACTTATATAAATTATACATGCCTCAAACTACTCAAAATATACACTTCTGAAAAGCTGTGGGCAAACCAAAACATTATAAAATGAAACCCATTTTGATAGAATGTCACAGAAATTTGTTAGGAGATGTGAAAAATCTTTTTTGATAAATGTAAATCCTCACACCCTAGTTTTTCTGTTTTTATAGCTTTGATTATTTTCCCCCTACACTGGATTTGCTTGGGTCACAGAGCGTAAGTTATAATAAATTTTTTCTATCACAAATTGTGCAAGCACTGTTCAAACCACAAGGCCTAATTTCAGTGTTTCTGGACAAAAATGCTGAAGATTCACTACTCCTGCTCCTCAGTGTCACTGATGCCATGTGACTTCGTTCCAAACCCGGCCATGTCCTACAGCCAACCAAGGCAGGCTTCTCAACAGGCCGTGGTAATGAGTGTGGTCATGGTCTGGATTCCAACAAGCAACTGTCAAAAAACTCTCTTCCCAAATGATTATTTGCTGAAACTTCTTACTCCCAGAGCAGATACTTCCAGGGTGGTCTAGGAAAGAAATCTGTGGCTGTGCCTACGCTGGGGCTGTTCTAAATGCTGACGTTTAATGTTTCTTTGCAGCTACAATTTCATGCTTCGAGGAGCTTTTATGCAAGCCCCTGCAAAAAAATTTTTTAATAGCCTCTATCTATTAAACTCACTTGTTTATGTATTTTTTTCCTTTCTAATATACCAGTATATTCTGAGAACTCCAGTAAGCAGTTATGCAGTTGACTTTAAGATCCACTGTCGAGAAAAAGCACTCCCTCCCTTCTTACCACTTGCTGCCCTCAAAACTTCTTAGCAACACACATTGTGCATGAACCTCAGCGTGGTTTGCCTTGGCCAATCGCATGCCTGGAAGCCCAGCCAGTCAGTTGTGTAATAATAAACCCCTTATCTCCTGAAGGTACACAAACCGAAGGATCTCGGCGCTTCAGTGCGCAAGGACTTCGCTGGAATCCTCCGCACAAACTCACATTCATTTTCAATGCCAAATCCACCCCACCCCCAATTTCCCCCCGATTTCCTCCTTTTTGCTCATTTGCAATTTTGAGGAGGGAAAGAAGCCAAAAATGTTAAACAATGTCGAGTTTAAACAGGGGAGGGCAGGGGCACTGCCAACGCTGCCAGCAAAATGCACGTAGAAACCGCAGGCTTGGCTGTGGCTGCACCGGGCTCACCGGTTCCCTCCCAGTGCCTGCGATGGAAACTCGGCAACAATTGTTCTCGGATGGAGATGGGCTGAGATGGACAGGACAAGCTGCCTGCTGGTAGCAATGAGCCAGACTAGCCCTCAAATCCAGGACAAGGGGGACACTCCTGCTTCCTTGGGAAGAATAATATCTCACCCCTCCTGCCTCGCCTGTCCCCACCCGGCGCAAACCCGCGCCTACCTCGTCCCAGCTCCAAGTTCCCGACCTCACCGGGACAAGTGGTTTTTTCCTGCACCCGCTCGAGACCCGGTTTGGAGGAAGGGGCAGCGGCCGCGCGCAAAGGAGCCAGGGCCAGGCTGAGCGAACCCGGCCCCCGCGCTGCCCGCGCGCCTGACACACCCCTCCCGGCCCCCTGTCCCCTCCACGGGCCGTCCCCTCCGGGCCCCTGTCCCCTCCTCGGCCTACCCCTCTCCGGCCCCAGTCCCCTCCCCAGCATGTCCTCTCCCCGGCCCTCCAGTCCCGCGCCCCGCACGCACCTTCAGCGAGCCCCGGGCCGAGCCCCTGGGCGCCGCGCGGCCAGGGCCGAGGGGCAGGAAGCGCTCCTCGCCGTCCTCCTCGTCGTCGTCGCCGTCCACCACCTCGATGACCCCCTCCTCGTCGTCGTCCTCGTCGTCGTCATCGTCCTCCTCCGCGCCCCCTCGGGGCTTCTCTGGCACCCGCCCGAGCCCCCGCCGCCGCCGGCTCGCGCCCTCCTCGTCCTCGTCCTCCTCGCCGAGCAGCAGCAGCACGGGCGACGCGGCGGCCCCGGCGGCCCGAGGGAGCCCGGTCCCCGCGCTCCGGGGCGGCGGCGGGGGCAGCGGCGGCCTCCCGTTCTCGGGCGCCGGGCCCGGCGGGTGCAGCGCGGGGCCCCCGCGGCGGCCGCCCAGGCTGGAGCGCTTGGCCAGGCGGCGCGCCTGCATGCCTGCCGCCCAGCTGTCCCTCCCCTCTGCTCCGCTCCCGCTGCTGCGGCTCCTCCCGCGGCCGCTGGGGTGCACGCCGGGCCGGGCTGCGGGGCTGCGGCGGGGCTACGGCGGGAAGGGGGTGGGTGTGAGCGAGCCGCGCGCTGCCGCCTCCAACACCGCCGCCACCGCCCCGGAGCCGCGGGCCGTGCTGCGCCCCATGCGGCCGGCGGCCGGGCCCGCGCCTCTCGGGCCTACAGCGGCCGCCCGGGCGAGCTGTGGGCGCCGCTGCCACCGCGCCCGCCCCGCCGCCCGCCTCGCAGCCCTGGGCCCCCGAGCCGGCAAAACCCGGACTGGACTACGTCCCGACCCGCGGCCTCCAGATCCGGGCCTTCCGAGCGGCCGGGCCCATGCGGGCCGCCTCCCCCGCCGGAGCCCGAGACTCCTTGTGGACCGAGGACCGCGTACTTCGCTGCAACTCGGGTTGTCGGTCCCAGTCAGACTCTGAAGGAAGAGATTTGCCCCCGCGAGACCATTGGAATGGTCTCTGCTGTGCGTGGTGACCGCTCCTGAGCTTCTGTGACATCGGGGAACGTGTCCCTATCCGAGGTTGGGGGTCAGTGCCTAAGAGGAGTCACCAGACTCGTCTGGTTCTTGAAACACTTCCTTGGCGTTGCCTGCCCACCTGCCAGTCTCTGAGCGCACCCCCTGGGCCCCGCCTGGGAGCGGTCTGGGCCTGTGTGAAGCTCTGACTTGCTGCTTTGCTTTCTGCATTCTTACCTGGAGTGCACGGTTACAGCCCTACCTGCTGCAAGCTGTCTGCCCTCGCCTCCGTGTGCGGGCTCCTGCCACTGTGGGGCCTTTGGAGGAAGAGACTGGATGGCCCGGTCCAGACTGCTTGACTTGGTTATTTTTTAAAAATTAGTATGAAGTGAGGTCAAGTCTGGAGACCAAGTATATAACCAGTTTGCCATATAACTAATGACACTGTCACTTTCTGAGGACTTTTAGGTGTGACACAGAAAAGTCACATGCCACTGTTTGGGGCTAGGCTACTTGGTAAGCCATGTTCTTTACATTCATGTCATATGCCAGATTCCACCTCTGTAGGTGAGGGCCGTGGGGCACCTAACTCCCCAGTACTCTGGCAGGCACCTCCAGGAAGATAGCCTCGCCCTCAGCACCCACTCCTGTCATTGCTGTTGGAGACTTAACGTCAGAAGCCCTGCGAGACACTTGAAGGAGCTCCCTGTAGGAGCTTATTAGATGCTCACTCACGGTGTCTTCCAGCTGTTGAACGGGAATGATGACAAGGATTCTAAAACGAACGTCTTGTTCTCCCTGAATCAGACGAGCTTCCTGATAGACCTATTTTAGGTCATGGCACTCCCATTATACCCATTCGAGCCCAAAATAGCGGGATCATTTTAACTGCCTTCTCTCCAGTAATCCCAGAGGCAGTTGCCCACCAGTAGGATCCACTGTTCTCTGTGAAATGCCTCTGGAATCCCCCCCTTCCCTTCCATTCCCAAACCTCCTACAATGTCCACGGCTACCAAGTGAAACTTTCCAACCAGCTGTCTCTACCCACTTCCTCAACCACACGCTCCCTGAGCCCCTCCACATACCAGCACCAGAACCAGCTTCCCCAAACCCGATCGTGGCATTTTCCAGCTGAACTCTTTGTTTGTAAATATTCCATGTAAGACTTCAGAGTGAGAAGGTTGAGCATCTGGAGAGGTGGGTGTGGAACAGCAGGAACCAGCCGAGAAGTGAGCTAATCAGATCCGTGAGTGTTTGCAAAGAACAGAGAAGGGCCACTGAGTGGTTTCATCCCAACTGCAAGGAGTTTGCCTTGGTCAGTTTGGGAGACGACTTTAGAGATGGGCAGCAGCGTCTTTCTCTGGCCAGAAGAATAGAGATCAGGGCCAGGGCTTGGCTAACACGTGGGGGTGGAGAGGACAGTGAGTGTGAGACAAGTAGGGAAAGGCCTGGATCCCAATCCTGGCTGGGGAACTTATCAGCTGTATGTACTTACTCATCCTCTCTTTGTGCCTCAGTTTCCTCATCTGTGAAATAGGGATAATAGCAGTCCCTATGTAATGCTAAAGTTGTTTTGTAGGATAATGAGTTAATATGTGTAGTCGGCTTAGGGGAGTACCTGGTACAGGCAGGTCTGTATAAAGGCTCGTTATGTTCAGTGTGTTGCTAGTGGTACATAAACAAGGTAGCTTGGGATACTCTCCAAGAATAACAAGTTGGCTCTTTTAAGTAAGCTCAGAACTGTCAATAAGTAGCAGAAATGTGCTTTGACAGCCCAACTACATCCTGTCAAGAGGCTGTGGTCAGGCCAAGGATAAAGCTTTTTATGTCTGAAATTGCTGTAGAATCTACATACAGTGTAGATGAAAGAAAGTAAATGTTTTCCTGAGAACCGACAGGAAAGACAAGATTAAGCGAGTCGGTGGTTGGGATTCGTGGTTTAGTGGAAAAGACACTAATTTACACCATTGTTCTTTCTTTCAAAATGTCTATATTTGCTTTGGAATCAGCTTGTTATCCCTTTTAGGCTGCCTCAGCAGAGCCCTTGCTAACCCCCATTCCCTGGCTCTACTGGGCCTGAGAGGCTGCCCTCTAAAAAGGAGAAAGACTGGCCTTGAATGGGACCCATTAAGTGAAGGCCAATGTCACAGAAGAGATTCGGCCAAGCTGCGCTGGGTGGGTGAGAAGGATCTAGATGGGCAGGGACACGCAGGCCACTGAAGACCAACCTCATGATATCAGAGGACACCAATGGGAAGTAAAATCAAATGACCTAACTCATCAGGAATCCAAAAAGATCTCATGGTAGGGGCTCACGACAGAGTACACTCACAATATGGGCTCTGCAGCTGAGCAATAGCTCACGGTGTCAAGCAGGTGGGGAGGAGTCATTGCTGCTACATCTTTGATGCTCCCTAAACATCACACAATGTTACTTCCCAAACCAGGCGCTACTGACAGTCCCATTTAACATCTCAGCACTGGAAACATTTGTCATTCATTCGATACATATCTATGGAGCCTGCTATGTGCCAGGCCTGGCTCTTAGCACTGGTGTGCAGCAGTGAGCAAAATAAATAAGACTCACTGCCGAGGGGATACGACAATAATCAAGGCAAATAGGGGAGTTGTTCGACTGCACAGATTTGGTGAGTGCTCCAGAGAAAGTAAAGCAGAGGAGGGGCTAGAGAGAGCTGCAGCTTTAATAGAAAGAAAGAAATACTATATTTAAGACCTATTTAATATACTTAATTTATTATTCATTGTTATAGTTATTTATTGTATTTTACTTATAATTATTTACAATTATACTTATCTATGATACAATCTATTTATTATTCTATGATATTTATTTATATCAAATACATTCAACATAATAGTATAAGTAAATGTCTTAGGACAAACGTAAGAGCAGGGAGTGTACTGTGAAATTTGAATGTAAACTTGCAGCGGTGGCTGTGGCAAAGGACTCCACACCTCTCGCTTGGTGGGCAGGGACCGTTTCCCCTGTATCTTGCGAGCTTTGGCTGACCAGTTTGTAAGGTGCTGATGAGGACCGAGGATGGGCTTTGGAGTGAGGACCGCTCCACAACCATAGAGCACCTGGCTGCCTCGGCCCGGTTTCTTGTCATCCTAATTCACCCTTGAACCTTTGAGTGCTGAGCCCCAAACATCCCAAGCATTTTTTTTTTTTTAACATGTACTGAAAAGTTGTACAAAAACAATCAGTCTCGATTTGACTTTTTTTTTTTGGTTAATCCTCACCCGAGAATATTTTTTCCATTGCTTTTTAGAGAGAGTGGAAGGGAGGGAGGGAGAAAGAGACAGAGAAACATCAATATGAGAAAGACCCATCGATTGGTTGCCTTCCGCATGACCCCAACCTGGGCTGGGGATCAAACCTGCAACCCAGGTATGTGCCCTTGATTGGGAATCGAACTTGTGACCCTTCAGACCTCGGGCCAGCACTCTTGACTGCTGAGCCAAACTGGCCAGGGCTCAATTTGACCTTTTGTTCAATTTTTCAAAATTCAACATTTAGAAAACTAATAATCACAGTCCTCAAATTGTGAGGTGTGATCATAACCAGATACAACAAGTTCCTACCCACGAGCAACAGCTCTGTGATGTCTCTGACAGCCTTAACTAGTTGCATTCTTGGAGAGAGTGGCAGGTCCTTTTAAAAATTCTTTTCAAACTAAAAGTAAAAATTTGCCCTTTAAACAGGTTATAAAGGTGTGGTTAGGTTAGTTTTTCCACACTTCTGAAAAACTTACAAATGACTTCAGATGATGACTGTCATCCCACCACATGAAAAACAGATGAAGGGGAAGAGAATCAGTCATCTCATAACCAGCTGTCAGGCTGAAAGCCTGTGTAAGTCAAGCATAGACCTCCACCCAGATAAATGTTTCTTCCACGAGCAATTACCTTCAGCTCTCTTTAACAACACAGTGTACTTTCAACACAAGTCTTTAAAATACTTCAGAGCCCTGCCCGGTTTGGCTCAGCGGTTAGAGCGTTGGCCCGCGGACCAAAGAGTTGCGGGTTCGATTCTGGTCAAGGGCACTTACCTCGGTTGTGGTTTGTCGTGTCCCTCTCACATCGATGTTTCTCTCTCTCTCTCTCTCCCTCCCACTCTATCTGAAGATAAATAGAAAAATATCCTCGGGTGAGGATTAAAACAATAAAATAAAATAAAATACTTCAGAGAGTTGTTTCCTGGTCACTTTAGTCAGCTCGTATTGGCACTTGACAGGCAATAGAAAGACCCCTGGGCTGAGTCCCAGAGACGTGGTCTGAATCCGGCTCTGGGAGTACCAGCCATGTGGCACGAGTGAAGGGCCCGAATCTCTACAGGGTTCATGATCCTAGATGAATGAGCTACACTCTTTACAGTTTTTCAGCTCTTGAGCTCTGTGAAATAAAATCCTGCCCAGAAGTGTGTTTTAAGATGAAGTGAAATACCTATTACTAAAACCCGCAGATGGAGTCTAATGTGTATGCCTGCAAATGTATGTAGGTCTCTTTATTGTAACATCTCTTCTAAGCCCACCTGAGGTGCTATATCTTGGGACCGCCCTCTCTGTTCCTATCAACATTACTTTTAAGTTCATTGGCCCTCCCCACCTTGCTGGGGATGCAAAAATTATGCATACGCTTGCTATCATCTGCTTTGGCTAGTTATCTCTTTGGTAGTAAGATGCTCTAATGGCTACAAACCAAGTCACTGCTGTTTTATTTATTTTTGTTGATTTCTTCTTTTTTTTAAAATTTATTTTTGTTACAGATGCTTCTCCTCCCCTCCACCCCCGCAGACACCCTCCTCACTATCCCGACCCCCACCAAGCATTGTTGTCTATGTCCATGGTTACACATACATACATATAAGTTCTTTGGTTTATCTCATCCCTCCCCCCTGCCCCTCTCCTCTGAGGTTTGTCAGTCTGAACCATACTCTTTTCTGTCTCTCCAGGTCTGTTTCATTCATCAGCTTTTTTTGTTCATTATATTCCACAAATAAGTGAGATCATGTGGTATTTGTCTTTCTCTGATTGTCTTGTTTTGCTAAGCATAATACTCTTCAGGTCCCTCCATGTTGTCTCAAAGGATAAGAGACCTTTCTTTCTTACAGCTGCATAATGTTCCATTGTCTATATGTACCATAGCTTTTTTATCCACTCATCTATTGATGAACACTTGGGCTGTTTCCAGATCTTAACAATTGTAAACAGTGTTGCTATGAACATAGGGGTGCATATATTCTTTCTGATTGGTGTTTCAGGCTTCTTAGGGTATATTCCTAGAAGTGGGATCACTGGGTCAAACGGCAGTTCAATTTTTAATTTCTTGAGGAAACACCATAGTGTTTTCCATAGTGGCTGCACCAGTCTGCATTCCCACCAGCAGTGTACTAGAGTCCCCTTTTAGTCGCTGCTATTTTATATGATATGTATTAATGTCTATTCCACAAAGGGAGGGTTGCCTCAGTTGCAGATGTATGTATATTATTACTTCATACTAGTGATGTTTTCATGTCTCTGAAGCTATTCTCTCCTTTCCCTGTTCTTTTCGCTGTTTTTATCTAGGACCCTGCTGGTACAAGTAACTGTAATCCTACTCATCCTAAAGAAAGAAAGGGGGGAAAGGAATTTATCAGCTAGGGTAACTCAACCACAGATGGGCCTGAGCGTGGGGAAAATTAGATCCGGGGCTTATGTCATATCCTCCGTCTCTGTTTCTGAGTGTGTGTGTGTGTGTGTGTGTGTGTGTGTGTGCCCATCCCTGTATCATTTTCTGGTCAGCTACAGCCAGTCTATAAGCAGCTCTGGCCATACATCTGTCAGCCCTGTGACCAGGGGCAGGGTTTCTTTTGCCTCCTGTAGCAGTTAAGGAAATCCTAGTGATCCCAGTGAAGGACTCAGGCAAACGCAGCCTGCATCAGGAGCCCACGTGGGTGGCCAAGGGTAGAAGTGCTGTAATTGGCTGCCTTCAGACCTTGTGGGTAAAAGAGAAAGGGATGGATACTGTTCTGGGCAGAAAAAAAAAACCCCAAAACCCCCAAAACAACATAAAGGTTGTTTTTTACATAAACAACAATACTATCTAAAATCTGAAACATACAAACAATTTGAAGGGGAAAATATCACATCTAATCTCTGTACCCAAAGACAACCAGTTATTGTTTTGGTATATTTATTTTAGTTTATTTTTAGAATTCTCATCGGAGGATATGTTTTTACTGATTTTAGAGAGAGGGGAGGAGAGAGAGAGGGAGAGAGAAGGAAAGAGAGAGAAATATTAATGTATGAGAGAAACACTGATCAGTTGCCTCCTGTATACACCCCCACAGGGGTTAGGTATGTGCCCGAATTGGGAATGGAACCTCCAACCTTTCTATGCACTGAAGCCCCAACCAACAGAGCCAAACTGGCCAGGGTGGTATATTTATTTTAATTTCTTTTCTATCATCATTTTTTTGGTTACATATTAATACCCCCCCCCCCCCCCCGCGATTTTATAATGCAAGGCTTTTTCCCACACAGGGCAATATAACTTGTAGATAGACTTTGAGCCAGTAAGAAAAGAATAAGTCATGAAAATATTACAAGCAAATGTGTGTGAATATTTTCATCATCTCTGGGGAATGACAGCCATTTAAACAGCATATAAAGTCAGAGCCACAGCAAATGGCTGATAAACTGGACCACAAAAGACCTTTAAGCTTTATGACAAAAGTACCGGTAAAAAGTTTTAATCTAGGCGAAAGATGGCCCTGGCCTTGTGGCTCAGTTGGTTGGAGCATCGTCCTGTACAGCAAAAGGGTGCAGGCCCACGTGAATCTGTTCTATTTTCCAGACCTTGCTAATTCATTTTTCAGCTCACACTCAGGGAACTTCCTTTGCTATGGTAATCTGTCCTCTACTCAAGGCTGGGACAAGTTCTCTTTCCTTCCCTCCTCGTTCAATACACTAGAGCCAGCGCCAAAACCCTGTTATGCACCGCCTTGAATGGTGATGGCAACGACGTTTTGCTTGAAGGTTTGCAGGAAGCAATCAACATCTCTAACATAAGCCATCACCCCCTTCAGCTTCTGTCTCCTCTCTGTCACTTCGGAGCACCTGGTAGGGGACTGAGGACTTAAAGGGCGATCTATTTCCCTTGAGTGGTGGGGACATATTATTTGTTGCTTTGTCGCCCTGATAATCACAGAGACTGTATACAGAAAGTCAGAAGGAACTTGCTGGGGAAATTTCTTGCAGGAGTTGAGCAAATAAATTCACAGCATCGAGCCGAAGGCTCCGGGTCCAGCGAGGCTCCGCCGGCTGCGGGCCTGGCACACTTTCCCTTTTCTGCCTGGGCGCTCGCCCACTCCGAGGACTCCACGTCCTGGTTTTCGCGGTGGCTGCAGACAGGGGCAAGCGCGATTGGCGGAGCCCCGCCGCCCCCCTGGCCAGGCCCGAGCTGTCAGTGCCTGTACAGCGAGAGCCTGATTTGGGCGCCACAGCTGGGAGGGAGGCTTTTGTTCCTTAACAAAAACAAGCGCCTGGGTGGCCGCCAGCGCCCAGCCCCGCCAGGCAGGCATCAAGGAGCCCTCCCTGTGCTTGTGTGTGACCTGTCATCAGAGACATCTTCCTCTGCTTCCACACGATCACAGGGAGACGATGTGGCAAATCGTGTGTGTACCAGCCTGACCCTGCTCCCGCAGTGAAGGTGATTACATGCACCAGGGGCCTGTTAGCTCAGGTGGGGATGCACCTTGCTGGCAACCAGCGGAGTCCTTGCCAGCGCCTTCTGTCTTCTCTGTCCAAGACCTTCTGTTTGTCCTCTGAGACTGGTGGGCTGTCCTGGCTGAAGCAAGTTAAAGCTAGGCACTAAATGCCCTAATGCAGTGCCCCAGGTTTGTGATGTCTGGTTATAAACACATAGGGACCTTCTGCTTTGCTGAGTTAGAACACATGCAGCTCCAGGTCGTTACCTACTCAGAGAAAGCTCACAGGAGAAAACTGGAAGCACAAGCCAGATAGATTAGGGGTGAGTAGTGTCCTTTCAGAAAGGACTGTTCACAGTTCAAAAGCATTAGAAGACTTAAATACTCACCCTGTCCTGGAAAAAAACCCCACCTCAACCCGTGGTGCTGATGTCTAAAGTGCCACAATTAAAAATGTATTCCTTCAGCTTTAGGCTTAGGCTTGTTGGAATGCAAATGCTTTTGAGGAAATGATGAGGTCAAAAGATAGTCACGTACACCTGAGTATGAATTAGTTTAATCACTTTTGTCCTGAGAACAGGTTTCCAAAAAGGGAAGAGACTCGTTGCAACTGAATTCCTGAAAAGAGACAGAGGAGCAATATGAGTGGCAGTGAATGCAGAAAAAGAGAGTCCGAAAATAGATGTTTGTTGCTTCACAATACTGGGAAATGTCATCATTTTAAAGACAAGGGTTTTGTTTGTTTTGTTTTTGCAGTTCTGTTCAATAAAAGCCTGTGACAATAGAAATGTTATCTATCCTCACTGTCCAGTGTGGTAGCCAATAGCTGCAGGTGCTTATTGAACACCTGAAAGGTGGTTAGTGTGACTGAGGAGTTGACTTTTTAATTTTATTTCCTTTTCATAGCCATGAGGTGGCTAATGGCTCTGGTATTGGACAGTGTAGCACAGAATACTTTGTTTTTCTCTGCTTTACTTTTTATTGTACTCTCTTCTACCACGGGCACATTAGAGTAACCACTATGTAAAAATAACCTGGACATTAAAATAAAATAAGTCATATGTAATTAACAATCATGTCATAGCCCTGTCAAAAAGACAAAAAAGAAACCAAAAACAAAAAACAAGAAACAAAACAGAGAGGCGATTCCTAAACCCCAGTTCTCCATCCAGCCTTGTTGGTTATCTGCCGCTTGATTAAAGGGAGTGATACTCATTTGTAAATGCATTTGGCAAACTTACCCTGCGATTGTTTCTATTATTTTACAAATTACAGACATTGAGATGAAGGCTCTGTAATTTCCTAGCTTTCCCTTTATTCCTGCTTGGAAAACTGGTATTGCCCTGGCACCCTTCCACTTTGCTGTTATTTCATTTGAATACGGAAAATTCTTTATCATGATTAACAAAGACTTCTGCTCCTCTGATTATCAGTCTGTTTCTGGAGATGTGTTGATTTGGAGCCCTGCTGTCTCTTTGAATCTCTGCTTCGCTGATCTCAAAGATGTTCAAGACAACAGACACCCAAGTACTCCTAAGTGACATATTTTGTGTGTGTGTGTTCTGCTTTTGAATGTGTTATATGTTTAGTAATTTTACCATCGTCTGGAACTTTTTTCTCTTCTTTCAATTGTCTGATTCTGATTGTCTCCTTTACTCATGATTTCAAAGCCTAAAATATGCAAGCAGTTGGGTTTGGTAATTTGCTATTTTTAAGCTTCTTTCTGTTTTAATATTACAGTATTTCTTTTTCCTCATGCTTATATCTCTTGAGGATTTACAGTCTTTTGTATGCAGTCTCGATACCAGGAACTTTGGGGCAGCTCGAATGTACACATGGTTTCCCTCGAGCACCATGCATTTCTAATCTATTCATTCGTCATAGCACTGGACTCTCTTTCCCCCAAATCAAGCTCTCCTTCCTTACACCTTACCTGGATGTGCACCCAATAGAATACTCATTGAGTAGTCCTCACCCTTAGGGAGTACTAATTAAATACTTGCCTCCTAAGATCAGTCATATTTTGGAGAAATCACATTAAGAGAGCTCTTTCAGCCCTGGCCAGTTTTACTCAGCGGTTAGCGTGTCAACCCTCAGATCAAAGAGTCAGGGGTTCGATTCCAGTCAAGGGCACGTACCTTGGTTGCAGTTCGGTCCCCGGCCCTGGTTGAGAGGCAACCAGTCGATATGTCTCTCTCACATTGATGTTTCTCTGTCTCCCTCCCTCCCACTCTATCTGAAGATAAATGGAAAAATATCCTCCAGTGAGTATTAAAAAGAAAAAAAGAGAGAGAGCTCTTTCAGACCACTGGCCTGATGGAGAATGCTGGAACCCACATAAGTACCTGACCATGACCATGAGCCCACTTTCCATGACCAGATATCGACACCCAGAGTTCTTTGCACATCCTTCTCTTGTCGGACGAGGAGTGCCAGAGCCTCCATCACACCAGCATGGCCGAGGGGCTCCTTGGCCTGCTTCCTATTTGGCCCCAAAGCAAGACCTAGGCTCTCCCGGTCCTTGTGCAGCCTTACCTATCACTGCTCAGACGTGCCCACAGCAACTGCCCTGGGGGTCCTTCCACCCACATTTTCTGCTGGAGTAAACAAAAACCCTTTCTTGTCATGCTCCATGGAGACTGGTGGTTTCTGTATTTCTGTGCCTTGCCTGGTGGTATGTATTCGTATTGTCATCTCAGTCACAACTCACACCGATGAAGTACAATGCCGAAGCCGTCACTGTCTCTTCACCGTCTGCCCAGCAGAGTCACCGAGGAGCCATCTTAGTGATCAGACGGCTGTCTCCGCATCGCAGGGCTTGTGTCCAAGTCACCCTTACTGTACTTCCCAACGGCCCCGAAGCACAAGAATGGTGACGCTGGCCATTTGGACGTGCCAAAGAGAAGCTGTAAAGCGCTGCGTTTGGGCGGCAAGGTGAACGTTCTCCACTTCACATGGAAAGAGAAAAATCCTGTGATGAGATTGCTGAGATCCATGGTAAGAATGAATCTTCTATCTGTGAAATTGTGAAGAAGGAAAAAGAAATTCCTGCTGGTTTTGCTGTCATACCTCAAACTGCAAAAGTTACAGCCGCAGTGTGTGACGAGTGCACAGTTAAGATGGAAAAGGTCTTAAAACGCTGGTGGAAGACGTGAACAGGAGACGTGTTCCGACTGACGGCAGCGTGTTGCGCAGAAAGCACCGAGCTTCCGTGAAGACTTCTGTGAACCCCCCGAAATGAGTACCCACCGTCACATGAGTTTATTACAGCGTACAGTTATGATTGCTTGATTTTACTGTTAGTTATTGTTGTTAACTTCTTACTGTGCCTAATTTATAAGTTGAACTTTATTACAGGTGTGGACATATAAGAAAAAGCATAGTGTATATAGGGTTCGGTACTACCTGCGATTTCAGGCACCCACTGGGAGTCTTGGAAAGTGCCCCCCCTGGGTAAGGGGGGGAACAACTGTATTACAATTTAGTTTCAACAATTGTAGGACAGAAATGTATTTTTGTCTTCATTCTAGATGGGGAAACCAGGCCAGGAGAGTGTCAGTAACTTTCCCAAAGTCACACAGACTGCCTGGTCTTGTCCAAGCCCTTGCTGCTGAAAGGAACCCCGAAGGAGGAGACCGTCCAGAGCGTGGGCAGATCACCTCTTCGTCTCTTCATTTAGGCCCAGGCTGCTCTGAAAGCAGACGGTGGAAGGCATGGGCGTTTGCGATGACATCTGCGGCTCAGACGGCGCAGGGAGAAGCCAGCCCTTTCACGCAGGACACGGCAATGAGTCCTGGTGTGGGCCCTGCGATTGGCGATTGGCGATGGGAAGAAAACAGGCGGCCGGCGCATTCTCACTCCGTTCTGTCTGAGCAGGGCCGGCCTCTGCCCACCGCAGGGCTGGACTCTCCTGTCAGCATTGCATCGACTATCCTGGTCACATGAGCCCAGAGGGGAGGGTGAGTCACAGCTGACTGACTGCTAAATGAGAAAAATGTAATCCATTTGTTTCTTTCAAATTAGATGCCCCCCCCAAAGCATTTTAAAACTTTTTTTCCTTCCCTCCAGCAGTCACACTGACCGCCTGAACAGCGGATGCCTTCCCAGTGCGTGCTGATCTGGCTCTGTTCTACGTAAAGAAACTGTCATGTGTAGCACCCTCTTCCCAAGTGAAGGCAGGATTTTGATTCTATTAATCATCACCTACAAATGCTTGATGGGTCCAGGGTTTCTTTTTGGGGTGACAGAAGTGTTCTGAAAGCAGACAGGGATGATGGTTGCACAGCACCGTGCGTGCACACGGTGTCCCCGAGTTGTGTCATTTGCACGGGTGAGCGAGGTGAAGGATTAAGAAGGGCACACTGGCAGTCACAGAACAGCCACGGGGATGTTCGGGGAATGCACTCAATAATATTGCGGTGACTATGTATGGGGCCAGTTGGGTACTAGAAATATCGAGGGGACCACTATGTAAAGTGTAGGATTGTTTAACCACTATGCTGTACACCTGAAACCAATACAAAATGAAATGGAAAGTAAACCATAAATCAAATGAAATGATGAAAATATAAACTTTTACATGATGTTTATTTTATCACAATAAAAGAAAAGAAGATGGTGGTAGCACATACCATGGGACTGTTGCGGGTCTTGAATGACACGGTAAGCATCGCTAACTGCTGTCGGTGATGGCAGGCAGTGGCCGGTTTCCACAGCCCGTCCAAGTCAGTGGTGTGGTCACCATTTGTGGAGAGAAGAAAGTCATGCATTTCACATTCCACCGGCACAGCTTTGCAAGCCCTGCCCTGCGAAGTAACCAAATTTCCGTTTCAGAGAGAATGTTCATGTCCGGGGGCCTCACGTTCTAACATTCCTGGGTGCCCTAAAAAAGAGTCGTCAGGGCACTTTGGTGAGGACATATGTTTGTTAGGAAACAGCAGATTTCAGGACATGCGGCTGCGATATCTGGCCCCAGCTTCATTAAGCTCCAATTCTAGAACCTTCTCCATAGCACCTTCTGAGGTGTGACTCCAGCGGGGAAGGAGCCCCAAAGGGGCTCTGTGGGTGCTTCAGTGAAAAGATGCCTACCTCCCACTTCCACATCCCTTCAACTCTCCTGCACCCCCAGTGCTCTGCCCACGCTGGGCTGGGTGAGAGCTCCATGCTTCCTCCTCAGGAAGGAGCTGCTGTTCTTAGGGTCGGAGAAGGGAAGGGGAGTGAGGTCTGCAGTGCTCCAGGCCCTGGGACTCACAGCTACTTCTGTCCCTGCCCCTTGTCCAGATGGGGCCTCAGAAACTGCTTCCTGGCAGCCCTCCCCTGGGAGGGGGGCAAACGCAGATGCAGAGGAAGGGCTGGGGCTCTGGGGCCTTGATGGGGCTCTGCAGTCTGGAGAAGTACAGGATTTCTGTCTTGCTGGTTCGGTGGGTCCAGCTGTGTGTGGATGACCATTTCCAGCTCCCTCCCTCCCAGGCCCTCACCCATCCCTTTCATTTGCTGAATGAGAACCCAGCTGGGTTCCTGCAAGGTTGAGGCAAAATTGGGAGATGTGAAGAGGGTAGGCTGGGGAGATGGAAAGTGTGGTGGGAAGGGAGAGGGATGGATGGGCAGAGAGATGCCTAGAGTGGCAGTGATGAGTCACTTGATGAAAAGAAGGGGACAGAGGCAGGTCGGGGACAAGAAACCTAATGGACTGTGCTGGAGGGGATTTGGACTTGGCCTGGGAGAAGCTCTGTGGGGTGGGGGGTGGGGGTGGGGGGCGAGGCTCTGTGGGTGGGGAAGACAGGGGCTGGGGCTTCCTAACTAGAACCTTGAAGGAGATGAAAATGAAGATTCAAGTCCTTCTACATTGCTCTTAGCAGCTGGACCGATCCTCTTTGAATACAGAGATGAGGCCTCAGGAGATGAGCTTATATTTTGGTTAAATCATAAAGATTCCGACTTGAAAACCCTTGAAATGGGCAAAAGAGGGGAAGGGGGTCAAAAGGTACAATCTTTCAGTTACAAAAGAAATAAGTCCTGGGGATGTCACGTACAGCATGGTGACTCTGGTTGAGAATACCACATAGTATATTTGAAAATAAAAATAAAATAAAATCAGTCTGGGACTTTAAACCTCTCAACTCCCCACTCTCTCCTCCCTCACTGAACTCTGAGGAACTTTATCAAACCACAGCAAAAACTGTGCTGTGAATTCCATTCTGTTCCAGAAATTCCAAGTCAGAGGAAACAGCTGAAAAGGATTTACCCCCAAACAAGCACATACATACAAGGAGCCCCCCGGGAGGTGCAGAACTCACAGGCCCAGGACCCCTTTCGTCCACAGCTCCTGCTTCTGCTGACCTGGCCAGTTCAACAGCACTTCCTCCCGGCGTTGCCTGAGTTCTTGCAGCAGGGCTTCGACAGCAGAAAGAGAGCCCCATCTGCTTCCACTCGCGGCTTCGTGGACTTGGGTCCCCCGAGTCTGATCTAAGCGGCAGAAAACGGGCAGATTCTTCATCACTGAGCCTCACGCTCTTGGGAGGAAAGGCGTTCTGCTCAGGACTTGGCTGAGCTCCTGACTGGGCGCCTGGACAGTTACTCAGAGTTCAAGGAACTTGACAGACAGAGGCTGTTTGTCTGGCCAGAGACGTGAAGGGGCCGGCGAGCCTGCCATGCCGTGGGGCACCTCCTGTCTTCATTCAGGAAGCCTCCCTCTGACCAGGCTCACGGTGGCCGTTCTCCGTGGGGGCCTTGGCCCACCAAGGGTCGCTTTGGACCCGGCATCCCTCCAGGGTCCCACAGGAGCAGTGACTCTGTGTGTGTTTTACTCAAACAGTTAAAAAAAAAAAAGGCAGAAGGCTTCGACAGATTTCCAGGAAACAGACTGTGTTAGTCTAGACTAGTAAACCCCAGCCAATATAATTTTTGAATTTGTGATTATTATTCTGTATTTCTTTTGTATTTAAGCCTCCCTAAAAAAAAAAAGAAAGAAAGAGTAAAACCATGAGAAAAACTAGGTATATGCACTAAGTTTTCAAAGGACCAACCAATTTCAACTGTAGCGTTCTCATGGCAGAGAGTTAAATACAACGTGCCCCGTACCCACCGGGGTGGGCTTGACTCAGCTGTCCGTGGACAGAACTCTGAGCTTTCGGCCAACCCTTTACATGCAAGGAGCACGATCTGGCTCGTGTCAAGTGAATCACGTTTCCATGGAAACTCCATGGCTTTCCAATTTATTATAATTGGAGAGTTTACATCGCCTTCCCTTTCCCACTCACGCCAAGACGTTACCTACTATCTTCCTCCAGAGTTCCAAGCCTCCCCAAATTTTACTCGGCTGCTTCACATCATCAGGCCTTCCCTGAGCACCCAACACCAAAGACGTGACCTCTTGCCACCCCCACAACAAACCAAGGCACTCTCTCTGTCATCACCATTTTATTTACTTTATTCCATCTCTTGTTTACTCATCGCACGATCTGGGGTTTGTTTGGGTGATCATTTCTTTCCTTTCCCTGCTCGAGAGTGAGGGTCACGGGAATAGTAATTCTTGCCTGTTTGGTGACCACTATAGCCTCTCAGTCTAGACTAGTGACTAGCACGTAGTACGTACTTAGAAGTTACTTTATGGGGTAGCGAGTCCTTTTTTAGAAGGTGATTCTGGTGACAGTGTAGGAGGCACCACAGGGACACTTAGGTTGGGGATGGGCGGGACAAGGGCAAGAGCGATGGGGACAGACAGCCCAGAGGCCTGGCAGCCTATCCCGAATGATTCACGTCCCTTGAGTGGGAAGAGCTAGGTTTTCCCGGCTTGGAGTCCGTGGTGCTGGCTGCATCGCAAGCCTGAATTCCTTCTCTGGCACACACTTTCTGTCTCACCTTAACTGCCATCTGCTCATAGAGGCCCTTCTGGAAAGTGGCTCTCCAAAGACTTGGTACTACCAGCGAGGTCCTGAGGTCCGGACACTGAACACCCTGAGCATTTCAAGGTCAGCACGGAGGTCATCGGGAAGTGAGCTCCCACCAGGCGGGAGTTTGTCTCGTCAGCACCTGGCACATAGTAAGTGCTCAGTAAATATTTATGGAGTAAATCAAGACATGGTTTTCCTTTGGTTTCTTTTGTTTTCCCATTAACTCGTTTTTCTCATTTGATGTTGCAGTTGTATGTATTCTTTTCTTTTGGATGTGAGCACTTAAAGCTGTTTGAATGACTTGTCTGTTTCAGAAGACAAGGTGCCAGGTGCTGAAGCTGTTGGTCTACAGGTCAGATGCCTCCCTTCCTCCCCCGCCACAGCTTTCTGGGCAGGTTTGACTTGGAGGACGTCCCTGCCATGGGACTCTGCCGCCAATTCAGAAATTCATCACAGAGAGGCCTTGGGTAGGGGAAGAGCTCAGGTATAAAATCCTGCAAGTTTTTGACTCTAGTCATTTGTCCAAGACAGACTCACAGGACAGATGACAGAGGAGGGTGAGAATTCAGATCAGACCTCTATTTAGTGCTTGCTGTGTGTGCGAAACTGGTTTATGCCATGGGGGACACTTCCACGCTACAACGTGCCCCCAGGGGAAGGGGGGCTGCTGGGGAAGTGGCTCTCCACTTCAGAGCGATGACATCAGGACATACAGATGGAGAAACCATGGAAACAGATGTGACGCCTGGTGGACAGTTGGCTCTGGAGCGCCTGTGATCAGGCTTGAGATTTTAGGAATCATGAGGGTGACGACAAACATTCAGAATGGCTACATTGAAGGAGCAGAAAGAACCCGAATCACCAGCTCACGAAACGAATCACAGTGCAGATTGTATTCATGGAGGGAGAACAGTGGACTGGCGAACCTTTTCTTTTCTAACAGTGGCATGGAGGGCGGAGTACACCCCACCTCAGCTAGGGTCTCAGAACCCGCCATGCCCGCAAGGAGCCCGTGGCAAACCCCACCTTGTCCTAGCACTGCGAAGGCTGCGCCAGCCCACGGAGACACAACTTCTCCTTCCCGGGCAGCCCAGGTGGTGAAGTGGGTCCTCGGTCCAGGATGCAGAACAGACTCTCAGCTCTGAGCCTCTGCCCACAGCCTGGAGGTGGACTGACAGCTCCGGGAAAGGACAGGGAACTCTGCCCACACGGTAGAAAGGAGGCAGGGCTCGAGGCCAAGATGCCTTTGCCTGGAGGTCCCTTCCCAAGACAACCTGGTTGGGGTCAGTACTGCTACCCCTCACTTCCGGTGTGGACCAGGAGCACAGAGAAGCCCAGCAGCCTCCTCGGCATCCTCATGGAGCCGTGACTCCAGCTCAGTGCCTTTTCTGCAGACTTTGGGAGTCAAGCCACCACACCCTCTGGCCTGGCCATCGGGGACATCTCCTCCCTGTCCTGGTGGTGAGCTGGGGGCTAAAATCCCACACCTGGGTTGTGCACTCAGGGCACATAGATGAGCCACTCCTGAACTTCCCAAATACCAAATGAATTTTAACGAGCTTTTTATATAAAACTGACCTTTATTGCAATTACAAAAGAACAAAGACAATTTGGTAAGTGCCTTTAATTACAATGTACCTGCTATTTACATGTAATTATACTTTATACATAGCTCGAATAAGGTCTGTTACATGTAAACGATAAGACATTAGAAGTTAAACTCCAGCTTTTTGAGAACATTCAGAATAAAAATACTACAGGCAAAAACACAGAAAACAAATAACCGTATCAGTCCTTAGGTACCATTATTGGATAAATGATCAAGGCCTGGTCAAGAAGAGAGTTGTAAATATGCATCAAATTGAAACTTACTCCTAACATGACTAACAGTATTGCTATTGTTTGAGCCCTAAGCATAATAATTGGATCATTAAAAACAATACATCAATTAATATAGCACCTTCCTACCAGAGTTCAAAGCATTGGTATTTCTCTATATTATCTCCTTTGTCCCCATCACATCCCTATGAGGTAGGCAATGGTTGGTATCATCATCTCCATTTTGTATATGGAGAAACTGAGGCACAGAGAAGTTAGTTCATTTGTTCAAGGTCACACAGAAAAGTAAATGCTGGAACAGGGAACACAGAGCTGTGGGCTCGTCTCCAAACCAATGCTTCCCTTTAAATGATCTCCTCTGAGAATTTAATGTAATACCTCAATTCGCTTTTTCAAGAAATAAAACAATGTGCATTTTTTTCTCCCATAAAAATTGTTGAAATACTATAGGCAAGAAACACATACTCTGGGGCAGATGTTGACTGATGCTACACTCTTCTAGAAAGAGTTTATGGAAGTCTTTCGTTGGGTTTGTTTTTCTGTTAGGAGGGATTTCTTTTCCCAGTGAGAACAAAGTCAGAAGTCTTTACATGAAACATTTGAAAGGATGGATCTAGGGACCTACAAATCATAGTTTTATTAGCCATATTATGCTAGCCACAAACCAGGTTGAGTCCTGAGTTAGTAAAGAAGAAAATCTCTAGACAATAATTCAAATCTTTGAGACAGATCTCATCTATACATACTTACAGCTTGCTCCTTAAGAGACTCAGCATGGTGGATGGGAGTTGGGAAGCGCCTTTTCCAGACGCACAGACAGACAGGGGCAGGAAGCCTTGCCCATGTTACTTAGTTCAAATTTTACTTCTGATCCCTGCCCTGCCTGCCCCCTAGAATCAAATACATAGCTGGTACTCAGAAAACAAAAAAAAAAGAAATTGAAAACTTGTCAAAGTCTGAGGCATACTCTCAAATGCTTGTTGATGTGAACACAAAATTCAGCTTTCCTGACGTCTTTCTCTGCTTCTCCCTCAGCAGCCAGCCCTGCACTGCCTCTCCCAGGGTGCCGGAGTGGCCGGGGAGCAGCCCCAGGAAATAGCTTTCTAGTATGGCTCCTGGAAATGCAAGAGAAGCCTGTGTTAAAATATACATTGTAAAAAAGTAAGCAAGCTTATGGGGTGGGTCCTGAACATCGTGTCAGGTTCATTTATGGGTTTTACATTAAAAATACATAAAGCCCTGGATGATCTGGCTCAGCGGTTACAGCGTCAGCCCGAGGACTGAAGGGTCTTGGGTTCGATTCTGGTCAAGGGCACGTACCTGGGTTGCAGGTTTGATCTCCAGCCCTCGTTGGGGTCGTGCAGGAGGCAACCAATTGATGTGTCTCTCTCACATCGATGTTTCTCTCTCTCCCTCCCTTCCACTCTCTCTAAAATGTCAGTGGAAAGATATCCTCGGGTGAAGATTAATGACAACAACAAAAATATATAAAGACTTGTCAAAGGAATGTTCAAAGTCCCTTACGGATAGGCTCAGGCCTTTGGTGTCAGTCTCGTGGGCTAGGGAAGGTCACTGCTGTCTACCAGGGATGCCTCTCCTACCTCAATGGGGACCTAAAGTTAAAAAAAAAAAATCCTCTTTATGCTTAAGAAAGAAAAAGGAAAGAGTCTGTTTTAAACTCATGGTTTCCAACTTGTTGAGTTAAAAACAAAACAAAACAAACAGAAGCAGACATTATGACCAGACAGTTCTGGAGTGCAGATCCTAGGGGCCCAGGCTGGTCCCTCTTTTTGCCTTAATTGTCCTATTAAGGGTGATGATCTGGCATACTGGGTAAAATTAAATGTATAAAGAGAATGAGCAGCTATCTGTTCTGTTAATTCAGAAAAAAAAAAAAAAATTACACTCCAGAATACCCATTCAAATAACTTAACTATGGTGTTTGAACTTCAAAAAATCAAAACTAAACAAAACTATAAAAAATAATGGTGGTGAATCTTAGGTGTCCAGACGCTCAGCCCCTGTCACTGTTCACCTGGGCTGGGCCTTAACCCGGGCCTGGTTTCTCACTCCAAACACCAGTTTGCCTGGAGAAGGCCAGGTAACTCCAGCTGGATGCTGGAGCATTCTCGGCTCCTTGGGACCCGGGGGAGCAGCTCAAGCTGAGTGTGACTAACACAACTCACAGGAGGAATCTCCCAGGGGAAAGGGGGCTATAGCTCTCTGGCTAAAACATGTTACACTCGATTTGTTTTATAAATGATTACTTTTTACAAGAAAGGGTTTTTTCCCCTTAAAATAACCAGTGTCCTACTTTATGGGAGCTTATTGGTCTGCTGTCACTGGAACCTCGGGAGCCACAGGGCTGGCTCGGTGCATCATGGGGGATGGCCAGCTCACCTGGTTAAAGCGTGGTCATGGTGAGCATTTGCCTGCATCTGTGAGCATGAGTACACAACGGAACTTTGTAAAAGTTCTTTTTATGGCCCCTTAGCACCAATCATTCTCATGAGAAATGTGGGCAAGCATGTACCTGGTCGAGCAAAGCTCACGACAAAGATCACCCAGCATCTGCTTCTCCAGGCGGGTCTGTGGCTTTTCCTGGGCAGCCTGCCGGGCAGGAAAATGAGCTGGGCGGAGCTGTCTGCTCACCTGGCGGTGGGGACAGCTCTGTGCCAGGAGGCAGAGGCCGTGATTGGTATTGGAGATGACAGACAAGATAGGAGGGGCTAGGGTGGGGAAGGGCCCAGGGGTCATGCTGTGCAAAGGGGCAGATCACCTGTGCAGGAACACAGGGGGGGCTGGAAGAAATAGTGCCTTCCTGCCCACAATCTTTACACTAGAGCCAGGGCGGGAAAACTAAGTTGTGGAAGCCAATACGAGATATTTTTGGACTAAAACTAAGGTTTAAAAATTCCCAGTACTGAAAACAACTTTCCCACTCATTCGTGAATTGGACAATTTGACCATGACAGAGACCTTTTGAAACACTGAGTACTGAGTCAACATGCCACTCACTGTCATGAATTTCATTTGAGTAAGAGGAGTACCTTGAAACCGATCGGGACCACCTAGTGGACAATAAGTCACTTTTTGGGAAACTATTTTTATGACGAAAAAAATGCATGAACAATGAAATGCAAATTTCTATTTGTTTAGCTATATTTCAAACTTCCCCTGAACGTATGAGGCATGTCAGTACAACACAATTATTTAAAAGGTAACATTAAAACATTTACTGTTGTCACTTTAACATATAGAAGTCTGAGGAATAACAAACCAGCCTTTACAATCCATTACACAGGTGATCTGAGACACTCAGAGTCCTACATTCTTCAAAAAATACCCAGAGTATATTAGTGGTGAGAAAAAAATGTAATCTAACATTAAGATAAATAAGTACCAAACTGAATGCTTTAAAAACATTGCCTTTTTAACAAAAATCACATTTCTCATTTCATCTGGCATAAAGAAGAATCCGAACTACCACTTCTTAGTTAAATAAAAGAAGAACCTTGAAAAACAATGAAATACTTCATAAATATTAGACACTGGATGTAAACACAGACTTAAAATGAGCAGTAGGGGAAAAAGCACTTAGGAATGTTTGTTCTCTTCTGGACCATGATTTTGTTTAATTTACTTTGGTAATTCCACACGAAGACTCGAATTTATCATGGTTTCTGGACTGATCTCTTTAAATCAAATACCTTCTAAGTGTGTACAAATTATTTAACACCACGGTCAAAAACAATGTATCAAAGAAAAGGTATAATACAGAGCAAAAAAATACTGCCACAGGACCAGGAATTTTGATTCCATTGCAAATAAAGCCGCATTTGATATTACAGACACATGTTCCTATTTTCACATCAGTCACTTATTAACAGCAAACATTATACTTTAACTTTGCCCAATTATACAGCACAACGAGCCTGTCAAGATTTCCAGGAAATAACCATCAGTACCTGCTGGGCTTCCAGCGGCCCGAGTGAAGCTGGCCGGGCACCGGACATCAACACTTTCAGAGAACTGGCATCCCCGGATCCCACGGAGTCACGCTATTACAAGGAGCACCGAAAACTGGCGTCGACTCATTTACCAAGTCCTAGCGCAGTCTTACACTGGGCTCCGTGATTACAGCCGGTCCTCAGCACAGAGCAGTCACACACCAGACTCCACCACCGACCGCAGATGCTGTGGTTTCTGAAGACAGTGCCAGCAAATGGCCCCGCGGGAGAGTGGGCTCTGCCCCTGCCCAGTGGGGTTACCTTGCCGTGGCCCCATCCCGGCTCACGTGGCTTGGGTAGCTATTGGCCAAATCTCTTCTCCAACACCTGTCTGAGTCCCATGGATAATAAAACTATTTAAAATACTACTGCTGTTCAGCTAAAAGAATTATGGATGCAATTTAAAATCTGAATTTATTCATTAGAAAAATGAAATGAGGGCAACTTGAGAAGGTTTTCCTATAATCACCAAATGAAAACTATTGGACAGTTATTGTTTCTGTTCTGCTTTTATGATGATAGTCTTCACTCTAGTAAAATAAACATTCAAAATACAAAATAGGATATTAGGATGTGTTCTAA
The DNA here is from genome assembly GCA_030848825.1 of Tadarida brasiliensis. NCBI lineage: Eukaryota > Metazoa > Chordata > Mammalia > Chiroptera > Molossidae > Tadarida > Tadarida brasiliensis. The sequence goes on from CM061272.1 coordinate 32,120,444, forward strand.
GCACCAGAACATATATATGTGTATATGTATATATGTGTACGTGTGTGTGTGTGTGTGTGTGTGTGTGTGTGTGTGTGTATGTACATATATATAGTTTGTTATTGGTTAAAGTTATTAAGTGCTCTAATTAGAAAAATGGAAATCCATTACGAGCAGCACAGATAGTGACAGAGAGGTTGAGTTTTATTTCTTTGTGTTGACTACCTCCTGCTAATTAGCTCTCAATTCGAGTTAACTCTTGGATTTTGAGGGCAAATAAATCAGTAATTTGCCTTTTCCCCACAAGGACAGCAGCACCTTCAAACGCTTTACTGAACTAATGGTGTACTTGTGTGCAGGGCAGGATATGAATATGTGTGGAAAACATCTACAAAAATGACTTTTTTCTCTAATTTAAAATTCCCTCAAACATTTCACATAAAACAGGTTACGTGTTCCTGCTGATTGTATTTGAAAATAGTGAAAGCAGCACAAAAAAATCTTCTAAACATTAAAAATATCTGAACAAAGACAAAGATCCTATTTTTAGGCAAGGCAAGTTTACAATTCTGATTTGGGAGACGGAAAAGCTTTCCTAAAAATTATTTTTATCTTTTTGTATAATTTTACACAATCTAGGCCATTACAATTGAATGCCTAATATGTATGTCAAAGTTGAATTTTAAAGATATAGTAAATTCTTTTTTATTTTTAATAATTACCTTTCATACGTTTAAACTGTAGCATTTAACTCAAGATGAAACCCCTTTTGAAAGAAGCTGTAGATTTTTGTCCAGTTCAAAGATTGGAGCACAGATTTTTAACAAACACAGTGAAAGTGATGGTATTTGTGAAATACTGAACTATAAGGTCAAAACAGTGATACATCAGTAAACAGCCTTCTCTAAGGTGCCAGTGGTCTACAGAACAGCCATCTCCTGCAGCTACGCCCGCCCCCCCTCCTGGGCTCTGCTGTCACTCATCTTAGGGCCCGTATGGGGGACCTCACAGCTCCTTTTAAAGTGCATTTACAACACTTTATATCCCAGCTTATTCTTAGCACCGGATCTCGAATCAAGAGAGAGATTCCAGTGCGCGCTTTCCGGATATATTGCACAGCCTGCATTTCAACACTTCTGTGGGAAACGCTGATTATGAAATTTCAAGAGGATATGACTATTTATAAAGAGCTTCTCTCTCCAGAAATGGTTTTACACTTTAGAGATGGTACCCACTTCCCTGGCAATACATGAGACATCATGAAACACAATAAAGTTTTGGGCGGTCAGGCACTCAAAAAGTGACGGCCATGGGCACAGGGCTGGGTGGGCCATGTGACAGGGCTGTCACCATGCACTAAACAAACCCCATGACACAGAGACGGTTGTTCAAACTCATTACTAAGCAGTGAAAAGCACCAGGCAAAACAGTGCTTATGAGATGTGAATTCAGAGGGCAAGGGCCTCGCGCCATCCTGACAAGTTCCCTCATCTAAGGGTGTTCTGCCATGATCTTCTAAGCAGTGGTGACTGTCCTCCTGCACACCAAGTCCTGATGCGAGAGACCAGGCTGACTGAAAGATAATGACAACAAACCAGTTTGCCCCGAGAGAACTGGCTTTACAATTTCAGAAACATATTTCCGAGCAGTCACAAATCAAGCGGGGAGTTCGAGGGACAAGAAACACACCAGGGAGCAGCCGGGCCCCACGATGTTAAATGCTCCCCTCTCCCAATGGCATTCTTCGTCATAACGAGAGACAACAGCAAGATGATGCAGTCGGAAAAGTCACAGATGTCACGGTGGTGTGGAATAGTCGCCTGTCTTCCCTTGAACAGGGCAGGAGAGCCCCCTCTCTGCAGCCCACACTGCCCAACAGCACTTCAGCCAGGTTCCTCTTAGAATGAGAAGTGAACAAGTCCCCAGAGTTGGCCTCAAACAATCTAGAGAGATGATTCTATTCAAACCAGGCTGATTTCTCAATCCGAGTTACTACAAACACTGATTTTTGTAAACTGAAGTGGGGGGCGGGGGGATCCCAATAGACAATTTGCATTTGCAAGTACTGGATTACAGAGTTCATCACTATTTTCTTCAAAATGGAACCAAACCTTAGGAGTGATACCTTCGTGAGGATTATAATTCACCATCACCCTCAGTCAGATTTTGTTCTTTCCATTTTTACCATTTCAGATTTTTCAATATTTCCCATCACAAACCACTGAAAATGACCATTTATGGTTATTCCACTGATTTCCGTGAGAGCTACATGGTTTTGACCAAGAGCCCAAGTACCATTTGAAAAGTCTGAGTCTAAAAACCTTCAGTGTTTTAAACACTGGGTTAGAAAAACGATAATGACGACTTGTAACTACCTAGTATATGTGCTTTACGTTGTCTTTTCAAAATGACAGTATGAATCACTGTCCATAAAACCAAAATAGTTAATATACATTTTTTCTGGCACTTTCTAGAAATTAGGCGTTCAACGTAAAACATGTTATAAATTTATATAACAAAAATAAATGTGTACATTTTAATCTCAGCTAGAGTACCTTAGGGCAGCAGTTGACTTCGGGGTCCACGCTGCTGGTGTGGCGCACAGATCATCGAAACGCGTGCTCAGGTCCGCAGCCCTTTGGCGGCGGCCGGCACGGGCCGCCCAGACGTTCTGGGGGAATGGGCTCTGGGCTCAAACAAGTACAGAAGTACCACAGCGTTCACCGCAAATACTGCAAAGGTTCTGGAGTTTCCAATACGGGGGGCAGAAACGTTTTGGCTAGAAAAATAAAATAAAGCATCTAAAAATGACTTCACGTCCTTTGGGAGAAGCTGCTGACGTGGCGTGCCCGGATCAGAAGGCACGAAGACCCAAGACCCTCGTGGGGTGCCCCCAGGAGACGGTGGGCGAGCTAACAGTACCAGCAGCCGCGGATTCTCACCATCTGAAAACACCTGTGTTGAAGGCAAAGGCCAAGCCCTGTGGGCGAATTTCCTTGGAAGGAACCAGTAGAAACGGAGATGTCAAGGGTCAGGAGCAGACAGCCACAGGGAAGGGAGGAAGGACAGTGGCTCTTCCGAAGGGCAGTATTTAGGCAGGTGGAGTGGAGGCTCCTCCTCTGACAGCGGGGACCCGTCCCGAGGACATGGGGACACAGGGACATGGGGACGTGTGCTTGGGTGTGGTAGTGCCCGGCAGGCAGGGCACACAGGGCTCAGCCAGGTTTGCCCCTTTCAGTTTCCAGAGTTGAGGAACCATCCCGGCGCCTTTGCTGCCCTCTGCCACTGAAGCAGAATGTGGCATGGAGGGGACAGCATCCCTTGTCTTCTTGTCCCCAAGTGGCTGGTCCTAGGCTGTCGGGGACTGTCTTGTGGGCTGCTAGAGCCTGGTGACATCTCTGCACTGCTGCAAGTCCCCAATGCTCTCATAGTCATTCTCCTTTGGGAAGGGGCCATGGTGGCCATTGGTCCCCAGGGTGGTCTTTTCATCCTCTCTGCTCAGAGACTGGATGGCCTCGTAGTCGGGCTCGGGCTCCTCCCGGGGTCTCCCTGCCGGTGTGAGCGTGCTGCTGTTGTTGGGAGTCCTCTCGAAGTCTTTAACAGTCGCATAGAGGTCATTACAGGAGGATGGGGACCTCCGAGCAGCTCCTGGGCTGGAGGTGCCGCTGGACTCGGGTGCTTTGAGCAAATGTCCTGATTTATTCACGGACTGTCCAGGTTTATTTACAGACGAGTACATGGCCGAGATCTAGAAAACAAAGGGTGAATCCGATAAAAATGCTTCAAGCTTAATCTCCCTCCCCCCTTTAGTGACAAGCTAGATACTTAGCACTACAGTGTGGGTGTGTCCCTTTAAGAATTTGGTCCTGATTCCCACCCCCCAGCTTACTGAGATATAAATGACGTACAACATATTTAAGTTTAATGTATACAACATGATCATTTGATACACATCTATGTTGTGAAATGATTACTACAATAAGGTTACTTAATACCTCCATTACCATGTTACCATTTTTTGGGTGTGGTGGTAACATTTAAACTCTATTCTCTGAACAATTATGAGTATATACTATAGTACAATATCATTAACTCTAGTCCCACGTTGGACAAGAGCTCCCCAGAACTTGTTCGTCTTATAGTTGGAAGTTTGTACCCTTTGACCAACATCTCCCTATCCCCCTCACCACCCCCAGCCCCTGGCCAGCACCAGTCTGCTTGCTATGTCTATGATATCAGCTCTTTTTTAGATTCCACATATATTTGAGAGCATAAAGCATCTGCCTTTCACTTCGCTGAATGCCCTGAAGGTCACAAGTGGCAGGACTTCCTTCTTTTATAGCTAAGCAATATCCCATTGTATATGCATATTTAAATATTTCACATATAAATTTTGCATATATATAAAATCACATTTTCTTTATCCATTCGTCCGTCGACACTGAGGTTGCTTCCAAGTCATGGCTGTGTGACTAGTGCATTAATGCATATGGGGGGGGGGTAGGTGTCTCTTTGAGACAGTGATAAATGTCCAGAAGTGGGTCCTTTACTGCCCGTACTAATCCTGGAGTACATTACTAGAGAACAATGATATAGAGCATCTCCAATTCTGTGAGCGGACCAGTCACGTTAGCACAATTCCATGAAAACCCAGTTCTCTCTGGACTGCTGAGGGCATGAGAGTGGGCGGGCGGGCAGCTCAAGGCCCCCAGGACTGACCATAGCACCGTGTGTTTTATTTCATTCCTATATCAGAAGGATATCTCCCCTGAAAAAGGGCTCTACAGCTTTACAAAAAAAGGCAGAAAACGTGTTAGACCAGTGATTCTCACACTGTGGGCTTCGAACCAGCAGCCGCAGGGTCTGGATACTCATGAGAAAGGCAAACTGTGACCCCAGAAGCACCGAGGCAGGAACTGTGGGCCTGGACCTGGAGTCTGTGGCCCACTGAAGTGAGAACCACTGACGTAGACCTTGACACACTTCCCTGCATTGACACGCGCAGAAGCGGAGTCCTGGGCTCTGCTGGGCAGTACACATGTATTTGTAACAGGATGATCTACTACTTTTGATTTCATGGCATGCTGTTGGCTAGGTAAACACTGACAGACAGGGTTAAGTTTCTTCAGTGGGAATATTCATTCTTATTTGCAACCAGCCGACTCAGAAACAACACTGGACACAATCAATAACGGGAATGCTCTCTCCTATTCGAGGAGTAGCTGCTCTCCAAGTACAACTGCTCAGTTCACTGATCCATAGTCTCTAATATCGAGAGTGATGTGATTTTCACTGGTGATGGGAGAGGAGATGTACAGATGAAGAGATTGTCTGGGGGTATTATTTCATTGTTAGAAATTGTGGTCGGAAATAAGTACACATACCCTCCATTACCTGTACTTAGGTTGGCCACAGTGACTGATTTATCCAAACACCCAGGAAAGAAACGAACATACTTCCTGACAGATGCTCAGCTTTGCGAGTGCGGAGAGCGCTGTCCCTGCTTCCACAGTGCCCACAGGCTGTGGATGAAGCGCCAGCTGGCCTCACAGGCTTCCCGAGACCGGCCTGCCTCGTGCTAGCTGGTCATCAGCATGAGGAGGGCTGGCCACAGGCTGGGGCTCACCGCTGCAGGTCTGGACAACCCAAAGGGTTAGGCACAGGAATAATCTCTGGGAAAGTCTGGCCACGGTGATCTGACCCTTCTGATGACTATTTTCAATGAACATTCTCACCTTAAAGGTTTTAATGGAAAAATGACCCTCAAAGACATAACTTCTTTGAATTTAGGAAGAAGAAAAAAAATTGTCTGCTTTTCCTAGTGAAGTGCAAACATACGGAACTCTATCCAGAAAGTAGTCCAAGCCAGAATGTGGACAGATTATAAAGGGGTAAATCGTGGATGCCAGTGACGAGGGAGCCAGCCACGCTCACCTTCAGGGGTCACATCAGGACAGACACACCTTTACCTGCATTGTAAAGGGGAGAGCTGGCCCCTCACCACTGGTTCTCTTTCTTTCCCCAAATTCCTTCCCCGTGGAAGAAACACTCTTTCTTAAAAAAATTACAGGCTCTTCCATTAACTTGCAACTTAATGTTATCTCTGGCATGAACCTGACATGCAGAGGGTGTCACTGTAAATTTTCTTATAGAAGTTTCTCATGTCTCCTAATACTCCTTGTGAATATTTGTCTTCTGTGACTATGGTTTCTATTTTGTATACTAGGTTTCTCTTCAAGCCCTTAGCTTTGAATTTTTTCTCTTTAAAATTTATCTAGCTTTGTAAATTTTCTCTTTAAAATATTTCATTTTTATTACTCAGTCTATAAATTATGTTCTCATAAATTACTCTCTTCCTAGTTCCCATTTCTCTGCTTTTGATAATCAACTTTTCCCTGTCCTTCTGTTAAGTTGGGGCAATAGTACTTCAAAGCCAGGTCTCAATTTGTCTGGACTAACATTACACAGATACAGAAATACATAATTTCCACATTTATTTTTCTTAAATCTTCTTCCTTCCATGAATATATATGAATCACAGTTCTTTATTTCATATTAAAAATGCATCAGTATAACTAGGTCCTATTTTCAAAGGCCACAACAAATGTAAGCTAAGAAGAAAAGTAATTTAAAATTTTACATGGTCTTGGTTTAATTTACATAGGATTCGTTTCCAGGTCTCATATATATTCTATTTCTTGTCCCCAAAGGGGTGGCTCTGGCAGTGGGAAGATGCTGGAGGAAGGCCAGGGGGCCGCCTTGGGCCCAGGCGGGAGGGTGCTGTGGGATGGGTCACTGGAGGTGGAATGGAAGGGACCTGGCTACTGGCTGCATCTGAGGACTGTGAGGAAAGGTGTCAAGGATGACTCCCAGGGCTGTGGCTAGATGGCAGGTCCATTCCAGGGGAGGAGCCCTGGAGGGTGGGTGATGTCCCCTCGGCAAGCACTTCTGCTCCTGGAACTTTCCCTGTGGGGCTGCTGTGCCTCCAGGTTTCCAGCCTCCACTCAGAGCCCACATAGGGGGCGCTGTCCTCATCACTTCTGTGCAGGCACAAACTTAACTGTGCCGGGCTTTCGGATAGCAGCTACTTGCAGCGAGATCCGTGAAGGCACCCAGCGCTCTGTCTGAGCCTAGCCTGACATAAAAGCATACGTACTGGCTTGTCCAGCATTCACGCTCCCCTGAAGCGTAGCCAGAGATTCCTCAGCCCCAGTGCTGGGAGAACCTGCAATCCGCTCTCTGTCTGGCCCGCCCAGCCTGGAACTGCACCTCCTGAAGTTCCCTGCTCTCTGCCTCCAGCATCCCTCACTGAGAGGGGCTGCCTCAGTCTCCCCGGCCGGGTCAAGTCCCCTCCCCTTTCCCCCCATACTCCTGTTCCAACTTCCTGTGTTTTCCAACCCACGATGACCTTCCTCCTTACGTGGACTTCCGGACTGCTGACAAAACTCCCATACCTACCTTCCTCTCTTCTCATTCCTCTTTCCTCCCATCCCCCCTCGATTTTCCTGATCCTTCTTTCCTAGTTGGCTTCCTTTCCTTAGCTGACCTGCCCATCCCATCTGCCAGCCACTCCATCTGAGCCATTGCAGAGCCCGCACCCGGGCCCTGAGCTCCAGACTCGCTTCAGAGCGTCAGAAAAGCATTTCAGCTTTCAGACAAAGGGTCCGTGACAGCGCCGGTGTTCACGGAGGGACGGTCTGGGCCTGATCACAGGCGCTTTCTGGTGATTAGAAAAGCTGCGAGACTCACCTCTTCCTCTGTGAGGGTCGGGTCTTCCTCTCGGGACTTGTACGACAGGGAACTAAACCTCTGTTAGGAAACAGAAAGCGGGGAAGGTGGTGTGACGTCAATATCCCGACTTTCCTTTGTGTGTGTTTTGATACATCCATCTATAAATGTTTTCAAATGAGTTTTAGGACATAGATGATTTTCTACAATGAAATTATGTAAAGCACCAGAGGAATAAACACGTTGAAAATCTACTGTGTGATGTTTTTGGATATCCAGTCGTAGCAGAGACATTTCTTCCAATTTTTATTTGATTCTGAACATACAAATAAGTCAAAGAGACTACTGTTTCAGTTCCTAATTGTCACTGAAGGATTGATCATCAATGAAGAATCGATAATAATAATGAAGAAAACAACACTGTGTTTCTTTATGGAATTTTGTATTTCTACAGTTTGCATGAGTCATCAGAAGGAGTCTTAAGTTATCGGGAAACTTTTTATAGCTAATGGAGAAGTCAGTGCACATTGGGTGGTCTGCTCCCTGCCTCCTTTCTCAGTGACTCTGGCCCCTGGTTCAGATTCTCTCTCTCACACATCTTCTATCTAAATCAAATTTTTCCTTTCAATAAACATGAGTCCTTTGAAACCCAGCCCTTTAGTTCCCTGACCTCCCCGCACTGCCCTCCTCCACCTGACCTCACTGCTCATCTCCTGGACACAGACCAGACCTTCTCGTACCCTCAACCACAGCCCACAGCCACCCCACCATCCCAACTCCTCGCACCCCCTGCAGACCAGCACTCAACACTCAAGCTCACGCCTTCCAGAGCCCAGTTCCAACAGCCCTTCAGTGCTGGCTGTTGGCTCCAACCCCTCTCTCAATGTCTGCTTCTCCTGGTAACTCTCCTCTCTGCTCTGTGGAGCTTGGCCTCCGGAGTCAGCATCATCGTCACACTGCAAATGCTTAGCCCTTCCTGGTCACCGGTGAACGCAACCCTCACGGACAAAAGCTTACACTGCCCTGGCCAGTTAGGCTCAGCGGTTAGAGCGTCGGCCCACGGACCAGAGAGGCCCAGGTTCGGTTCCTGCTAAGGGCACGTACCTCGGTTGCAGTTTGTCCCCGGCCCTGGTTGGGGTCATGTGGGTGGCAGCCAGTCAGTGTGTCTCTTTCACATTGATGTTTTTCTCTCTCTTTATCCCCCTCTCTCCCTCCCGCTCTATCTGAAGATAAATGCAAAAATGTCCTCGGGTGAGGATTAAAAAAAAAAAAAAAAAAGCTTACACTGCTTTAGGCAGCACAACTTGACATTCGTTTTATTCTCTTTGGGTATACGAAGGGCAGAACATTAGACTGTGTTTTTGTATTTTACAACTATGTTCACTTCCGTTGGTGCTCTCGACAGCTGACCTCATGGATAATAAGAGAAGTGGAGATATCACAAAGAATGAGTTACTTGCTGTAACCTATAGAACCATAGCCAGGGTTCACTTCTGACCACGAACTCCGGACGGTTTTAAAGGCTACTATTGACTCACTAACCCCGACTTGGCCTTCCTACCCAAACCTGAGACGCAACCTTGCTTTTCTGTGTAGAAGATAGAAATGAGATATTAGCTCCCTAAAGAAGACTGAGCCTAGCTAAATCCCGAGGAAATCGGGGCAGCCGGAGAGTTCCCAGCTGCCGCGGCTCACACCTCGAGTCATCGGCACACGGGAGGCTGGCGGTCGGAGCGCTTTAGAGCTTTGTTGACTATCTAAACTGGTCGTACAGGTTATTGTTTAGAAACTGCCACAAAATAAAATCTCTTACTCAATTTATATAGAAGTACACAATTAATCAGACACAACCACCTGTGAGTCGGTGTCCTCGTACCCATTCCCTGCTTTGATGTCTGGGACCTGGAGAGGATGGAGGTCACCTCGCTGCTGGAGGTGACGGCAAACGGAAGACACTACGTAAGTGGCTGAGAGTCTGGTCTCTCCACTTAACTCTTCAGAAGGAAGAAAACAGCACTTGGCCCCAACTCGACATGATGTGGAAACTGGCAGGTATTCAGGTAAGGTGCCAAGAGAGAAATATTTTATAAACATGAGCGTTCAGTCTCTCACTGCTTGGAGGGAAAAGGCCCAACACAGCTTATACCAAAGTGTGGATGACCCCCGACACGGCACCAGGAGGGGCCCTGGGACTCGCTCGGCTCCTGTCCGGGGCCGGCAGGGCTCACCTTGTTGGTGTCACCGGTCCCCTCGGGGGCGCCTTCCTCTCCTGCCTTCCTGCCTTCCTTCTGCGGCAGGTTCTCGTTCTCATCCAGAAGCTTAATGGGCACGGGCGGTGGGGCCTCCTCCTCCGGGTCACGGGACGGTCCCAGAACACTGTCCGCATTCACACTTTGCCGACACTTCTTGTTCCTGTCCACGGAGGCATACTCGGCGAAGTCGGCTTTGCCCTCGGCCTGGGGCGCCGGGAGCTCCTTCAGAGCGGACGCCGCCTTGGCCCGGCTGCTGGGGCCTCTGCCAGGGGCTGTGGCCGCGGCCACCTCCTTGATCTCCTTCACGGTTTCGTACAAGCAGTCCTCCACCATGTTCTCCTGGGACGAGCTGTCTTTGAGCACTTCGTAGGGCCCTTCTGCCCCCACCCCCTGGTCCCCGTCCACGCCTCTGGCACTGACCAGCGTGTCCACGGGGCTGTCGGGGGGGATTCTGGGCAGTTCCCGGCTCTGGTGACACTTTGGCTTCCCCGTGCTGTCCTGGGAGTCCAGCAGGTCGGAGGCCGAGGTCAGGACCTCCTCGTAGTGCTGCATGCAGGCCACGGCGCTGTCTTCTGAGACAACTAGAGCAGGAGTGAGGAAGGAAGACAACCCCGACACAGTTAGTACAGGGAGTTGGACAACGCATGGTGTCAACGAGCTTATTTGTGTCTGCAAGTTACAGACGTTCTGATTGCCAGTCAACGGTCTTAGTCAACCGCGTCTTCCCAACACGATGTTCAGGTTGTCTGGGCGACACCGTTGGTCCCCAGGTACTTTCACTGCCTGCTGTTGCTCCCGAGGGGACCCTGCGGGCAGAGGTGCCCTGTGACCAGAGGACGGTGATAGTCATGGGGCCACACTTGAAAGGCTGGGCGCCCAAAGGGGGCATGTCTGGTGGCCACTCTCTCTGGCCCTACTGGCCTCCCCCTAGTGGAGGGGATACTTGGTGGCCCCCTCTTTCAAAGGTTTTTGCTTGGCAGATGCCATGGGAACAATGCGGCAAAAATGTGCCCTAAACCCATGTCTCAAAGAGAGCTTTAAAGCCTTTCCATCACCCCGAGCCCCCACTTCCACCTCAAATGAGAAAACCCAAATGTGAGATCCTCCTGCAGCCACAGAAATGCCAGGTGTTCTGAGAGTCCGCTGTGTGCCAGGAAGGCGGGCGGCTGGAGGCCCGTCCCTCAGCAGGGTCCCGCCCTCCTGGTGCCGACCCAGCGGGAAGGTCACCAAACGGTGTCTCCACGACACATTCTTGATACACAGGTATGACAAGTGTGAGGGTACATCAGTGTAAATGCAAGCTTAAATATGTATGCATACCTCATACATGTATTTACCTGTGTGCTAACATATTCCTTGATAAATGTGATGATACAGTATTTATATATGTGCATGTGTGTTTATAGCATAATTTTTAGCTCCCCTTTTTACTGACTCTCTAGCTGGGGCCCAGGGAGTGTCTAACACATGGCAGGCACCATATGTTTTTGCCTGAAAAACTAAATGAGAGAATGAATGAATACAGTGCTCTTGCCTTGAGAAAGGACAAAACTGTGTCTCCGTTTGGGGAGATCAGAAACAGTGTCCCAAAGGGGCATGTGGGGAACATGATGATGGACCCCAACCCTTCTGAACCCCCCGACCTGTGTCTAAACACTAAGTCATCACAGGGGAGCTTTGCCGTCTGGGTGTAGGCGCTGCGTCACGGTGGACAGACCACGGCCCTGGAGTGTGGAGACCTGAGTTTCCTCCTCAGTGACGTGCTCACAGGACAACCTCCCAGCTCGGTGGATGCCTCTGTACACTGGGACGTGTGAAACGTAGGTGCTCCTTTTGTCTGGGGAGCAGCCTGTGGGTGGGACAGCCAGCTGGCAGTGGTCCCAAGGGTGCGCCCGAGGCTCAGACTGCCGGGTTCAAACCCAGCCCCTCGGTGCACTGGCTGTGATCTCAGGTAAATGACTAACCTCTGTGTGGCAGGCAGAGCAATGGCCCCCAAAGGGTCCACGTCCCAACCCCTGGAGCCCGTGAGTGTGCAATGTTTTGGGGCACGAGAGGAACGAAGGACCCAGACGAAGTATCAGCTGAGCTGAGCTGGACAGAGCAGCCTGGGGTACCTACCCAGCTGGGCGGGTGACATTCCCAGGTGGGTGGTGTCATTACGAGGGTCCCTAAGTGAGAGACGGAGGAGTGGAGGAAAAGGGAGAGCAGGGAAGAGCAATGCCAGGCCCCGGAAGCTGGATCAGGCAAGGAGACAGGTCTCCCCAGCGCCTCCGAGTTCCGAGCTTAATAAATCACATCATTTATGTTGTTCTGAGGAGCTGAGTTTGTGGCAACCTGTAGCAGCCACGAGCCACCGTTCCACGCCACAGACTGTGGGCAGTAATCATACTGACTTGAACACTTACCTTGCAGGAAGCAGGAAGATCACTGTTAGTAACAGCAACCTTACAGGGGGGTTGTTAGGATACAGGAGTCAGCAATGCCACACACAAGCCAATCAAGACACCCGAGCTTTTCATCCACATGGGACTCCGTTTGCTAAAACTGGTGCAGAAAGTGAACAAGAACACACTTCCTAGTCTCTGAGCTACACTCCTGGAGACCTAGACCCTCCGTAGGGGACGAGTTCTGCGTGGACAGCCAGTGCTTTTGCAGGACTTACTGTCTCCGTTGGTGAGTGCACCATTCTGGTCGCTGCTGGCGGGGGCGTCCGTGGCCAGGCTGGTCACCGACCGGCTGAACATCTCCTTGTCCGAAGGCTGCAAGAGAGACGCCGCAGAGTCAGCGCTCGAGGGGCGTGCCTGTGCCTTTTTCTAAAAACTGAAGCTGCAACTAAAACCCACAGCCCCTGCTTCAGTTTAAAGGAAGAGAAATGAAATACACTTCAGGTACTCAGTGTACTCGTCACATTTCAAGTGCTTTGTGGCCACGTGTAGCGAGTGGCTCCCGTGTCACACAGATCAGATACAGGACATCGTCCCGGTGGGAAGGTCTGTGGCCAAGGCTGGCCCAGCATCTTCAGGGCACTGGGGATCTGTGAGGGCCCAGGCGAGGAGGGGACCAGAAGCCCCGCGCTGCTCATCACAGCCTCATCCTTGGGCCCCAGGTGCTACGAGACACTATTCTTAAAGGTGAGCCACGCGTGCAAAACATGGGAAAGCACCACCCACTGTCACCTAATCTGTCAACAACAGATAACGTCATTGACTTCTGAGGCTACATCAGAACCAGCCAGTCTCTGCTTCAAGGTTCACAAAACAGACGTGAAAAAGCAGGTCCGTAAACCTTTCTGCAACCACAAACTCAGGGCACCTGGAGGGAAGAACGGCCTTGGAAACAAAAAGGGTTTCTGCTGGGCTCGGATGTTTAGGTGCCAGGCCAAGCAAGGGCTATGGGTGGTCAGCAAGTTGGTAATTCACGAATTTCTGATACTTGGCTGGTCCCACGGGGCAGCCTGAGCCACCGCTCACAGGCCTGTCCCCACCCGTCTCGAGGAATGCGTGGCCTGCAGGCCCAGGAGGCCACCCTGGACTCACTCCGGGTCCCCCATGGAGAGTGCTGATGTAAAGAGCCCTGGGGGCCCAGCCCACTGGCCTCTTACATTCTGACTCTGGATTGGAGCCACCTAACAGTAGAGAGCGAACAGCTCACGCTGCATCGTGATCCAAAAGCTCATTCAGTGAGGGGTGCCTAGGAGACGGGTCACTGTGTTAGGTGGCCAGGAACTCAGGAAACAAATGCTAATATCCTGGAAGGAATGTAATACCTGGGCAGGTGTCAGGTGTGAGGGAAGAAGCGAGCCTCCCAGGTAACAGTCTATCCTGGCTGAATTACCGTAGCCTGGGCTCCCGCCACCATCTCTACTCTTAGCTTCTAGGAGAGCCAGACAACTGGAGATTGGGGGACGGGTGTGAGGCAAAGGGTGAGGGAGTGGAGTTTTGAATCCAGGACAGCAGCAGGTGCACCTGAGCAGAAGGGGAGGAAACCTAGGGGCTCCCAGGAGGACAGGGTCCTGGTAGTTTCCTTTCTGCTTGGGAACACTTGCTGGGCAGTGTGACCGAGCCTGGAGACGCCTCGTGGGTGAGCTGAGTCTGCCTGCTGTCTGCAGGCTTCATGCCCCGTCCCCACACGGGCTGCCTCTGCACGTGTTGCCTGACCGTGAGCGATCACGTCAGGGACAGGAGGCATGCTCTCTGCTTCAGCACCGTGTGGGTCTCAGGCAGGACCCTGATGGAGCGAGCCCTGCAAACCCCAGGTTGGCCCACCCCCAGATGCTGGAATGATTCAGCAGATCAAGAGCATGCACCTGAGTGGACACACAAGGCAGGACCAGGACAAGGGACCAGACCCCTCAGGCTGCTCAGGTGGCTCCTCACCAGGCGGACCTGAGACACCCTCAGGGCTGGTCAGGACCCAGAAGACACCGAGGGCTGCAGAAAACCCAGTGAGGCCAGGACACAGTGAAAGCCTGCTCCCAGGCTCTGGTTAGCTTGATGGTCAGCTGTTATGGGGTGAATTGTACCCTCCCCAAATTCCTGTGCTGAAGTCCCAGCCCCCGATATCTTAGGACATGACCTTATTTGGAAGCAGGGTCATTGCAGATGAAACCAGCTAAAATGAGGTCATACTGGAGTCCTTGTAAAAAGGGGGAACTTGGACAGAGACGGCGCACATGGCATGGAGAATACCATGTGACGATGGAGGCACTCAGGACACCAAAGATGACCAGCAAGTCACCAGAAGCTGGGAGAGATGCCTGGAAAAGATGTGCCCCCTGAACCAACCCTGCGGACACCTTGATCTCTGATTTCCAGCCTCCAGAGCTGTGAGACCATACATTTGATATTTAAGCTGCTCAGTTTGTGGTCCTTTGTTACGACAGCCCTAGTGAATGAATATGCAGGCTGGAGCTGGGCAGATGCAACGAAGAGACACCCCTGCTGTAGGCTGATCTTCCTGGCACCTGCACGATTGCACCCATGCCAGAAACCCTCCCAGCACCCCGGCTGCTTGCACAGGCCTCCAGCCTCAGTGAGTCTGCAGCTGCAGGAAGGACACAGCCAGGCAGCTGTGAACTCAGGCTGAGCTCTTTCTGGAAGGGACCCGTAAACTTGTGGGAACATACACACGCAGATGCACATGCACACATGCACACACGTGCACACATGCAGACAGGCACACACATTCATGTGCACACCGCGTAGACGTGCACACACATGCAGACACACATGCAGACACACACATAGACACACACACATGCACACGCACACACACATACAGACATGCACACGTGGGCACATGGGCTCACCACGTTCATCAGGTTCTCGTGGTCTCCGCTGTACTGTCTCGGCTTCTTTTCTCTGAAATGGAAAGTAAGACGTCCCTGTGATATCAAATGTGCCATCTAAAACATACACTCCCCTTTCCTATTCTACTGTTTATTAACATTTACATCTCTTTAAGAATCAAGTTTGTTTGCCAAGGAAGCAAAGGCCCGACAGGCCCTCACCACTCCTTGGCATTTGGGAGGGTCTGAAGGGTTTGAGTCACAGCAGGGACCTGGCACCTCCTCCTCTCCCCTTCCTCCAGGGTAGAAATGACAGGTTCTCAACAATGGGACCAAGGCAGGGTGTTGAGTAGAAATTGACCATATCTAGAATACTGGGAGAACAATGCCCTTTTTTTTTTTTAAAAAAAAAGAAGGAAAATCCAAACATCTCTTCTGTTTTCTCAACTTGGAGACTTTGCGAAGTCACACTGCAATGGGACTCAGAAAATAATCAAACGAAATACAAATTTTGGCACGTCAGGAAGGGTGCATGCTCTTCGGATGAGTCATATGTATTTCCAGCCTGTGGAAAAGTCCGTGAAGTAAAAATAGAATTTATTTTTACTCAGGACAGTCCAAAGAAAGCCATCAGTTCCAGAGTGTGTTTTCCAGGGATGTGTAATGCAACAGCGCCACCTAGTGGGAGACTCAACAACTACAGAGGCCGGTCCTCTCAGGTCCCGGGAACACACTGTCCAGCCTGCAGCCTGGGTCCTACCTGGGCAGGCAAGAGGGGGATCTTGGGTTCAGAGAGTCCAGCTTTCCCCCTCTTGACAGAGACATTAGGGTAGGAAGCCATGTCCAGACTCTTGAATGACACGTGAGTTTCTTCTGAGGTTACTGGAAGGAGCTGGAGGGGCCTGCAATTGCTCCCAGCAGGAGCCCCACATATGGAGACAGTGTCTGAACACCCTGAAAATTACTCCTGGTTGGAAGAACCCTGCTTCTCTCTGACCAAAGATTTCTTTTTGGGGTACAGATGTTGTATATGAGCGACACATAGAGGGAGAGAGAGAATGAGAGGGAGAGAGAATTCTAGAAAAAGACAAGATGATTATTTTATAAACAGCATGTTTCTCTTATAGGAAAACTAATCTGTTTCTTAAGAAACTGCAGTTCAATATTACAAATTCCATAATACAATGGCCCCTCCGAAGCCAGGCACATGCACGTCCCCAGGATCTCTCAAGCAGAAGCCAAGCGCCCCTCTTCAGCCCACCGGGATTCCAAATGTCCACAGAAAGGACAGTGGAAGCTGACCAGTGCTCAAGAGAAAAGCAAGAAACTTCAGTCTGGGAAGTTTCATCTCGAGGGCTCTTCCCGTTGCTCCCTGGCAAAATCAAATATGGGTTTTCCCTCAATTAACAGAACAGGGTTGGGGCCCTTGGCAGTGGAGAAGTTAGTTAATCTGAACGCACGCGCTTCTGTGACCATCTATGCAGTGGGAGTCTGTGTACCACAGGCTTTTCTATAAAGAGTCTGCTGGGGGCGAGAGTGTGTCGCTTTAATATTCCAGCAGACACATGTCGTCAGTTCTCACCTGTCACAGCTGGAGCACAGAAAGATGAGGAAGGTGATGAGGAAGAAAGTGGCAGCAGCTGCCAAACTTCCCCACAGGACGATCTGCATGTGCCCACTGCCCAGCAGGCTCCCGGAGGGTCCCATGGTGGGAGCACAGGGGTGGCAACGGCTGGTGGTAAGTCAGTCCTTCAGAGCTGGTGACATCAGGGCCAAGGGCTGCGTCCACCTGCAGAGAGACCAACCTGTTTGAAACAATGTCTCAGGTGACAAAGAGCCAGCATCTCGTAATGAATCCTGTTGGGAGGAAGGCTTTGCAGAGCCAGGGAGTTGCTCTGGACTTGACTGGATCTTTATTCCCTCGCTGTCCAAGCCTTTGTCTCCTCACCTAAAAATGTAAACTGGGAATGTCCAGGTGCCTGCACAGGTGTGAGGTGGTGGGTGTCTGATCATTCTGGTATGTTTGCAGATAGATTCCTTAATGCCTTAAAATAAAGCAGGGCTCCAGGTACCCCACAGCAAACACATACATGTGTATTTGGACTCTTTCCCCCAGACAGTGTAAAGCATTTCTTGTACAGTTTTCACCAACATGAAGTTTGCATCCTCCCCACCTGTCTCCCTGGATCCCCGAACCTGCTTTTCTTCCAGAAGGTTTAAGGTCAGTGCAATGAATGAAATAGGATGTCTTTACAGTCACCTCGCAAAGAGTTGTCTACTCTGAGTGTGTGGTTTATTTTCAGGGCCAGCTTTCACTATGCTTCTGTGAACACTCCATAAGCACTCTTTCAGGTGAATGGGAGAAAGTCTGTGCTGAGAAACGTCACCAGCAGCAGACAAGAATTTATGAACAACGACCAATGAAGCATAAGAGCTGCACTGAGTGCATTTTAGCACCTGGCTCGTGCCCAGCCTCCGCTAACCGCTTTCTTCATTTCACCGCCGCCCCAGCCTGTGGAGAAGCACCCACTGCTGACCCCCGTTTTTCAGATGAGGAAGTTGAATAGCAAAGACGTTGAGTAAGTTCCCCCCAGGGTGTCACAGGTGCTGAGTGGCACGTGAGGATGAGTCCAGGTCTCTGACGTTGTGGTCTCTGCCCCTAGAGGGCGCTCTGCTCCCTTCCAGCCACTTTGCTTCTAAGGGCACAGGGTCAGATGAGTTTTCCCAACTATTTTAAGTTACAGATTTGGAAAAATAGAGTCGTATAATCAAATGAATGATGATCTCTCACTAGAGAGGTCTTATTTAGAGAATATATGCTTTGCTCAATTCTAGAACACTCTAACTTACAAGGAACAGCCTCTAACTCCATCTCAAGTTTCAGGAATAAGGTAAGCAGATACATATTTTTGTCTTATAATGGCGAGTCAAAACTCAAAAAAGTTATATTCTGGAAAAAGCCTGTCTATGTTTCCATGCTCGCTTGCTTTGCTGGAGCGCTGTCCCATGTTCCGCCATCCGGGCGACCCCATCCAGCCCGCACCTGTGGCTCATGCAGCAGGAGAGCTCAGAGACATGGGGGGATTGAAGCCGTTTCCACAAAGGTGGTTCAATGGGACCAAATTCTCTCCAGGTGAACTAGTTCTCATATGTTTGAATATTTAAGGTTGAGGAATAATAACAAAAACTGGAGAAAAAGGGGGAAAAAAGCGGAATATACCTGCAATGTACACAGAATTCTAGAACACAAAGTGACTGTTTTCCTCAGCCCTTGAATCAACAGGAACACTTGTGACGCTCTCTAAATACATCAATGTACAACTTTCTGTTTAGTAGACATGGTGATCATCCCATGGTGATTTGTAAATACTCTGTGCACAGTCACTGGTGGCCACAGTGCCCTGGCTCGTCTGCCCTGGGCAGCGCTAACTGAATGACCATCAACAGCACTCCTCTTAGGGTTTGTTGAAACAATGAATCATTCACTGTAAACTCAGACTACAAACAGGCACCACGGTGAGTTATTAAAATACATTTAAGCAAGCACATGACACTGCGACCTATGGATACATGTGAGATAAAGTTTCACATCCAGGGGAGAGCACAGCACATGTGATCCATCGTGCTTGCCCCCGGCTTCCTCCTCATCCATCCACACAGCAGAGTTCATCCGTGTCTGCTGGAGAGGTGCCGGGTTCTGAGAAAATAGTTTGCTGTGTGAGTTATTCCAAAGCCAGAGATGCGCCCTGCAGCTCCTGTGGGGTTTGTAGCGCCCTTTCCATTTCCGGATGTTTCTCTTCTCTCTCTAGCTCTCTCTCCATAGGGGAGGCCGATGGAGGGTAATGAAATATGTGAGGTGCTGGCCGATCTGCACAGTGTAGGGAGGAAGATGATGAAAGCTGATCAGTACGGGCTTCTGAACAAAAGCTGTAACTCAGAAAAAAAGTGTCCGAACTTCCGGCACGTTCCCCTTCAACCAGAATTGGCTGAAAAGCTACTGAAAGTATTATTTTTTTTCCAAAAGTTCTCATTGTGGACAAAAATCTCACAGTGGAAAGAATCATCACCATCTGGTACATGTTTCTGAGTTAGATACATTGTAATCTCCAAGGCCAAGGGTGCTTCCACCTCCCAGAAGCCTCTAGTGAGGCTGGACAGACCAGGAGCCACACAGTCCGGTGGGGGTGGGGCTGAGGCAGAGGCAGCTAGCTGCCCTGGGAGGGGCCCCCCACAGGTGACTTTGACCTCACAGGACACCTCCAGGGGGATTATCCCTATTTTAGAGGAAGTCTGTGCCCTGTTACTCTTCTCCCCTGGTCTCTTTTTCAGGACTTCTGTTTCTATAGTTTTGCAGTCCCTTCTTTCTATGGTCATTGCCTACTTAAATTTTGGTGGCTTACCTACAGTTGAGACAGATCTGCCCTCACCTATGTGTGTAGCTGAACTGCCCTTCCCCCATGTGTGTAGCTGGACTGACCCTCAGGTGTGTAGCTGGATGGCCCCTCTCCAGGTGTGTAGATGGACTAACCCCCAGGTGTGCAGATGGACTGACCCCCAGGTGTGCAGATGGACTAACCCCCAGGTGTGTAGATGGACTGACCTCCAGGTGTTAGCTGGACTGACCCTCAGGTGTGTAGATGGACTGACCCTCAGGTGTGCAGATGGACTGACCCCCAGGTGTGCAGATGGACTGACCCCCAGGTGTGCAGATGGACTGACCCCCAGGTGTGCAGATGGACTGACCCCCAGGTGTGCAGATGGACTGACCCCCTGGTGTGCAGATGGACTGACCCCCAGGTGTGCAGATGGACTGACCCCCAGGTGTGCAGATGGACTGACCCCCAGGTGTGCAGATGGAATGATCCCCAGGTGTGCAGAGGGACTGACCCCCAGGTGTTAGCTGGACTGACCCCCAGGTGTGCAGATGGACTGACCCCCAGGTGTGCAGATGGACTGACCCCCAGGTGTGCAGATGGACTGACCCCCAGGTGTGCAGATGGACTGACCCCCACGTGTGCAGATGGACTGATCCCCAGGTGTGCAGATGGACTGACCCCCACGTGTGCAGATGGACTCACCCCCAGGTGTGCAGATGGACTGACCCCCACGTGTACAGATGGACTGATCCCCAGGTGTGCAGATGCACATAGGTGGCTCCCATGTTCTTCCTTCTTGGTGGTGAGGACTAGAGGCCTCCTGTGAATGGTCCAGGGCTTTCCTGGAAGGACAATGGCCTTTTCCCCAGGGCTGGACCCTATGCGGTGTGTTCACTGAGATAAACAGAGTGCTCAGGGTCCTGCTTTTGGTTTATTCTGAGCAGTGCCGGGATCAGTGTCTTTCCCATGGCTGGAAGGCTTCTCTCAGGATTAGCAATAGAGGGGAAAAAAAAGAAGACAGGTGGCACAGTTTCTGTGAAGTCAAGTACCCTGATAGGGAGGGCCCACCACAGTGAGGGGTGTTCCAGACCACACACTGTGCCCTTTATCAACCTGGTGCCATGTGGAAAAGATAATCCAAGGCTGCTAAACCCGAGATACTGTTACTGCCCTGAGGACCAACCTGTTCCATGCTGATTCCTATATCACGTAAGATATTTTGCGAGTCTCCAGAATGAATCCATACCAGCAGAAATACGGGAGCAATTTGGGGTTCCCTCTCCTGATGTGTTCATGGCGATATTTCAGCCTGTATCTCTCAATCTTGTTCCTACCTGCTTCAATCCAATTGCATTCAATTACAGAATATCATCTCTTCAAAGCATAAAAAATATCCCCTTGTCAGGCCACGTGTGTAAATACGCAATGAGTTATTCAACACAGGGCAAGGGGTCCAGGCACTGTATGTACCTGCACCCACATTTATATGGAACTAATGCCCCACTCAGGTGAGGAGCAGAAGGTGGGATTATTGATGAAACAGCACATTTTGTTTTAATAGTTGTACACCAATTCTTTCTGTTTCAGAACAGACTCCATTGTCGGCTGCATTGCTGGACAATCATGACCGAGACTGTAACTTAATACGAATGTGATATTGCTGCAATACACTCTCCATTTTGGCTCTATATAATTTCAAACTACGCTGGGAATCATATGTGACCCTGAGAAAGGTAAGGCTGTAGGACTTCTGTTCGCATCCTTTCAAAAATTGGCTTGGATAATTATTTTGGACTAGAATATTGGGGAAGAAATTATTTTGCTCCATAATCTCTTATTCTTTCACACCCATTCATTTCATGACTTCAGTCAAGATGTGGTTCAATCAGTAGAAAAGCCGATGGTCTTTGACTTGACGGGCAGCTACATTTCAGCCACAAGGTGGCAGTATAAACGCCGGCCTGGGCCCTGATCCCCAGGCTCTTCCAGGGACAGCTGTTCTGGCTGCCTGAGTGCTCTATGCCTGTCATTTTAATTGTCTCCATCAACCTAGGCTCTCAGCCTCCAAAGTCCACTCTGACAGGAAGGAAAACAGACACCAGACGAAATTAATGAAAGGTGCTGACCAACTGCAGCTACTTGTGTTTTCAGCCAAGCACTCTTTAGCAGGTAGGTGCTCTGATCACGGGAGATTCTGTAAATAATAATTTGGCGGAGTGGGGTGGCTGGTGAGATGAGCTCCGGAGCAGAGACTTATTCCTTTGAAGCAGGTGTAGGTCAGTAGTGACTCACTCCCCTCTCACAGCTGTCCAGGCCCGCCCATAATTGAGCACGACAGAAACCACCTCCACTGTGACCTCGCTGACGGACCCAACCCACGGGGACTCCGCTTCCTGGTCCTTCCCAGGTGTGGGAACCACACAGTCAAATGACATTCTGAACCAGAGTCACCAAACACGTTTAGCATGGCGACGAGCCGGGTGCTCCGCCGGGCTCCGGTCCTCGGGGCACACTGCCCGTCACAGCCAACTGGTCTCTCCACCGAACCTGAGGGTCTCCTGAAGGGGTTTTAAGCTACAGTACTTAAATTCAGTGCACTTCTCTTCCGATGGAAGGCAAGCCTGCTCCATTGAACTTGGTGACCAGGGCTGTGGTCATCACGGGAATGACCCAAGCAAATGTCTGCTGTCCACCCAGCTAAGGCATGAAGATTTCCTGCCAAATAAGGTCATTCCAATGACCTCCCCAACGCCCTCCTTCCCTGAGTCAAGGGAAAGACACCCAAAGAGCAGAGGGAGGTGAGGGCCCCAGGGTAAGATTTCCCGTTCACCGTCCCCTGCGTCACTATAACAACACCAGGGAGCAAGGTCTTGACGTTTCTTTCTGCAGCAGCTTCAGGGAAATGCAAGACAAAGGACCCTGACAAACGTCACCGTCACCCGGCAGAACCTGCTGTGGAGGCGGTGGCTGAAGGTAGAGGGAGCCTGGCCCCTCCCAGAGCCGGACATAAATCCGCAAAGCCACCGTCAGCGTAACCTGAGTAACCTGATCACCCTTCCTACAGCCGAGCCTACCCATCGCACAGGAAGGGAACGCTGGCTCTGGCGGGGAGGGTCTGGTGGCTGTCACTCCTCCTCTAAACCACACTGACCTTGCATTTCAGGAGCCACAGGTGATGGCTGGCAGGAGCCCTGTCGCCCTGCTGTTCCCGCCTCGGAGAAGCCAACAGGTGAGCGACTTGGATGGGCAGAGTGACTTCCAAGGTGGCTTCACTCCTCTCCTGACCTGAAAACCAAGTCTCAAGCTTCCCAGTTTACTTTTAGTGGTAAACATGAAGAGAGGGGGCGAGAGGGAAGGGGAGGGACATACTAGTTGAATTGGAGGAACACAGGTAAGGGGCTTCATTCCGCCTAAGCAGGTCTAACCGGGCGTTTCAGAGGCTGTGCAGCTTGGCGTCTGGGCCCCTTTCTTCCTGCCCTGTCTCTCTGCTCATCTGGTCTAAATAAAAAGTCCCCATTTCCCACCGGAGTCCCGGTGTCCACGTCAGCTGGGTTATTGCAGCCGGCGGGGAAACCTTTACTGAGGGAATACTTGTTTCCGTGGGAAGAATGA
Source organism: Tadarida brasiliensis (assembly GCA_030848825.1). Classification (NCBI taxonomy): domain Eukaryota; kingdom Metazoa; phylum Chordata; class Mammalia; order Chiroptera; family Molossidae; genus Tadarida; species Tadarida brasiliensis. The sequence continues at coordinate 32,143,678 of CM061272.1, forward strand.
GGAGTAGACTCTCAAGCTGACTCTCAAAATACAAGTTTAGTTAATATGTAGAAGGTAAGGGAGACAAGGAGAACATAAGACACGAGTACTGCGAGGAAATGATTCAAAAAATAAACCAAGGACGTCTGAAGGCTGAACCTTCACTTTGGAATGAACACAGAGCCTGGCCTCCATGTCCTGCCCTCAAAGCCACTGACCATCTCCTGGAATCAACTCTGGACATGGCAGTTTCCTGTACCGAGTCCTTGCCAGCCTCAGGCCTCCCAGCACTGCCCGTCTGCGTCCCCAAGCTGAGTGTTCCCCGACCCCTTCTCGACATGACATCTCAGGCCTTCTCCACCCCCTAGCAGCCCCGACACACACCCTCCTCCTCCTCCTTGCAGGGTGCTGGTCCTACATTTCTCAGAGGAAAGGGGAAAGCCTTACTTTTCTTGGCCTCTTCCCCATGTTTCCGTCTGATGAAAGCCTGACCATCCCTTAAATGTCACTTCCCTTAAATGTCCCTTCCTCCGAGCAGCCTTCCTGATGCCGCAGCCCGAGAGTGTGACACACAGTAGGTATTTAATACATAAGCTGAATGAATTAGTAGTTGAATGAGCTAACAGTTCAGAGGAGAAAAAGCACCCAGGAGGAGGTGGACACTGCCAGGTCTTCAGAGATGGTAAGAATCAGAAGAAACTCTTTCTGTTTCCTCAGATGATGAAGTTGCACAGGGACACGAGGAGTTACGTGTCTCCTTGCCCGTTAGCTGGTGGACAGATCTCCACAGCACTGCCTCCATCCTGCGTGGGACCCTCCTGACTCCACTGGGTCTCCCAGGGTCCTGAACAGGTCACTGCACAGCAGTTCCGACTCCAAGGCTTGGAATCGGAAACACACTGTGCGCTAGCCGCTTTCCCACCTGTTATCTTGTTTCGTCCTCAGAACCCTCTGATGTAGGTGCTGCTGTATCTATTTACAGATGAAGCTCGTGGTCAAGTGCACTGTCTAGGGCCACACAGCCACAGGTGTCCTGATACTTCTTATCCCAGCACACTGCCCAGCAGTGTGTCGCACGGAGGGGACGGGGCCAGCCCCAGCATCTCCATAACCCCCAGGTGTCCGGCCTGTCTGGTGAGGTCAGGCACCGCGCACTCCCAGCCGCAGGTCCATCACAGATCCTCCGCTAAGAGCTGTCGATGCCTCAGAGCCCTGGCCCCATCGGTTTCAAGGCAGTCCTGTGGGGTGGGGTGTCGACACATGGGCTGTTTCCTGGGACCAGGACCGGGACAGTCCTGCTCTGGTAGGCAATGCTTTGCACTGTCTTAATTTGGCTTCTGACTCATGATGAATCAGCCCCTTTTTTCCCATAATAGTAAAAATCTTAACCAAAAACGAAAACAAACTTGTTTCTTTGCTGAGAGGTTCAGACATGGACCATTTGATGTAAATGCCTCTCAGATCCTCTACTCCTGGCTCATAATACATAAAAAGATCAGATTCATTTTAACGCTTGGTTGCACTGTGGTTGGACAGCCAGTTATAGGTGGTCCGGGACTGTCACAGCCCGGTTAGCTTCCCCCAAGCCCTCTCCCTAACTACGGAGACCGCACAGCCGAGGACGCTCATTCTGGGAAAGTGAACTCTCGGACTTCAGAGTTAGATGGCAATCTAAGCCCCGTCCCGAGGAAGGCCAGTTTGAGCCCTGGTCTCACCCTAAGCCAGAGCAGAGCTAGAGAAGGGGTCTGTGTCTGCCATGGCTTCCGACATAACTCCATCCGCACGGAAGGGCTGCTGGTGTAAGGTGCGTGTTCTACCTGGGTGAGGCAAGAATGCAGCTCCGCGGGTTACCCGGTGCTTAGTCCGCCACGGTCATCTTCAATTCTCATCTTTACCGTATTGAAAAAACTAAGAATTTTTTATACTCTAAAACCGGCAGACGAAATACATTTTATTGGCTGCTGAAAACAGAATCGAAATTGTCGGAAAGCATTCCTGCTGGTATTACTGGGACTGTCTGGCTGGGAGGTGACCAGGGGGAGGTGACCGGGTCGATTAGATTATGTCAGAGCCTGTATTTGAAAGTAGGTTTCCAGGGCTCACCCTCAAGGCCCTCTGCCAGGAGGGGTGTGACTCTCCAGGCCTTCCTTGTGGAGAAAGCAACAGGGCCACGTAAAGGTGCCCCGGGGCCAAACGCCTCAGCACCGTCTGGGAACTCGGTAGAAGTGCAGAATTCCAGGCCCTCCCGAGGCTTAGGGATCGGAGAGTCTGGGCTGGGGCCTGGCCTCTCCTCTGGGCGAGGATCATGCGTGGGGAGATTTGAAAAGACTGTTCTAGAACAGCACTTCCACCTGCCTACAGAACCCTGGGGATCTTGTTAAGGCGTGGATTCTGAACTCTGATTCTGAATTCTGCTTTGCTCACTGGCTCCCAGATGAGGTCCGGGCTGCTGGCCCACACTGGGAGAGGTACTGGCGTCGTCTTCCTTCCAGTTAGGGTTGAAGGGTCGTCAGGCCAGGCCTGTGGTGCTGAAACCTGGTCTTCATCTCACCCACAGTTATGTGAGGAGGAGGTCCGAGCGCCCCTGCCCTAGGAGCCTCTGGATTCCCGTGTAAGTTCTCGAATATAAGGTGTACCCTCACCAGTGTGGAGTAAAGACATGGCAGTGCGTGGACACGTCCCTGGTCCTTGCAGGCACAGCCTGGCTTCTGCTCCATTCTTGTCCTCCCGTGACTCAGTTTCTCTTTCTGAAAAATGAGGTCATTCATTCTCCTCCTGAGAAATGGGCGCATTTATAACATTTCTTTTCAGCTCTGAGGTTCTATCCTTTTATTAAAATAGCCGGGGATTCCTAAGGTCAAAAACAAAAATTCAGGACTTTCACACCAGGGAAACATTGTCGACCCAGCCAGACCTGAAGTGCGCTGTGTGATCAAGAGTCTCAGCTCCCCAGAAAGCACCGTCTTAGTAACTCCTGGGAAAACCTGATGAGGCCACACCAGTGACAGGGTGGGTGGCAGGAGTGAAATCAGTGTCCAGTGCCAGGAATCAGTCCTGACAGCACCCCCCGCCTCCAGAATGTCACCTGCCACCATAGCACGCTGGCTGCAGGCCTGACTGAGGAGTCTCTATGTTTCATTAACGTCTAGTTGTGTTGATAACAGCTTTTCAACACAATTCAAGGACGAACCAAAATATGCAGATGAGCGTGGCCAGGTCATACAGAGAGAAAATGCTGAGGCTGCATATGCCCCAGTTTAGGAAAATCTTGCAGAGACATCAAGTCTGAGAGGGGTCCATCTACTTTCCAGTCTCAGTGCTTGATAAGGCTGAGGAGGTTCCAAATGTGAGAGAACATTCTGGACACTTTCTCTGACTCTGGTACTCTTTGGGTTGGTGTCACTGGTATCCTGATTAATGCCTCTAACGGTATTTCTTACTCTCTGACACTGAGACACAAATGTGTGTTACCCTTTGACACTGTAATTTATTACACAAATAACAGCTAAGTACCTACTATGTGTCAAGCACGGTCTCGTCTTCTAATCACACCTCAAACACGAGATTACCCAGGTCTGCTGCAACTCAGTTGCAAAATTCATTTTACAAAATGTGCAAAACATTTAGAACTAAGTTCCTAATGGAGATATATATTTTGAGCAAAAATGGAAAGCCACAGACTGTTGAATTCCAAGCACGTGAAACCAAATCACATTTGGTTACAACTGCAGCCTGATTCTGATCACTCGATGTGTCTGCGTCACAGCTGCAGAGCCTGCGGACTGCTGTCGCTTCAAGCTGAGAACTGGCCTCAATGTGTCTGGTGGATCCCAGAGACAGCCTGGCGTGTTCACAAGGTGGAAAGGACCACCTGCTGTGCAGACGCTGCCCGCAGTGAGGGTCAGCTGGCCGCCCAGTGGGCACCCATCCGATGTCAAGGACCTGGGAAGGCACCGGAGAGAGTCCCCCACCCCTCCTGTGTTGTGCTAAGCTCAGGAAAAACATGCCAGCCTCATCTTCCTGGGTGCCCAAGTTACTCAATGTTCACCTTCATTTATTAACAAGAGAAGCAGATATTTATGCAGTACAAGGCAAAACTATTAAGAACTTAAAAAATGGGACATGGGAACTCAGAGAAATTTTGCACATGGAGGCAGGAATTCTCTTCTCTGCTATTGAGGCTTTGGAGTAGCTCTGGTTCTAAGGGCACAGACTGTGACCTATGAGTGGTGCCCCCTAGAGGAGGAGGTGTGCACTGCACAGCTGCAGTAGATGCGTTGTGGGAAATATAACAGTGGGATTTGATCTTCAAAGGGTCACTTTAATTATTTCTCGTGCCTCTATATAGGAAAACTTCAAGAAAAATATACTTGCAAAATGGAACAAGAAGGTGTATTTTCAGGACAAAAAATTGATTTTATTAAAACTCTTGTTTTAATTCACTGACTTAAATCATCTAAGCTAAGTGGCTTCATTTCAGTTCTTTCTGTAAGCCATTATTTATAATGGTTATGTGATTTCTCAACATTAATTGTAAAAAACACATCATTGTGCCTTAAATTGAAAAAACTTATTCAGTCTTTCTTACATCACTTTTCTTAGGCCTTTCTCCAAACTCTTTGAAATCCTACTTTATTTTATTTCCTAATATCTTGCCGTATCAGGAACAAGCCAATTTTAGGAACAACTGGTCCATGAGCAGTCACTGATGCACAGAGAACATGATTAAGAACAATCTTAGACTTTCTGGAACATTCAATCATCCGCCTTTGCTTCTGCAGCCAGGATCCCTCTAAGACACCAGTGTGGATGATTTCAGTACGGTCCCCAAACGGTTGATGCTCTTCCAAAGACTGTGCCATAATAACACCCCCACAGCGATCACTTAAAAGGGTGAGTATAGAGTGAAAGGTCGAATTCCAATCTTTCATATTTCTTTAAAAAATTTTTTTCCCCTTTATTGATTTTTAGAGAGAGAGGAAGGGAGAGGGAGAGAGAGATAGAAACATCAATGAGAGAGAGCATCGACTGGCCGCCTCCTGCATGCCCCCCACTGGGGATTTGGCCCACACCTGGGCATGTGCCCTGACTGGGAATTGAACCGGTGACCTCTTTGTGCATGGGTTGATGCTCAACCACTGAGCCACATTGGCTGGGCCAATCTTTCATATTTCTTAACAGAGTTGTGATCTGACACCCCCACCCCTGATTTATGACTGGCTGTGGCTTTTGAATGAACTGAGGGATCCCTCCGCCCACTGCCAACTGGAATACCGTTCCCTCTATATGTGGCGGACACTGTACTATTATCATGAGCAAGGGGCTATATATATTTTTTCTTAATTTATTTTTTAAAATGTATTGGTTTTAGAGAGGAAGGAAGAGGGGGAGAGAGAGAGATTTGTTGTTCTACATATTTATGCATCATTGGTTGATTCTTGTATGTGCCCTGACCAGGGATCGAACTCGAAACCTTGGTGTACTGGAACGACGCTCGAACCAACTGAGCTACCTGGCCAGGGTGAGGGGCTGTATTAAATAGCAGCTAAAACCACTGACTCACTAATGTCATAAAAGGCAGCTTTTATGAAATGCTAATATAAGAAACTGTCATGAATTGTTTACTTGCATTTCTTGGTGACACTGTCAGCGACACTGTTCTGTTGTGCGCAGTGCACGACGCTGTGAGTGTCCCCGCGATAAACTCAGAGACTTCAGTGCTTGGAAGGAGGCTTTTCTTAATCCTGACAAATTAGTTTGCCTTTTTAAAAATATAGAACTAAACTGTAGGTACAAAAATCACATTTTCTTTTCTCTTTCCTGCTCATGTGCTGGGCTGGAGGCTGAAAGCTGTAATTATCCTTCAATTACAGCAATTACTGTAGTCTACATCCTTCTTCCCTCTCTGCACCAGCCCCAGTCACAAGTGTTTGATTTCATACATTTTGAAGAGTCTTACATAAGTGTCTTTATCTTAACAACCTCAGTGTTCCTTAGAATCAGATTTTAATTTCTAAAGATGGCCTACATGACACTTTGCATTTCATACCTATGGACTTGTCCTTCACAGATTTAAAACGTTCTCAACGTGCAGAATTAACCTTTGGGAGCATACGTTCTGATCACTAAGGAAATAACCAAAGAAGTACCCAGATGATGTGAGATGGGATGTAAAGACTAAGATGATTAAAACCAAACCAACTTTATCCTACAGGCTACTGAGAATTATTAAACTCCTTTGACTCAGACTAGGGTTTTCAACCCTGGCTGCACAGTGGAATCATTTGGGAAACTTTTTATTTATTTATTATTATGTATTTGTCAATCCTCACTGGAGGATATTTTTCCATTGTTTTTTAAGATAGAGTGGAAGGGAGGGAGGGAGAGAGAGAGAGAAACATCAACGTGAGAGAGACACATTAATTAGTTGCTTCCTGAACGACCCTGAGAGGGGCTGGGGATCGAACCGGAAACTGAGGTATATGCCCTTGACCAGGAATTGAACCCACGACCCTTTCGTCCATGGGCTGATGATCTAACCGCTGAGCCAAACCCCAGAAATTAGTTTAATCGGGCCGGGATGGGGTTCTGGACGTTGGTATTTGTAAATGTGCACCCAGAGCATTTGAATACATAGTGAGGGCTGAGGATCCCTTGGCTACCCTATTCATTCATATTTCTAAACTCTTCACTGGCAGGTGCTGCTGATTTCTTACAGTAGCTGAACACGGCAAGGTCAGGATGTGACAGCATAAAACGAACACAGCTCACAGTTCTCTCACCACACACGCTGACGCCGGGAGCCACAGAAACCAAGCTGTGTGCCCATGCTTACCCTTAGAACCCGGTGCACACAAGGCATGCATGCACACAAGGCATGCACGCGGAGTCTACTTCAGAAGGTGGCATCTGGGCTCACGACAGACAGACTCAAGCTCAGAAGACATGAACGCCGAGTCACGGTCTTGGTTCGCTACATTATGTTTACATACTTTTCTGTACCCCTCAAAATGCTAATCTGAAAGTTGCCGGGCTAAACATAATTGATGAGACAAGCTAAAATAGCATTATTTTAAAGTATTTTCAAATATAAACATTTCAACAAGAAATACAAAACAATCTCAGGCCTGTTGCTGGTTCTTACATACCACTGTTTTTAGGTTGCTTGTCAAAGCTGATCTAAAATACACTCATTATGTCTCCACTTGCTAAATGGTCCATCATTCTTGAGGTAAAGGGTGTTCTAGAAATCAGTACATCATTGTGACCATATTTTTCTCTATGCTTTAGGCTTCTTAAGCCTCTCTCTTGATCGCCATTGCTTAAATGGACACAGTACACTTTGTTCAGCTCAGGCTGACAAACAGTTATTGAAGGACTACCATGCGCCAGGCGGGCCCAACCCCTCCAGCCTCAGCTGGTTCCTTCGTCTCCTTGGCAATGACCTTTCAAACCCATGGGTGTTTTCTCTCTAGCTCTTGAACATATAAAGTTTGTCCTCACCCTGGATCTTTTATGCTAGCTGTTTATCTTCAGCTTATCACACAGCTGGTTCCTCTTTCACTTTTTCTGTCCAGTTCAAACATCATGTTCTCAGAGAAGCTTTCACTGACCACCATGCAACAGCCCTCCTGTCCACCCCCAACCTAGCCTTGATCCTACGACCCCCTCTTCCTTTCCTGTTATCCCTACACAAATGCATCTTATTTATTGGTCTTTGTGTTTATGGTTATGCAATGTACTCTAGAATATAACCCTCTAGACTATAACAGCGTGAATGAATACATATCTTTGCGGTCTTACCAAAAATAGTTCCAAATATAGTCTTGTATTCCTTATTTCTAATTGATTTTGAGAGAGAGAGAGAGAGAGAGAGAGAGAGAGAGAGAGAGAGAAAGAGAGAGAGGTGAGAGCAAAACATCAATCGGCTGCCTCCTGCACGCCCCCTCACCAGGGATCAAACCTGCAACCTGGGCGTGTACCCTGACCGGGAATCGAACTGGCAACCTTTCAGTGCACAGGACAATGCCCAACCTACTGAGCCACACCAGCCAGGGCATATATATAGTCTTGTATTCTTTAAGGTTGAAATTATGATGTTAATAGATAATAAACGAGTTTGTACATTGCAGTTTTAACCTATAGTTCCCCCCACACAATTGCACGTGTTAGGATTTTAATTAAACCCACAGAGCCAGCCACTTTGCGGAGAAAGCGATTTGCACCCTGTGTGCCTCATTGACCTCTGGCTGGCTCTCAGCTTCTGCCAGAGAAAGCTTCTCCATTTGCAAATCTTGCAATCCTGGTTGTTCCTCTCAGTTCCCAGCAGGAAGCAGCTAGACATTACTGTCTGCTGCTGCACTTCCAACCTTCTGTTGAGGTTTCTGCAGATCACTTTATTGGGGGGGGTAGCACCTTGTTTGTTTGACATAAGGTCCTCAGTCCACCGTGGAAAAGGTTGGGGGGTCTCTTGCACTATTTCTTCCCGTGCACGTCTGGCTTGGGATGGGAGTTACATTGCCAAAAGCACCCACTTAATGTTGGTGGATTTATTACAGCCCGGGAGCTTTGGTCAGTAACCTGACCCTAACATTACTATCACATGATACTAACAGTACTGGCTACGAAGGCAGCTGTAATGTCTTCTGGACAAATCTTACTGACAGCCGGAATTGACAGTTGGACACTACTTCCATCCTGAGGCGCTTCTGTTTGGTCTAGACCAGCACTCCAAGCCATATTGATACCACCCTCTGCCAGCTTCCAAATGTGTGTCTGTGGGCATGTCGGCTCCATAGCACCTCCAGTATTTCCGCGACCCATTCAGTGTAGGAAAGGAGCTTTGATAGCACCATCAAAATCCGCGACATTTGTGTCTTGTGAAACAAGTTTAGTGCCCTGGCCCAGAAAAGGCACCCAACACATATTAGTTCCTTCTCCGCTTTCCTTGCTATTTTAACAAAATCTTTCTTTATTCAAAAATATACTTAAAGCAGCATCTGTACCTTTTAAAAACTCAATGTAGCTAAAGCAGTCAAATGTACAGCTAATATCTGATTACTTCGCTTTGTCAGTTCATTAGAGCTACGTTAAATTCAGACGATGAGTTACCATCACTGTCCGTATAAGAGTCGGCTGCTTCAGATGCCCAAAGTCCATGAGAGGGAGTTCTGAGAGATGAGAGATCTTGCTTTAACCGAATCCAATATATATGAATTTGTATTTATAAAACAGTGGTATTGTGAAATAATATAAATGTTTTATGAAAAATACTGTTTTAAGCCCGGCTGGTGTGGCTCAGTGGTTGAGCGTTGACCCATGTACCAAGAGGTCACCAGTTTGATGCCTGGTCAGGACACACGCCCAGATTGTGGGCCAAATCCCCAGTGGGGGGCATGCAGAAGGCGGCCAATTGATGTTCTTTCTTATCAATGTTTCTATCTCCCCCTGTCCCTTCCTCTCTCTCTAAAAATCAATAAAGGGAAAAAATAAAAAGAAAAATACTATTTAAAAAGATGATCAATTCAAATTTGTTTAAAATATATTCAGTTTCAAATAAAAGTCTATTTGAAATTCACAGGTAGGTAATGCACACAGTAGGCTGTAAATGTTCACAGAACCAACAACTCTTTCTCAGCCATGACCATCCACGGCTTCCAAACTCTCAGGTTGGGGCTGAAGGGAAAGTGTCTGGTGGGCGAGTCAGGAGGAGGCAGCTGAGCCCACTCAGGAACCTCAGGGCCATGAAAAGGGCACAGACACTGGGTTGTGTGACATAGGAGGACACACTAACTGTGAAATCTTCTTGGCCAAAATGTGAACCTCTAGATGTAACCACCAGGCTTTATGTTTTATACCTCCATCACTTACATGATCCAATAATAATCAAGGATTTTGTCCCCATGTCAGTGAACTCCCATTCACGAAGTTGTGAGCTGTGTGCGTGTCTGTATGTCTATCTGTGCAAAAAAGAAAAAGCAGAACACATTTTCTATGTGAAACATATATAACTCTCCACCCAAGTGTCAATGAAAATGTCATCGTGTCCTATACAGGGAAATGAAAATGACCAGCCATGGTGGCAACCATACATGAGGACACACACCCAGAGCTCCGCCCTCTTCCTGGTGGTGACATATTGGGACTTTTGTTCTTTGCATCATATTTTCTTGCTGGCGTTTCACTTGCACGTGGGTTCAGTTCCCCTCGTGTTGCCTTGATCCCCATCTGTATCTGAGCCTCTATCTTGAGGTCTCGATCGTGTGTCCAGCGGCCACTTGACCCTCTCCCAGGACAGCTCCAGGCCCTCGGCCTCAGGGTGCACCGGGCCGGACAGCCCATCTTCCCCTGCACAGAGTCCTCCTCCAGGGCTTCCTCTCTCTGGGAACGGTGCCCCCTTTCCTAGCTGCACGAAGTCACATCCCGGGTCCTCGCATTTATCTCCCGCTCAGCCCTCCCCCAATCTAGTCAGACACACCAAGCCCTCCTGACCTCTTAGATGACTTTCAAATCCCTTTCTCAGCTAGTCCTTATCTCTGCATCCCAAGCCAACCCCTCGTCCAAATCACCAGCACCTCCTGTTGTGGGGACCATATTCACATGGCTGCCCTCTGGTCCCTTCTTCAAACCCTGGCCAGAGGGGTCTTCTCAAAAAAAAAAAAAAAAAATGATCACACCAAGCCCTCTGCTGAAAACCCTCTCATGGTTTCCCACTGCTCAAAGGATAAAGAAAGTGAAGCCATACAGTAGCCTGCTACTTTCTGCAAGTTCCGGCTTTGGCCTCCCTTCCCTCATCTCCCTCCCCTCTCACTGCTCCATCCACTCACCTCCTTACCTGAGACCTCTGCCCCAGCTCAGTCCCATCCCCCAGGTGCCAGAGGGCGTTCCCCCGCCCAAGGTCACTGCTCAAGGCTCTGTGCCTTTCTGTCTTTCACACCTCATTTTGCTATGTCCACTTACTTGTGTGACAGGTTTGACTAAGGTCTGTCACACCTACAGAGGTGTGGAGACCCTCCCATAAAACCACACCTGAGCTTGCAGTCAGCAGACACTCTATTCTGTCATCGGTGTCACATTCAGGTGATCTCGCAGACCCGACACCCTGCCTGGACTGTGTGTGCTTGTCTGTGTTGCCTTAGTAAGCTAAGTAGGAGGTCCGACTTAAAGGAGAGACCATCTACATTCTCTGTTTCTACAAAAGCTCATTACTATAAATCATCCCATAATTGTTTCAATTGTCTAGTGCAATACCATTTAATCACTTTATGAACTTTCAAGTTCAAAGTTATACAAAACTAAAAAAAGCCCAAAATGTTAACAAATATGGACATAAAAGAGCATATTATGTCAGTCTGACTCAGCCCTTTTTAAGGCAGATAAAAGAAAAAGACAGTGATCACAACTTCATTCATTACACAGAGGAAGTGCCCGGAAGTGACAGGTGTGGGGTGAATCCCGCTCCGTGGTGCGTCACCTACGTCTGGGCCGACCTTCCAGCCTGAGTCTGGCTCGTCCACCCACCTGCCAGCCGTCTGCACCCCCTCACCCCACCATTCAGACCAGCTCTTATTATGACCTTATTTTTGTGTAATACTTCTGAGTTTATCCAACATTTCCACATACTTTATTTTTTGAGTAGCTCAACAACCTCATGAGAAATTTAAGGCAGGGTTCTTTTTTATTTATTTTTAAAATCATTACTGGCGTTCTACAAATGAGAAAGGTGGGAGAGATGAAGTGGCCACCTGAGACGCTGCCTAACCTCGGAAGCAGCAGAGCCCTGCCTTCCACTCTAAATCTTCTCTCCTCTCCTCTTTATATGGATATCAGAAAAGAATGTGGTCCATACAAAGCCAAGTTCCCACCAACAAGCCAGGAAGGCAAAGACCACACAGCAACCACAGGCACAAACTCTGACGCCACTGTGGCCTGGGCAAGTACGGCCACAGGGGCAGCCAGCTGGGCATTAACCACAGGGAAATAGTTTCTCTTTCTCAAAGAAACACTATATTTCTCATTTTTCTTTAAACATAGGACCTGCTCATTCTCTCTTTTGTTTTTTCTTAACTCTACCTGAAGAAAACCATAGTACAAAAGCAACGAGAAATGGTGATCGACACTCAGCTCGATGGCCGGGGGGCAATAGAGCAGGGTGAGGACTGAGGAAAATACTCTTCCACACCCATCAAGTTGGGTGTTGGCTGCAATTCTTTTACAGGACATGGCACCTTCTACAAGACACAAAGTTCTAAAGTCTTAAAAGGCGAGCAAATTGGGGTCCATCAGTCAAAGTCAGACTGTGAGAACTTGTGTGAATACTAGTTCTTATGGTATTTACGGTTAACAAATCATCTAAAGTTTGAGGGATGGAATAGGCTATGCTTACTGAATTTGTGGACGGCTTTCACCAGAATAGCATTCAAGACATGTGCTCAATATAAAATGGTTAATATACAGTACATCCTTTGCAGAAACAATAATAAAAACTTTAGAATGCCCAGGAATCTTTGAGATCTGGTGCAACATACTTGAGTTTCATTTTTATTTATTGAAAAAAAAATCACTGCAGTAACGTAAGATATCTTGCAAGGGGAAAAAGCTCTTATCTTGGGTCCAGAAACCTATATACAACTTCCAGTTTGGCAAACAAATGTCGAAAAATATGGAATTCCCCCCTAAAGACGTTATGTATAAATAGAGTCATCCAATTTAGAAAAGCAAGCCCCAGATGGTCTGTCAGTATCAACAAACCCCACTTCTCTTGCCAACATGAATTTCATAAAGCAGAAATCATTCTTGGGCATGCAGAAACAGACACATCAAGCCTGCAAATACTTATTACCATATGCTCGGTACCAGGTTAGGTACTTGATTACACGGCCCATAAGACATTACTTTAAAAACAAACACTAAGCATTCAAAACGAGCCATTTCTCTTTGTGGGAAAGGCTCTGAAAGCACTCTCTATGGAAAGAGAGACCTGCACCCGTGTTTTGGAGGGAAATAGGGTGGTGATTATAGATGTGATCCGCGGGCTTTGCAGGCAAGGCCACCAGCCAACCTGTGATGGGCTACCTTGAACATTTTAACGTACAGGCCCTTTTCTTTCTGATGACCTACATTTCTGGGATTCAATATTTGTGTTGTTGTTAGCAACGTAATGACCACAAATGTGATGGAACAGCCGGGTCACCGTGTGCCTGTGTCTCATGATTGACAAAATAAGGAATCTGGGCTTACAGAGTTGCAGAAGCTACCTGCCCACCCCACCCCCATCACTCACAGGGAGAAAGTGACAGAGATGAAGACGGGAGTGACAAGTCTTAATCACCCTACCACAAGGACTTCCTGTTATCATAAACGGGACTGCAGCATAATGGAAAGTCAGGGCTTGAAAACTACATGTAAGCAGGTGGCCTCGGTCTTTCGGAGGCCTGGGAGCTTCACAGGCTGGAGTTGGGACGGAGAGCCCAGTGACCATGTGAGGTCCCTTTAAGGAACTTCCAAGTTCCACAATTGTAGAAAGCAGCCACCATCCTTAACACACATTTGCCAGATGTCTATACCACACATCCTTGAATAACGCCTGATGTTCTATTGATTTCAAAGAAGATAGATTTTTTTTAAACCCACTACACACCACTGATTAGAGATATTCTAGCTGCCAGATAAAGAAATCTCAGTTGAACCCAATTTATGGGCTCCAAGAGCAATTTGTGCATGAATATGGAACTGTATGGGGCTTTGGCGGATTTGGTGAAGATACTTATAACACAACAGCAAGAGAAATCAATAAAGATTTATTAAGGCTTTCATTCTTTGCATAGGTTCAAAAATGGGTTCTGACCCATTAAAAAGGCCTTTGATATTTTTGGAGTTGAAATATTGCCCTTTCTGGTGTCTGGGCCTTTTCTTGCGTTGGCCCATCACATTCATTAAGTGGGTCTTTCTCCTGGGTGGCTGTGGAGGCGGCTGACTGCCGTGACCAGGCTCTGGCAGCCTCAGCAGGGGATGACACCTGAACTCTGTGCCAAGGTCCAGACTGTACACACAGGTAGTGAGCTGTCCCTGCTTCCACAATCCTTCGCAACAGGGAAAGAATGTACAGCACCTCACCTTAGTGAGCACCACCTGGGGGACCATCTGATAGTCTTTAAAAAGTAGGCAATTAAAGAATGTGGCTGAAAATCTGATTTCTAACACGTGTAAGAAAAGCCTAAGCTATATGGTCAATAGTTTTTATTTATTGAACACTGGCTATTCGCCAGGTACTTTTGAACTTGGAGCCTTATCTAGAAAAATCAAGTTACATTTCACTTATTCTTGATAAAATTGTTGTGAGCTATAGGTAGGTGTAAATGGTCACAGTTCTTCCCCTCCCTGTATCCTCACTCCTTGTAATGTGATTTTGTAGGTCCTTCCAGCAAGAAATGTCTATTTCTCTATCCTGAATTCTCGACTGGCCTTGATACTCACTTTGTCCGATGAACTGTAGTGTAGGCAACAGTGTCTACCCTGGACCTTGACCATAAGCTTTGCAAGCTTCTGTTCTCACTCTTGGGACCCAGACTAGGCTGCCGGATGAGGGACATGGGGCCCAGGTGTCCTCACTGTCCCCCAACAGTCAGCCAGTTGCCTGAGCAGGGACCCCTTGCTGACTGCCAGCTGACCACAGACACATACATGAGGCCACCTGAAGCCAGGAGAAGCGCCAGGTTGGGCCGGCCTCCTCATAAACCCTCAGAATTGGGAGCTACATCAGTGGCTGTTGTTTGAAGCTGCTAGGTGGTGGGGTGGTTTGTTAGGCAGCCCGATACAAAGGCATTATTCTCTTCACTGTACTAGAGAGAGGTACAGAAAAGTCAGTGACCTGTCCAAGGTCACTCGGTGGTAAGCGGAAAAGCTGTCAGGTTATTCCAGCTGCCTTGTGGGCCCATGCTCTCTGTCGCTACACTGTACAGACTCTTTTTGACAGAAATTAAAAAGTACATGTTGAGTGTCTTTACATGCTCTGTGTTGGGCGTGACATATTGCTTACATTCAAGAAACTTACAATCTCCATTTTGTTTTTCGCTAAGGAAACTGCAATGGGATAGTTTTGCTCATGTGACCGCTCTTACCTAAAAATGTACTTTTTATTTATTTTCCACCTTTGAAACTGTCCTCAATGTCCTGGGGTGGCTCAGTGGATTGAGCATCGTTCCCATGGACTGAGAGGTCCTGTTTCGATGCCTGGTCAGGGCACATGCCCAGGCTGTGGGCTCGATCCCCAGCAGGGGGCGTGTGCAGGAGGCAGCCAATCCATGTTTCTCTCTCACATCGATGTTTCTCTCTCTCTCTCTCTCTCTCTCTCTGTCTAAAAAATAAAAAAAATAAATCTCTCAATGCCCCAAGACAGAATTAGTTTCCGTTGTGTGGTTGACAACAAAAATAACCACAATTACTCATTCCTTCCTTTACATTTGCACTTTGTAATGTGACTTTCTGTACCATCTATCAAGAGAGGAAATCTATTTCCCTATCCCTTGAATCTAAACTGGACGTGTGACTTGCTTTGGCCAAGAGATGTGGCAGAAGGGATGGTGTACCAGTTCTGAGGTGAGGCCTCAGGGGCCTTGTGTACTTCCTTCCTTCTCTAGGGAACCCCAATTCCATCACGTGAACCAGATGAGTTGAGCCCTGTGAAGGATGAGAGACCACATGGACGACAGCTCCATCAGCCAGGTTGTCCCAGCTGCAGCCCCAGCCGCGTGAGAACCCAGCCAAGATCAGCAAAGCCAAGCCTCTGCCGAGCTTTGTGGCACATGGAAGCCTGGTTGGCACCCAAGGAAATGCCCAGCTGAGTCCAGCCTAAATTGCCAGTTACACTGTCATAAGCTAAATAAATAGTCAGGTTAGGCCACTAAGCTTGTTACGAAGCAAAAGGTAAGGATACAAATCCTTTGTACTCTTCCGGCATTTCAAAACTATTTTTGGAAAAGTGTATATATTTGCTAAATGTTTATTGAATAAATGAATGAATAAATGATTAAATATTCAATTATAGTGAGATACAATTTCCCTCACAGAACAGAACTCTGGCTTTTTATTTTGAGGTGAATAGCTTCTATCTTTCCTAGCTGTGAAACAGAGACGTTCAGCACAGGGTCTGATGCTCGCCAGGCGTGCTCCACAAACGTTAGTTCTCATTAAGCCTGTCAGTGAACCAAAGCCCCGTCCCCAACCCTCCAACCCCCTCCCCCCACAGAAGCCAAAGCAAACATTGGGGCACTGAAGCATGGGGGAGATTTTCTCCAAATCTTTCAAAACCAGGACGAAAATCTCCTGGTGTTGGTGAGGTGGAGATTTAGGGTAAAGAACACACTTTTCTTTCTTAATATTGGCAAACTTCTTTCTCTTTGAAAGCATACCCTCTTTAAATGGCCCATAGCCTCTTAAGTGCCCCAACTTCACCGAGTGGGAGAATTCTGCTATAGAAAGACCATCCTGGGAGGCATTCCCCACTCATCCACAAGGCTAGCAGTTCTCAACTTGAGCTGCAAATCAGAAGCACCCGGGGAGTTTTAAGAAGTGCCTCCAGAGAGGGGCTTAATTAGTTTGGGGTACAACCTGCACAGGGGGACTTTTAAAAGCCCTTGGAGTCATTCTATGGAATAGTCAAACTTAAGAACCACCATACAACCCTCCCCAGAGTGTTTCTACTGGTCCAGTGGTTATTATTGCGATTAACTTTGAAGGCAGACCTAAGTAGAGTTTTTTTCTATACGCTTCTAATCAAAACACAGCACACAGATACCATAGCTAGGGAATATAAGAAGTATAAACATAACACAGAAAATAACTTCTTATAATGGACAATGGTTGGCTCAAAAGGAATGAAAAAGGATACCTGAAACTCATAACATATTGCAAGTCAATGGTAAGTAAAAAATAAAATGAGAAATTTAAAAAAGGAACTAAGAAATAATGATCAGATGAGTAACTTTCTGATGATTAACTCAGCAAGCATAACACAAACACATGGTGGGTTTTAAATGTCTCAAAGACCTTAAGCATAATTAGGTATTCAAAATTTTATTGTCCTAAATCAAAATACCACATAACACAGTACATTACATTAAATAAAAAATTCAAATTAAATTGTATTGAAGTGTATAAATTAAAAGCACATTAACTTAAGAGCTTTGTTTGAAAACGTATCTTATATGAATAATAACACTTTATCACAAACTAAGGTATAATTTAGTATTTTCATATAATTTTGAGTTCAGATTCAGTGTGGGTAATTAAAAAAAATTGTGGTCTTGTCTGAATGCATAAATGACTCTCACATGGCAACAATATTATTTTCAGGGGCTATTTCTTTTTTTGGCAGAGTTCAAAAGTGTTGAAAAAGGAATAATCTTACGCTATAAGCTATATAATCACGCAAAATGCTTTGGTGCCAAAATTTCATCTTCAATAAATGTCATAGCTGCAATCACAAACAGACCTCCAACATCTATTTGGAAAGTCAGAATTTTCCAAACCATAGATTCCCTGAGGGGAAAATGTGGTTTGACCGTCTCATTTCACAGCAATGGAAAGCGAAGCTCGGGAGGTTAAACAAGTCAAGCAAAGCCCCAGACACCGGATGGCTGGGAACTGGGCCCAGTGTGCCTGAGCCCGCAGCCGCTCTGGAGATGGGCACAGGGCAAGGGCGGCGACGCGTGCTCAACCCACACACAAACACTGGCTGGGGCGTCTGCCCCGGATTTTGCCAGCCTCTGCTACAGATGGCTGTGTTCACAGAGGGCCTTGGCAACCGGAGAAATTGGTATCACTTTCTACTCCAATTCTTATCACAAAACAGGCTCGAATCCATTCTAGCCATTTAATACAGTAGTTATAAATACAGTTACTGTTTTTGTTTCTAGTCTATTATTAACTTTTTACATTAACATGGTACATTTGTTACAATTAATGAACCAATATTGGTACATTATTATTAACTAAAATCCATGACTTCACTCAGATTTCCTTAACTTTTGCCTAATGTCCTTAACTTTTGCCTAATGATGCCATCTGGGATACCATGTTACACATAGTTGGCTCTCTTTTCATTAGTTCAGCACTGTGTGTGTGTGTGTGTGTGTGTGTGTGTGTGTGTGTGAGAGAGAGAGAGAGAGAGAGAGAGAGAGAGAGAAAGAGAGAGGAAGGGAGAATATAAATATCTGAAATCTCTCTCTTCTTTTCAGCCAACTTAGGGCAAAATCCTACAAATTACTGTTCTCATATTCTCTGATGTAAAAGAAAAGGGCATATGCTAATGAAGCAATTCGGAGTTTTGATTAAGAGACAAATATTGTGAATAAGAGGAAAAAATTGACATTTGGAAGCACCTAGAAACATGGACTCTGATTTGTGGGGCAGAGTCATGTGAGAACTTAGGGTAACCAGAGGCAGTTCCCACAGAACTGTAGCAATGCAGAAGAAAGAAATGATATTGTGCAATTTGTCAGCATTTACATTAGGGGAGTCAGTATTTTTAAGATCCACAGAAATGCAGTTAGAGTTTCCTTGCCAATATTTGTATAAAACATTTTCCAAACAAGATTGATTCATCTTACTCTGAAATGAATTGTTAGATCATAACAGAGAATGTTAGAGTTTGCATCCCTTATAGACACGCCAAACGTTTGACTCTGCGTGGCGCTGTACTATAAATAGGGAAATCCAAACGCTAAAAATGTTCTGAGTTGCCAAACATAGTTCTTTGGCATCTACTTCCTAGTCCCAATGACTCAGTCTTCCGAAGCTTGAAAGCAAAAGCTACAATTCACAGAGCAGTGCTGCAGCGTACGCCAATTAACTAAATGCAACCGATATTCCATTCATGTATATTTCTTTCCCTTAGCTCACATCAACGGAAATGCTTCCTTAGACTTTCACTGAAGTTTTATTGACGATTGGCTGGATGGAGCTGAAGGATCCCAAAGGGAGCTTCTTGGTTCCTCCTCGATGTGAGATCGCCTGCCCTGACATTAGGGTCTCTCGTCTCTCCTTTTCTTAAGACACCACTACTAGATGGATATTGGCAGACATTTCTCCCCACCTACTGAGGAAACTCTACATTCTACATCTAGCTTTGGAGAGTCACAAGAAAATTCTGAGAAATCTGCAACAAGCAAGTCAATGTAATTTTGTTTAACCTACGTCTCCCAAACATATCTGACCACAAGTAAAACCTTTTTTTCTCCTTTAGGGGCATGGTGGGGAGCTGCACCCATTAAAACTCCCCGGAGCACACTGTGGGAAGTGCTGGGTTAAGACAAGGCCCCCAGAAGGCAGCGGTTTCCATCCCATGGCAGGGGGAGGGAAGAATGGTCAGGTGTCCATCTGATTGACACGTCAACTGAAGAGGGGCAAGCTGGGCAACACTACCAGCCTCAGGGCCTTCGTAGGTCAAGAGGTCCAGGACCCCACCCACTGAACAAGGTGTTGAGGAAAGGGCCAGCGATCACCGTCAGCCCTTCTGCAGAGCTGCTGGGGTGGCCCCACGCAGGCATGCGCACAGCACAGCTCCCCCTACAGCTGTGGGCTGAGGTGCCTGGGACCCTGTGCTTACCACGCAGCAGTAGTCTGCACCCACTCGGAGCTCTCGGACAGAAATGACAAAGTCTACTTCCACAGACAAAGAGTACACCGTTTCCAAACCGACAATGTAACACGGTGTGTGTACTTGTGTGGGGACAGCAGGGTGTTTCTAGATCCCAATGGGATGTGACAGTCAGGCAAGCTCTGGTGTGGCACAGGAGGTGTCTGTCGCTGTTCCTTTCACAATAGATGCGGATGACATGTGACACTCGCTCCCCTTTTCAGACGTCAGGCCTGACCGGTTACAAGGATACAAACACCCAGATGGGGTACTCTGTTTAGAGGCACACACTGACTTAGCTGTCTGGGAGCCCCTCCACCACCTCCAGGCAGGCTGTGGGAGCTGGACTGTCACCAGCACATCTAACACTCAGGCCTCGTGGACAGTGGTCACTGTGGATTCCAGCAGAAGAGGAACAAGAAGGCCGGACAGGGCAGGGCTGCCAGAGTCACGGACGGGCCCAAGGTCAGTCTGCAAACTGTCCCGGGCCTCCAAGGAGCCCTGGCGGGAGCCGCAAAGACTGCCCCACCTCTCCTTACCCACCTTGCCAGCCCTTAACCTGGTTGCTAAAAACAATCAAATAAAAACGGTTTTAAAGCCAGATCAAACAAATGTACCAAATAGATTGAAACAATAAAGGGAAAGTTTTGGTAACACCTTGGTTAATTTTTCTTGTTTTTTTTTTTTTTTTTTTTTGGTGTTTACTTGAAAATATCATCATATACATATATTTTATACATTTTAAAAAGGTTATACAAATACATCCTTAAAAACGTCATCAAACACATGATAAAAAACAGAAATGAAAAACGGCGCAGCAGACACGCGCACGGTGCCACCGCGACGGAGTACAAGGTCCGCTCAGGCAGGACGACGAACCTGTCGCGGCCACACACAGCTGAACGTGTGCAGTAATCTGTGACCCACGGGCTCTGACACTATCACCCCTGACATTTTAAAAATGTCATCATTGATGTAGATAATTACTGTAAAACCATGCAGGGAGTCCTTCCATATACAGCCGAGACTGGGGAAGATGGTACTCTGTGAGTATAAGGACCTGGGGCCCTTGCACTTGGCTGGGGATGGCCTCAGCGCACCTGCTCGGGGGCAGTCTGGCCTCCACAGCAGCCTGCAGCCTGGCAACATTTTCTGCTTCACTAAGAATCACACATGCATGCATGTGCACACACATGCACAGAAAGTCCCCAGGCACCTGGGGCCATCCAGGACCACGACATCTCGCAGTCCCCGTGCTGGGGAGGGCAGGCGGCAGGCTGCAGACAGTGCCCTCGGCGCAGAAACAAGGGCCTCAGCCTCAGTTTCCACTTCTGCTGGCGCAGTTTCCAAGGCCAGACTTTCACAAGGTTTTGAACCTTCACTTCTGCACTTGCTGCCTTTCAAGTGCTAAACACCTGGGACGTGGCACCCCCCACACTGTACCCAGAAGTGCAGGCCTCCCCGAAGGCACTGCCTGTCTTTTTCTCTTGTCTTGGGCTGCCCACTCTTGCCTCTGTGGATCACCAGATGATGTGCATTGGATATTTTTCCTTTACACCGACGCGAGCTTGAAGGCACCACAGCAAGCGCGAAACCCCTCCGGTGAGTGTATAAAGTATTCCTGCACCGTCATGAGTCGAATTCTGGCCACTCAGGATTAAGGTGGGCACACTGCTACCTTACAGACCTTCTTCATGTTACACACGCATGGCACAATGGGAAGAAAACGTCACTTAAAGGAAAACTATGTCCCCAAATTAGGACTTGCATCTCCAGTAATGAGAAGTTGTTTAAAATGTACAGCTGAGCACTTTGAGACTCCTCACTGCTCTGCTCTGTCCTGTCTGTGTGCACAGATCTGCCAGCCCATTTCAGCAAACAATGTCCTCTCTGTCAAATAGAGAACCAGCCATATCACAAAACCCCCTCCAATGTCCAGCCTCCATCCCACCAACCCCCTCCCGATAGGACAGCCAGGAGGAGGAGGAACTGCCCCCGCCCCATCTGAACTCGCCTTCCAGTAAGCCAGAGACCCAGTCATGGCAACTGCATGTCAACTGCCAAACAGGGAACGTGGGCACGTTTCTTTTCTTTTCAATCGGAGCATATATTTTTGCATTTCTCTCTGTGTGTGTGCAGGGATAGCTTTACCAGGGAGGAAGGAGGCGTTTCATCAGACAGAGTTCAGGGCTGAGCAGAAGCAGCTTTTAGCTCCAGACTGAGTAGCCCCAGGGGGACGTCACAGAAATGACACAGCAATTTGTGCTAGAATATTGGCAGC
Source organism: Tadarida brasiliensis (assembly GCA_030848825.1). Taxonomy (NCBI): domain Eukaryota; kingdom Metazoa; phylum Chordata; class Mammalia; order Chiroptera; family Molossidae; genus Tadarida; species Tadarida brasiliensis. The sequence continues at coordinate 32,165,574 of CM061272.1, forward strand.
TAATTCCCGAATGCTGGAGCTGACTCTGGATTCAGCTGCTTCTGTTCAGCCTTTATTCCCGCTGAGCTCATGATTCATAAAGGAAGCGCCTGCAGTTACTTCTCTGAAACATACAGTGTGACACGGACAGACTTCTCTTTGGTGCATCTGCCTGTCTGCCTCTGCCTCTCTCTCTCTCTCTCTCTCTCTCTCTCTCTCTCTCTCTCTCTCTCTCTCACACGTCTCCCTCTCCCCCCAGAAGAGGCATTAAAATATGATCTTCCAAAACATAAACTTCGTGGGGCATTGATTGCCAACCAATGAAAGGTATTCTCATTAAAGAAGAGCACAGATCTCTTTCAGATCTTTCATATTTGCAAGTCTTAGTTGGTGAAAAATATTACAATTCCTGTTTTTCCTCCTGGGGACATGACCACAGCATATATTTTATCTTAACCTCTAGAGTCACTCCACCCTTGGTTCATAGAAGATGAAATGCTATTTTTATAATCAAACCACACTGGTTTTGTTTTCATGAATATCTGAGAAAGCTTCCCCCCCTTTCCTCCTTTTTCCCACAGGGTTTCAGTCCAGCTCAGTGAGTGCCCAGATTCTGACGGTATTCTCCTGGTAACAGCGCAGGGCACCCCGACAGCTTGGCTTTCTTCCCTCTCTTCGTCTTGCTCTCCCCCCACTCCTGGTTCCTACTAGACTAAACAACGGAGCCTTTGTGCATTCCCACTGCAACCGGCCAGTTCTAACGATGTGCCCCTTATTGGTGCAAATGTAATATTTACCTTGGAGAAAACTTCGTCCAAATAACTATTGACAATTCTGCAGATGTCGTCCCTCTGAAATGTTGCGGTGAGAGTTCTCCCTTCCTTCTTGGCCTACAACCAAAGAGGAAGAAAGTTAGAAAAAACAAGGCAGATGGATAAAGACTGTGAACGATATACTTGTCCCGTTCATTGTAAAAACCCTAGCAAACGTACACCAAATGCCAAGCTTTCTATTCCTTCCTGCAAAGTCGAAGAGAAACTACTGAGAGTAGTGAATAAATCTAAAGATGTTTTTTCAAAATAACAGCCAAAGCAGTCTCATCAAATACACGTCAATCACTTGCTCCCTCCACACATCTCCTAGTTTTATGACCTAGAAATCTATGTACTATTGTAGTACTATCAAAATTCAAGTGACTGCTACCTGAATCTGAAGCGAGGATGCTTTTTGCTGTTGGGTAAGGCAGCCGAGGTTTCACTGTGAAATGTCTTATTAAAAGGAGAGTCTTGGGTGCAGTGTGAGCAGTGGGGCCCAAAGGACACACAGATCTCTTAGTTGCATGGATGAGTTGTTCCTTCATCCATTCCCTTGAGGGAATGGGGAGGATGAGAGAAAGGGGGAGATGCAGGGATGTCTTCCCTTCATCTCCCTGCTGACTTGTTGGTGCCCCTGTCCCACACTGTCACCTGTGGCTCTGCTCTATTTTCGGGGCCCAGCCTTTGCTCCATTCCCCTTTCCTCTCTAGTTCTCGTCCTGTTCTCTAATAAATATGTCTTGCATTGAACCTCTGCTTTAGGTAAGACACCATGATAGGTGCCGTGTGACAGGGGGAAGGGGTGGAGTGAATGAATGAATGAGTGTGTTTATATTCTAAGGAGAACACCCTGGCTGTTGACTAAGGTTCAGAACTTCCCAATTATTTTAACAGACTGAGGTACAACTCCTGCTTTGCAATGTAAAAAACTGAGCAGCTCACGAGCCTTCTAGACGTGCATCTATGATGTTCTGTTCCTAAGACCACGGATGATCACCCTAGACCGAGTGCTGCCTTCTCCAGGGTCAGCAGATTATGCACATTGTCTCGAGATACCTCTACTATTTCCCTGACAGCTACCAAGTGAGAAATGACTGCCTTCTGTTGGCCCATGCATTCAACTACATTATTATTTTCTTTTTTTGTTTTCGGTAACCCTAAAAATATCAGAACAAGACACAACTCCACATCTTTCCCCTGGTGGCCGTGCAAACTAAGAGGGCAGGGTCTTCACTGGAAAGACACAAGTCTTTCCCAAGCCGTCTTTCACTCTTTCATTAAATTTCAAATCAACTTCCTCCTGAACCCCGGCCACACAGAGATACTGAGAGGTGGATTCCAACTGCAAACCTGTCTACTTCCCCATGTCATCATGGTCAGTTCCAGAGAACTCTCCTGAATTCATTAGAAAGATGAGCATGATTTGGTTATCTAAGTAAAATTGCTGCAGTAGAAAAATAAAATAAATAAACTTTTAAAATGCCAAATCTTATTAATATGCATTAGAAATAATATGTTTGCATATGCTTTTGCTATTACTAGATAGGAGTAAAGAGTCTGATTTAAGAATTGAACACATGACGTGACAGTTAATTTAATAACATAAGAGTGGTACGTAATTTTGCATTTTCAAAATTGCATTTAATGAATTAAAATATTCGAAGGAAACAAGGTAGTGAAGACAGTGCGGTACTGGCATAGGACAGACATACAGATCAACAGAATGGAATCTCATTTCTAAAAATAAGCCCATATACCTACAGACAATTGATTTTTGACAAAGGTGACAAGACTATTCAATGGGCAAAGACAGTCTTTTCAACAGAAGGTTCTGGAATAAGGTTCTTCTGCCACTTGCAAAAAAATGAATTTGGAGCCTTAACTTCATACACAAAAATTATATAAAAATGAAATAAATTTGAGAACATTTATTCACAAAGGTATATGTACCACTATGTCCATTGCAGCATTATTCACGGTGGTCAAGACATGAAAACAATCAAAGTATTCTTCGATGGATGAGTGGATAAAGAAGATGTGGTACATACATGCTATGACTAGTCAGTCATAAGAAAAGATGAAATACTGCCATTTGCAACAACATGCATAGATCTTGCGAATATCATGCTAAGCAAAATAAGTCAGACAGAAAAAGTCAAGAACCGTATGATTTCACTCACATGTGGGATATAAAACTGAAAGTCATGGACAGACAACAGCATGGTTTTGGAGTTTCAGACATGACACCAAAAGCACAAGCAACAAAAGAAAAAATGGATATGTTGAACTTCATCAAAATAAAAAAGATGTTTTAAAGGACACTATTAAGAAAATGAAAAGACAATCTAAATAATGGGAAAATATGAGCAAATCATGCCTGATGAAGACCATTTATCTATAATCTATAAAGAACTCTTATAATTCAATAAGACAAATCCAACCAGAGGTAGGCAAAGGACCTGAACAGACATTTCTCCAAATATACAATGGTCAACAAACACATGAAAAGATGTTCAGCATCATGAGTCATCAAGGAAATGCAGATCAAAATCACAGTGAGACACCACTTCATACCCACTAGGATGGCTATAATCAAAAGGTCTAAGACAGTAACAAGGTTGGCGAGGATGTGGAGAAATCAGAAGCCTCCTACCCTGCCGATGGGAATATGAAGTGATCCAGCCTCTTTGAAAACACCCTGGTTGTTCCTCAAACAGTTCAACATAGGAGTTACCTTTGGACCCAGTATTTTCACCCCTAGGTGTATACCAAAAGAAATAAAAACATGTTCACACAAAAACTTGTACATGGATTTTGTAGCAGCAATATTCCCAACAGTCCAAAAGTGAACAAAACAAATGTCCATCAACTGGGGAATGGATAAGCAAAATGTGGTATATCCATATAAAAGAATAACATTTGGTCATAAAATGGAATGATGCATTCATACATGTCCTACTGTGAACAAACCCTGAAAGCATGCTGCGTGAAAGAAGCTAGTTGCAAAACTCCCCACATAGTATATGATTAAATTTACTTGAAATGTCCAAAATGGGCAAATATATAGAGACAGGAAGTGGACTAGTGGTTGCCCAGGGCTGGGGGAGATGAGGATGATAGCTAAGGGGTGCAGGGTCTCTTTTTTTTTCAATCCTCACCCGAGGATATTTTTCTATTTATCTTCAGATAGAGTGGGAGGGAGAGGGAGAGAGGGAGAGAGGGAGAGAGAGAGAGAAACATCGACGTGAGAGGGACACATTGACTGGTTGCCTCCCGCACAACCCCGACCAGGGCCGGGATGAACCGCAACCGAGGTATGTGCCCTTGGCCGGAATTGAACCCACAACTCATTGGTCTTCAGGCCAGTGCTCTAACCACTGAGCAAAACCGGGCAGGGCGAGGGTTTCTTTTTGAGGTAATGAACATGTCCTAAAATTGATTGTGGTGATGGTTGCATAACTCTGTGAATATACTAAAAAACCTTAAATTGTATACTTTAAATGGGTGAATTGTATGGTATGTGAATTAGAGCTCAATGAAGCTGTTACCAAAAAAATATTCCATGGCATGTGAACATCTTAATGTCCATCATTAAGCGGATCACTCTTAAAGAAAGATGTCAAACCCATGAGTAATTTTAGCTGGAAACACTGGGGTCGTTGCACGGACTCCGGATCGCTGGGCTCCATTGCAAACTGTCGTGTTCTGATGGAGACCACCGGGATATAACTCTGTATGGACCACGTGCTCCTTCAGGTCCCCTTTCACCCGTGACCATCTATCGTTAAGTATGGACAGCAGCTAATCACTACAAACAATTATTGATCCAATCATATAGAAACTCTCTGCTTTCTATGTTGATGTCTTTCTCTACTTAATGGAATGTTAGGACTTCTGAAACCAGCTGTCTACTCAAACATGACTGGCCCCCGCTGCAGATCATACGCCAGTGGGATGTCAAGCTCAGCACTGTTGTTGTTTTTACACCTATTTTTTTGACCGACAGTTTTCATGAGTATGGTTAACAAGTTCTTAACACAGAAGATGACATTGATAAGGAGGCTCAAACAAGTGAACTCTGATCATTCATGATGCATTTTGTCAACTAACCTGAAGGCTTATTCTAGTGAAAGCCACTCAGAGGAACTGAAATAGAGTTCAATTTCTGAGTCACTGGGCCCCCGAGGGGTGGGCTATGCACCTGACAGATGGCCTGGTCCAAGCTCCAGCTGGCGCAGTTGCGGAGAGGCCGGGAGAGGAGTGCTATTTCAAAGTTGGGCGTTACTGTCCCTTCTGGGAAAGCAGTGATGACATCCCTGCTCTCTGGGGAGATAAATACAAGTACTTGGTAGCACAGACTCCAAATTCATGTTTGACTTTTAAAAACCATACTTGGAGGCAAGATATATCCACTCAATAAGAGACTAGAATCACAAAACTCTTAATGATCCCCAAATTTCAAAGAAACTTAAAGGTGATCTACAAACCAACCCCACTTGATACTTGAACCCTCTCTACAGTGTCTGTGACATCCAGTTTACGAAGGCAACGTTGGTTCAACATAACAGTACCGAATGAATCACAGGGCCTAACACATAATAGTCACTCAATACCTACTCACTGATGGAGTGGATTCATTTTGAAAAATCAGAGTAGAGTCAAGGATATTGCTATAAATAAGCTGTTCTCACTTGCAGTTCCTGAAGACGAGAAAGAAATGGAATTACAGGTTGCTCACGATGGGTATATTTCCACAGCAGTATATCACACATGCAAATGTCATCCAAGCAAACACTTTCTTTTATCCAAGTTGCCACGGAAACAAACCAGTAAACAAAACAGAGACCTTGAAGGGCTCCCAGAAGGCTGTCCTGTTAGATTTGGGCTCGGCTCGGGTCAGAAAGGCTCGTCTGCACCCTAGGGGCTTGGTGGCTTCAACCTAGTTTGAGTCCTAGTTCTAACTTCTAGAGCCATGCAGAACAAGTCTGATGGTTTCCTTACATGGCAGCCTTTCAAATACTTGAAGACACCTATTTAAAGAAGTCACCCTTTTCCTGTTCATGGCCTCTCTTTCTTCACTTCAAAGAATATGGTCTTGACTATCACCTGCCATAACTCAAAGCACAAAAGCTGTAAGGAGAACAGAGCTGGGCCCCAGCCAGGCCCACTCACAAGAGCACAGAAGATGTTGAGTCTGCTCCAGCTGCAAAGCTCAAACTAGGGACCAAGCACAACACCCACTGGACAACGTCACCTTGACCTGATGTAGGAAACAGTCCTCTGGGTTTTGGTGATGGTGGTGGAGAATACTCAGGGCCCAACTATCATAGGGAGGCAAAGCTATCAGCCAGAAGCAATGGGCTGGTGAAGTCAGGACAGTGGTCCATCACCATCCTGGAGGTCTAGTCAGAGCAAGGAATCTGGCCACTGGGTAACTCAGGGTAAGAGCCACAATTCTCAAGAAGACCTCCTGGCAAGACCAAGACAGATCATGGTACCAAAGCAGATACTCAGCCCCAGACACTCAGAGACACAGGAAGAGAAAGAGCTGAAACTTGGAAGGTGAAGGAGTAAGTATCGTGGGAACCTGGAAGGCATCCCTGGGATATTAGATTCTGCACCTGTATGGCAATAAAGGCCACTGGGAGGCAATGGTGGCCACCCCAGTGGTCAGCACTGGGCAAGATCATTCTCAGCATGGGAGATGCAAACTCAGCGGACAAGTTCAGCCAGCGTTGAACAAGACACTACTGCAGGTGAGGCACAGAGAGAATGTCAGTGACAGGTCCTACTGGACTGGGGGCAGGTTTCAACATCTCAAGTATTTCCTGGGGAGGGCAAGACGATGCATGTGAGAGGAACACATTGGGTAGGGAAGGGGAGGCAGGAGGAGACATGCCGGGGGCTGACACGTCCTCCTGGTGGTGGTTCTCTGCCAATGACCAAGTCCAAAGGCATTTCTCCAGATGAAGTAGCTCTTTCCTCAGTGGAGAGCAGAGCAGGTGCTTTCTTCAGTCCAGATACTACTTTTCTTTTGAAAGCCTGCGGTCACAGAAGCTTTCCCCACCAGCTACATTATGCTGTTGCCATCCATAAATCTCATACTCGACTAACACAAATCTAAATTTCTTCCATATACGATGGAGCTTAGTCACCTCTCTCTTCATTGCTTTTTGTGTGTGTGCAATTTAACTGGTGGTGGTGCTTACATCATCCCTGTGCTAGTTCTGCCTCTTCGAGTTGGGTCATTGTGTTAAACGTCAAGATGTTCTTGAACTCTGCTTCTCTCACGTGTTAGTACATCAGCCACCTCTCCCAGCTTTGGGCTGAGATGCATTTTCCCCACTGAGGTCTAATGTTGACTAGGACAGGATTAGGTTCAACTGCTGGAATCCTTCTTCCAGGAAGAGAGCAATGTATTAATCAGTTCTCTCTGGATAGACTTACCAACCCAGTTATTAATCCAGCTCATTATACACATCCCCTGCTTGTCCAAATGATAAATGTTAGCAATTTAATACTCTTATGGTAAAAAAAATCAAACATATATATAAACTAATGCATATAATTTCTTATTAATCCATCTGAACTCTATGATGGATTTAGTAAATTATCAATACTATAGAGATTGACCTCAAAGCAAACATTTCCTTCCATTAAAATTTCAATATTCAGCCCTTCTGAGTAATCATGCTAGAAAAGGATACTAAATATACCCAGTGGCACCACAGTGAAAGGGGCAGAAAGACCATGTATATGGGCTATGACGTGCTGGGTAATATGGAAAAACGTCACTCGGGACGCTTTCTCCCCCTCGTCCCGGTGTTCCTGTGTCCTTCAGACTGCACTTCTCTCCCTGCTAAGCTCCCTTGCAGTTTCTGGCATTTCCCCCCACCCCCAGCTGCTGTGGCTCCCACGTCCAGCCTCCCTGGTATTCCCTGTGTTAGCAGTTCTCCCTGCCACCGATGCCTCCTGCTTCATTTCTCACAGCCCGACAGCTGCAACCCTGATGTATGCAAAGCAACAGTCCATTAAGAAAAGAATGTTTTCTGAGGTTTTGTTTTTTTTTCCTTATTGAGAACAGAAAAATGGAAGAGGCAAGAAAGGATAGTTCCCGGGGGTGCCAGGGAGAGGCCACTATGAAGATAAAATGAAGGCAATAAAAAAATGTAAGCATCAAAAAAATTATGACACTGGGACAATAACTGCTCTGGAAAGCCTCTTCATTGGTGCAGCGGAGTGAAAAGGATCCCCTTTCCAAGAAGAAAGTATTTTTCTAGAGAGCGAGGAGCAAGAACCGCAGGAGCAGCTTCCTGGCTGCAGAACTAGTTTTTTTTTTGTCTGCCCTCAACAGGTGTTGCCATGGTAACTATCCTGCAGTTGGGAAGTGGTGGAGGTAAGAAAATCTATACAAAAGCACCTCAGCAGGTGGGGGGTGGTGAAGAAAGGCGTGCAAATCTAACCTCAGACCTAAGAGAACAGCAACCTGAGACCTGCTGGCCATTCGTCAGGTGTTGATGTTTGAAAAAGATGCTGCAGAGACAGGAGGCAGGAGACAGGAGACAGGGAATGCCCAGTGGGGGCCTCAATTTATTTTTGGTGTTAACTTATGTCCCTACTCCCATGTGTATAGTATAGCTTTAAAAATGTTTTTATTGATTTGAGAGAGAGAGGAAGGGAGAGGGTGATAGAGAGAAATATTCATGTGAGAGAAAAACATTGATGGTTTGCCTCTGGCTGGGGACTGAGCCTGCAACCTGGGCATGTGCCCTAACTGGGAATCAAACCAGCGACCTTTGGGTTTGTGGAAAAACATTCAACCAACTGAGCCACACTGGCCAGGGCCACAGTTTAACTCTTTGATGACTCTGAGGGGAGAGTTGCCATTGTGTACTCTTATGTCCAGAAACTTCTAGAATGTGAAGGTATATTAGTGAATGACTTCCTTACTGTACTTCTACCTCCAACAGCCTATAAAGTTAGTGACAATCTCTCTGCTTTCTTCCTTCAGATGGAGAAGCTAGACTTCCCATGCTATGGATTAGTGAGACAGTTATTTAATAGCTCTTTCTCCCTGTGACAAATACTGCTGAAATCCGCAGCCCTGGCGTTTAGAGCGTCGGAGCCTGGCGAGGATCAACACCATTTCTCTGGTCCTCCCTCCACTGCTCACGGCTTATTGTAGTATCCCATAGATTTAGTATCCCAAATATACTAGCATTATGAGTGACAACATCATCATGAGCATTTCTGAAATTAAATTCTGCATTCTTATACCATAAGCTATTTGTTGGTGCCCCCCATCCCCACCAAAGGGCATGTTCCATCCCTTTATTTACTAAGCTTTTCGTCGTTGTTCAAGGACTACTCCACTCAGTAAATAACATGGGTTAATATCTTCTGCTCACTTCTGTGATTCTTCAAAGTCAGGACGGCTGGCAAAACAAGTTTTTGAAGGAAGAAGTCTGCAAGGTTCAGCCTGAGAGACACATCAGTGTCTAAGGCCTGGCAGACATCAGAGTGTTTGTTGTACAAACAACAGCCAAGCAGTCAGCGGACGTGGCCCTGAGGCCTGACTCCCCTCCCTTGCCCATCTCTGGGCCTCAGAGTCCCGTTCCACAAAGATCTGGAACCTTTGGCTCCTTCAAAGGGTTGACATGAGGCTCAGATGAGATAATGCACGTGACCGTTTTTGTTCACAAACACAGGGCAAATAGAAGCTGCTATTGGAAATACTGCTGTCACGTGCTTTGCAAGCTTTCCGCTATGTTAATGTCACCGGTTCACATTTTTGATGACAAGTGGGCCAAGAAACTGTCACGTGACACCACTGGCAGAACATGTCCTCGTCATCCTTTGAAGGCGCTTATCTGATTTGGATGTCATTGTCTTCTGTTAGTTCCTTTTCTTGACACTTGCTGTTTTCAGGTTGGCAGGTTTGTATCACAGGTGTGTGTGTGTGTGTGTGTGCGCGCGCGCGCGTGCGCGTGCACAGAAGAGGAAGCAGGCTAAGGGAGGGAAGAGAGAAAGAAGGTGGCAGAGAAGGGAAAACAAGAGGAACAAATGGATTAACAAGTGGAAAGAATGTTCCCTCCCATTCCACAATGTCCCTATCCCTGAAAGGATTTCTTCTTCTGTGTGCCGCATGTAGACCACAGTGGTAAGTTACTGAAGCAATTCTGGGCCGACACTAATTTCTCACCAACTCTCCCCTCGTGGTGCTCCATTTTCATGCTGAAAGGTTTGCCAGTCGTAGCTGAAAATGCGTAAATCCTTCTGCGTCTCAAACTAAAACCCACAGATCTCTTTTCCAGTAAATACATACCTTCTGTCTTTTTGGTTGGCTTTATTAAAAACTAGCCCCCTCTTTAAAACCTTGCCCTTTGCTTGTGTGTGTTCCGAATCCATTCGACCCCCATGTCATCCCTGTCATCCCCTCCCCTTCCCACTTGCGGCTCATCACGTTCACCTGGTGGCCAAACCTCATGCTTCCACCTCCTGAAATACCTGTTACAGCAAATTCCCAGTGTTGTTATAATGTGCACTTACTGAAAAAGTTCACAGAATACAGAAAGACAGGTTATAAAAAATAAAGGTTCCTTTTCACCTTACTGCCAATCCCTTTCCTCCCCTACAGGTAAACAGTCAGAGGTGAGTACAACACGTTTTGAAAAGATCTGGAAAGATACAAAAATCAAGAAGTAATTTTCTTCTTTCTCTGTTACATATACGGTGCCCTGCACTAGGCATTTTTCAACACTTTCATTGTATCCATTTATTGTATCTTAGAGAACTTTCCATGTTAATATGTATAGAGAGAGTTGTCTCATTCCTTTAAATCACTACAGAGCATTCAATGGTATGGATACATTATCTATTTGGGCATTTCCATGCTAATGAGTGTTTAGATTTTCCCCCCTCAATTAGAAACAATGTTACAATGGTTACTCTTGTATGTCTATCTCTGCTGCCCAAGCCCAGAACCATCTGAAGCCACCAAAACTAGAACAAACAAGAAAGGATCCTTAAAACAGGTTTCGGAGGGAGCATGGCCCTTCTGACACTTGATTTGGAGTTCTAGCTTCCAGAACTGTGAGACAATCTGTTTCTGCTGTTCTCAACCACCAGTCTGTGGTCCTCTGCTATAGCAGCCACAAGAAACTAACAGTGGGTGGAGTCCCGCCTCAGGCATCTCCGGCAGTACCTCTCACCCAGTGGCTTGCTGCCCTCAGAATCCTCTCACTACTTGTCCTACGAACACCCTACTGTCTATTTGCTCATATCCAAAGGCTCTCGAATGCTTCCTTTCTTCTTGCTTTTGAACACACTGGTCGCTCTACCTAAATTCCCTTCTACCCTCCCTCCCCCAAGCTTTATTGCTGCACCATAGCTAACCTCCGGGTCCCCTCCTTTATGACCTCTTTCTGATGCTCCCTTTCCCCATCTGTGTCCCCAGGCACACTGACTGCCTTCATGAGTCCTTCTGTGCTGCACCTAGAGTGTCTGGACATTATTCGGTACCTATTGTTTGTGCATATCCCTGCCCCTCTGCCGTGCTGTGATCTTGTTGAGGGTAGAGCCACTCAAGGTATCCTAGCAAAGTCCCTGCGTGCAGAATGTCCGAAATGGGGTCATGCTGGGTGAACAGTGCAGGGCCATGAACTGTGAGCAATTCACCTTAGACTTTATTAAACATCCCTTGTGCAAAGAGGTGAAAGTACAGTCGGTCAGGGCTGATGCACACACTTGGCAATGGCCAAGCAGCACTTTCCACACTGAGCTGTGGCTCTTTGCAGCGTGTCATTATTTTTATGGCATGCATTCTTCTAATCGGTCAGGCTTAGAAACATTGGACTTTCCCACCAGGTACTGTAAACTCTAGCAGCTCCAGCCATCAAAGGTTAGTGTCCACTTGAACCCTGGTGTCTACTGACTGCTTCCTTTATTAGAGTGGTTGTCTAGTGCTGGGGGAAGTGGAAGGTGGGGAAATTGGGGGGGGGGGAGGGTAATAGCTAAGGAGGGAGGGACTTCCTTTTGGAGTTATAAGAATGTTCTAAAATTGACTGTGATGATGGTTGAACTCCATGAATACTGGAAACCACTGAACTGGACACTTCAAACCAGTGAACTGTGTGGTGTGTGAACTCTAACTCAATAAAGCTGTTTAAGGAACAACAACATAGTTCATTCAATCCAATCCAGTCCACAAGAATCGCTATTAAAACAAGTCAACTTTTCAAACATCCACACAGATGAAATAAAATGATACTTGTGCACTAAGGAAAAGACAAATAAACAAACCGAAACATACCCATATCCTGTAACGTTTACAGCATCCTTCAGAAAATGACAGGCTCCGGAAACTCCACATCAGCTCGTTTGCCCTGCCGCCCGACGGCCCAGACACAGCTGCATGAATAGGCTCCAGAACTTTCTCTTTTGTCTCAAAGAACCTAATTCTCTCTTCTTCCTCTGTGTGTCATATACGAGATACACTGAGTTCAGAAAATAGGAGGGCTAGAAGGGAACTGAGATAACATGACAAATGACTGCCAAGAAGGGGATTCTTGAATTCTACGAAGTTTCAGATGGTGGAGGGGACGTCAGTACCAGGGTGATTCAATGAGCTCTGTGGCCCAAGTGTCAGGCAACGGGACACAACACCGTGACCACATGCCAAAGCATCTGATGCCTGAGGAACCAAAACTGAAAGGTGCATCCCGGGGCTCACTCACGGACGGTTTGCATTGAGCACTTACCACGTGGATGCTTGTCCCATCTCCCAACAAAATGTCAAACTCTTTGAAGACAGGGGAGGCAAATGAGTTTTCTTTCTCCCACCATTCCATACCCAAAGCATTCAGTAAAGAGTTAACAACGGCTTTATGGGATACACCCTACTCAGTCTCATTGTACTAAAGAGATTCGTTCCCTTTTTAGTAACACTGTTTTGGAACAAACATGATTTAATGCCTGGAATAACAAAATCTATGTAGCAAACCATTCATAATTGATTGTTACTGTTCTTTGAAGCCCCATATCTCAGGACTTTGTTCTGGAGAAATGTATGCTATAATCACTTACAGCAGAGGAAGCTGCCCAAATCAATAGGCTGTTGGCTATGAGTGTATCTGAGCCGAGTCGGTGAGCAGAAGTCCATCAGGTCCACCCAGACGGACGTATGCAGTAAGCTTCGGCTTTGAACACTATCTCAGAATTGCATCTTTTTTAGAGGTAGCTTTGAATGTAACCACAAACAAGATTTTTATCATAGAAAGGGAGGAATTTCTCTCTGCAACCTATTCTTTCATAAGTCATTCGCTCCAAAAATTACAGTCTCTTTGCCATTGAAATCCGATGATTAGTCACTGAGTTCAACGTATAGTTGGAAAGAATATAATTAAATGTAATTAGCCAAGATAAATTATAGAAGTAACCACACAAATATATGAAAAAAAAAACCACTCTCAGAGTTCAATATGCGAAGATGTAATTAAGAAAAAATCCACCTCTTATATACATTCACAAGGAAATACTCAAGGGTGCCATTTCTTCTTCTTTTTTTTTTTTTAAATTTTTTTCTCTTTTATTGATTTTAGAGAGAGGAAGTAATAAGGAGAGAAAGATAGAAACACTGATGAGAGAGAACATCTATTGGCTGCCTCCTGCATGTCCCCCACTGGGGATCGGGCCCACAACCTGGGCATGTGCCCTGACAAGGTATCGAATCGGTGACCTCTTGGTGCATGGGTCGACGCTCAACCACTGAGCCACGCCGGCCGGACTCAAGGGTGCCATTTCTGAAGGCACCTGGGGCCAGGGTGGAGCTCACAGTTCCCGCAGCAGGGGTTGCCCAGCCTTCTGCCACCCAGTCTGCAAGCTCCAGCCTCTTTCCAACACACACTCACCTGCCCTGCCTGTGGAATGTCCCACCTCTTCTCCCCTGACCACTTAGCTAAATCCTGATGGTCCTTCTTTGTGTGGCTTAGCCTTTGCTTTATGCCCAGTTCATCTGACATCAAATATTACCTAACCTGTCCTACCTATATGGGGGGCAAATCTTTTTTTTCCCTCTGACATGGTTCAACCAGATAACACTTCTGGCTCCTTGCACCTCTTCCTATTCCATTCGAGGGAGGTAGAGTGAGCCTCGGCAGGGGCCATGTGGGGATGTGTGAACTAGCATACTGGGTGCCGCTCTTCCCCTCCTGCCTCTGGGATGTGGGTTCTTCTCTGACCCTCCATAATTTGAGTTGACCCTTTGGGCCCACAAAGAGATCTGTCCCAGCCAGTGTGGCTTGCGCTTCATTCTGGGGTTCCATATCAGAATAACAAACCAACCCGCCCTTCAACCTGGCCTTTACTAGGACTCAAGGTGATATTTGAGCCTTACCTACCAATTCTTTTATCTTCTCTCTTAGCTTTTTCCCAGAACTTGGGAAGGTCATGGGGGTGTCATTATTGTGGTTTCATCCAAGACTCCAGCCCCATTCATATATGTAAGTGTCCATATGTTGATGAGATGGCCTTCAAAACTGGTGGGCAATTGTGCATCCTCTCTCTGCCTGGACAGAATGCGGGGTCATGTCTTGCCAGCCCTTGTCACCTAGGTCTTCACTGCAATGCCCAATGTACAATAGAAACAAACTCAATAGTTTCAATCATGAATACATCATCTAATGATATATATAAAATGAAAACCAAAACAAAACTTAGGACTACAGCACTGTGATTCCAGACACTGGTTATGACTTTATCAGTGCATTTTGGTCTCACTGAGCAGCAGTGTTAGCATCAAGTTAACATAGGCGGGGTGAGTATAAAAGTAATATATGCTACACATGGGAATCCCGCAGTGTGAATTTAACTGCACACTGAGCAAAAAGAAAGAATAAAAGATAAGGCGAGGCTGATTGATTTTCCTCATCAGAACCCACAAGATCTCATTTCAACAAAACCCTGCCATTACATTTACGGCGTATTGAAGAGTGAATTTAATGTGATATCTATTCAAATCTAACTTCGAATGCAGTGGTGGTAATCCATCATAAGCCAAGTTTTTATTTACCTACATCTTAAACCTTCATAATATATACATTAGCCTATGCTCACATTTACATGAAAAAGATATGCATGTACATATAAAGCTCTTCATGTGAAATGTTGCTGAAAAATAATGATTCAGTTGTCTAAATCTATGGTTGAGTGCCCCTCCCCATGAAGAAAACAGAAGCAAATTAAACGTAAAAAGGATTAAAATGATGTCAAAAAATTTTGAGGTCAATTAATATGATAAACTACTAATTTTTCTTCGATTTTATTTTTAGCTATCTTTTTTTGTTTTGTTTAAATATGCATTTATTGAGTGTTAACTGAATAATAATACTAACAAGGTACAGATGAGCAGTGAGTCACCACACAACAGTAATGCTGCTAACGATTGCTTATGGAAAGCCCTTCCCAGTTTCCAAAGAGGTCACACATTTTTCCTTTAACTCTTAGTCTCCCACTAAAATTCCCGAGCAAACATGGTCACACCGCCTTATACATGGAGAAACTGAAGCTCAGAGAAGTTTGGAGATGTGCCTGAGGACCAGCAGGGCTGGTGCTCCAGGCCCAATGGCTGACTCCTAGCAGTTAAGCCTTCATTTGGGATTCAATACATAGTTATTGAGCACTGTAATGTCACATGTTGGGCTGGGGATAGAGGTGTACCTGCCCTCCCGTTCTCTCCCTCTGGTCGTCCTATTTGACAACAAACCAGTCATCAACATGTGCGTGGCGTGTTCAATGTACTATTTTAATTTTATATATGGATAACAGCAAAAATACATTTACAAATATTTCTCCTTTAAAAGCAAAACTAGGGAAGACTGCCTTAAATCAATATAGTTCAATCATTTATTTTAGAAATTTAAAAAATGTTTCAATGTTCCTCTTCAATGCTCAAATTAGAATGACAGTGTTCCAATTAAAATTGAGACTCCAAATTAACAATAGCCTTTGGCATTTTTCAATGAAGCCTTTAATCCTCTATCAAATAGATGAGAATTTAATTACATAAATCAGTCTACCTCGTTCATTCACCAAGATGTCAGAATTCATCTCATGAAACAAGCTCAGACTTAAACATCCGAAGCAATGGTGATGTGATGGAGGAGAACCTTCTAGAAATTCATTTTGAGTTTCACGCATCTATAGTCACAGAGATGCGAGGTCCCAGCACCACTCCACAGCTCTCAAGTCGCAATATTAATATCAGGCTGCCCCTTGGTGAGTGCAGTTGTCATAGAGTGTCATAAAACTCGGGAGAGAGAAGATCCAGGCCCAGGCCTGGCGCAGAGGAACGGCAGACACATTGCTTTTATCCAGCTATGCCCACAAGTTGAGTCACGCGCAGTCAATCCACTTGGATTTAAGGCAGGTTTCCTTCCAGATAACAGAGAGACAGACTAGCAGATGTGAAGTAGAGAAACCCAATGAGAAAAGTAGGTGCTAGCATCAATCACCGGTGAGTTGACACCCTGGTCCCAGCCTTACACTCTGGAACACAACAGAGCATGTGCTCAGTACCAGTGGAACAACCCCCACCTCACACCTCCAAGGCTCTCAATCTCCTGGAGGTGAGCAGGGAGAGGAGAGTGACAAAGCGCATGCCAGTCATCCATCTCCTTCTCCCGCTCTTTCTTTCTAGCCCTGTAACTTTATTCATCTCACACTACTTTTCTAGAGACAGAGTCCATGTATGTGTTTAAACACCTTGACAGAAACGTGGCATTATTTCTCATGCAGAGTATATCACTGTGCCAATCGTAAGCTGGGTCTGATATTGTTTGAATGCTGGGGTGTATGCCCCCTCCCCACAGCTTGAAGACACTTCTCTCTATGTAAGTGAGCACTGCGGGGTTAGATCCCTGGAAGATGCGGTAAGAGGAAGTAGAAAAATGAGAATACAGAGAAGTCCTCATTTATATGAATCATAAATGTTTGAAACTATCAGGCACCCATTTTGCCAAGCAAATTACTAGACTGATACATCGACTTATGCATTTCTCTAAATGTGTCGGGTTCATGAAAAGTCTAAATCTTCTCCTCAGCCCTCTCCACCTTCTTTGGTTTATCTATCTACATAAGAATTTGGCAACCCAGAAAAAACAAACAAACAGATAAACAAAAACAACAGAAGAGGCCTCATTTACACAAGAATTTTATCCCAGAAATCCGTCTTCAAGGCTGTCATGAGGACCACAGAATGCATTTTTTTGTTAGAGTGAGAAAATGAAGGTTATCACATTCTTAAGACAAACAGGTCATAACAGTTCCTATCAAGTTGAACAAGTTTGTGGAAAACAGAGAAACCAATGAATATTAAAACCCTATTCATTCTATCGTGGTTTCCTTTGATCTTCAATTTCATAGAAACCTTTACAAAGTTGCCATCAGTGAAGAAATATTATTTTGTACCATTTTCAGTTATTATGTCTAATAGGCATTTCCATGTTTCAAAACAGAACTGAAAAATACATCATTTTACGAAGGACAATATATTATAAATGTTTATATCCTTAGTCACTTCCTCATTGTTGAAGCAAATTATTTCCAAATTTTCATTTCTTAAAAAATATGCTGTCATGAATATCTGCATGATGACTATTACCCATTTTTCTCCATGTCACCAAGTCATGGTCTCATATGATCAGAAACATGGCATTCTGGAGAAGAGCCCTTTATTTGTCAAGACTGAGATCACTCTTCCATACCTGGCTAGCGGAGCACCTGTGAGTGACAAGAACAAGCTCAGAAAACTGAACAGAGAGGGATGTTGAATAAATACAAGCATACTGCCTGAAATATGGTAATTATGGTGATGATGATGATGGTGACATCAAGGACCACTACCACCACAATTTCATAAGCATCTACCACCTGCCAGGTGCTTCGTAAATACTATTTCTATTCTTGACAACTTTTATAAATTAGGGATTATTGTTCCCATTTTAAACATGAAGAGGGTTGGGGACTCCTATGAGGCCACATGGTTTCCGTCAGAGACACACTTCTCACACAAGTCTCTGCCTCTTTGTTCTGTCCCAAATCGAGTTCTTGGAAAATGATCACTGGCTGGGGCTGTTGACCTGCAGAACTCCATTCACTGCAACTTGAAAGTAATTTTCATGTGAGACCATGTAGTGAGACTTCACATGCCACCCCCCGCAGCTTCTGCTGGGGCACCTCTGCGCCCCCCCCCCCCCCCCGGCTGCTGGCACAGTGAAATAAATGCTAATAGCAGCCATCCGCACTGCAAGAGGCCAGTCGACCAACAGGACGCAGACGATAATTTAGCTTAATGTCCTGAACCACTAACGTTTTCCTCCAAGTATTTCAGCTGTTTTGAAGTCTGATGGTGGGTGGCACTTTTCTCAAAATCAGAAAGTAAAATCATCCTTAATTTGACATTAATTGAGCTCCATCACTGTTTTACATCTGATCAAAATATAGCTTTGAAAGTCTACAGGTAATTAAAATCTCAAGGAGTATTTGGAGAAGCTTATTAGTGTATTACATAATCATTAACCAAAGGAAAATATTAATCTTTAAGATCACCATTGAGCACCAGGAACTATTATTCTTGGGATTAGTTTGTATGAACAAACCCAAATCCTTATGTTACACAAAGGCTAATGTCTTTGCTTAGAAGATTAGAATTAATTTATGGCATCTGCTTTTGATTTAAATACTATAAACATCTCTGTTGTTCTTGAAAACAAAGGCTGCTCCTGCATAACTTTTCAGATAGGGAAACTGAAATTAAAGTACTATGCAAATATTTACTGGATAAAACAAATGCCAAGAGCAAAAATGCTCTAAGACACTCAGTGACATTATCCCCACTAATCCTTTTGTATTTCAAAGTTTATTTATTTTTACTGTGCTCTTCTGGGATTACCATCAGTTATTATAACATCATTTTAAATTCATAAGAGAGAATTCAGAGCTAATAATATCATGAGCTTTAAAATAATATTCAAGTAATACTGATGAGGATGAAACTATACGTTATCTGAATATGTTCTTTGGATGAACCAGGAAAAATGGTAATCTAATGTTAGACTTTTAACTCCCCATTCTCCTGCCAATGAGGCCCTGCAGAAGAACAGAGATTTAATTTTAAAACATCAGTGATGAATAGTTTTAGAGTGGCAACTCAATAAACCAAATAGTCATGCTGTTTTCATTCAAAATATGGACGTACAAATTTGACAATATTCTGACTTCCTAGCATTCCTAAATTCCTACTTGTGAGGCAGAATCTAAAGGCGAGAAATGGACCCATCGCTCCATGGCTTACTTGATGGAGACATACAATAGTTATTTCTCATTGAATATACTTTATGACAACTTTTAAGGGGCTTCATAGGTAGCTTCTGGCCTAATTGCAGGTAGGGCCTGAGAATATGAGAGTGATAAGCATTGGTTATTTAAAAGCCTAGATTGCTGTCTTCAAGATGTTCAACACTGGGTGGTCAGTGGACCACCCTGGTGACAGGTCGGGCATAAGTAATATAAATGAGAGAGGCACCTTGGACATAACTGGGACAGAAACTCAGAAGGAGGAATCTAGTAGGGTGGGAAATAAACACAGTAAGAACTTAGTTTGGTAAATGTTGATTTTAAGGTGGACATGGGGCATGAAGGCAAAGATATCTGATGGGTGGCTAAATTTTGGAATCAGGATCTTAGGAGAAAGGTTAAAAGCAATGAGCAAGACCAGGGAATACAAACATTTTCTGTAACAAGGGAGAGAGTAAGTATTTTAGGCTCTGAGGGCCATGTGACCCATCACAACTAGTCATTTCCACCATTGTAGCAAATAGCAGCCATACACAACAGCTGAAGAATGAGTGTGCCTGCGTTCCAATAAAACTTTATAAACACAGGTGTCAGGTGCTTGCAGGTCACAATTTACCCACCCCTGCAGAAGACGACCAATGAAGCCCTGGGAAAGTATAAGATCTCTGGGAAGGATATATCGAAGGCGCAATAGTATGATCAGAAGTTTGAAAACATGGAACTCTGAATTTATGTTCCATTCAGTTAAGGACATTCTATATAGAAGGCTTGGGGTTCAAAACCTTGGCTCTGGTTCTCAGCGTGTGTGGAACTGGGCAAGTAGGTTAACCTCTGAGCCTCAGTCCCCTTGACTGCAAAATGACAATAATGATAATCACAGCTAAAACTAGGCATGTGCTAAAGAACATATTCATCTGTATACCTAGCCTCAGACTTAGGTACTATTATAGCTCCTTTTATAACTGAGGACAGTCGGCCCTCAACCCCTCGCTCTTAATCATACCCACATCCCAAAAGGTCACGATGCAGACTGGAGGAGAGTGAAGTCTTTTATCACTGCACACGGGACACAGAAAGAACCCGAGCAGTGGTGGCCATTGTTATTATTACCCCGAATGAGGTTCATAGACTAAGGACACACAGATGACTAGGCCAAGGTCCATCTTATCCAAGACACTTACCTTCACTGACTATCTAACACCAGCTTTAAAAAGGCTGCCAAATTCATCGAGAAACTCAAACCTGCCCAGGGAGCTATATCAATGCCAGGGATGAAAAGACCAGGATTTACAGCACAAAAAAGTTGAACATAGTCCCTACCTCGAAGGTGTAAGTCAGGGTTTCTTTCCCTGGGGTGCTACAGATACATACCAAAGGGTCCTTGGCCCACTTTGGGGGCTGGTCTGTAAGCTCCCTGCGGTCAGAGGCAAAGCTTCCTATCCTGTGTCCTTCTGGGAGCGTCCAGAACTGTCCCTGCGTCTCCGAAGGAGTCTGTTACACCCCAGTCCTGTCGGATGGCGAACAGGTCTTACTACAGTACGTGTACCTTCCTGAAAAAGCCCAGGTATGTTTTTAACCTCCTAGTTTTGAAATGAATAAAGGACTAATCATTAGTCTAAATTAAACGAGTAAATACTTGTGTTTCTGCCTGAGCACTGGTATTAGATCCAAACTCAAAGTTCTGTCCATGAGTAAGTAGCCATGTTCCTCTCCTGCCCTTTACCCAGGAAAATGCAGACTTTCTCAGCAGGTCAGTGTTCAGGCTCGGAGAGCCCAGCACTTCTGAAACTCTTGACGATGCCCGAGTATCTGTAACAGGTAAAGGTAACTCTATTTAATGGGCCAGAAAACGAAGCAGTACAAGAGTGGCTTTTTTCCTCACAGGTTGATTGTTTTTTGAAGTAAATCACAGCAAGTTCATGGAAAATTAAAAAATTGAGAATTCCCACTATTCCATTCATAGTCCACCCATCTCCTAAATAAAAGACACTTTAGCACTTCTTGGGAGAGAAACCTATTCTTTCCAGAACAAAATAACTTTCTCTCAAGGATTAGATTTGGAAAGACGTTATAGCCCTTGCAAAAGGCTTCTGATGCATCCCCCTGCTCATTCCCCTTCGGCCTTTTTGCTAATAGCCAGGACTGACTTGGAACAGCTTTCCCATATTATTGGAAACCACCGAGGTCATTGATGCTTTAGGCACGAACAACCAACTGCTTCAAAACGTAAAAACAAAAAAAGGTCAAAAACGAGTTGACCTTCCTAAATTAGGAAGTAAGTGACAAAGACCCTGAGATTCAAAGGCTGTTTTCTGGTTTCCTGAAATAGCGCAACACACATGACCTGTGATGACCACAGAACCAACACTTCCTTATGTTAACTTGACACGAGGGACTGTAACATCGGATTCAGGCCCCTCGGCAGTTTCTCTGCTCTCGGAAAGAATAGCTTGATTCATACACATTCCAATTTATATCGGTTTTGCATAAATCAAGCAGACTTGTGGAAAAGACAGGATCCCTTATCATGGAAAATACAGGCCTTAGCAGAAAACCTAGCAACTACATTCCCAGATACCAAGATCAGACCTGGGTTTCTGGGCTGGAATTGGGGGTGGGAGGTGGAATGTTCCTAAAAGAAGGGACATTTCCTTCTGCAAGTTATTTGCAGGTTTATCTTTTTTTTATTTATTTATTTATTTTTTTTTTTTATTAATCCTCACCCAAGGACATTTTTTCATTTTTTGTTCAGATAGAGTGGGAGGGAGAGAGAGAGAGAAACATCGATGTGAAAGGGACACATCAAGTGGCTGCCACCCGCACGACCAACCAGGGCCAGGGACAAACTGCAACCGAGGTACATGCCCTTAGCGGGAACCGAACCCGGGTCTCTCTGGACCGCAGGCCGACGCTCTAACCGCTGAGCCAAACCAGCCAGGGCTGCAGGTTTATCTTAATTAACAGGATGGAAAAGGAAGCCAGGACCATTCCACCATCACAGCAGAACCTTCCAGGCAGTTGCCCCTCATGTTAACACCACTACGTGGGTAATTCTTAAAATGCGTATGTGTTTCTCTCCCAAAATCTTCCGTAAGTGATCTGTAGTTGGAAAATTTGATCAGACTCGCTTGCCTCTGACGCCTACCGTGTTAACACGCCGAGATGTGTTACCACCGTGCCCATCAGGTACCACACCGGAAGTAATCGCTGGGTCAGGACACTAATGCAGAGCAGAAAGTCCCATGGACTCCACGGCAAGGGGAGGGGACAGCAAAGCCTGATTCCAGGAAGTGACGATGAAATGGCCTCAGCTTGGGCAAGAGGGAGGAAGAAGCAGAGAAGAAAAACAAATGACAAGAACACTTGAGTCTTCATAAATGTTCCGAAGACTGCTCCGGGCACTGGGGATGCGCGGGGGCAAAGCAGAGGGGTCTCGGCCCAACTCTGGGCAGGGGAGATAACAAAGTGTCAGACACGGAGAGTAAATTACACAGGGAAAGACGGGATCGAGAGCCTGGAGGGACCCCTGCGCCAGGGCCGCTACACGAAGGCCTTTCTCAGGAGTGACCTTGAAGCGGGGCTCTGAGTGACAAAGAGAAGCCACCCTCCACTCCTCAACCTATAAACACTCTCCGATGGGCAAAGGGCGTCAGACAGCAAAGTGGAGAGAAGTCATGTCGTCTCACAACTGATAGTAATTCATGTTAAGAGAAATTTGTTTAATTCATAAATTTGAAAAGTAATTTATTTTAAAAGACAATAAAAAACATACACACATACCAACAAACAGCAAACGCTTTTAGAACGAGGCGTGACTATATATACCCGTACACATCACAGAGTGCACCAAAGTGGCACACTTGTGTCACCTGCCCCTGGGGTAGAGAAGTGCCCCCTCTGGGCTCCCTGCACGATGAGGCAAAACCACAGACAGGGTTTAGATCCCAGGACCAGCACGCCTTTTGAGAGTGAGCCGGGAGATCGTGGTCACTGTGACGCTGTGATTCCACCCAGCCTGATGTTCCCACTTCAGTCACACTCCATTGAGGCCTGTGTGAAAAGTGGCCTAGAAAACAGAGGAATGAGATTTGACCATCTGCTGAAATTCCCTTTTTCTCTTGGAAGCCCCGCAAATGCACTTTTTTTAGGCTTACAAGGTTCCCCTCTGGCCTCAGGACATTGATTTCTCACAAAAGCTTTTCCCATTGTACCCGCGCCACAGACGTCCGCTGCTCTGCCTCCTGTCAGACACGATCTTAGCTTTATGAATAAATAAAACGATGCTCCAGGGAAACATTGATTTAAGAGGAAAAATCGATACCCATCTAGCATGTGGGCTTTATGGCTATTTATCCCCAAAGTACAATGTAATATTAGGTAGAAGCCCATATTTTTGCTTCCTAATAAAAGCTAAGTGAAGGTCTGTGAAATTGGCAGACAAGTCCTTGTCCTCCGTTTATCAGGACCCCCTTTCTCCTATAAAGTAGTTAGTCGAGACTTCAAAAAAGGGAAGAAAAAGGAAAAGAGAAACGGGATGGATGGACGGATGGTGGCGAAATCTTGATAAGTAGATTGTGAGTATATGAGAACTCACTGCATGATCTATTCTCTCATGCATGAGAAAATTTTCATAACAAAAAGTTTAAAAGTATGTATGTTTGTAGAAAACTCCATAAGGCGAATATCAATCAAGATGTTGACAACAATTCTCTTTCAGTAACGGCCTCATGGGAAGCTTTTTGTCTTGCTTGGGAGTTTTGTATTTTCCAACTTTCTGTAGGGAATATGTGTATTGATTTTATAAGCTAGAAAACACACATACAATAAAGGAGGGAAGGATAGCAAAAAAAAAAAAAAAGATAAGATTCATTAGACTGATTGCAAAGTATTTTGTTGACTGCTGGCCTAGAGATTGCTGGGATTTATGTCATAACTCTCATTTACATTCAACTTTCTTGCTGCTCTTGGACATTTTTCCAGGGCACAAGCAGATTGCCATTAAAATTTACTGATTTAAGAAAAAGCTAACAGCTTATGCTGAAATGAGTGAATGCTAGCTAACACCGCCATAGCCCTGCATCACCTCACAGCCTGAGCCTATTTGGACGTGCGGACGGTTGTTCAAGGTTCTGGCAGGCTCGGGGTAACCTCTGATGACGCCGCCACTCTGGAAAGCCTCCGCTCTTCTGGCTGTCTTGCTCAGAATTGGTTGGAATTAAAAATGAATCCCATTATTTTTCTCTAGCTCCTCAAAGATGTGGTTCATCACTAACTGTGTCCTCTCAGGAAACACTCATCTGCTGATGTGGATGAGGGGCTCACGTCTCACCAGACTGTGCCCGATGCTGTCTGACCGCATTCATCGCTTGCCTTTCTGAAAAGTGGGAAGAACAACCCTGGAAATCTGAAACACGCTTCCGAGACAGCCATGCTAGGGGTCTGAAAATGGGTGGGGGGCGATTGGAATGTTGACGCCTCAAATGAAAACATTATACATTAACTACTGTCATCAAAGTCGGTGAAGGTATTGGCCGAATCTATTTCCAAGGTGGAAATGAGGCACGATGACAAGTGCCCAGCGCCTTAGCCGCCATGCTAGTCTGATGCTGGCAGAGAAGGGGAAGGGCCATCACTGGTGTTCGTGGCTCTGCTTTAATGCACGGATACTGAAACCAAAATAGAAAGCAAAACACTATTGTTGGGGAAAATGCTCATATCTGTCGGAGAAAAGCACAGCTTGAGATTACTCTTCACAAATACTATCCTGTGCTTCCTTATAGTTTCACAGACACATGCACTGAGGGAAATTAGAGCACCGACTGTGTGTCACTGCGTACAAGGCGTGTATTTGATGTTGCAGATGCAAAATTAGTAAGATCCGAATCTTACCCTCCAGCTTGGCATGTGGAGGAGGGTCAGACATCCACATGGATACTTCAACATGGTGTGACTGGAAACACAATTGAGGAATTGTGGGAGCCCAGCCAGATGGAGGGGAGTCCGGGAGGGCTGCTCGGGGCAGATGGGAATGGGTGGATCTTGAAGGGTGCACTGGAATTTACAAGGAAAAAAGGGTGAGTGCATTCTCAGCAATGAGAACAGCACGTGCAAAGGACAGGATGTGTTGGGAAACCCCTCGAAGTTCAGTGCGGGTGAGCCAAAGCCCGAAAAGGACGGACATGGGCAGGGCACTGGGGCGGGTCATGGAGGCTCACACTCGGGTGCGTGAACACATTCTCAAGGTTACAAGCACCCACAGAAGTCACTGAGCGGAAAAGCACGTTGTAAGTTTGCACCCAGAGTGGGACTGTCTGCTGAGAAGGAGCTGTCATGTTAGTTTGCTCCTGCAGCACACCTCAGGGAGCTGGTGGAGGCCAGAGCAACGCAGTCACCTGGCAGGAGGAGGAGAGGAAGATCTCACGATATTTACAGTCAGCACTGGGACCTCACCCAGTGACACTCCCTGCTCCTGGAATGTTCATACATGACTTTAAATCCAGAATCGTCGGTGGACATAACGCAGAGGGTGACACAAGGTCAGGATGGAGATTTCTGCCTGAGTTATGGGGTTGGCAGTGATGCCGTTAATTGAAGTATTGATCCAGGAGAAGCAATCGGTTGTAAGTAGAGGACCAGCCAGGGGCTTCGGGGAAGACAGTTTCATTGTATACATATTAATTTTGAGAGCTGCTTGGGATACACAAAACACTGGGCTCAGGAATGTGGCAGAGAGCAAAATTCCAGGTAAATTTTTTTTTTTAAGGCAGAAAAGTATCCTCAGTAAAACTTAAGCAATCAGCGATGTACAAAAAAGCAGCACAGAATGCAATGCTTTGCAGAAATGTCAGAGGACTGTGAGTCCACCACAGAAACGTCTGAGATCTATTTTAAAATATATGGACCTTGAGTTCACTCTTAATCCCCCAACCCCAAAGCGCTCTACATTTCAGCCCACGAATACAATGTGGAAGGCAAGCAGTCTAGGACATGGAAGTGTGTTGGAAATAAACAGTATTTAATCCCTGAATCGAGATGCTCGTCAAACGCTGGGAGGTCAGAGGCAGGGTTTCTGGAGTGTGGATCCGCCGAGCTCTCCACGCAGACTCCTTAGCGTGAGTTAACTAACCAAGTGCAGGCCGATTTGTAGGATCGGCAGTTCTGTTCAGAAAGGCCTTAGACAGGACCCAAAATGACCCTGAAATAGTTCCCCGCTCTCCTAAGAGGGAAAGGGTTGCTCTGCCCAGAGGAAGAACTTCTCAAGTTAAAGGAAAGATTTAATGAAAAGACAGTGGCGTATTTGAGGAGATTCCTTCAGGGAAGAGATGGGAAGGATTCAGGCCAGATGCATCCCTTCCTGCCCATCCCGGGAGGAACGCGATGAGGGACAGTGGACAGGGGCAGCAGGCCACAGTGCCTAAGGTCTGCAAGTCCTTTAAACCAGTGGGCACAGCACTTCGAAGTCTAGGATTCGTTCTCAAGATCGAAAACCGTGTAGTAAACTAATTGCTAAAAATCAAACACAGAATGTCTTTGTGTTAACTCGTTCATTTAGGTTGGATGATTTTTTCTGGATTTGGTTCTGTTCAAAGACGACCCAAGGTGATCAAGGAATTTTGATATAACTTTATTATCAGCATGAAATGAGGTCACTAATATCACTGATAATAACAGTGAAAGGCAGCCTCGTGTATTCTGGTTGGTGGTGGTGGTGAGCACCGTTTGGAACTGGAAATCCATGAGGCTACCCAGATATCCATCTCAAAGACGAGGAAGGAGACTGAGGGCAGGCAGGCACTTTGCCCAGTTTCACATGGCATTGCGAAGCAGAGACTGTGCCCACCACTGCCCGAAGGGAACTCCGTGGCATGGGAAGCAGGCCCGCTGGTATCTCAGCCTGTGGCGGAAGACGCACAGTGCTAAATTCAGATCAGAGATTTTTCACTTTCAAAGCTGCGTGTCTCCTGTCCAACTCTGAGTTCCCAAGAAAACTACCGACGTCTGTACAAAAGTAAGCTACAAGTAAGCTTTCATAAGCGAAAATGTAGAATGAACCAGATAAATGCACACCTCGAAATCCCTCTTCCCCAGCTCTGAAGTGCGCACAGGTGTGGAAAAGAGAGACGGCCTCGAGTTTTCTGGAAGAGAGCCGAGAAGCAGGAAACAATTTCAAAATCGAACTGGATCAAAACTGCCATCGCTAGTGGGGAAATGATCTTTTCATGAACTTATTAAAGTTCTGAGCAATAAAGAAAGCAACTAACAAACAGGTATTTAGTGAACATTTAGTACTTTAATAGTATAAAAGAAGAACATTGGAAAACCAAAGTTAGAACTTGCTCTTAAAATAGTCACAGACTATCTACAGGGTGTATACACAGGGTGTCTGTAGATTCTATTACATTTTGAAAGTGAAATGTATCTTGATAAACACTGGCTTTATGATTATTCAGAGTTGTGGACACATGTTGTATATACCCTATATTATCCCAAAGTTCGTGTATGTGGGAAAGTAGAAAGGATGGCATGACTCACACGTGCTCTCGATGGTTACTGATTATGTCCAAGCCTCGATTTCACTCATTGCTTCATTCCACCTCTTTCCTACAGGCCCTGATGGTGACTATAGATTAATACACCTCAAACACAGACCCTTCGAGTTGTACCAGGTCCATGGATTAAAACACAGACAGCTGCACACCTTAAGAAGACGACAGTCTTGTCAGGACAAAGCTGACTCAAACCCAGCTGCGGAGAGCTGTGTGATCAGTGTTCTAACAGATTGGGCCAGGTTATTTTACGTCTTCATCTCGGAGCGTGCCATACTTTGTTAGCATAGTTTCCTATGCTTCAGATAAGACCATATCACTTACAGATCACTTCCTCCAAGAGGCTGTGAGAGTCAAGTCTGAGAAGCGTAAGCTCAGATCTAAAAGTCTGTTTTTGTAGTCTGGGCATCAAAGGAGGCGTCTTCAGATATGCTAAGTGGAGTACAAAGCATTGGGGTAACTAGGCTGCAGAGTCTCGGGAAAAAAAAATGCATTTTGTTTCACTTTGGGTAACATTTAAAAGGGACAAAAAAAAAAAAAAAAGGAGAGACCTAGTTCTTAGGAAGAAAGAAAAAGCGAAGTAATGCGAGATGGAAAGACCAAAGGGAAAGAGTAAAGCTCACAAGCAAGGTGGTGGCCCCTCCTTGACCACCACGTCACCACGTTGTACGCTCCGGCGGCCAGCAAGATGAGAGCTCCCACCCCAGCCCGCCCGGGGAGCCCTGCTTGGGGAGCCCTGCTCGGGTGGCCAGAGCCTCCTGGCCGTGAGCTCCAAGAGACTGCGGTAGAATGCGAGGGAGTTACAAGTGAGGGGAGGAGGAAAAGGGTGAAGATCACATTCATCAAGCGTCTGCTTTCTACAAAGAAAGGCAATGGAAATTCTCTCCTTTCTGCCTTTGGCTGGACCCTCTGGACCTCATGCTGAACTACGAAGCCTCACGGCTTAGCAACTTTAAGGGTTCTGAAAGGTCTCCACCCCACCCTGAAAACCCACTATTTATAAAGCCAGGAAGATTCATTTCAAGCTTTAAACACGTTCGTCAGAAACAAGTGTTGGGAATAGCACCTGTCCAAAAGTGGAGAAGAAGCTATTTGGAGATGTTGCTAAATGTGTCTTATAAACACTTGCTGATAACCCTCTGTGTAGTACAAACTTGAAGACAATGAGGACCAGTTCAGGAGATCAAGTTCCTGATAGACACAATGCAGACAGACAAGAGTAGTAATGAACACACGTACACCAGGTAGTGAATTCAGAAAGGAAGACAGCAGAGGGCCCCACATGCACAGCCTGCCCACCACGGTGCCCGCCATGGTGCCCTCACCCATTCAGCATCTATCTCATCACCCTCACTGCCCACCCTGAGTTCACGCCTCTGCTGTATTGTTTGATTACTTCTTTTTCTTTCTTTTTTTTTTAAAATGGGCTAAACAATTAATATAGAAATGAATATCTAATAAAGCACTTGATTTTAAACTGGAAACCATGTGCACTGTACTTATTAAGGGGAAGTGGATCCTGGGAGCAGGTAGATGGATCCTCCAACTTGTCCCAGCCTGGGTCCTCAGCCCGAAACCCCCTTCGAATCTTCTCTTTCACTAAGAGGCCAATGAAGACACAAACTGTAAATACCAGTGTAAAGTATAGAGCGCTGGCATTTGGGGCTGGATAATTCTGTATTTGAGGGACTAGCGTTCCCTGACACCCCCCAGCTGCAACAACCAAAAATGTCTCTAGACTATGACAAATGTCCCCTAAAGGGTAAAATTGCTCCCCAGTTCAGAATCACTGGTCTGAAATGAATGATGACTTGTTAAGAAACATAATAATATTTATATCTTAACTTTCAAATTATGGAAAAAGACAGCAATTTGGATGGGGACTGTCAGAAAAGCCCAGGGGACAAGGGGGGAGGAAGGGACCTGTATTGAGAACCTGTATATTCTCGGCCCTGTGTGATGTCAGTCATCCTATTTAACACTCAGACCTCCCCTGGGGCCTACTGAATCACAATCAACATTTTAACAAGCGATTCACAGGAACACTAAATTTGAGGAAGAACCGGCTTACTTTTGAACCAAGTTGGCTCAATGTCCCATGTGACCAGAAGGCACAGGCACCCTATGAAAAGTTGCTACTGAGTAACTGTGAGATTAGGGACTTCCCTGAGCCTCTGTCCCCACCCTCCACTTGAAACGGCTGTTTTGGCTTCTTGATCTCCATCCAGTGGCCTCACGCCCTGGCTCTGTCCCACCGGCAGCCTGACAATGCGGCTGGCAGGCTGCAGACTCCACTCACCCAAGAACACCGCCCCTCTGAGCACCTGGCTCCCATTCCCACCCTGTCCGCAGGCAAATGGTAGCCTTGCTTCCCCCCTTCTAAACCCCCTCACTGTCATTTGCCTTTGGGGGGATGGGCACCGAGTGCCCTCAATCCAGCCTGCATAATCCCACATGCTACACAGATCTATGTACTGTAGGCACCGATGCAGGGTGGAGAGTACTGCCTTTGCGGCTTTTAAGAAGGTTTAGCTTCCTGCTACAATAAGTACTCAGGGTTTAAATCTCTTTAACAGGAGCAGACTGCCTTCCCTCTTTATGGCTGATTTTATAAAACAAGGAAAACAACCTCAGAACGAAGGCTGAGGCTGAGCCTAATTAATGCAGGTTTTGCTTCAATAACAGCTTTGTTCCCAATAAAGAGAGTGCGACATTTTCATTAACCTAGATACAAACTCCTGTCCAAATAGTCACCCATGAAATAATACAAAAATACCAAATTTGGAATCTCACGCTCTTTTGTTTCAAGACCCAAATGATTTCAGATGCTGCCACCTGTAATCGTTTTACTGCGATTACCAAGAATCACCTGTTTGCAGACACGACAGATTCCATACCGTGTCCTCAAGTTGTGAATGCTCATGAGAATTCTGTGGGATCTGGGCTACCCAATGCTGGTTCTACAGATGGGAAACTGAGGCTTGGAAAAGTTAACACAGCCAGTGAGCGGTGAACCCATGCATTCCTGACTCCTAGCCTGCTTCACTCACACACATCATTTTGTTTATTTATTTTTTATTTTTTTATCCTCACCCGAGGACATTTCTTCATTTTTTGTTCAGATAGAGTGGGAAGGAGAGAGAGGAAGAGAGAGAGAGAGAGAGAGAGAGAGAGAGAGAGAGAGAGAGAAACATCGACGTGAAAGGGACACATCGAGTGGCTGCCACCCGCACGACCAACCAGGGCCGGGGACAAACTGCAACTGAGGTACATGCCCTTAGCGGGAACCGAACCCAGATCTCTCTGGACCGCAGGCCGACGCTCTAACCGCTGAGCCAAACCGGCCAGGGCATTTTATATACTACACAGCTGTTGCCTAAGGGTGTGGCCGTGTACAGCCCTCTCTGCATCTCTGCACCCCTAAGCACACACACAGTCACTACCAAATAGTACATGTGCCTACTTGAATCAAAAGTGTATAAACCAATGGTCTATAGTCCTACTACTGGCAAATATTTCATACGGACACCCTTGGTTAGATGTGATCATTTTCTAGATCTATGATCATTCTTTGCACTGTTTCTCAGCTGGAAGAGAGCAATGAACACAGCCAATCTGGCACTGCTCTGCTGAACTGTGATATGGTTATAACAAACCTGCTCATCGCCATGGGTACCTGAATGCCATCTCCAGTGGGTGGGTGACCTGGCCTCCAGCAACAGAATCCGTTCTGCTGTCAGGAGAAGATACTGGCGGTGATCATTCACCTGGTCCTTTCCTCTGCCAAGGCCTCGAGCCCTCGGGTCAGTTTAGCAAGTGTACAGGAGAAAGAGAACTGAACCTAACCCTTCCTGTGAGAGTTCATTACTGCGAGATTTGAACACAGCAGCTTCTTTCTCTGCATCACTTAACCACTCACGATTCAGAGATCACAATGGCCCTGCCTCCTCTGCTTCCCAAGGACTTGAGGGGCCCAAGGCTCTGGGGTAGGAGGAGCTGAAGTTAATGAACCTGTGTCCATACACTCAGCATGAAGCAACACAAAACCAGGCTGGGACACCAGCAGGTGCTCATCGGGGCTCGGCATGTGGGGCTGATAATATGTCTTTTGAAGTTAGTGAGGCCAAAATAAACAAAACATCAACAGTAACAAAAGAAGCCTCAGGAATGGACCCTCCAGTTCCCTAGCTCTCATCTGTAAAATAGAAACAGAAACCTCTTGTTGTTAAGTAAAAATGACAGGGCGACCTTTTTAGTTTCCCATACTTTAAAAGGAACAAAAGCTGTAAGAAAATAAATATCCTAAGACCCACGCTTAATACAGAACTGTTCTATTTTAATATGTCCTACATCTGGGTGAGTACTTATTGCTGTCTCTGTGCATATTTATCTATCTCTCTTAGGCTGTCCAGTGTGATACGGCAAGCTCACACTGAGTTAGTTCTTTTTGTAAAGCTCGTGAGACTGTTATGCATCACTAGCAGGTTTTTCATGACAATCGTGAAGAATGAGAAGAGTTGAGAGCACGGTGGGCATGCTTCCTGAAACCTCCCTGTCTTTCTGCAATGCCAGGTGACCACCTTCTAAGAGCGCTTGGAGCTCAAGGCGGGCCTGGGCTGAGCTCAGAGCGAGCTGAACACGTGCTCTGCTCCTGGAAGCTGGTGGAAAGCAAGCCCCACCCCAGACCCACTAAATCAGAAGCTGCAATTGAACAGGATGTCCGGGCATTTTGTGTGCACGTCAGAGGCTGAGCGGCACAGACTGGAGAGCCGTCTGGTTCAATGATTTCATTGCAGAAAAGACCCAGAAAGGCTGAGTGACCTGTGAACAGTTACAGATCCCAAACTGGGCCTCCTGCCTTCGTGCCCAGGGTCCCACCTCCTCGTGCTCCTTCAGGAGCGTTCCTCCTTGGAGCATTCTTCTGTGGGTCTACAAATAAAAAATCTACAGCTTGCCAAGAACACTGGTTGTTTTTGTTTGCCACAGAGACATTATTTTTTTCTGGCATTCTGCATTCATGCACAAGATGCGGGAAACGGGAAAACCAGCTCACAGCTGCGGGCCTGCACTCGGCCAGAGGAGTGAGACCACGTGCGGCAGTGTGTGCCCCGGTGGAGACCTGGATCCCGAATGTTTGCACATCTCAGGTCCAGTGGTGCAGCCGTGGCTGCTGTGCACCAGTCATCTCTGCTGCCTCCTTCTTTGACCGCTCCTACGTCCTGGCTCACACATGCTTAAATCCTGAAGGGCACGTACTCCAAGCAGAATAAAAAACAGCACTATTTGAAAACTCTTAGACACTCTTTGAGCTGCTGTTCCTATGCTGGCTCGCCCTTGAATCTTTGAAACCAGCTCCCTCCACACCGTCCCTGTCTGGCCATATTACAGACTTCCTATAACAGGCTTGGAGCCTTGATTTTCTATGTAGGGGAATTTTATTGTGGATTTTCCCCTTAGAACACCACAAAAAGTAGTTAGTAAAGAATATTCGATAACATTTAAATTCTATCACTTTGCACCACTAATATTTTCCAAAATGCTAGAAAGGACGGGTGCAATTTAGTCAGATCTGTATGGGGCAGACATCTGTTTTGACTCATATCTGAATGCCAACTGGCATCCTGCCAACATATGGTGACTTTTCTGGAAAAAATATTAATTTCTCCAGGTAAGAAAAGATGGGCTAGATATTTTCCACAACTGTTTAAGTTTTTTCTGCATATTTAGAAAACAGAAAGGAATGGTTAGCTATTTAAAAAATAAACACTATGAGAAAGAAGGCATGTTTTTCAAAACACAAGAGTAACTGAATCAATAATTCAAGTTTAAAGTCAAGGTTTGAAAGAATGTGAAAATGTTGCTGAAAGCAAAACGTTTGGATTAGTTGGAGACAAAGACAGGCTGGCCAGTGTTCTGGGTCCCATTCAGATAAACCCGAGAGAGACCACCAAGCCACTCAGAGCCAGAGGGTGGAGGCTTGCTTTGGACGCACTGTCCTCTCTCTGAAGACAACGTCCTTTAGAAGAGAACATCATCCCGTCATTTGGGGATACAAAGGAAAAGACCAGGAAAGATGAAGGAAAAAAGTACAAATAGAAGGTACCACTGACCTGCACCTGCCAAGAAGCCTGCATGAATTGGCTGAAGTATCAGCTTTGAGGAAACATCACTGAATCTTTGGGGTTGTGTTAAACCAGTGAATTAAGCACTGAGAACAGGGCTGAGTGTGTGGTAAGTGGAACGTAAACTCTATCAGCACCACCTTCATGATTCCAAATTCTCAAAAAGCAGTGAATGAATGAACCCATTTAACTGTTGCCCTGTGGGTGGGCCACGTGCTTCCTGTTTGCCACAGTCCTCACCCCACCATGTTGCCTCCCAGACGCTACAGCCTATCGGGGCACTGTTGTTGTTCTTAAAGTAGACTTGAAGGATGAGGTGTAGTTTTCCCCATCTCGCTACCAAATCATTGACCCCTGAGAGGGCTTAGGGATGCTGTGGCTCACTTTGCTAATTTGGGTGCCCACCTGAGCTTGTGACTCTTGCCCTGGAAAATGCTACACCAGCTGTTACCTCTGCTGGGACTATGTCCTCTCCTTTCCCACCTGCCCAATTAGAATTCACTTCTCAAGGATGGTGTGGTCTTTCTGACCTCATCCGTGAGGATCTACTGTGCACTGAAATTTTAGAACAAGTTCTCTGGACAATAGATCATTGTAGGCCAGTGGCTGAATCTTTTGGTCGTCCTCCTCATAATTTTTAGGCTTTCCATCATATGGGCTCTGCTTCTCATCCACCTTTCTCCTTTCTCTCTTCTTTCCTTCCTTCCTTCCTTCCTTCCTTCCTTCCTTCCTTCCTTCCTTCCTTCCTTCCTTCCTTCCTTCCTGTTAATCCTCACCCCAAGATATTTTTTCCATTGGCTTTTAGAGAGTGAAAGGGAAGGGGACGGAGAGAGAAACATCGATGTGAGAGACACACACCGATTGGTTGCCTCCTGCACATGCCCCAACTGGGGCCAGGGATCAAACCTGCAACCCAGGTATGTGTCCTTGACCAGGAATTGAACCCACGACCCTTCAGTGCATGGGCCAATGCTCTAGCCACTAAGCCGCACTGGCCAGAGCTCAACCTCATTTCTATCGGTGCCCTAATTACCACCACCCTACACACACACACCCCCTTCAGCAGGAACCTACAGTGTGTGTGTGTGTGTGGGGGGGGGGGTTCTGCTGGGAGGGAGGGAATAGGAGAGGACAGGGGAAGATAAAAGGACCAAAGAGGTGTTTGTGGGCCTCTCATTTGGCTCTCTCTCCCATTCCCACACATTCTGTAAAGAAGCAGAGTAAGGGGTAAGGAGAGCAGAAAAGACTAGAAAAGTTCCAGCATTTCTGGAACACTCCCCCAACCCAGTTTCCACTCCACAACCCAGTGGGGAAGTCAGATCTATGTGACAAGGATCAAGAGTGAGGAGGAGGAGGAGGGAAGAGATAAGAGACAGAAAGGTCCCCACATGATTTCCTAACCGGCTAGCCACACCCCCCACCCACGTCAGAGATAACGTTTGTGGTTGCTGAAGGAATAGGAAAGAGAAAAGATATTGAAGAATAAGAGGCAGTCAGATCTCCTCCCACCACCCTCCCGCTGTCTCAAATCTGCAGACATCCTACACTCCTGTGCATGCTCCTCTCCCCAAACCTCTCCTTGGCAAGATGAAGGCCGCCTCCCACAATGCACTGTGCCCCTCCTCCACCCGAGTCCATGCAGGGGCTGGATGGTGCATCCTGAAGACGGGCCCTGCCCTGTCCAGCTGCTGTGTAACCGTGCCTCCCACTGCCTGGCCACACGATCAAGCCTGCGTGGATGGTACTACGTCAATGACGACCCTGGAACTCAAAACTGCTTCTCCTTATAAATGTGCCCAGCAAGCCTCTTGACATGCAGAAGTAGGAAAAACATTGAATGGGCCTCCTAGTTTCTGTCTTTCAATGCCAGGGTTTCTAGTTCAAATAACTATTGCCTGTTATTTCTCATGCTCTTGTTACTTGG
This sequence comes from Tadarida brasiliensis, assembly GCA_030848825.1. Classification (NCBI taxonomy): domain Eukaryota; kingdom Metazoa; phylum Chordata; class Mammalia; order Chiroptera; family Molossidae; genus Tadarida; species Tadarida brasiliensis. Next base: position 32,201,310 of record CM061272.1, read on the forward strand.
GATTAGATGGCTTACACTTTTAATCTGTTTAATACAATCCACTGCAAAACTATCTGAATCTATTACTAAGGATACATTAAACACAAATATCTTTAAAAGAATTGAGGTCAATGTACTTTGTTGTAACTTGAAGGGTTTTCTGCTCTCGTCATCAGGGGGAAGGAGGATGAAAGCCGTTTCCAAGACCAAAGATCACCCTAACACTTTGTAAGTCAGAAATAGATGTATTTGGGAAATGAGCAGATATTTGGGTTTTGTGCAAAGACTAAACATCTGGGATGAAACATCTTAGGTGAAAAAAACACCCAACATTAGAGACAGGCTCCCTGGAGTGACATCTGGAAACACTCCCGCTTGAGGAAGGGTCCTCGAAGCACACGTGGCCCTACCCGCTCTTCCTCATCCTTCCTCACGTTATCCAAGTTCCTTCCCAGGCTCCTGACTCATTATGCTAAAAGATAGGCTGTTTCAGATGACCTTGTAGGTACAGAATGAAAAGAACAATTGACAAAGAAGGGGAAAAATGCACAGTGCAGAGATGTTGCTATTTGTGAAAGGAAACATTGACTGTTTGGTGCAGGAGAGAGCGTGTCTGTCTTCTGTTCCCGCCCCACGAGCTGTCCTTCCTGGAACAGCAAACGCAGATGGGCTGACCTCACAGTCCAGGCTCTCTTCTACATATTTGTCATCAGATAACAACCTGATGAGGGGAGCACGATTATTACCCCATTTTACAGATGAGGAAACTGAAGTACAAGAGCAGTTATTTGCTCAAGTTCACACAGCTGGTACGGGGCAGGGGACAGACACACAACAACAAATATTCTGGCCCAGAGCACAAGCTGCTACCCTCTCAGCCTTTATTCTATCTCAAATCCTTCCGCTTACCTCTCCATTATCTCCCGTCCGGCCCGCAAATGCTCAAGTTTCACCCACAGCAGCATTATAAGCTGAGAAGCTAATCAGGTCTGGTGAAACCCTAGCCATGTCTCAGCCTTCTCAGACCTTCCCTTTGAACAAAGATAACACGAATCAGCAGTGAGATGGGCAGGAAGAGGCCACAGGTGAATCCCAAGTAGCCTTTCCATTCTTGGACCCGCCTCCACACACACACACACACACACAGACACACACACACACACACCACCTTCTGCTCGCCCAGCTAGGAAGGTTTCTCCTCTTCATGAGGTTATCAGTCATCCCTCAATCCTAACACAATTTGTGCAAATAGGCAGCCTCCTGTCATCTACTCCATCAGGAGAAAAAAAACAACAACAAACTAAACCAACAAACTTCTGATTATAATATTGTTGGCAACACCATTATCCTCAGATAATATTGAATTACTGGGGAGTTCAACAGCGGCAGTAATCAGTTCACTTCTGAATGTCTACTCTGTAACAAAAACGTGCTAAGTACTACAAAGTCTATCAACATGAATAACTTATTAACTCTTTCCTGGGGCAGGTTGCCTTCTGTGAGATTCCTTCACTTCCATTTCCTACCAGGTCAGCTATTTCAGACAGTATCTGAAAATCAGGAGAGACACTCAGAGTTGGGCCCCTTAGATGAGAGATGGTGCCTCTGAGCTATAAAACTGAAAACACCTGGAATACTTAGAAAACCAGAGGTAGAAGAAATGCTGTCTCTGACAATGTGTATGATGCACCATGGATCCCATGTGCCCGCTGCTCAGTTTCCCCCAGTGGTAACTTCTTGAAACATAACAGTACAACATTATGACCAGGCTATTAACAGTGATACAATGAAGATACAAATATTTCAGTCACTACAGGATTACTTATGCTGCTCTTCTGTAGTCACACCCACTTCCCTCCTGCCCTGACCACACCCTTAACCCCTGTCAGCTGCTCATCTGGTCTCTATTTCTATAATTTGTCATTTGCAATAGTGTTATATACTATGTTACCATTTAGGATTAGGCTTATTCATTTAGTTCAGTTCCCTGGAAATTCATGCAAGTTGCTGCATGTACCAATAGCTAGTTCTGTTTCACTGCTGCATAGTATTCCACAGTGTAGACATACCACAGCCTGTTTAGCCATTCATCCACCGAAGGACATCTGAGTAGTTTCTAGTGTTGGCTCTTACAAATAAAATGATTACAAATATGCACATATAGATTTTTGTGAGAACATAAGCATTCATTTCTCTGGGATAAATGCCCAGGAGTGCACTTACTGGGTCATAGAGTAGTTGTATGTTTAATTTTTTTTTAAGAAACTGCCAATCTGTTTTCAGAGTGGCTGTCATGTTTTGCATTTCTGCCAGCAATGTATGAGTGATCCAGTTTGTCCACATCCTCACCGGCATTTGGTGTTGTCACTATTTTTTAATTTTAGCCTTTCTGATAAGTATGCAGTGATATCTCGATTTTGTTTTAATTTGCATTTTCCTAATGGCTAGTGATGTCGAACACCTTGTCATGTGTTTATTTGCCATCTGTACACCTTCACAGTTCAATGTCTATTTCTTTTGTCCATTTTCTAATTGCATTCGTTTCCTTTTATTGTTGAATTTTACTAGTCCTTTGTTAGACACACATGTTTACAAATACTTTCCCCCTCCCCACTTATTAGCTTGCCTTTTCATCCTTTTAGCAGGGTCTTTTGCAGAACAAAGGTTTTCAATTTTGGTTAAGTACAATTTATGAAATTTTCCTTTTATCGATTGTGCTTTGGGTGTCAGATCTAAGAACTTTTTACCTACCTCCAGAGCCTAAAGATGTGTTCCTCTATTTTCCCCAAGTGTTTTACAGTTTTATGTTTTACATTTAAGTCCATGATCCACTGTGAATTAATTTTCGTAAAAGATATGAGACAGGTCAAAGTTCTTTGATTTATTTATTTATTTTTAACATATGGCCCTATAATAGTTCCAGCACTACTTCCTGAAAAGCCTGCCTTTTCTGTGCTGAATTACTTCTGCATCTTTGCCAAAAATCAGAACTGCTTTCTGTGGTTTCCAAGCCACAGAGCCTATGGTATTTTGTTACAGCAGCCCGAAGGGACTAAGACTGTAGCTGAAATGTCTCACATTTATAATCTTGCAGATCTGGAAGTCAGAAGACCCATGCATCCCATCTGGAGGCACCTGGGAGAATTCGTCTCCTTGCCCTTCCCAGCTTCCCCAGGCCCCTGTAAACGCTGGCCTGTGACTGCATCACACACCTTCCCCCTCTGCTTCCACATCACACCTCCTGTCTGGCCCTGCTGCTTCCCTTATAAGAACTCTCAGGATTATACTGGGCCCACGCAGATCACCCAGGGTATTCTCTCCATCTCGAAATCCTTAAATGAATCATCTCTGCAAAGCCCCCTTTTCTTTGTAAAGCAAGGCACTCATAGGTTCTTGGAATTACACTGTGGATATCTTTAGGGGCCATCTTGTATCTGTATGTTTATATCTTTTGCCAAATTTGGCAAGTTTACAGCCATTTAGTTCTTCAAGTACTTTTTCAGCACCCCCTCCCCTTCTTCCTCCTCTCCTGGGCCTCCTGAGACACAAGTGTTAGATCCCCATCCCACCTCCACTGTCACCCGAGAGAGGGCTGCTTCCTTCCACTGGGCAGGCGGGGCTGGTTCTCCCCAGGTCCCCACTGACACCCTGGCCAGGAGGTGTTACTGCTTCCTGGGCGTCTCCACTGACCCCACCACAGGAGCTGGGAGGGGAAATGCAGACTCCTGGGGTGGGTGCAGGTGGCGGGTTTTCTTACTACCCAGCAGAAACCGGAGTCCTGGCTCTCACTGCTCAGCCTTCTGCGACACCACTCAGTGGGGGGCTGGGTGCCTCGGCACAGCCTGGCAGGGGGCACGTCGGGGCTTCCCATCAGCCTGTGCTGGCAGGTGGGACCACAGTGTTTTCTGTGATGTTTGGCTCGAGCACAGCAGGTGTTGTGTACATGTTTGGTCTGGTGAGGTGTCCCTTTTCTGGTCCTCGGGCTAGAGAGAACAGGCATTTGCTGTTGTTGTCATTTGTGTGTTGCTGGTGGTGTTTCCTGACTGCCGACTTCTCCCACTGCAAATCTGGGATGGATGCGCGAGGCAAGGAGAAAAGCCAGGTCACTAGTCGTGTGCCGTTCCCTGAGGTCCACATGTGCTCTGCCTTCTCTGCACCGGTCGGTCTTCTCATGTTTGGTTCACATGGAGGGTCCGGGGTTTCCGGTTGTACTTTGTGGAAATGACAAGGACAGGTACATGTACTCCCTCTGTCCAGAAGCAGAGGGGGTCTTTCCTTTCGAGGTTAAAATTAGAAACCTTATCAAGCAAGGAAATTGCATATTGCTATGCTGAAAAAGCTCCATCAAGTAGTAGCAAAACTTTACATGAAATGAATTTCAAATCCTTATCAAGTCACCCGAAGGAAAACTTTAAAAATGTCCCGTGGTATTTAACCCCAAAGAAAATCAATCTACAAAGAATATGTTTTAAATGTTCTCAAAAGTACCTGAATGATTTTAGTTCATTTTTTTTATGCCAAAATAATCTATGAAAAAGAAAGGAAGGGATTTTTTCTATGTGGGTAGCATTTTACAATAAATTATCTGGAATACTGAGGTTTTTAGTTTCTTTCCTACTTCTGTAATTATTTGAAGGCGTCTGTAAAAAGTAGCTTCACAGGTTTATGTGTGATTATATTGATATTTTCTGAAAGCTTTTCTTCCAAATGACCCCTTTCTAGGATTTAAGAGAACTGAACGTATGGGAAGGGTGGCAATCATCATTAAAGGGGGGACAGGGTTCAGACATTATATCTATTTTCCTTTAATCAATCCTTAATTCAGACTAAATGAACCGAGTGGCAAAAGCACAGCTAAAATACAATGAGATGAAGTCTGTTTTCAATAAAAATCCCTTTCGGAGGGGTTCAATACGAAAGGTTACCCTTAAGAAGAAATTTGGTTAGGAAAGTGCCAGAATTGCCCAGCTGGTGTGACTCAGTGAGTGGTTGAGCATCAAACGATGCACCAAGAGGTTGCCGGTTCGATTCCCGGTCAGGGCACATGCCAAGGCTGTGGGCCAGATCCCCAGTGGGGGGCATGCAGGAGGCGGCCAATTGATGTTCTCTCTCATCAATGTTTTTATCTCTCTCTCTCTCTAAAATCAATAAAGAAAAAAAAAATTTTTTTAAGTGCTAGAGTCAAATAAGATACAAGTTGTAAGAAATATGTAAATGAGAATAACTTTCAAATTGATAAAGGCATTTTAAAACAATCTAAGGTAGCTCTAAATTAGGATAATCGGGCATTTATGTGGGATTATTCTGGGGAAATTAGGATTCTGTATATACTCTATTTGCCAGTTAGAAGCCTGTGGTGATTCCTTAGAGTAGACTCTAAATTCACCCCATTATTGCTTCCCAGGCATTTTCTCCTCGTTGGGCGAACAGAAGGAAACTGCATGGTACAGGACTCCATGAGATGTAAAATAAGGATTAACAAGCCATTCTGCAGATTTAGCAAAATTAAGCTTCATCAGTCAGCTTGACTCACAGCCAACCTGGCAGAAAGCATCTTAGAAAGAAAACTAACAGTGAAATGACAAGCAGCACCAAAAAAGTAATCCACAGAAGCATGAAAGTCATGAAATGATGCGTTGAGCAACCAAGTCCAATGCTCGGACAACACAGCGCATTCTGCACTTGGTATGCAAGGCCCAAACCACCCACTGGCCCTGTAAAGCCTGAAACAAAGAGCACATGGCCCTACCTGTCCTCACAGAAGAGAAGTCATCAATGGACAGAAATGCAATGGTGTTGAGATTTACTTTCCTTGATGTGAAAAGGACACAGGAACATCCTTACAGAGCTGAGGTGTGGCAACACCATCTCCAGCTGCCTGAGACCTAGAAGACTGAATTCATTTGGGGTCTGTTCGGCCTGAGTAAGTCTTTCATATACAAAACTGAATTGTTACTATAGTCATGTGAACTTAAGTACACAGTCAATATTTGAAGTGAATGCTTAAAAGTAAAGCATGAATTTTGGTCAATTATGTTTCTTTGCTTTATGATTTTTTTAAATATACAATTGTAATTCTTTTAGCAAGTCATAGTTTTTAATCTGGCTGGTTTATAGGAGCTATTGAATAACAGGGTTTTGCCCTATGCAATAACTATTACATATTCGAAATCAGAAGTTAGAGCTGAGAGTATTGTGAAAAGTCATCCAGCTCATTTTCCTATCTTCAGGCAGGACTATATTAAAGTAGTTCAGGCCCAAATGAGTGGTTCTTATTCTCACTGGGAGGGAAGAAGAAGGAGAAGGAGAAGGAATGGGAGGAGGAAGAAGATATATATGTAGGTGAGTGTGTGTGTATGTTTACTTATGCTTATTTCAGTTGCCTATATCCCCCTAGTCTAACAATAAATCAACATCTTCCCTTAAAATGCTTGAATATGCTTGAATATTATTAAAAATACTAGAGCAAGTGGTTAGTCATGTGATTATTAGATCCTACCTCACAACATATACAAGTATCAATCTCAGGTAAATTAAACATTTAAATATAAAAGGCAAAATCATAAAACGTTAAGACAATATGAGAGAATTCTTCCAATCTTGGGGTCAGAAGGATTTTCGGAGGACACAAAAAGATATAACCTCTACTCTTTTATGCATAAAATATATACTCTTTAAATATAGATTATTCTTTTATAATAAGAGAATACTAAATTGAACTACATTAAAGGTAAGCTGTTCTTTGAGAATATACTAAAAATCACTGAATTGTATACTTTAAAAGGGAAAACTATAATACGTGAATTATATCCGAATAAAAGTGTTTTAAAGACATCCCATAAAAACAGGTAATAGCACTAAAACATTTGAACCACTTAATTGCAAAGCTATAGTATCTGGAATACATAAAAACTCCTACATATCAACAAGAAAAATGCAAACAGTCCAAATCAGAAATAGATAAAAATACCCAGAGGGCTGCCGGCTGGTGCGTGCAGGAACAGGGGCTCTGCTTCAGGTTACCAGGACATGCAAACTGGGAGCCACATTACAATCCCGCTTCTTACCCGCCAGACAAGCAAATGAACCAATATGATCATGTTAGGTCACAGTGGGGCTGAGGCTCGTAGGACATGCTAAAGTACTGCTTGTCAAAGGAGAAACTGACAGAACCGTGTTAAAAAGTCTCATTGCCCATTAAAATGAATGTGGCATAACCGATGGTAACAAAGCCCACTCCCAGATGTGATCTCAGAGCAAGGGTCCGTGACCATGGCCCACAAGCTAGGAATAGTTTTTCACTTTTGTAAAGAGTTGTAAAAAAAACTGAAACTGCCCTGGCCAGGTGGCTCAGTTGGTTAGAACACTGTCTTATACACCAAAAGGTTACAGTTTCAATTCCCAATCAGGGCACATACCTAGGTTTGATCCCTGGTCAGGGCGTGTACGGGAGGCAAAAGATTGCTGTTTCTTTCTCACATCGATCTTTCTCTCTTTCTCTCTCTCTCCCTTCCTCTCTCTCTAAATTCAATAAACATATCCTCAGGTGAGGATTAAATAAATAAATAAATAAAATAATAAAAAGGAAGAAAGAAAAGAACATGGAGACCATAGGTGTCCTACAGAGTTTAAAATATTAATATTTACTACCTGGTCATTTACAGAGAAAGTTTGCTGACCGCTCTCTGTTTTTTAAATCCTCACCCGAGGATATTTTTCTATTTATCTTTAGATACAGTGGGAGGGAGAGATAGGGAGAGGAAGGAGAGAGAGAGAAATATCGACTGATTGCCTCCCGCACGACTCCGACCAGGGCCAGGGATGAACCGCAACCGAGGTACATGCCCTTGGCCGGAATCGAACCCGTGACTTACTGGTCTGCGGGCTGACACTCTACTGCTGAGACAAACTGGCCAGGGCTACTGACCCCTCTTTTAAGGAAACTGTCAAGTATTCTTAACAAAGTGTTCCTAAGAGAATAAAATGACAAACCGAATTGTCCATCAGCAGGAGACTGGCTAAGTCAATTGTGGAATATTCATACAACAGAATTCTGTTCTGCAATGAAAATAAAGTACATCTAGATGCAACAGACTTTAATCTCAAAGATACCTGATTAGAAGAAGCAAGTTGTAGGATACATAGATGCATTTGTGTGCCCTTGTGCTCCTGACAAAACATAGCAACAATCAGTGGAGAAACACTGATGTAAAGTCTAAAGTTTCTCAGTACCAGACATTTACTCTGATTTTAAGATACTTTTTTGTTATCTAAACACCTCATTTTTTTTAGTCAAAAATGACTCCTGCCCTGGCCAGGTGGCTCAGTTGGTTGAAGCATTGTCCCATACACCAAAAAGGTTGCAGGTTCGAATGCCAGTCAGGGCACATACCAAGGTTGCAGGTTTGATCCCCAGTCGGGGCTCATACAGGAGGCAGCTGATCGATATTTCTCTTTCACAAAGATGTTTCTCTCTCTCTCTCTCCCTTCCTCTCTATCTAAAATCAATAAAAACATGTCCTCAGGTGAGGATTTAAAAAAAAATTTCTCAAATTATGGCAAGAGGGCTTCAGATTTGGGTGTGCTTCTGTGATTTTGTACTAGTTATGTACCAACTCCTTCCTAAAAGGGTCTCAAGCAGCTCGAGTGATTTATAAGTTTAAGGAAAAAAATGTAGCAAACAGAAGTGGAACATTATTGCTAGAGTAAGTGTTCATTAGAATTGCAACTAGATATCAATGTTAATGATCTTGAATTCCCCAAAGTCCATTTCTCTCCCAAAGAACAGCTCCTGGTGATAAAATAAACATATCATAATCATTATTAATTGGGGATTTCTGTCACTTCTCTTTTTGTCCTACCTTTAGTGGATAAGCCAGGGGCCAAGGAAGCAGATAAAGCTTGGGGAGATAACCTGATACAATTCATTTTTGAAAGACCTGAGGGTGGTCACAAAGTCTAGACATCAGTGACTACACATAAGAGGTGGTGTATTAATATTAACTTACAGTACACAGTATGTTCTAGGACACATATGTCTACGACCCAGACTTCATAGATAATCTACAAAATCATCACATGGATGCTGCCACTCCCGTCTCAGTTAAACTATAGTCAAAACTTCAGTTTTCTTTTCCTTTCAAGATTGTCCCTGATGTTCCTCTTTCACTTACATACAAATTCAGGCACAGATGGGGGCAGGGGGAATGCGGGGGGATGAAGACATTTTTTTTTCACATGTAGCCTTTGTCTTGTATGCTACACCCCCAGAGGTGGCCCTGAGCACCGCTCACACCAATAACAGTGGAAATGAAACTGACCTCCAATACCAGGTAATAAAACATCGACCTGGGAAAACCTGTACACAGAAATTAGCCTCTGGACAGTCAGCCCCACAGTGGCAGTGGAGGATGCTGATGAAAATAACCTCAGGAAGGGGTGTTCACCTAATGTTCTGCAATCACCGGAGATCTATGCTGTGACAATCACGGTGGGGTCTGCAGAAAAAATGCCTGCCAATTCGGAACAGCATTACAGTCAGAGGAGAGAGTCCCTCCCTTTCCAGGAAGCTCATTCAATCTGGGCTCACATCTGAGTCAGGTAATTCACAACTGGAGTCTAGTGCGGATGGGGGCTGACGTCCCAGGTGATACCACCCTATAGCTCCCACCTGTCCTCCCCTCGGCCTGCTGCAGGGCAGGGCAGCAGTGCGGGACAGAGGACACCCCGCCCTAGGAGAATTGTTTCTTGACCTTTCTTCATGCTCCTCCCACTTACATATTCCCCAGAGAGTGTTACGAGCTGAATTTAGAACACTGAAGTCCTAATCCCCAGTATTCCAGAATGGGACTGTATTTGGAGGTAATTATGTGAGAATGAGGTCATTAGAGTGGGCCCTAATTCAATGGGACAGGTGTCCTTAGTGGAGGAGGAGACTTGACACGCAGACAGCAGGAGCACAGGATGTGAAGGGCGCAGGACAGCCATCTGCACGCCAAGGAGAGAGGCCCCAGAGGAAAGCACCGGCTGGCCCGCTGGCCATGGCCTCCCCCCCTCCAGAAATGTGGGAAACCCGTCTGCTAACAAAGCCACGAAGCCTGCGCTAGATCTTGTTATGGGAGCTCTATCAAACAAACAGAATGGCTTCCTAGAAGTCAGGCCAAAGTCACCTTTACGATGGCATTAAATCTTCCAGATGCATCCATTCAATAGCCTATCAACAGAAGAAAATAAAGCCGGAAGCTTCCTCACATTTTCAGACAAGGGTAGGCAGGTAACTGATTGAAGTAAATGTGGTCTCAAGCCCGCTTCTGAATAAGATTCCTAATTATCAGTGTGCTTTTCACTCCGCAACCCTCCGCCACTTCCTCAACATCATTTTCCCAACTCTTGGTTCCAGAGGCTCTTAAGAAATAAATGATTCATTGCAACTGAAAGCATCCTAATTTTCTGTGCGGCCTAATGCTTGGGTTTCTAGGTCTATGGGTGATTGGGGAAGAAAAAGCTACCCCTTAACATTCTTAACTTCTTTATGGAAAAAAGGCAAGAGAGACCCAGGGAGACATGTAAAGTTCAAATCTGTCCTTTGCATATACATCTTCCCCCTGAACTTAAATTCTGTCTTTCAGAAACAAAATTAAACTTTCATTCAGAACAGAAAAAGCTAGCAAAAGTGAACATTTCTGGTTCGATCCTCAGATGGGTGTCCTGAGCCCTGGATTTGAGAAAAAGGCCATGTTCACTCATAAGACACGTGGACCTGCAGAGGTTTTCTGAATTTGCAGGTGCTCTTCCCATTTTCACACGGGCTGGGCTGCCTGCAAAAAGGGACCGTGGTTTCACCATCATAACACCCACCAGTGGCGTGACTCTGGGCCAGGTGCTGATCACACCTGTCCCGTTTCCCAGTCTGGAATCTTCGGAGAATGCACTTCCCTCCCTGGGTAGATGTGAGAATGAAACGGGATACTGATGTAACAGCCCAGCCCTTAGACACAATGTTTCTCCAGAACTGGTCCACAGACACTGCACCTCAGACACATGGAGGCTTCAGGAACCCTTGGGTCCTACTCCATGTCACTAGACCAGGATGGGGTCTGGAAATTGGCACCTTAATAAGTGTCTTAACAAGTCCATTAAGGTTGGTGTCCATGACAGGCTGCGAGGCCCAATCTGGGTCTGGATGGGGGTCAGAAGCGAAGCCCCAGGTCAGCGTGTTTGCATCCAGTCAGCTTGCTGCCTCTTCTGCCCTCGAGAGGTTCCCTGGTTCCAGGACCTGGGTCCAGCCTGAGGCCCCAGCATCCCTGTCCCTGACTCCAGTTCACCTTTGTCCTGGTCCAAAGTTATCATCCTAAAATACCAGCCTAGCCATGCGCTCCCTGTTCCGAGTCCCTAACCACAGCCCTGCTCTCCTGATGTCCAGGCTGGCCTGTCCATTCCGGCCGGCCCTGGCTGTCATTCACATGTTACTTAAATGTCACCTCCTCAGAGGGTGTCTCCTAACTGCCTGGTCACTCCCAGTAATGTAAATATAGCTTACTTCTCCTGCTTAGAACCTAACACCCGCTGACATTCCTGTTCACACGGTGGTCTCCTCCCACTGGGAAGTCACGGGGACACTCTCCCCACTGCCTGCAGGGCTTGTGACACAGCAGGGACTCAGCAACAATATGCTGATGGGTGCACACGCTGATGAATTCCTGGCCTGCATGCCAGCAGAGCAAGGGTCCCACACTGAGGGCATGAGGCCAACAGGTAGAAAAGGGGCATTTCTCACAGGGCCAGGACGACTGGGGCAGAATGTGCTTTGGGCAGCATCTGTGCTCAGAGTGAAGCATTACAGATACCCAGTTTCTATAAACGGACCCCGTTAAAGAAAGTGGGCATTTCAGTCATTCCTACATCTTCACAGTAGGCTGAAAAGTGAAGCATTACTTCTTTCTATTTATTTTTTTGCATAACCGGATTTCCCATAAATTTCATGAGATGTCGTTCAAACAATCAGCTGTGCACACTTGTTATCAATACCAAAATCACCTCAATTAAAACTTCCTACTTACTGATAAAATAAAAGTATTGTCTTTGGAACAAAATCTCCCTTAACAACACAGCATTAGGGTCCAGAGAGAACTAGGAACCATTTGTGTTCTAACCTTCTTGGTCCCGTTAGAAACTGTGGGTCCGTGGGTGCACCCCAGGGCTCCTGTGTGTGGCTCTGGGAAATGGACACATGCTCTGGCCTGAGAAAGTCGAGAGAAGAGGCTGGATAGAGGAGGTTGTTCCAATTTGCTGGTCTCCAATTCCTGGACTCCAGCGTGTAAGGAAAGATGTCAGAGCCCTGGAGGGAAACTCAGTATAAAAGAAGCTAGGAAGAGATGACAGTTCAGTTTCAGTAGTGGCCTCCCGGGTCCTAGTCATTCAAAAAATTCTATTCTACACAATAGTTTCCCAGCAAAGGCCCCCCCTCCTTTTCTCTGGGAGAAGCCACGTGAGGACCTGCACGGGGAACCTGACTTGGTTCCCCTGCATGTCGTGGTTGGTGAGTGTCATGTGGACAAAGAGCCAGTGAGGGAGGAGGGCACAGTTCACAGAGAGTCACAAAGAAGGAAAAACGGAAATAGTTGGTCGCAAGCCAGGAGGCCGAAGTTATGAAAGGGACATCAGGTCCCTGGTGGCTAGCCTCCTGGTGTAAGTACATGCCTACTGGGGCACAGGGCCACCACAGCCACCGGGATTTACTGATGGGAACACAGTCTCTGGGGGAGACGGTGCCACACCAGCGGGTGGGTGCAGGTGTCACAGAAGTAAACAGAGGGAGGGCTGGGGCATCTCCACATACTAATGCTGCCAGGTGATGGGCTCCTCTGCCAGGATGGAGAGCCAGGGATGTAAAGGCAGCTGGGGAGAGAGAGGGAGAGAGACAAAGGGGACAGTGATGATGTGTCCCCCCAGCCCCAACAGAGGGACAGCGCTACCAGGGCACAGAGCGGGTGGGGGCTCTGTAGATGAGAAAGTGCCGCAGTGATGAGGAGGTCCTTGTGGGCTGTCAGCTCTTTAACAACAGGAAATGTGGTAACAAGAAGAAATGTCTGCAAACTCAGGAAGACACTGGGCAAGAGGAGACAGGTGCAAAACCAAGACAGGGCAAGTTTAGCTCTTTCGAGTTGGGAGAGGAGAGAAAATGATACTGGTGAAGAGGCTGTGAGCCCTGAGAGGACACCGTCGGCTGCGGCTGGAGTAGGAGGTGGCTGTCAACGGAGACACCCAAGATGAAGTCTGTGGTAGGAAAGGCGGGCATGCATGCCTATGGCCATGGCAACGAGTCAACATCCGTCAGTAGAAATGTTGGTGTCACACTTAGAGCAATTAAGAACTTTCAATGTGTCCTAGAACCTACTCCCAAGTGCCTATTAAAAAGCATCCAAACCACCATCCCCTACACTTGGTTGACTTTCAGCTCACACGCTCTTTGAGAACTTCTTACAGCCTTGATGGTGTTCTGAGCCCCCAGAAGGCAAAATTCTTGGATGTCCCTGTAAATGCAAGGTTGTTCTCTGACGCTGGTGCAACACCACACTCTGCAACTTCCTGCAATTGGCAGAAACGGTGTTCCCTTGCTTGTAAATGGGTCCCACAACCTGTAGTATGTCCTGCCTGAGGAACAGTGCCTAAGAGCGTGAACACCCACATACAAACAAAAGCAAATTTCACACATTGGTTGAAATATTCATTCCCATTCTTGATGGGTCTGCAGCCACTTGGGAGTGCATGGAAGCCAGTGAAAACCACAGCCACAGGTACAATTTGCTGAGTATCTAATGGAATCTGAAAACGAACAGAGATGTGAAATTTATGGGAAGACGAACAAGGCTTACTGAATAGCATTAGTCAAATTATATAACGTGACCATGCTGATTTTCTTTTTTTTAACAATTTGGAGCAAGTCTGAGATGTCTTGCTTTGGATGGGTGTACTGCTTCTGAGTGTGAGCCCATGTCTTTATCTTCATCTCAAGAGAATTGACTCTCGTGGATGCTCCACTTTGGTCTTCATCTCTTCCTATCGCTGTTCAGTTGTCCCACTGCCTAAGGTTTTGTGATGGGTGTGCAGGTTGCCAAGCATGAGTCTGGGGCTACCTGGAATGACAGCTGCCATTGTTCCCTTAGGAATTTTTTTCAAGGACATCTTTTTGACCCAATAAAACTATCTTCACCTTCTGGGGCCCTTGTGTGGGGGGGACAGAGTAGATGAACATGGCTACAGTCGAGACCTATAGCAGGGAGGTGAAACCACAAACCACACATGTAGGTCTGACTGGCCAACACCTCCACACCTGGCGTTCAGCCGCCAAAACTAAACAGCTAACTTGGCATTTTGAGAAGTCCGATAGGAAGTTAATGATGTGAAAGAAAGACAAGTTGTATGAAGTGTGTGTGAGGCAGAGGAGATGGGAGGGCGGAGCTGGGAAGAGGATGGGACAATGATTGGAAATGACATATCTTGGGATAAATTGGGACAGGTTCACAAACCCTCATCCACAATTTTGTGATGCAACATTTTCTGTGAACAGAGTTTCTTTGTTCCTTTGCTACCAAATAAATTTGCCTCCAAAAACTGACCTGAACTCACATGAGGTTATTTGGTCTTTTTCTGTCCAATAAAATGTGAATATTCATCCCCTTTGCTGCAGAAATGACTGTGTTTCCTGAATCCCAGGGGAGAATTACCTAATGTACAGTAAATGAACCATATTACCTTTCTAAAGGATGAGTTCTCAAAAACATTTGGCCCCAATGGGTTTGCTATTGGCTAAGGGATTGTTGACCTGGACACAACTCCCCAGACAGGTTCTCTGGATATAATCCTTCTATACTTTCCCCATCACACTGGTCTTCACCTGACCTCAGGTTTCCAGCAATTTCTATAACGTTGTCTTAGCAGACAGATTCACCAGGAACAAAACAGGATAAAGCTGGAGACCGGGCATTTTACATGCCACACCCATGTCATGTAGCCCCGAAGCTGCAGTAGCCCATGTGCCCCTCTTCTCCTTCTCACACTCCCCGATATCCAAGGGTGCCCGCACCTCACTGTGGCTCTGCTGGGGTACAGGTAACATGAAAAATATAGATATGGCACTAATCTTCAAAAAGAAGATATCAAACTATATCTAATTGTAAAAATTAATGAAACGCCCACAGCTTTTCTGAAAGGTAAATCTATAGCAATAGATAGGGAGACATCGAAGAGAAAAAGACAGGAGTGTTGGCAGTTGCCCGGGGCTGGCGGTGGGAATCAGAGTGACCACACATGAGCAAAGGGGACCTTTTGGGGGTGATGGAAAAACCCTAAAACTGGATTATGATGATAGCTCCATAATTCTGTAAGTTTATTAAAACTCAGTGTATTATACACTTAAAACAGGAGGCTCTTGGCATGTAATTTAAACCTCAATGAAAATGTCAAAAAAACACACACCACACATGAATATCCTAAATTTCTAAAGTAACACCTTTTTGTCAACAACTCCTGGTATTTTCTTGACATTTCAAACTAATACCAGTGGAAATGAGGAGGTGGGCAAGAAATGGGGCCTATTAATGATTATTAAGGGAAAATGAGCAATTTCACCCACAAATGACTAATATTACATCTAGACAGAGAACATACTTTTCTTCCAGATATTCCCCTATAGGTAGCAAATGAAATCGCAATTATTTAGATTTTAACATGCCACACGAGCCCCTCTAATTGCAGGGTTTGTTGTATCAAGCAGTAGTATTTTCTTTACCAGTCATCTTGCAAAGAGAGTGTAAACTCCTGGGCTCTGGGGTTATATCACAGACTTCACTATAGTATTTTCAGGACCTAGTCGGTGCTCAAGAACAGATTGCATCAAATGATTTCCTCTGCGGATCCATCTATCACACTTCCATTTGCTTAAACAACATAATGCAAATCCAACTGACATTCCCTACCGTCTAGATCAGGGCTTCTCAACCTCAGCCCTTTGGGGCCAGATTCTTCCCTGGAAGCTTTGTGCACTGTAGAAGGAACAGCAGCACCCCTGGCCTCTACCCACCGGATGTCAGCAGCACCCTCCTCCCAGTTGTGACAACCCAAAGTGTCTTCAGACAGGGCCCAATATCCCCGGGGGGCCAAGTCACCCCGGTTGAGAACCACAGCTCTAAATACAGTGTAACACAGATAGAACCAAACTGATGTGTTCGCATTTTGACAACACTTCCTGAAGCTAGTGAGAACACTGAACACCAAGAGAAAGAAAAAGCTTATGATTAGCAAATGATGATTCTGTGACCACAGGCCTCGGCACATTAGGGGGAGAGCTAAGGGAGAGAACTTGTCTTTATTCTCCTTGTAACTGTGAAGCTGCAAAAGGCGCATTCTCATCCAAGGCTGACAATTTTCGGGATATGAGGAGTTGGAAAAATACATAAAAGAAGGGGCCACGTGCCAAGCAGCTAGTGGCTATGAAACAGCAGAAAAAAACACCGGGCTGTTTGCTAGGAATTGTATCTAGGAGAACAACTTTGAAAATGCTATTGAATATTTGTTATAAGAAAAGATCTCTCATAATTCAGTTCCTGACCTGCTGCTATTAGCGAATAACTGAGCCCGTTGAAAAGGTTAAGAACTGTGGTGGCAGAAGCCATCAAATTAAGTCTGAGTTTAATACTTCAGGGCTTTATTTTTCTCAGCAGCCCTGGCGTTGAGCAATCCTGTTTCAAACATCAACAGCTGAAGAGCTGTTATCCATATTGTATGCTTTTCACAAGACTCCACATTTTTTAGTTTTAATTCTACTTTGGTGATATTGAGCATTTCACCAAATGATGTTAAAGTTCAAGATGTATCTTTGGGGCAGAGTGACTATTACAGAATAAAGCAAAGAGAAAATGTTCTTGGCACTATCCAGATACATCTAAATACTTATCAAGATTCATAATACTTTACTCCAAAGCACCTTTTCTTTTCTTTTCTTTTTTTTTTTTAGGAAAACAAAGGAGTTTATTTCTAATCTCAACACATTATAAGTGACACCATACTCATTTCCAACCATTTCTGTTTCTTATCAATCTGTTACATATAAGAAAAAGCTACAGTAGACAGGTACAGGCCAATTACTAACATTTGACAAAGGAGGTGCATCTTTGTAAATTCTGTTTGTAAAAATATTTACATTTTTGTCTGTGTGCCTGTTGGTAGACAGAAGCAGGTTTAGGACTCTGCAATATTAAGCATGTAATTCCTAATTCCACTACGAGCGAAAATGCAAAATCTCTCTATTCAATCAAGCCCTCACTGTACACATAATTACGGTATTCAGATTAGATGACTCATTTAGACATGTTCTGTCATGTCAAGTATCCATAACACAAAAATGTCTGAATAAACTTCATTAGGAAGAAAAAAAGGAGGCAAAGGCAACTTAATCACTCTTTTTAGAAAATGAGAACTCCTAGAACGTAATATTAAAATACATACTCATGGAAAGATTAGTAGGCAATGCAGCTTGAGTATTCATCTTGGGAGTAATGTACGTACAGTAACGTCGAATAACCTCAGCAGAACACTAACTGAGCCCTGGATCCTCATATTTGCATTTGGATGAAATTGGGACTCATGAAGCATGAAATGACCAAATTAATTTTCATTTTACTCCATTTGAGTTTCTTCACATATTATTATACATACAAAATCATACATAAAATACCACATTACTTTATATTGTTATTTAAATTTTCATATGCCTCTGTTGTGATTTCTCAACTACATTGGGCATAGCCCATCTCAATATACCGTGTGTAATGATAATTACTAGAACTCTGATAGTCGCCTGAGATTTTCATAAAACTTTAAAAAATTTACAAATGTATGGTTATTTTTTAAAGTCAGCACCAATAACAAAAGGTCAACCCACTAAATGTCACAAATGCATAAACCCTTTCGGATTCAGTTTTTCCTACTGAAGCAAAGTTGGCACCATAAAGCCTGAAATTGAGATTTTAGGATAAGCGCTGGTACCGGCGTGTTGCTACTTGCTAGAAATTGCTTTCATCTGGAAACTGCCATTTAGCAAGGCTCATAGATTATTTTTGTGAAATAAACATAATGTAAAAATAAAGAAGCAAAAGACAAATTTAAAATAAGTAAATTAAGTGTAGCATCATAAACTTTTCAGTCATAAAATTCCAGCTGCATTTCATGATTTTAACACTACTGCATATGAATAGCTAATATCCGCTCCAACAGTAGCAACGTTACTTAAATCATAATTATAGGATATCAGGGGCCAAATACAAGTTGTAAAACTAAAATAAACCGTTTAGATTTGCCCTGCATCATTTTACACTGCTTAAGGAAAAGGCAAATGCTGCAATTCGTTAGTATTGAGTGGGTAACCTGGTAGCTGCTTTGGCAAGATAAAGCAAGCTGCATCACTTAATAAACGGGGAGAATTCGAGAATGATATCACAGAAGGAGAGCTGATCGATTAAACTTGATTTGGCTGATTTTTATTTCATAGACACGCACACAGACATGTGCACACACAACGTTTCTCAAGCACAACACCCCTCGCAACAACTAAAAATTCAATTTCCCTTGTGGTGGAAACAGCGAGTTTAGCTACGATAATGTTGCTGTTCAAAATATTGAATCCTTTTATTTTATAACTCATACGCTTTTTTTTTTAAAGCTTTTAAGATAATGAAAAAAAATAAGATGTTCATTTGTGAAAAATGATTTTCCCGCAGTCTGACTTAATCATATACATCTGTAAATAACCTGTGGCCCATCAAATGTAGATGTTGGTGCTTCGAGCAGACTAATAAAACTATCTCTTAAATATTCCACCCCCTAATTTTTCTTGAATAGCTATTTACAGAGGCATAGGCATCGTGATGGAGTGGCAAGAACCCAGAATTTGAAGTCAAACGCCTCACTTTGGGTCTTAGGAGCTCTACCACTTAGCTGTGTTATCCCTACGCAGTCATCTGAATCCTGTATCTCGTCCCCTCAGGTCAAAATTAAAGGACAAAATGGGTGAGGATTGAAATGCATGGTGTTAACTAAAACACACAGTAATTATTTCCATTATCCCCAAATGCTCCAGTCTGTCTATAACATAATGAGACCTCTTTTTATAAGACAAGTGAAAATCACAGGAAACTGCACTCAATATATCTCAAATAAACCAATGAGCCAAACGGCTCATTAATAACTATGAAAGGATTGGTTCAAAGGTTCCAACCCTCTTAAGATGCTAAGGCTGTGATAAAAGCTTAGTTTCTGTAAACTGTCAAATAATGTCATTTTATCACTTTCCCTTTTGGGGTGCTCATTCACGCATACAATGAGATGTGCCTGCTTTGGAGAACCAAGCATTTTGGGTACCGAGGAAGTGATTCTTTCATTCTTCCCAGTTTCCCAAGTGGCCATTTTCCTCCACAAAGGAGAAAAATGAGTAAAGAAGGAAAACAAGAAATGACAATTCTATCCTATAAGCGGCTTGAGATCCAGGATCACGCTTTAGTCATGGTTTTATTGCTTATTCCTTTCCTTTATCCCCACCCCACCCCACCCTCCATCCACACAGTAGGTCTTTTTTAAAAAAATGTGTTTTTATTGATTTTTTTAGAGAGAGAGAGATTAACATCGATCGGCTGGCTACATCCTGCACATCCCTCACCCCAAAACACCCAGAGTGATCATTCTAAAAGAACAGCCTCAAATGAGCAAATTCATCTGGACCCACCATGGCCCACAAGCCCCTTCCTAAAGTGGCTGCAGCCTGGCTCTCCACCTCCAGCCTCGCCTGCCATGCCTTGCGCCCAGTCACATGGATGGACCAGCTGCTCCACGGCCAGCCGCCCTCTCTGGTACCTTCCTGTCACACTCCTGTGCCCTGCCCCTCTGCTCAGAATGGTTTCTGACAGCCCGCTCCCATCCGCAGCTGCCTGGTCCCCTCTGACTGGCTTTCCAGACTCGGCCCCAGCCCCATTTCCTCAGGGAGATCGCCACTAGGAGCCAAGGACCTCTGCAGAGCCAGCATCTTTCATGCCCTGGTTCCAACGGCTGCTCTGAGACTGAGATTTCTTGAGGGCAGGGGTAGAAACCTTCTCCATCTGAGGCTGCCTCATCCAGCAACATGCCGAATGTCAGATGACACGGACCTGGTGAGTGCAGACATGGTACACATCACGCCCACTAGATTTGACCCCAGCACCGCCAAGCTGCTGGTGACTGAGTATGGGAAGCAGAGGGCCCCAGCCTCCTCATAAGGTGTCAGGGAACACAGGAAGGCGCTCTGATTGCAGTTCCCACATGCCGAAAGCAGAGGTTGTGGTGTCCTGTGTGTAGCGATATTACAGACTGAAATTTTTGTTAATTAAAAAAAATTCATTGTCTCGTGGGGCTTTCTTGACTCTGATTTATAACATGAGCTGCCTCAACATCAAACTTTCCCAAGAGTGTCAGCATGCTCAACCACAGCGGGGTGGTGCAGGGATGAGCACAGTTGGGGAGACAGGCTGGAGTGACCAGAAGCAACATAACAATAGTGATCATGTCGGAAATACATGAGACCAGACGCCCTAGGACTCATCGGACCAGATAAGTCTTAGAGAATAAATTCCTTAGAGAATAAATTCACAGAAAGGCTTCCGTATTCAACCCTGGGGCTCCTGAAAGAGTACAGTGACAGATGATGGCCGAGGTCGCTGGCTTGCCAATGAAGGCATGACGTGGCACATAGGCACTGGGTCCTTCGAAGTTGGAGAGAAAGGTAAAAAGCTGCTGCTGATCAATTAAAAATCTTTTTTTTTTTTCACTTGCCTACTCCACAAGGTTTCAGGTGCTCTGTGTTTTGCGTAAAGGCTTCTGTTAGGCCAAACTTCCCTGTCCTCTGAATAAAGTCTACATTTAGGAGATTAGATTTTTCATAAATTTTTATTTACTCACAGGTTTGAGAATTGTACAGTCCTAAAAAAAAAAAAAGTCAAGGAGGGGGAGTAGATGAGACATCCACAAGATATGCTAAAACATTATAACAATAAAACAACAAGAACTTATTGAATGAATATTGGCTCCTGAGTAAAATCAAGAAAAAATTGGGGAGGTGGAGCTCAGGACAAGGGTTTTGAAAATATTACCAGTTGGTTTTAAATTCTGTATTTGGCCCGGCCAGTGTGGCTCACTGGTTGAGTGTCAACCCGTGCACCAAGAGGTTGCCAGTTCGATTCCCGGTCAGGGTACATGCCCAGGTTGTGGGCCAGATCCCCAGTGCGGGGCAGGCAGGAGGCGGCCAATTGATGTTCTCTCTCATCGATGTTTCTATCTCTCCCTATTTCTCCCTTCCTCTCTCTCTAAAATCAATAAAGAAAAAAAAATTAAATTCTGTATTTGGACTGTAGTTAGAGAGGCCATAGCGCACACAGATTTGATGCTCCCATTCCGAGACAGCACGCTTGACCCTTACTTGTCAGACATACGTATTCATTTACTTTAAAAACCGTAGTCTCATTGTGAATGACACATGACACTATTGGCAGCATGTTCATTACTGACACACTTTTTTTTTTTTCATTTAAATAACCTGTTTCTTTCTTTCTTTCTTTCTTTCTTTCTTTCTTTCTTTCTTTCTTTCTTTCTTTCTTTCTTTCTTTCTTTCTTTCTTTTAAAATCACTCAAGAAAATCTCAGGTCTCTACACTTCTCCTTTCTTTAAGGAGAATGATGCAAGTATGTGACCCCAAACACAGATAAAGTTAACCTGCCTCTCCAGTATTTTCCATTATCAGTTGAAGGCTGTGCACTTCCTATTGCACAACCCTAACATCTGAGTTTCTTTTCTGAGCTCATTGTATGGACTAAGCTTAAGCTCTTCCTCCAGGGAAATAAGGAGATGCCAGTCGATGCCAGCTACTGGTTGTAGGCAGGAAGGTGGGCATGTGCCTTCCAACCATCCCTTCAGCCCTATCCCAGGGTCACTGTAGGGACCAAGACATAGTGTCAGATTATTCTGAAAAGCACAACCTAGGACACCTGTGCTACAGTTTAACTATCATGAAGACTCCAAAATTGGAGGCAGGAGACACCGTGTAAGGTCTCATCACATAGCCCGGACTCCACTGTTGGTTCCCAAACTCACGAGTGTGACCTTGGACAAGTGCACAGACCTTTCTGGGCCTCGGTTTCTACTTTTGCAAAGGAGGATAATAAAGTAAGTACTGTATAAGGTCACTTGGAGAATTAAAGTGAATATTATATGTAGAGTTCTTACCATGGGTAAGTCCTCCGTGTTAGTGATTCATTCCAGTTCTTATCCAGAAGGCACAGCTAGTGAGGACTAGAACTGTGGCAGATAAATCACGCTCAGAGCTGTCTGCCTCCCACACCCACCCCGTGCTCTCCAACTCAGCAATTCCCAGCATTGAGGGACTCTCTACCACAGTGCATATGAACTGCTTGCTTTTATGATCAGAAACTTGTATAACACCCCCCACCCCACCCCAACACATGGCTCAGGGATGTATGAGGCAAGAGCTCCAGAAATATAATCAGCTCCTGACTCCCCTAGCCCAAAGTGGAAATAATTCAAAATCGTAGATGACTGTGGAGAGTAAGTGAGCGTCATGCACTTATGTCCATACTAAAAGTAGCTGGCGCTTCTCATCCACATTGCGGCAAAAAAAAAAGCCGGTATCAAAGGAAAGTGAGTTGGAAATTTTGAGATGGCCACAGATAAGCCAATAAGTAGATGACCCAGACAGGGAAAAAAACAGAACTATATATACATTCTGAAGAATTAGTTAAAAGTATATTATGGACCCAGTTGAAGTCACAAAGGGGCTTGGGGAAGATTTTACCGCAGAATAACCTAGAACAGAGAAGCATTTGAAACCTAAGAATTGATTAAGTAAAAGGAGATTTCTGTCCTCTGAAAAGGAAAGCCAAATGTGACGTGGGAGAGAATTCAGAGATGTGGAAAACCTCAGTTGATATCAGGCAAGGGCTGTTTTTGGCACACGGTATCTGTGGGGTGTCCCCAGGCACATGGAGGCATCCTCCTGGCAGCTCCCTCCCAGAGAGATTTCATTTTATTTTAAATTGACATGTAATTGGCATATAACATTATATTAATTTCAGGACAACCTAATGAATCAATATTTGTATTTACTGAGAAATAACCATCACACTAAGTCTAGTTAACATCCACATAGTTACAGATTCTTTTTTTTGTGATGAGAACTTATCAGGTCTACTCTCTTAACAACTTTCAAATATGCAACACAGTAGTATCATTAACTACAGTCCCCATACAGAAAGTTTTGATTTTTGACAAAAGCCCACTTGCAACATCTGTCTTGATGTTCTCCCAGTGGCAGGATGCATTAGCTCAGAGGTATCATTAAGTATTAAATCAATCTGTGAGCGGTCTGTTGTCTAGGTGTCTTATACAGCAATACGATTTTAATATCTAGAAAAGAGAATCAATATTTACCAAGGGCCAGAACATTATGTAGTATCTGGAAAGTAACCGAAGAAAGCCACAGAAACATTGGCCTATCAATCATTCCCAGCCTCTGGCAGTCAGGCGAGACGGCCAACAGGCTGTGGACCCAGTTTTGACACAGTGTTGCTCCCTCAGGCCCTGACACTGCTCCCCACGGCACAGGTGCAAAGGCCAAGAGGAAGCATGCTTATTTAAGGTCAGGTACAAACTACTCCAGTTCTGAACAGACAGTACAACGTGCGGCAAAATGCCAGGGCTCTCTGTCTGCCGCTGGGAGTTCTCCGCTGGGACTAAAGTCTCTCTTGGGGATGACATGACTGTTGGTGCATTATTACTGCCATAGCAGTTTAGGCCAGCTGGACCACCACAGCCCCACCTGCAGGCAGGAAACCAATCACGGGCCCCATCCTCCACTGTGAGTTGCAACCTCATACTAACTTTCTTTTCTTGACTTGCTGAATAGAACAATAAGGAAGTAAAAAGCCACAGTCACTTCAAACTGGAGGCGAGCACCTGCAGGTGCCTCACCCACTTGCGAGGGTGGGCACGTTATTAAACACTAATTATGATAGTAGCAATAGCTCCCCATGGTGGAGACCAATGTTGTGAGTGCTGTTTAGCACTTTGCATACTTTCATGTGTAACCTCAATATCCTCATCTGTAAATTGAAGATAATACTGCACTTATTTCATTATGTTCTTATGAGGATGAGAGAAGAGATGAAGACAGCTCTGGACAAGTTGAGGCAGCAGGGTTTAAAAGAACAGAGTTTGAAACAACAGACATGGGTTCAGATCCCAATTCTGATTCTACTATTTGATCTCGCCGAGTTTCAGTTTTCCCATCTCCAAAGTGGACATGGAGTTACCTACCTCAGTAAGGAGTTGCTGGAGACAGGAAGTCAGACACCAGCTGGGGTCCGCATCCCTGGGAGGTGTCTAGTAAATGCTTATTATACCCTCTCCCCTATTATATGCGTGAACTGATTCAGTTCACCTGCATCAGCAGTCATTCAATATCATCCTCGGTGTCCACTTCCTCTCTTAACAATGATCACTTTATCCAGTTTCATGGACCAGACACTGGTTCAACAGCTTCACATCTATAAACTCATCTAATCTCACCCAAGTCAATGAGGGAGGAGCTTCCTCATTTCACAGTCGATGACACTGAGTCACAGAGTTTAGGTAACCTGGCCAGATTCAAACAATAGTACTAGGGCCACCAGCCCAGCTTCCTAGTCTGTCCTCCTGATAACAACGCCACAGTGCTTTGGGGCGTCAACCTGCGTGGAACCCCAAACTCAAATCTCATTCAGAGATAAGCCATGGACACTCTCACAAACCACAATGTTGACTAGACCAACTTCTTTACCTTTGAAATAATATTTTGTATATTTTCTTAGAATTCTTTTTAAAAACTATATGTTTTTAAATGAGGTACCTATAACTAGTTCATCTTGTTCTATATGCTGGAATACCATAAATAAATGTGCTCCTTTTCCTAAAGATTACTTAAATAAATCTTACATTAAAATGTACCCATGAGTTTTGATTTAAACAACTATTACAAGCCTGATATATATATCAGGGCAGTCTTAATGTTCTCTGTCTGGTTAAACTAATGACTTCTATATTAAATAATCTGAATAGTCTCCTATTTATAATATTCACTGTCTTAGTCATCACAGTACTATATGGTACTTCAAAGTATCCTTTTATTAATTTAATCAACTCAAGTATTAAACATCAATGATGATGATCTACTGATCTGCTTAAAAGGAATCTCTACAGAAGAGATGAAAAAGAAAGGTAAAAAAAATCGATCCTTCAAAGTAGACAAGGCAGCTACCTATAAATCATGCTCTTTGTTTATTAAGATAATTAAACCCATCAGTGCACTTAACTTTCAGACTCAACACTTGTCTGGCATGACTAGTATCTACTTTTTCTAAAACAAAGGAGATGTGTTCAAAGGGGTCCTCTGCAAGCTCTCTGCACAATGCATGCTATTTTAAAACATGACTTATGTGTCTAATTCCTGGAGCTGCCTTGAAAAATATGCTGGGTTTTGCTCCCATGCTCCCTATTAGGAGAACACACTCCAATCTGAAGAGTGCACTCTGTTTCAGACTCCAGGCCGTTAGATCATGTCAGCATTCTCATTAAATACTGTTCAAGCTGGACCTTAAACAAATGGAGTGGAGAGTCAGCTGCTGCCACTGCAGAGACAGTTATCCCGACCGGAGTCTTACATAAGAGGCGCAGGACGTCAGGGTGAGACTCAAGTGTCATCTGTACCCTATTCCTTTGAGACTTGCCCACATTCTTCAAGTGCATGAAATCACATACACAGAGCAGTTTCCCATGTTATTCGCCTTGTTACACAAAACGCTGGGTTGACATATAAGTATTTGTTTTTCCCCCTAAAGAACTGGGCTCAACTTCTGCCTAGGGGAAGAGTGAAGTGGGGTGCGCGGGAAGCCTGGAGGCTTAGCTCCCATCCCCAAAGATCTACGGCACCCAGGAATATTACAGGAGGCAGTCCCTCGAGGATTTAGGACAGAGGTGACCAGATCTTGTGCCCTCTACCCCCGCGCACACAGCCGAGAAGCTCGGAACGTGCCCTGGGCGGCGGGCGCAGTGCCCTGGGAGCACCTGTCCTCGCACTGCGTTTCCAACTGGCACGTCTGCCGAGGCTGGAGCCAGCCCGCTGGACCGCGGCCTCTCCCGCGTGCGTGTCTGCGTCTGGCACCTTGACCTCCGCAAGCTGGCGCCCAACTAACAAGTGGTGCCACCCCGGCTTCTCCCAAGAAGAAGAAGATAAAAACCAACCTCCCCTCCGCACGGCTCCCTCCAACTTCGGAAACTGCAATCAACTCGCTGGGACGCAGCAGACAGGGCGCCTTCTCGGGGACCGCTCTCGGCTGCGCGCGGCCGGTGGCCCCGCTCTGCACCAGCTGCCTCGGCTCCGCGGTGCCCAGCGGCGGCGGCGGCGGCGGCGGCTGCGGCTGCGGCTGCACCGGGCCCGGGGGGCGCGCTCCGAGCCCCTGGTGCGTGTCTCCCGCTCCGAAGGAATCGCGGCTCCGCAGGGAACGCGGCCAGACAGAAGCCAAGACGCTGCTGCCCGCAGAGCCCCCAGCCCGCTCCCAGGCTCGGTCACATCGCCAGCTCGCCTGCGGGCCAGGGCGGGCGAGGGGCGAGCGAGGGGCGGGCGGGCACCGCAGTCCGCACTGGCCACAGCGCCGCGGAGAATGACAGCGCTGAGGAGGAGCGGCCAGGAGGCGCGGATGCGAGTGCGCATGAGCCGGGCCCAGGGCGGCGCGTCACTAGGGGGCGGTGCGATTCGGGGAAGGGCGGGGCGAGCCGCAGGTGGGCGGGGCGCTCCGGGGATGGGGAAGGGCAGGGGCCCCGGGTGCACCACGTTTGACGCCCTGTCTGCCTGCCACAAGGTACCACAGAAAGTTTCCCGCCTCAGATTTGGTGAGCTTGAAACTGGGTAGTTGAACTTGTTTGTCTCCAGAGTCTATTGTCCCTTAAAAAGCACTGTTGAAGTGGTCCTTAGGGCCTGGGAAAGCCCACAAAAGCCAGTTTACTTCAGGTTACAGCTTAACCTTAAGAAGCTGGAATTAAAGGATGGGTGAAAAAGGTAAAGGGATTAGTAGTTACAAAACAGTCACGGAGATGTAAAGTACAGCATAGAGTATATAGTCAATAATTTGTAATAACTATGTATGGTGCCAGGTGGGTACTAGATTTATTGGGGTGATCACTTACTAAGTTATTTAATGTCTGGTCACTGGGTTGTACACCTGAAACTAATGTAATTTGTATGTCAACACTAACTGAAAAATAAAAATTATTTAAAGTCGAAAAATAACCTGGCATTTAGACGAAATAGTCCTCTATCCTGGTTGTACATTATAATAACTTGGGAAGCTTGTAAGAGCCCTTTGCCTTGGCTGTACCCCTAGAATCTTTGGGTTGGACCCAGATATCAATAGGTTGTAAAGATTCCCAGGTGATACAACAGAGCATCTGAACAATTTAATGTGTGACAGAATCTTCTAGGGATTTACTTAACCTGCAGGTTCTGGGTCAGTAGGTCTGGGTCTAAGGGAAGAGTCTTCATCTCGAATACTCTCTCAGATGATGTCAGTGCTGCTTCAGAGGTGTGGTCTGGAATCAGGAGCAGGGCTCCTGAAACCTTGGTCTGTGGAAAATCACCTGAGTAGCTTTTCAAAAATACGGAGCACATACCCAGGCCCTACCCACAGTGGTTGTGATTCAGACTCTGGGCAAAGGTGGGGCTCTGGAATTCCATTGTAGATGAATCTGATATGGGTGTTATTTGAACCAAACTTCAGGATATGAGACCAGCCACCTGGACTTGGAAATAGACTTTTGCAGTGAGAAGAGCCAAGCCAGGTGTAGAACTCAGGACATTTGACCAGGTCCAAGTCCAGTGGATGCTTTATCTGGCTAGTCAAAATTTTCTACAGTTATTATGCATACTTAGTAGGAAAATATATGTTATATTAAACACACATCTATTTGTTACCCATATCATTAAAGGGAGCTGAAAGTTGGCTGGGGAAGAAGGCTGATTAGGCGGGGAGGGACAGAGCAGGGCTGTCAGATGGCCTGTTGGACAGTGTGCATTGCAGAGGGAAGGGGATATAGGAGGAAACAAAACTTGGACTCAACCTGGATCCTAAAAAGATGCCTTGGAGAAGAAGATCCAGGGACTAGGCTGGGCTTTACCTTGTAGCACAGGGTGAAACTCAGGTGTGCCAGGGCTTGTGAATGTATGGCCTGTCACATACATTATCTCACTGACATCTACAACAGCCTTGTAAATTGGATAAAAAAGATATTATGCCCATTTTACAGATTTAAAAAAGGTCACTCTGCATGTTAGTTGGCTTGCACAGACAGTGGAAATTGAACAAGAGTATAGATTGAAATGTTGGGTGAGGCTTTTATAACTAAGGAAAATCATGACGGTGACTCAGATATTACAAAGAAAATGGTTTCTGTGTTTACTGTTCACAGCTTTCAAGGCTGTGCCTATATTTTGAATGAGAAAGGCTTTCATGTTTGTAGGGAGGACATTTTGTGTCTTCACCCCAATTTTATAGGTCCACTAATTGGGAGGCAAAATGTCATTCTAAAAGCGTCCCAGTCCTAGGATGCCGCAGCTTCCTGGTGCAGGCTTCACGGAGAGGTTCCGAGAGCAGTGCTCACATTTTCTGGCATCAGGTGTAATCGCCATCCTCATTTGATTTCGGCCCAGAGAAGCCAAACGATGTAGACAAAAATCCAGACCAAAAACCCAGACAGAAATCTCAGGCCTCTGTCCTTTTCTCTGCTCTCCTTTCCCCAAGTGACCTACTGAAGACTGTCTCACATTTCCGAGTTTTTCATACCAAGATTTGCTGTTAGTAAATGAGAACCAAATGTACTTCCAAGCCTCCCCTGGATGCAGAAGCAGAGTGTCAGGAACAATTCTTGTGCTTGTGGTAAATGCTATAGACTATATCCTGAGTCCGAGAAAGTTTCGGAAGAAAGTGTGTAGTGTTTTTATGCAACCTCCGGATCGAGAGGCTTGCCCAGGAATGCTGCACTATGTACTATGCCCTACCCACCTTTATCTTTACGTCCAGTGTAACTCCTCCATCAGAGCTGCTCTTCTGTGTGATGATAAAATAAAAAACAAATGAATGAGTGACTAATTAAAAAGAGTCTCTGTAGACGAGGGAGCTGGTTGTGGAATTTTGTTAGTTATTAATAAGAAACATTAAAAAAAACAAAACAAAGGTAGTGTAATAGACCTGCTGGGTCTTTGGGGAGAAGAATGGAGCCTGTTTGCTTACGTGTTAGAAACCCTAATGAGAATATTTATCTGTACAGTATACAAATTCATTTGCATATTGAAATTAAGAGATCCAGGATTGAATTATATAAAAAGTGAATTAGTATGTCCCACTGCCATTGTATTTTGAGCCACTCTTATTTGCGTTAAACACAAAAAATGTGTACTGTTGGATTCATATTGACTATGTCAGTATTGACTGTGTCGGATTTATAATTTGTTTCTCATTAGCCACTATGTTGTCTGGCAGGAATAGCAGCTACATTTTTTTTTTCCCCCTCGGATGTCTGTATTGCTTATGGGTCAGCAGAGCCTACTCTTTGGCTGAGAATTTCTTTATAAATTTCAATTATACAGATGCAGCAACTCCAGTGAACCTATTCTCTGCTCATTCAGGAAGCTATACCTGGAAAAGATTTTTATTAAACTCTTTCTGCTAAAAGTCATAGGCTTATTACTGAGCGAAGAGGTTTTGGCCCCAAAATTCTCCCTATTTTTAAATTACATTTCTTCATCCATTTCACTCAAAGCGATTCTTTGACATGAAAATCCTCCAACCTCCGCCTATTTGATAGTTATAACCCAGACAAGAGAACTGTGGGGAGTCCAAGGTGCCTGGCGAGGCCGAGACAGAAGAGGGAACGTAGAATTCTATTTCACTAGCGAAAAAATAAGGGGGCCATAAAAAGTAATACAAGTTGTGCTTGGTTTTGGACATGGCTTATTACAAAGTTTGCCTTGTTCGAACACATGCAGCTGCCAGTAACTTCACTGGACCCCATAACCAAATCTGTGGTGGGATGTGGGGTGGGATTGGGAGGAGGAATAGGGAGATTGACATTTTGTCTTTTTCTCCTGGGAAACTTTTGAACACTATTGGAAAGCCCAATTCCTCTCACCCGAACACAAGACACTTGCAAAGTGCCTGAATTTCAAATGTTAACTTCTAAATTATTTGTTCTAAATAGTTTGTTTAGAAGTTAGAGAAGTTAATATCACAAATGACCTGGATTTTCAGGCTAGCTCCAAAATATGTTTAAAAATCCACCAGTAGCCCGGCTGCTGTGGCTCAGTGGATTGAGCGCCGTCCCATGAACTGAGAGGTCCCGGTTCGATTCCCGGTCAGGGCACGTGGCTGGTTTCGGGCTTGATCCCCAGTAGGGGATGTGCAGGAGGCAGTGGATCGATCTCGCTCTCCCTTCCTCTCTCTCTAAAAAAATCAATATAAAAAATAACAACAACCCACAAGTAAATTAATCTAGTGATCATTGTAACTCTAAGCCTGAAAGCAAATCAGTGCTGAGGAGAATTCTGGCCTAATGGCAAGAGTAGGTTGGGACTGGAAAAGACGAAATTTAGGGACCGAAGAGGAGGATGGGCTATGGCCTTTGCTGGCTGGGGGGCAGAAGCTGGTGCAGACTGGCTCTCAGTAGCCTCTGAGACAACGGTGGGAGAAATATGGGCTTGTGACCAAGACGAGAAATAGCAATTGAAACTGTGGCTGTGGCTTAGCACTTATCTATACTTAAAATGTTAAGGGTCCCATGTCTGACTTAATCTATAAGAAAGAATGATCAGAGATTAATACATCAATTATAAATCCCTTATAAATAGACAAATGCTTAGAAAAACTACTACAGAAATTGTGCATTCACTATTCATCTCTACAGATTACCCTCCCCTCCCTCCAAACCAAGTTGCCCACTAGCAAAAGGCTGGTAGAGAGACCACGTGCAAAGTGGGAGCCACACAGAATCATCTGGCATCTCCATTTGTCACTGGAATCACACAGCTGCTGTTTTGATTACCTGACATGGAGCCACAGTAGCTTCAAGCACATAGTAGGTTCCTAATGAATGCTAGTTATTAGGGTATTTTTTTTCCCCTCTCCTAGAGTTAAACTCTGCAGCTAGATGTCTCCTGATGTTCATTGGGTCATTGTCATGTAAGCAATGATTCACTGTAGTTTTTAAGAGAATGCTTTCCTTTCCTGACAGAAGACTTAAGAATGACTTCAGGGCTCCCCTGGGAATGGGGATCACATAAGAGAGGCTTTCGGGGGAGATCAAGACAAAGCCTGCTAATGTCACTCCATCGCCTCACACCATTCTGCAAAGGAAAAGGCAGGGCTTAAGACGTGATACTTCCAGATCTTTCTCCTGGGAGACAGAAATTATGGTGGGAAGAGAGACAGTACTCACCAAAGTGAAAACAGAGTCCCTTAAGGAAGTGTCTTTATATTGCAGACTAAAGAGCAGATATGCCCATTCTCCTCTGTCAGCCTGACCTTATGCATTCCTTACATCTGTACCCCGACATCATCGCTCGCGATCTGTGGCTGCACAACAGCTGTGGGTGCTCACACTGTGGACAGAGATTCCACAAGTCCACTTTTTAATTCTCCTGCCTTTATCATTTCCATGTCATACGATCCTTGCAAACTTAAATTGTAAGTAAGCATTGGAGAAAACTGTGTGTTTCATTCGTCTGAGAAAACTATGTGTTTCATTAGTCATGAATCGTTTACCAGCTGTCAAACCGAAATTCAGGATGGAGAAAGGAAGATGTGTAATGTTAATGAGCATTTCACTTCTTTTTTTTTACTTTTTTTTTTTTATCCTCACCCGAGGACATTTTTGGATTCATCCCCAGATAGAGCGAGAAGGAGGGAGAGAGGGAGGAGGAGAGAGAGAGAAACATCGATGTGAGAGAGACACATCGACTGGCTGCCACCCACACAACCCCAACCAGGGCCGGGGACAAACTGCAACCGAGGTACGTGCCCTTAGCGGGAACCGAACCCGGGACTCTCTGGACCGCGGGCCGACACTCTAACCGCTGAGCCAAACCGGCCAGGGCGAGCATTTCACTTCTAAGAGAAGTTAATTGTGCAGTCTCTGAAGTCAGAAAGATGTGGAAGGTTCTAGTGGCTAAAGCATTTCTGCCATTTCTTGTCCGATGCACATCCATCTTCTTCCCCCATTCCCACCCTCTCAGCACTTTTTCTGCAAATAGACTTTTCTGCTCTCAGTCCTGTCCCCGCCCTGGAGGGGAGCCACCTCTTGCTGGAGAGGAACAGAAGAGGATCGGCAGAGGAAGTGCAGGGTGCTGTGGTTGTCTGGGAAGCAGCCCGGTTCGAAGTGGAGGACTATGCGTTGTCCTCGTGGCTTTCTTCCGCAGTCCGCGTAGGATTTCCCATCTGGAGAATAGGGGTCCTAGTAGTAACCGTTATAGTCTCTGAAAGGGTCAGCCATTTAACAATCCCTGCTTCCCCACAAAGAGGAAGCATTCAGTTTCTGCTGCACTCTCTTCCCTTCCCTACTCCCCCAGAGGAGAACACTTTCTAGAGAGGGACAATGGCCAACACCAGTAAAGGGCTGGTTGGTGACAGCGAAAGTTTCCACACACTTGGCAGTGGTCAAACCTTCTGTTCTGAACAGGCAACAAAAACTGGGCATTTCAGATGTCACTTGTGCAGATGGTGGTCAGACCCACCATGGGTCTCAAACATAGTCTTCAGGGGAGGAATGACAGAAATGCTCACTCCTGGGAAAACAGGGGACTGGTGGCCATTTCACAGCAACTCAGGTAAGAGAAGACTCCCCAGAGGCAAAAGCCAAAAAGTAAACCATCAGTCCAAGGTGTCTTGTAAAAAC
Organism: Tadarida brasiliensis; assembly: GCA_030848825.1. Lineage (NCBI taxonomy): Eukaryota > Metazoa > Chordata > Mammalia > Chiroptera > Molossidae > Tadarida > Tadarida brasiliensis. The sequence continues at coordinate 32,234,355 of CM061272.1, forward strand.
AGCAGTTGGTTTTAGACATATTTAATCCCGAATTCCACCGAAGTGCCCATGGTATTTCCTGTTTCCGGAAAGTTGGAGGGAAATTAAGCTCTATTTGAAAGAGAGCGAGCGGGGCCAGATGTTGGCGTTGGTAATGATCTCCAGGGCCTCCCGCTCCTGTGGCGGCAGTGGGGTGTGCATGACAGCTGTCTGAAGCCGTGGGAGCCTAATTTCTCTTGGCTAGAAAAGAAACAAAGTGTAGAGGCTGTGTTGTTTATATATGCGAGAGGACAGCTGAGCCCCAGCAACATTGTTTTGGTTTGTAGAGCCAGTAATAGCAATTTAAAATATTATTTATATTCCTTAGACATACTCTGTCCAAATCACATATTCAAGGAATGTTCAGTATCCAATCTACAGTACCATTCTAAAGGGTTTTCTTTGTTTTTAACAAAATACTAGGCTATAACGTTGTGAAACCAGTTATAGACAATCTGATAGTAGTTTTCTTGGTCCATATTCATTCAAATTTTTTTTTTTAATACATGATTGGACTTTTTGATTAAAGGAGACAAGTAACTGGGACTGGTTATTATTTGCTTTATCTTTCACTGTATCCCACCCTGAATCTGACTTGTGTCAAAATGATTTGCTTTTTCTTGCTTCATTTCCCTTTGTATAATACTTTTTTTAAAAATTTTTTTTCTTTATTGATTTTAGAGAGAGAGGGAGGGAGAAGGAGAGAGAGATAGAAACATCGATGAGAGAGAACATCGATTGGCCATCTCCTGCATGCCCCACACTGGGGATCCAGCCCACAACCTGGGCAGGTGCCCTGACTGGGAATCAAACCGGCGACCTCTTGGTGCGTGGGTCAACGCTCAACCACTGAGCCACACCAGCCGGACCCTCTATACTTTCTTAATTTTGCATTTCACTGTTGTTGTTTTTAACTCAAGTTCTCCCCTCTTATCTCTGTCCTGAAAATACCAGCCATAATCTATGCCTAATTCATACCTCACCACATGCACGAAGTTGACCTTGATGGTCCTAGCTGCCCTGCTGGAGGAGTCTCTCTCCAGTGAGCTTTTGTAACACCTACTTGATTATCATCCACATGGCACTGCTCTCCTAAACTGTCCCTGCTTCCTGGCACAGACCTTCCAACACCCTTGGGATTTCTTGAGTGATAGGAGTGTCTTATGATATTCATCACAAACGAGTTTGGACCATCTGTGAGTTTATGCTAATGAGATGTGGAGAGGAACCAATCATGTGAGTAGAAGGTTGGAGCTTTCAGCCCCACCCCCTGACCTCTAGAGAAGGGAAGGGGGGCTGGAAATTGAGTTCAATCACGGGGCCAATGATTTAATCAATCATGCATATATAATGAAACCCCAATAACCCATGACACCAAGGCTTGGGGAGCTTCCTTTTGGTGAGCATGTCAGAGTACTGGGTGGCTGTGCACCTATCCACAGGGACAGAAGCTCCTGCACTCAGCGTTCTTCCAGACCTCGCCCTATGGACATCCTCATCTGGCTCATTTGTATCCTTTACATCAAAACAGGAATCATAAGTACAGAGCTTTCCTGAGTTCTGGGAGTCATTCTAGTGGATTTCTGAGTCTGAAGGACGGGCCTGGGAACCTCTGAATTTGTAGCCAGGTCAGACAAAAGTGCAGGAAGCCTGAGGACATTCGCTCACATCTGGCACCTGACGTCAGGGCAGCCTTTGGGGTCCTCGCCCTTTAACTTGTGGGATCTGACCCTAACTCCAGTTAGTATCAGAACTGAATTGTAGGACGCCCAGTTGGGATCAGCAAATTGGTGTCAGAACCCAGTATTGTAGTGAATTTAAGAACACACCAAGTTTTTGTTTTATTTATAGTGTCGTTAACACAGAGCAGAAAGGGCATCACCATCTCAAGATAAAGAGAGCAATTACATCAGGTGATCGCATGCCTATCAGTCAACCTTCAATGTTGATGGTCAGAGAAGTAATAAACAGATTTGTTTGTGCATCCCATTGTCCAGGTGGGCTGTAGGCTTCCGGGAGTCAAGCCCACATTTCTACATCTTTGCATTTCAAACCATGCCTAGTGAATTGTCTTAAGTGAATCAGTCTAAATGCTAATATGTACTTTATGGTTGATCTGATAATGTACAAATAAGTACTTATTGATGATAACACTCACTTTGTATTTCATGCCTATTTAACAGTCTTATCTCTCTGAACATTCCTTTAATACTCCTCTTTGTCACCTTATTTCACAATAGGAAATGCTAAGCCACAGATAAGCATCTTTCCTAGGACCACAGAGCAAGTGAGGATCAGAACTAAAATGAGAAGTCCATCTCACCTGGGTTTCCAAGCCTATCACTTATCACATCCTCCTTAAGTATAAGAGCTGCTGGTCATTTCCAGTTCCACCCATTATATGGATGATGATAGACAGTGATGTTGTCACTGAAGTTCAGAATCAGGTTCTATTATGCAGGGCGTGCTTGTCAACATCTTAGAATTATGCATTTAGCCTTATGTTTATACTAGCAATTAAACCCAGTGTCTTCCTGACAAGTTAAGTCTGTGAATTATTTATACTGATAGGAAAGGTTAGGAATTTAACAGCTTAAGATATTCACTTGTAAAAAGAATAACAAATAGACTTCCAGTACTGGCAAAAACAGAAACAAGAAACATTAAAAAAAAAAAAAAAAGAAATCTCAGGAGTATGAAAATAACTGTACTGCTTATCCAGCAAGTTAAAATGTAATTATCCCCCTTGGGTTGTAGCTGGACTCACTTTGGAGTCTTCTTTGTGCTATAAATCAGAATTGCAACAGTAACTTTGCAGACGGAGGACTTTCTAATGACAATGGGAATACCAGCCAACAATTTACTTCAGATGGAGAACAGAGAGGGAAATCTCGTTTCATTTGATCTGATTTAATGTTACTCTGCAGAAGTAATTACTTGCCTTTCTAACACAGCAAACTTTTACTTTATTACTAACAAAATATCTGGAAATGACTGCAAACGGAGTTAGGGAATAGTCATTACCGTAGCATCCTATTAGCCAACGTGCAATCATGCCCATTAAGAGCTTTAAATGTGGTAGGAAGCATCCAGGTTTATTTAGCCCAGTGCTGAGTACATAACAAAGCCAATGATAAACTTGTCTTCATAGGCTGATTATCAACACGTTTCCTTAGCAACTCGATGTGTAGCAAGTGCTGACATGAATGATTGTTTCCTGGGGATTTGACTTTAGATACTACTTGGGACACTTTCTCAGGGACAGAGCAGGTGATTTCAGTGGCCATTTTGCAGCTAAGAAAAAGCCACATGGTCCTTTCCTTGTAGAAGGTTTCTGGATAATTAGTGACATGCTCCTGACCCTGGCTGTCTGTTCCATACACACTTCTGTATGCACCTGTACCTGCTCTTGAATGGGAGGAACCTGGGTGATAATGACTTTTTAAGAGAAGGCTTCAGACTTGGCCTGATGTTGGTTATTTCGATGGTATTTCATTCAGGAGAGGCCAGATTGGTTCTCTTTTGAAATCCACTTATAATAAATCCAAGCTTTCAGAATTTCAGAGCAGTATTCAAGCTAACCTAGACTTTTCTGAATTAGGGATGATATGGTCATATGACCTAGACAGTCTGTACCTGCTACAATAGGGACCCCAAAGCAGTTTTTCTTTTTTGTAGGAGATGGAGCTGATAGTGGGATTCAGTCCCCTGTACGGTGGCTAACAGCATGGGCCCTGGGGAAACATCACCCAGGTGTCCATTCCTCCACCGCCACGTACTAAAAATTGGTCTAATTGTATACTCTTTCTCTGTCTCATTTGTAAAATGTAGCAACAGCTTATCTTAGTTAATATTTAATAATAAGGTGAATAAAGCTCCTATTTTTTAACATTTGACACAGTCTCTGGAACTAGAAAGTGTTCAAATAACAACCAATATAAATAGTGCTTGCTCTGTGTGTTTTACGTCGGTCACTGCTTTAATTTTCACCAAGACAGTGTGAGATCCTGCATTCCCAGTTTACAGATGAAGAAACCGAGGCCCAGAGAGGCCAAGTAACTTGTCCAAGATCACATAGCTAGTAAGAAGCGGATGACCTCCACACACTGCACCCCAGGCCACGTGGCTCCACAGTCCACGCATTTAGCCACCGTTTGCTGCCGCTGTTCTCATAAATTAATGCAAGGTCTCATTATTGTTGTTCTCTTTCCTGTAAGTCTTTCCAACTCTGTGACACAGACATGACCTCTGTTCCCTCAGGTCATGTGTCCCAGGACAAGCGGCAGCTGACTCCTCCTGCTAAGCACCGTCATCCGTGACTAGCCTCTTGTCACTCAGGGGTCCCTCCGTGATAGGAAATGGCAGCAGGAAGAGCTGAAGGGCCGCATCCGAGGGGTTATATTTTTGTTGGATCCTGGCACTCTCCTTGCTATGGAAGCTTGAAGATCTTCTCAGGGCCTTCATTTGCTAAGTTATAAAATGACAGATTCGAACTGGAATATCTGTGAGCATTTCCGTGTCTAGAATTTTACAGCAGTCTATTTCCTTATTTAGTGAATACCTATTATGTGTTCTCTGCTGTGGATAGGAAAAGAATTTTTTCTACAGAGACGCTATGATTCCAGCCGCAAGTCACTTTTATCTAGTGTGATAGACACCTATGTAAGGAACCAGGATGGAGAACCTGTGTGAGTTGGGAAGATCTGGGTTCAAGTACAATTTTCCTTTCCTGTCTGTGTAGCACCTTCAACAGATTATCTACTTGAACTTTAATTTCCTCATTTGTAAAACGGGCTGTATAATACTTCCTCTATAAGATTTGGATCATTACTGATACTCATAAAAGCCATTAAAAGTATTCAGCAAATGCTTTGAATAAATACATTACTGAAAAGGAAGAATACAGAGATGCCAGCAGGAAAAATATGGTGTATGGTGAAAACTTAAAAAGTGTGTGTGGAATCATGGACTAATTTAATTTCCATGCTCTGTCTTCAAAATCAACTAAGAGGTTATATTCTAAAATACATCATAAACTGTTTAAGAATTTAACATCTAGCCTGGCCAGTGTGGCTCAGTGGATTGAGCGTCGTCCCATGGACTGAGAGGTCCCGGTTCGATTCCCGGTCAGGGCACATGCCTGGGTTGCAGGCTCGATCCCCAATAGGGGGCGTGCAGAAGGCAGCTGATCAATGTTTCTCTCTCACAGAGATGTTTCTATCTCTTTCCCTTCCTCTCTCTCTAAAATAATCAATAAAATAAATAAGCAAAAGAATTTAACATCTAGACCCCAAAACCCAATTTTACAGTGAGGGTCTCTTCTAGTTTGTATCTCCAGAAATGCCCTCAGCATGTGCTTTGGCGGGTGTCTGTGCTCATGTGGGTGGGTGGGTGGGTGTGTCCCTTGTGGAGGTGGCTGGTGGACGCATGGATTGTCTGCTCTCTCAAAACCCAAGCCCGTGTAAAAGGCAGCAATGTGTGGATAAGCAAGAACATGTGTTTTTCAGTAGTGAGCAGACTGGGGTGGGGATGGGGTGCTGATCTGTCTCATTCCTACCATTTTCTTCCAGGTAGAGGGGGTTCCACAGACATGGCCTGTCTGGACTCCCTTCCTTCCTTTACTGGCTCCCACCGGGGAGGGAGAGTGCCTGCCCTGACTGGTGAGGTTGGCAGCAGAAACAGGGTGTGGACAGCCCGCCCTGCTCTTCTCGTCAGGTACGTGCTGCCAGTAGGCAATTAGGCTGGTCCTGTGATGTTTGGGTTACAGAGGCAGGCCTGACCCCAAAGAGGGAGGTGCTCAGGAGCCCAGCACCCCCTGCAGCAGAGAGAAGAAGCCCCTAATTCCAGATGGGACCTACTGCTCTGAGATGCCTACCTGCCCATGGGTGTGTTAAGTCACATCCTCCAGTAACATCTTTATCGGTACTGAGTGTTCTGCTGGGGCCCCCTTCCACCTGACTTCTCGGTGCCTTAATTTATATGGAATTGATGTGAGGGAAAAAACGTGTTAGTTGTTGAGTATCCTTGATCTCCAACTTTCAAGAAGTTGTTGACCCTACCCTGGGGCCTCTGGTTTCCTGCTCGTAGATTGGTTTCTGCTGACTGACCCGCATTGCTTCTGTTCGTTACCCCTCTGACAGTGCCTGCCTTTTTCAGGGTGACTGTGGACCGACGAAGCTGATCCTTGCCTAGACTCTGAATACTCTAAAGCTCAGTCAGTGAGTGGGAAGAATTTAATTTAGCAATCATTTCATCCTCTGCATGTGAAATGAGCTGTAAAGAGATGCCAATGAATACTTTCATAATTACAGACATATAATTTTAATATATTACTTTGATGCTCAAGGTACTTATTATATTATATTACTATCAGACATCTAATAAGAATAAAAAGCATGTTAAAATAAAACGTATGTCTAGGCAACATGAGAAGCATGCCATTTAATCAGTTTATAAATAAAGAAAAAGTGAAGTGGAAGGAGACTGAGTTCACACACACACTGCCCATTGCTGGTCAAGCTGGAGGCAGGTGGTGCGTTCCTGAATGTCCTAGTTATGCCCCAACTCTGGTGTCCTACCTGAACATCATGCGGTGTAGTTTATACGTGGACCACTTTTAAATTCAGGGCCCCACAATAATGTTCTCTCTTCAGCTCAATTCAGCATTTGGTTATTTGACTCCAACTTTTTTTTTAAAGGGTTTATTTTTTTTTTTTCCTTTTATTGATTTTAGAGAGAGAGGAAGTGAGAGGGAGAGAGTTAGAAACATCGATGAGAGAGAACATCGATTGTCTGCCTCCTGCATACCCCCCACTGGGGATTGGGCCCACAACCTGGGCATGTGTCCTGACCGGGAATCAAACTGGCAACCTCTTGGTGCATGGGTCGACACTCAACCACTGAGCCACACCAGCCAGACTTGACTGCAACTTTTTATATATTACATTCTGTACTCTGTTTGGGCAAAAGACTAAAAAACTGGAAAACATGGACCTGCTCTCATGGAGAACAATGGAAAGAACCCAATTATATTTGTTAGTTAAATTTGTAATTGTTAGCAAAGAAATATTTTCTAAAAATAAAAATGTCATTATATATATATATAATATATATATATATATATATATATATATATATTATATATATATTCTTATTTTTATTGCTTTGTTTCTTATAACAGGAAAAAATAAGGAAAAAAATCCTGAATGTCTGTCAATAGGAGATGGTTTCATAAATTATTGTACTTCCATTCTATGGAATATTCTGCAGCTATTTGATAGAATGAGGTAGATCTATATGAAGGGAATTGGGAAAATGATATATTGTTAAAATATTAGTTATAAACAAAACAATCTTTAAGTTACACACTATGATCTTTCCTTAGTGGGAACCAAACCTGGGACTCTGTAGTCCACAGGCCGACACTCTAACCGCTGAGCCAAACTGGCCAGGGTTATAAGCTTTCCTCAAAAGTGAAAATGTACTTGGAAACTGAAGAAAGTAGTAGTCTAATCTCCCCTTGTCATTAAATCAATAAAACACTTAAAGACAGCATTAAAAAATTGGTTATGTGTACAATTTTATTTTTGTAAAAACAACAATAATGGCAGTGATATTTATGTGTATTCTGTATCTATTGGTTTAGCAAAGGACCAAGTAAAGAAGGTCATACCAAATTGTTAACAGTGGCTACATCAGTTGGGAAAACTTTGAACTGAAGCGCAGAGAAGTAGTACCTTTAATTAAAAGTACTGAAACAAAGGCTAGTGGAAAATACATACTGTTAAGTAGAAAAGTCTAAACTTCATCTTAACTAAGAAAAATAAGGAGGAGTCTTATGGGGATGAAAATGTCAGGATGTTAACAATATTTACCTCAGGGTAGAATAATGATCATTGTAAGTAAATTTTTCTCTCTCCTCCTGGACACTCTTATGTATTTTTGGTATTTTCTGCACAAGCATGCATTAATGTAACAATCCGGGAAAAAATGAAACTTGTAAAGAAGATGATTGTGCCCTTTGATTTATTAATTCCACTCTTAAGTTTCTTTTTAAAAACAGAATATACCAGAAGAATCCAAATGAAATAAAATCTTTTAAAGTAATTATAAGTTGAGACTGTGCCCTTATTCCAGAAACAGAGATGTGGAACAGCTTTTGGAACTGCTGTGGGATTTTCCAGTGCACTCAGCATCATTAGAATGTTATACCCACTCAATTAAACACAATGTATCTTTGAGCTCATCTTGATGTGCTAACCACACCCCAGTCATTCTGGGTGAGACCCACTCCAGTTAATCTGAGGTATCAAGGTGATGTTCACAGAGAAAAAGCACATCTCTCAGAATTTCACAAGACTTTCCGCTGTAGCTATTCACTATTTTAAAAGAGGCATACTCTAAAGCCAATCCAAAAATAATAAATAGAATACTTCTTATGTAGAAATTTATATTCTTGAACCCAAGGAGCTTAAAGCTTAAATAATTGCTTACATGTGGTGTGTGAAGTGTGAGAGTGATGTCGACAATCTGTGTGACAAATATTATTGATTGCCCAACATGGTTCGTGGTCTCATTTTTAGGATGAGCGGCAGCAGACATAAAAAGAAATTACACCTGGTATGGTTGATGGCTTCCCAGGCCTCAGGAGGCACTGGGCGGACACTGGGTGGGGCACCAGGGAGCAGGGACGGAGAGAAGGAGAAACACAGGGAAGAAGTGCAGGGCTTAGTTCCTACCTGGAAAATCTGGGCTGTTAAAAACTGGACTTGAAGCAGGGAGATCTGAGATGGAGTGATGTCACTTTCAAGTTCTCAAACTTGAACCTGTCAGTTAACCTCCAAGCAGTGAATCTCTGATTTGATCTGTGCTGAACTGAATGAAATGTAATAAAAAAATATGCAAGTGCTTTGCAAAGTTATTGTGAGATTAGAGGAGGTAATGTATGCGGAAGTATATTTTATAAAGTGTGAAGTTCGATACATAGATTGGATATATTAATCATCAAGGACACAATTATATTCTTTGGGACCATAGAACCATGTCTTCCACTTGCTTATCACCCACTAAATATTTATTAAATTTATTTGTGAGACAGAACATATATATGATGTATTAGTTTTGGCAGCTATTTTCATTGGAAAAACCAAGGTTCCCTGGGTCATGTAAAATTAGAAGGCAGTTGTCACACTTTACATAGGCACAGAATACTTAACATCATACAATCTTATAGCGGGTAGAATACCATGTGGTCATGTGACTCAACTTTCTACTGGTGGCTGGTGTTTTCTCATCTGTTCTTTCCCTGAGGACCAATTCATTGATTCAGTGTGACTCATTGATTTATTCAGAATTGATTATGAGACCAGTTATTGAGAACTGATTTTGTTTTAGACACACAGTAAGAGCTGTTGATACGGTGGTGAGAAATGCTACACACTCACTGACATTATGGAGGTTACAGCATAGTGTAGGAGACAGATAATTGTCAGGCAATCGTACAAACCATTGTAACCATGACAATTGCTTGGAAAGAGAGACATGTAATTCCACAGGAACCTATAATTTCTTTGTTTAATTTAGTCATAGAGGTCAGGAAAGACTTCTGGTAGTGGCCAGAATATTCCAGGCAGAGGAGACAGCTTGTGCAAAGGCCCTGAGGCAAGAGGGAGCTTGGCAGTATAAGTGAATGAAGGAAGGCCAAGTGGCTGAATTGCAGGGTTAGGGGCTGGGGTCGGAGAGGTTCATGGGAGCTGAAACCATGCAGGACTTGAAGGCTGTGGTAAGGAGTCTTTGGTGTTTCCAGTGAGCAGTAGGATGTGAATTAATGGGTACATCTTGACCAGATCTGTATTGTGGAAAAAAAGATAATACTCATTGTGTTTGGCAGAAGAGTCCAGTGGTGGGTCAGGGTTGATGTATTCATTGTCTATCGCTGCTGAAAAAAATGACCACAAATTAAGCAGTTAAAACAATACCATAGTTTCTACAGCTGAGAGGTCTGGACACAGCATGGCTCACTGGGCCCTCTGCTTGGATCTCATGAGGTAGAAACCATGGCATCTCTGGTGCTGAGGATCTCGGCTCAGGCTCACCAGTTGTTGGCAGAATTCACTTCCTTCTCTTGCTTTGCACGAGGCCTCTCCCATCTTCAATGCCGCCAGGTCAGGTCCTTCTCATGCTTCTAATCTCCTCCGCCTTTCTCCTACTTCCTCTTCTGCCTTCAACGGGACCACAGCTCTGCTTCTAAGGATTCACCTGATGACTGTGGCCTTCCCTGGATAACCCGGGATAAGCTCCCTATTTTAAAGTCAAACTCACTGATAACCTTCAGTACAGCTTTTGCCTTATAAACCTAAGTTATTCACAGGTGTGATATCAGGGCAAATGTCACGGGGGCCAAAGTTCTGACAGGTGACAGGGGGATACCAATTAGAAAGTCATTCTACTAGCTCAAGCAGGTTACCTGGACCAGAATGGTGTTGGAAGACTGAGAAATTGTATGCGTTGGAAGAATTGTATGCGTTGAAGGAGACATGTAAAGGGATGCCTGAGGTCTCTTGCTTGTACAGCAGGATGAATGGGGAGCTCACTGTCCCACAATGAAGCGTGTCCCATTTTTGGAAAGTTTTCATCAGGTCTTCTTTTTTCCTGAACCTCTAGTTTACCACTCCATTTCCAGCCTCTAGCCTGCATTTCAAGTGGACTGTCCTTCTTTGTGTCTGCATGGAGGCTGCCCCCTGCAGAGGTGCCTGGCTTGGAAACGCATAACAGAGGAGATCTGTTTCTTCAGCAGTTTGTTTCTGACCATAAATATTTCATAGGAATGGATTATAGAAATCCATACAATACCATTATATAAATCTCAGAGAGTCCCAACCTCAGAACTAATCAGTGTTTGTAAGGTAGAGTTTATTTTGATTTTTTTTACATGTCACCATACATAGATTTTTCTGGTTCTTTGAACAGTGGCACAATATTCTCTTTTTAAATGGGGGGACCATGATTTATTTATCCCCTTGTTAGTGGTTATATAGTTGTCTTCAGTTTTTGCTGCTATAAAAATGCTCTAATCCACTCGAATGGTATGTCTCCGGGAAAACCTTCCACAGTGGAATTGCTGGATAAAAAAATATGTACATTTAAAATGTTAGCTGTTATTATAAAACTCTCCTTCAAAATCACTGTTGCAGGAGGTGTGTTTTACCTGACCTGGCACCGCCAGGTAAGGAGGGTATGCCTTCAGTGAGAACCAAAGGAAAAGCTCTTGATGAAAAACCTGAGATGAGCTCAATGCTCTCTCTCAGAGCGGTCTGGAAAAGTAAGATTCAGCAGAGATGAACATGTGCCGCGTACTTGGGGACCGCGTTAGATTCGGGAGCAGTGTGGTCGTAATGGTGTAACCCAGAGAACAGGAACTGAACCACTTTCTCTAGGATCCCTAGGCCCAGTTGGAAAGACGAGCTGCTGCCAAGCAGTGAGGGAGCATGGTGGGGGGTGGGCAGGGCACGGCGGGTGAGTTTGGGAAAAGTTTCCACGTGAGCTGAGTCATTTTGTTTTGTTTTTATTTATTTATTTTTATTAATTTTAGAGAGAGAGGGAGAGGGAGAGAGAGATAGAAACATCGATGAGAGAGAACATCAATTGGCCGCCTCCTGCATGCCCCTCACTGGGGATCTGGCCCACAACCTGGGCATGTGCCCTGACCAGGAATCAAACCGGTGACCCCTTGGTGCATGGGTCGACGCTCAACCACTGAGCCACACCGGCCGGGCAAGCTGAGTCACTTTGATGAGCAGGATTTGGGAGGAAAAGAGTTTTGTGTGTCTATCAAAAACAGCGCTGTGGGTTTGCAGAACGGTAAGTAGATTTTGTACCTTGAGGTGTAAGATACAAGAAAGGAGGCTGGGAAAGCAAGTGCTGTGAGTCTGCTCAGTGAGGAATGCTTTTCACCGAGAGTGACTGACAAGAAGGGGAAACCAATGGCTTGAACAAATAGGAATTCATTTTTTCTCACTGTGTGGGAGGCTAGAGGAATGAGTTCAGAAGCTAAATGGTGTCAGGGCCAGTCTCTTTGTAGTTCTCTCAGCCTTTGCCTCTGTCTCTGATCCCACAAAATTCACGCCACCAGGAGGGAGGGAGGAGGCCATTGGCACATCTGTCCCCTGCCTTGGGAAAACAAAAGCTTTCTCTTGCTGCCAGAGAAGCTGAAAGCATGCAGGACAGAATGTCTTAATTGGCTTAGTCCAATGATGATGACCATCGCTGGGAATGGGCAAACAGACTCCCAAACAAAACCAGACCTCTCATAACCAAGAAGAGGAAAGAGACTTGAGGAGATAACGAAAACGATCCTCGTGGGTTAGATTTTGAAGGGCCTTGCCCTCCGCTGGAATGTGGACGTGTTGGCAGCCAACCATTCAACTTTCCATGTTGTTTATAAAGGCTGCTAGGAGTCACTGTTCTTTCCCAAAGAATCCCAAGATCCCGGGCTTAGTGGAAAATGATTTCCGAGTGACAGCTGCTGATCAGATGAGCATCTCCTCTTATTTACTTTACAACAGGGAAGGACAGGATTGTGCTGTCTCTTTCATCTGCAAAGCTGTCCTTCACTTCAAAAAGAATATTATAAACAAAAGCACTTCACAGGATGTGGAGATGAAAACAAGCTAGGAAGCCAATTTGTATGGCACAGTTTGGGAAGAATCCTAAGGGGTAAACAAAAAGTCCTCTTTTTAGTAAAAAAAAAAGCTGTATGTACACAGAAATGTGTAATTACTATCAAGTTACTGTGGATTTGAAACATTTAGCTAGGTTGTCATACAGTCTGCTCAAACGGCCCATCGTTTTTGTGGTTCCACATAGTTTTTCTTCAATATAAAATTATTTTTGTTCTCATCAAATCAGAGTAGCTGAAATTTGCTCAACACTTCATGCTGTGTATCTATACATTCATATTATTTCACTCTGATTTTTGATATGTTTCTATTTAGTAGGGAAACAAATGGGAACACAGGAAACAGAAGAGAAAGTCCACTATGAACCCTACATAAGTCAGATATTAAAAGTGACCTGTTAAAAAGTTAGTATGTTTGGAAATGACTAAACTGGCCTTATATGCTATAATCACTATTCTCTTGCTAAACATCAACAGTACTCTGGGATAAAAGAAGAGGATTATTTTCTTAAATAAACTATAGCTTCTTATTTTTACTAAACACTATTACAAAGCTATGATTTCTTACGTGAAAATATTAGTAGAAAGATTCCAAGTCTAACAGCATTCTCTATAGACGCTCTTGAGTGTTCGGCCCCATAGCATGTGAATTAGTATTCTTCAATTAGAAAATTTTCATAACATTTATTGCTATTTATTGCTATTGATTTCAATAAAAGCACCTAAATGCTTCCAACTTCCAATAACAAACACTCACTTGACCTGAGTTACTAGGTCAATCCCACACTAAATTACTGTAAACACCATGACAGGGACACAAGGGAAAACAGCCCAGGCAGAGCTCACCGGTGACAGAAACACCGGCATTCCCCCACCTGCCATAGATGAAACACACTGGGGAGTGATTTCAAATCCTAAGCACAATCCCTTCTCCCACAAGGATGTTTAGAAGATGAAGCAAATCCTCTTCTTTTGTTGTTGTTGTAAAAGTCTTCCCTTCCTCCTTCTGCCTGGATGGTACATTCCAGTCTTTGCCAATCTGGATATTGCCCCTAAAATGAGTCAGTGCTGCTCATCCTTCTTGTCCTCTGGGAAGCAGGGGTGTGCACGGGGTTGATTTGGGGCATTGTCTGTGGAGAACACAAGGGAGGGAGCAGGAGGGGATTGTGGAACTTCACACTGCCCAGCAGACCTGACACCTGGGAAGCAGAAAGAGAACGAAGAGACAGTCTCAGCCAGGCTGGTGGCAAATACCCAGGACAGAGTTCCCCACTGAAGAGCTTCCCTGATGGGCAGGAAGGGCTTGGGGGTGTTCACCACGGAGGTGAACCCCAAGGCTTGACTGCTGGAGGCTGTCAATCATCTCTGCTCCCTAAGAGATCCTCTCCTATGGCCACCACACCAGCATGAAAATCATTCTGATCCAGCTCGTGTCACTCCCATCTCAAAGTCTGCTATACCTCCTGTGGCCTACAGAATAGTGTCCAGCATGCACTGAGCGCTTCTGAAACCTTGACATGGGAGCTATTGACACTGTCTGCTTTTGTGGACCTCCTTGTAGTTCCTGCTGCCCAGCTGGAGAACTTCACATCATCCCCCTGAGTTCCGGTGCAGCTGTGCCTCCCAGCTTTTGCCCCAGCTGGTCCTGCACCACCATCCTCTCCTCCTTTGCCTCTCAAAGTGCCGCCACCTTTCCGTCTCCATGCAGACTCCTCCGGCATCTTTCTCGAGCCATCGATTCAGCTTGCATAGCCTTCCTGTGTGCTCCAACCTGACATGGTGCAGGTAGCCACTTGGCATGGATTTCATTTTACTTTGTTTTGTGTCTTTTCTTCAAAGATCTAGAGGACAGGACTATTTCTCTAGGACCTTTCCAGGCTCTTGTGCCCAGTAGTTGTAGTAATTTGATAAATATGTACTGAAAAGAAATGAACCCTAGTGCAGGCAGGGACACTGTCTGTCGGGGAGTGGATTGGGGAACAAAGATGAAATCATCTAGCCCTGGACCGTGTTGCTGAGTGGTTAGAGCTTTGGCCCTCACACCGAAGGGTCACAGGTTTGACTCCAGGTCAAGGGCATGTACCTGGGTTGCAGGTTCATTCCCCGGCCTTGGTCAGGGCATGTGCGGGAGGCAATCGATCGATGTGTCTCTCTCACATTAATGTTTCTCTTTGTCTCTCTTTCCCACTCTCCCACTCTCTTTAAAAATCAGTGCAAAAAAAAAAAAAAATCCTCAGGTAAGGATTAACTAACTAACTAAGTAAATAAACAAACAAAGGAAAAGATGGACTAGTCTAAGCAACCTCAAAATTGCGTCTGCACACGTGTCCACTGAGCCCTCTGTACCCGTCCTGGAGAGTTTAATGATCCCTTTTGTTGGGACTTGAAGCTCATGGTGTCTACAAAAGTTGAGAGGTAATAATATAATAGTAATAATAAGCAGATGCAGCTTCCTGTTTATGCATTCCTTAGAGAGCTCAGCTCAAAAGGTGTAGATAAAATCCGTGTTTCCCTGTGTAATTAATTCTTCCCTCTCTTTCTTATGTGTATCCAAGATCCTCCCACCTAGTCCCTAGGTGAAGACTAGATGCCAAGGTTTCTCCTGCCTTCTTATGTTTATCTTCAGGTCTCCGCCACCCAGCAGAGGGCCAGGTGGGGAGTGAACGGGCGCAGTGAGCAAGGCAGCAGCCAGAGTACAGAAGTCGAAATCCTAGTTGGATTCAAGTTAAGTCTTTCTTGGGTGCTCATTTTTGCAAAGGGCCATCCTCACTTCTGTAGTTGATACCCCTCCCCCACCCCCGCCAAAGGATATAACTAATTTCTGATGCAGCGTAATCATATAATCATAATCTACTTGAGAACACATGTACAAACACATTAGTTTAATTATGGCATGGTAGGTGGAATATGCATTTGAGTTTCTTTTCCCTTTGCACTGAATTTTCCTATAACTCCTGATGGCTTAACTTGCAAAATATATCCCAAATCTGCCAGCTTCTCCCCATCTTTACTGCGCAACCTTAGTCCAAACCTCACTTGTGCCCCCTGGACCTGCAGTAACCTCCTCACTCTCATTTTGCACCCTCATGGTCCATGGTCCAAAAAACACAAATCAGGTCTGGTCTCCTCCTTCCTAAAACCCTCCACAGCTTCTGGAGGCATTCGGGGCAAGAACTGAAGTCCTTCTGTGATCGAGCACCAGCCTACCTCTCAGCTCCGTCTCTCCCAAGTGTCCCCTTCTCACCACCCTCCAGCCACACCACACTCCTTTCTGTCCCTGGAAACTGCCATGTGTGGTCCCTCCTTAGGACATTTGCAGATGTTGCCTATTCTGCCTGGGACACTTTGCAGCCTGTCTTTGCATGGATGTTTCCTTCTCTTCATTCAGGTCTCAGCTCAGATGTTCCCTCCTCACTGGACCCTCCCGGACCTGCAATCAAAGCTGTCAATCTCCACTTCATCCACTCACTTTCTTATGTCACCCTGTTATAGATATTCACAGCACTGAGCAGCATCTAAAATAATGTTTCACTGTGCATGAGTGTATTGTCTGCTCTTCCCCCAGAACATGGAAGCTCCTTGAGAGCAGAGATCATACTTGTCTTCTCATTACTCTATTTCTAGTGCCTAACACGATGCCTTGTGCATAGTCAATTCTCATTAAATAGTTGCTGAGTGGATGAATGAATGAATAAATGAAAAACCTGAGCTATTGGAAGACAAACAAAGGAGACTGTAGCTCAAAGTAGTTGAGGGAAGTTCTTGGAGGAAGAAAGATTGGTTAGCTGTGAAGAATGGTGCAGGGAGCAGATTTAGAGGCAGGAATGTGTCAAAAGCAGGACACTGTCCTGGCTGGAGCAGAAGGGACAGAGGTAAAGATGGGACAGGCACCAGGTCAGGCAGTGGAATGAGTGGACTCAGAGGCAAAGGAAAGTCATTACACCACCAACTAGTAATAAGCACTTTGCCTCAGGTGGGAAAGCGTTGAAATTGCACAGGGCATCTGAGAGCGAGGATATCTATTTATCATCTTATTCCAATTTCAACAAATATGGAACAAATTATGGTCCCTGAATCATGCACATAATGGAAAAAAAATTAGTAAGGCCCACACAGTTCATTTTTATCCTGGAGATGGTGATTTTATTTTATTTTTGGCTTCTGTTTCTCATGAAGGGAGTCACTACTTTGATAGAGCTATTCCACCTAGGAATCCTTTTCATTTACGTAACATTTTATTTTCTCTCAGGAAGGGCCTTTATGGGCTATGCATTGCTTTTCCCTGAATGAAACAATATATGTGAAAGTACTTTGCAAACCATCAGGCGCTTCCGAAACGGAGGGTGGAATGATGAGTACCTCTAACGCTCTTCAGGGAAGTGCCCGCCCCGCTGCCTGGGGTTTTCTTGCTTTTCATTGCAATAAGATGCACTATTTTATTATGCCAGAGATTATTTCCTGCTACAGTCAGGAAGCAAACATGTTTCTCTGTACATCGCCCAGTTCCTCACATTAAGAAGATGATCAAAACCCAAATGTTTCTGAGAGGAATTGTACATGAACATTCAAGCGTCTCGTTTGCCCAGAAGACAAAGGAATTAAAACCCTGCCATTAAAAGAGCATACATTCCTCTCTTCTCTCATTGGCATGGAAGGTCCCCATGCAGAGTCAAGACCTAGGGCGATTTCTGGGAGCAACTAAGTTGGCCGTGGCCGAAGGCAGGCATCGGGAGGCTTCTGTCCTGTGTTCTCATTAACGGTGAAACTCTTCCATTACAGATTTTAAGGAATGTACTCAAAATAGGACAATCTTTTCCAAAATGAGATCCATCTCTCTCTGTGTCATCCGTAAACAGCTCAATCATAGTTCCTGGGCATGATATTTCTGTGGTCACGTTGATGCTTTCTGTGCAGTTAAAATAATTGTAATGTCCATTTCATAGACATCACAGGAGAAAGAAGTTCGAGGAGATATTGGGGTTCCTGGGTCCATCCCAGTAAAAAAGCAAGACTTGGCCTGCATTTAGGAGGCAAAGGACAGATGGCTAACAGGAAGTGGAGCGGTTCTGAGTTCTGGATAGAATTCCAGCCGAAATGAGCTGCACTGAATGAGCAGGGCTGGGGGGCAGATCCAGGGACCCAGAGAAGAGTTTTTCAATAAAGAAAGAAGACAAAGGAGCAAACTTGTCTTCAAACTTCTAAGAGAACAAGGGAGCCAGGATGCTACCTGGTTTAAGAATGGACTGGGATTAAAATGTATCCGATAGGCAGCTAAATCTGGATGTTGAAGGCAACATAATAACAAGAACAACAATTAATATCTGGTGAGCTTCCTATGCAACCTTACTATACTAAACATTTTCATGAGTTATTTTGTATTGTCTCATTAACCCTTAGAACTTCATGACATAAGAACTAAGCTTATCATTATTTTATAGCTGCAAAAACAAAGGCTTAGGAAATCTAAAGATGGTCAAATGAGGGATCCAGGACCCAAACATACCTGCTTGACTCCAACACTCATTATATACATATTTCTCAAAGACGTAATATGGTTTGTGATAGGTGTGCAATTTGAGAAACATAGAAGCACAAAGAAGTTAAAATTAACCTTAACTTTACCATGTAAAGTAATGTAACATAATCCTTCAGATAACTACCATTCCTAAAGGTAACTGCTGTTAGCACTGTACCTTGTACAGGTCCTGTATATATGTAGTTATTAGTTTAGCATACTTTTATTAAAGTAGATCATCTTATAGTGTTCTGCAACATTTTATGTTAAAAATATATTACAGCAAATCCCTTAAGAAAGCAATACGTTCCCATATTTGTGCATCTTTTTCCCCTGAGGAAAACAGTGCTACAAAATATGTATGTATTTTGTGTACATATATGTATATATGTGATATGCATATATATGTACACACATATGCACAGTATATTTACTTTTTAAAATTTTGGTTTTCTTCTTCTTTTCATTGTTGAAGGTATTTACAGATGTCCCCCCCAATAGAGAATTGTACAAATTTATGTTTTTACCAGTGTGTGATGTAAGATCTCCCCTTTACTCACAACTTTGTGAAAACTAGTTATTATTCATTTTAAACAACTTTGTGATTCTGATAGGGGGGAACTATCTCATTTGTCTGCAGTTTTTTTGGTTATTATTGAGGAACATTTCTTGCATATTTAATGACCTTAACATAAATATGTTTCTTAAATATGTCATCATAAATATGTATTTTTCTCTTAACTACTATCGTGCTTCCTGTGTACCTGTAGTCAACACATGTGCCTAGTATGTAGTGTGGGAAGTAGGGGTGGATAGTGTTGGGGAAAGAATGAATGGGGTGGAGGTAGGGGTTGGTGCCATGGGAAGGAGACATTGGGACTATACCTGACTATTTTATAGAGCTTTCCCTTAAATATTTCATGATTAGGCCATTGGAAAGAAATGCCAATGTTTAAATGGTGACAAAAGAATGTTTCGAGGCACCATGTTTAATCTCTGCCATTTATACTCTCTTATCATGAACTTTTTCCACATCTAGATGTCTGGTTTCTAATTTTTAAAATGGGGATAAAATTTCCATTCTTTTAAAAGGATATCTTGAACATTGAATAAAAAAGACATGAAGACACTTTGAAAACATTATTACTCCATAGCATGGTAATTACTTTATTTTCTTTTGTTTTATCTGTGACATCTCTCAGATCTGATGTAACCCATTTCAAATCCACCCACACTCTCTTTACCTATCCCTCTTACAAAAACACTTTTAAAATAGTGATAGCATCATTTCCATTCTCTTAGATTGCCTTTAATTGTTGTTCAGGCTTGAGGAAGGATGTCTTACTCTAAAGTCAAGATTGAGAATGATTGAGCTGCCTTCCAGTGAAGGACTGAGAGTAGGAGAGTCTTATAACAAATGTAAGGCTCTGGGATTTTGCTTTCTTTTGATTCAGAAAAATCTAAACCTGTTGTCCTTCAGGGCAGGACACAAAACACTTCCATTAAATCAGGAGTCTCCCGGTAAACATCGGCATGGGTCCTCTTGACAGTCGACCTATTTCAATTCTTTTGGGCTGCTATCCATATGCCTGGAGGGTCCTTCAAAGAGTGAATATTATAAATCAAATTTAAAAGTGTACTTGGCTGAATTAGAACCATTATCCATGATCCATTAGAAATGATCCCCCAAATCTTCATCTAATCAAGTGCAGTTTTATTAACACTATGCATTTTTAATAGCCAACCAGCTCTATTCATTGTAATTCAAGGTCATCCCTCCACCGCCGTCATAAATCACTTATACTCTCCTGCTTTATGTACCAGCATAACCTTTTGCTGCATCTCGCTCTCAAAACATTGCAATTGGAATCGATGCATTTTTTCCAACACATGTGTGCCTCTCTGTAACCTACAGAATAGAAGAAATAATTGACCATCTCAGAGTTCTTTCTTCAAACACCTGCAATCATTAAAACTCAAAGCCAATGGAAAATTCTTGACAATCCTGTTCATCCTTACGCATGTCTTTTCATAGGCAGAGTGGACAAGGTGTGGACCATGTACAATGGCTAGTCCGGGAGGGATGAATAACAGAAGCTTTATTTGCTCAGCATTCCAAAGAACCCCATTTATGAGCCAGCTGGAACATGATTCATTGGACCCATCCGTGGTTCCCACACCAGTGGCAGCCTGGCGTGAAAGCCCCACATCTCCAGGACTACAGAAATGGTAGTCCTTAAATTGCCTGAAGCACAAAGGATTCCATCCACTTTCCATATAGATTGCACAGTGCATTGATTTGTTTCCTGGCCATTTTGTAAGACATCGATCTCATCCAGATTCTTGGATCACGCTTGCCAAACAGGTGCTCAATTCAAAGCTTCGCTGGCTTTCCACACCAATAGCTGTTAGGGAGACACTCTGCGATGCATAAAAACGGACTGTGTCGTAGGGATCTAACGATGGTGCCATCTCTTTTTCTACCTGACGCTTGAAACACAATGTAACATATTTTGGCTGAGAAGTGTCTCCTGTTTTCTGGTTTTACATGCACACTATCATTGAGGGACACAGGAAATCTAGGATAGTCCAACCTAAGCTGTTCTGAGACGAGACTAAGAAATTAAGTTTCTAGCAGGAAACCACATGCGCTTTGAAATCCGGTCTGACAGGCAACCAAACCACCCTTCCTCTTCTGGATCCTGTTACTATCGTCATGTTCTTTTACCAGAGACATGGGCTCTCTGTCTTTTCTCTCGTTCACGGGGTATGTGAGGCAGTGGAATGGACCCAAGTACGTGCTCTTCTGACATTCAAATTCTTTGAGAAAAACTTCATTTTCCTTGTAATATCTCTCATGTGGATATAGAGTCAGATTTCATTATTTCCTTTATTGTTTCCTTAGCCATATCAAAGATGCAACCCAGAACCAATTCTTTAGAAATAAAAAAGGGCCGAAACCCTTTTATTGCTTCTAATATTGAAATACACCGGAAGCACTGAAACAGAAAGACGTTTGCTTTTGCTTACCTGGAAAGTGGTGCGCTGTCAATATGGAAGTAAGTGTAGGAGACACGTGATTGTAGCTGGCCTCAGGTGTCGCAGGGAGGGTGGCAAGAAGTGCTTGGGGCTGGGACAGGAGACAGAGGTGCAACACCCTGGACTTGATGGAGGATTTCACCGGGAGACTGAACACCTGAGTTAGAGTGCACAGCAGAGGGTGACAAACAGGTTGATTTCAGTTCAGTGGAAAATCTAACAATGTGTTGGAGGAGACGAGGACGGATGGGAGCTCCCTAAAGTCTGCTCTTTGTAGATTCAAGTCGCTGAGCTTGTGACGTGGATGGATGGGGAGCTCCCACATTTGAAGTCACCGGGATTTGGTCAGTGTGTCCAGATGGGCAGGGTGGAGAGGAGGGCGGGAAACTGGAATGAGGAGCCTGAAACAGAGGTGGTAAAAATAACATTGGAAAGAAAACCGATGGGAAATGTTACAGAAAGCTGGTAGCTTACCAATTGTGCCAAAACAACTGCTCCCTGTCTGCAATGCAGAGAAAAATAATCTAAACCCAGCTGGAGCAGCGTTGTATAGATAAAACTGCCAACATGACAACTGTGTTTCCTACATTTTAACTATTTGTTTTTATACTGCAGACACAAAACTATTTTTCAAGCATTGGATGTAATGGCTAAAGCAAGGGGGGAAATCTGGATTTTATTTCAAACTTGGTTTCCAATTAGCAGGGACACCAATGCAGTGTGGCCATATATCACCAGGAGATCGTAACCAGGGGGAGAAAAAGGAAACAGACTAACATAGTTACTTGAACCAGTGCAAGGATGTCATTGCCTGTGGTGGCTAATTAAAAACCTCTACCTTTGGCTTGGAAATGCTTTTATGTTTCCATAAAAAATGAAGTTTATTTCAATATGATGAGTTAATATAGGGCCAATCTGGCTATTTCACTTTTCAACATCGATTCTGTTCTGGTAAGAGATGACTGTCTGGATTCTTCTGGGAAAATGATCTTTCCCGAGTCTTCCAAGGACGAGTATGGGAAGAAGCTACATGTTGTGGTTGATATGAAAAATGAGGAGTTGAGAGGTCAGCAGAGCTCTGATTAAGCTCATTCATTGATTCACTTGACACATGGAAATTACACTCCAGTACAGAAGTTTGTGATAAATACTCAGACCTCTTCAAGGTCACTTACTATATCTGGTGCATTTTTCTATCCCTCACAGCACTTAGCACCAGTTTGTGAGTTAAATGAATGAGTCTGACAATGGCAATGGTGGCTGTGGCTGGAGTGTTTAGAGAAGCCTCGTGGACAATGGATAACTTTAACCTGTCCTTGAGTAGAGGGATAGTCTATCTAGAAATGGAAAGAGTTGAGGAGTTATAGCTATTAATAAATTTGCAATTAAGATTTGCCTCCTAATCCAAATATATACAGATTGACTTAGGCCATTGATCTATCCATCCACCCACCCATCTATCAATCCATCCATCCATCCATCCATCATCCATCTATCTACCCATTCATCTATCCATCCATCCATCCACCCATCCATCATTCATTCATCCATCCATCCACTCACCCACCCACCCATCCACTCATCCATAATCTATTCATCCATTTAATCATTCATTTAGAACCCATTCTGTTCTAGGCATTGTGCCATATCCTAAGCATGTGTTACAAAATAAAATATTTACAGTCTCTGTCCTAATGAAACTTAGAATCTAGTGGAGGTAGGGAGAGATAAATAAGAAACAAATAAATTACTGAGTTAATAAAGAAAAACAAACACAAATCCAAATTTTTTCCTTGTGATGAGAACTTTTAAAATCTTCGCTCTTAGCAACCTTCAACTATAGAACATATTGCTGTCAGATATAGTCATCATGCTGTACACCACATCCAGGACTCATTTATAACTGCAGTGTGTACCTTTCGTTACAGAAAATTTCTAACTGTGTGGTGATGGATGTTAATAGACTTATTGTGGTGATCCTTTCCCAGTATATACATATATCCAATCATTATGTTGTGCCCCTAAAAGAGATATAATGTTACATGAAAAAGAAAAGAAATCTAAATTGTTATGACAGAAAATAATGAGAGATTGGTTGATCAGGGTGATAGGGAAGTCCTTTCTGAGGAATGACACTGAATTTGTCATCCTAAGAGCAGAGAATTTGGTGAGGGAAGGAGGGCTTTATGGTGTTGATGTTCCAGGCAGAAGGAACTACCTGCAAACACCTTGAGATGGGAACCACCTTGGCTCTTTTGGGAACTGAAAGGAAGGTTTGTAACTGAATTTTTGAGACTTGGTTTTGAATAAAAATGGGATATCTGAGAGGAGACCTGCTAGAATAAGGAAGAAATTAATGACCTAAAAGGGAGGGACATGTCACTGGTAATGCTCATTTATTTCATAAAGGTGCACTGGCTAATTCAGGGCATTGAGGAGATGGCAGTAAAGCCTGAACTCTAGAGGGAGAAGACAAATCAGAAAACAAGTAACTCAATAAACAATCTGAGTTCAGATCATGATAGGGTGCTGTGCAGATGTCACAATACCATGGCGGTGATAATGAGGTTTTAAATAGGGAAGTTGGAGAAGGTGCTGGAGAACACAGCAGCTGCATAGCCTGGAGTGAGAGCATGTAACAGAGCATGTGCAAAGGTCCCCATCTGAGGTTCTGTGCAGCTTTTTCAAGTGTCACAAAAGCTGGGGATAGTCTTACGGCCCCTCTGTCCCACAGCACGAAAGCATGCCTCGCTGTGTCCAGAGGCCGCCCACCATGTCGGGGAAGCCAGGGTCCTTGCATCCTGCATCTCCTCTCTACTTGACTTACGTCTCTCTGTCGCCCTTATCTTTCTGTACCTTTATATGCAACTTATCTTGGCACTCCAGTTACACCGTCTCCTCCTTCTTGAGGTGGGGGTTGGAATTGGGAGGAGCCCTGAACCGCCAAGGGAAGGAACCCACTGTGGCCTTGGGGGCTGGCTCAGGAAATGGGTGCCTGTAACGTAAGTGTGGCCACGGTTCACTGACGAGCGAGGCTCACGTCAGCCACCCACCCCGAGTTCCTGCTGGGGGCCCTCTGGGCCAAGGGCCTGCGTCTTCCTCACACACGTACAGATTTTTGGCTGAGATGTGAGCTCGCAGTGTGGAAGCCAATGCGTGGGTATCTATCACAAGCTCAGAATAAAGTGAAGAACTGTGTTCTCAAAGAGACTGAGACGTTACCGAGTTGCAATTAAAGATGAACTGAGGTGTTCCCAAGTTGCTATCTAATGAGAAACCAAGTATGTAAAGTATACAAATGTGTGTTCTTTGTATAATTAGGTCACCCAAGAATCACACTCAACAGACATGAATTGAGCCCTATTATATACCATATACTCAGCAGATTTAATTCCTACAGTGGCCCTTAAGTCTAATTTCCCCCCATTTAACCTGCAAGGTGAGGGAACAGCCGGTCACATTAGAAAGAGACAGAGTGTTGGTGTGAACACAGGTCTTCTGACGACAGATCCAGGGTCACCTCGTGAGACACCAAGTGCTCAGCATCATGACAGCATGTTGGGGCAGCTTGGGACCAGTCAAGAGCAGTGATGCCATGCCAGGGTAAGGGCATGAGTTAGAATCTCAGTGTTACCTTTTCTCTAGCCGAGTGAGCTTGGGCCAGGAACCTACCTTCTTCAGCGTCAGTCTCCTGATCTCTGAAATGGGAATAGTAACAAAACCTATCTCACAGCGTTGCTGAATGAAGGATCTTATATGAAATATCCAGCATCATGCCCGGCGTATTTGGCACTCAATAAATTGAGCTGCCTGTCATCTCCAAGGAGAGAACGTAGGGTGCTTGAGCACACCGATCAACTCATCATACCCTCCCCAAGTGAAGGGGAGGCCCCAGTGCAGCTAGCTGGTGGGGGGCAGGGGACACTGATGTAACAGTGTCCCCAAGACAGATGTCCCTGGCTCTCCAGCCTCGTCCATGGCGAAGGAGCCCCCAGTGGTCCTCATCACAGCACAGGCTTCCCACTGCCCAGCCTCACATCTGCAACCAGGGGCAGAAATGTCAGGGGCAGAGGAGGGGCAGTTATCGTGACACTTGGTGTCCCAAGGCCTATCCACAACCTCAGTCTCTTGTCAGAGAACATCGAAGTTCCCACCGTCGAAGAGCCTCCTTTTGAATCCAAGTGCTGCCGTTTTAACATAATCACTGCCCCTCATCCCTTCTAGTGCCTGAGTGGGACCATTTACATAAACATCCATGTGAGGGATTGAATCAGGCTCTTCTTATTAAGAAGAAATTCATTTCTAATTTAATTTAATTTTTTTTCTGTGCTTACCTCATCAAATATCCTGCCTAATAAAGTATGTAAAAAACAGTTAAAAATAAGTGAGTCACATGACTTTTGAAGTTAAAGAAATACATCAGAAAAGAAAAACAAAAAGGGGAAGTGAGTTGTTCTGAGTCTACCCGAACGGCCTGGTGCATTCAGACCCTCGTTTGCTTTCCCCAGATCAGTATGCAGCGCTCAGCGCCGAGCAGGATCGGAGAACCGTTGAATAGAAGGCACAGGGATGGCAGTGATTACAACATGCATTGTGCAGCTGGGAGCTCCCCGCCCCCTCCGTCAGGCTGGCGGCTCTGTCAACATGTGAGGCACCAAAGACCAGAATTGACGCGCTCTGCTTTGTCTCTGATGTGTTGGTGTTCTGCCCAAAATCTTCGACAGAAGTAACAGCCCATGAGTCAGGGTGATTTGAGATGGAGGGGTGAACCCTCCAGAGGCCCTTGGTCACCCCATCACCTCCTGCTTGGAGGCAGGACCCTGATGCAATGAGCCCCTCCCCCCATTCTTCTTAGGGGAACAGTTTTCAGCGAGGAATAGGCCACTAATTCTTATTTTTTCTCTGAATAATGAATATAGAGAGTGAGCTTCCTCCGTTTTGAGACACAACAACAAAAATCAGATGAAATCTGGGAGGCCACTGGAGGAGGTGTTATAAAGCCTGGAAAAGTGACAATGTTTAAATTAAGAAGTGTACAGCCTGATCATTTTACTGTTTCTTTTTTAGAATGATGATATAGTTTTCTATTAATAGAGAGATCCTATGAAATAGGCAAAAGTCCTCCAGACAGCGTTCCAGTTCATTCAGTAAAAATAGAGAAGCTTCGGTGAAAGGCAGCAGAAAAAGGAAGTGGACAGCTGGGGCGAGAATGTGAAACTTCCAGGCCAGTCCCAGCCTCTGCCGGCCCTCCTCCAGCCCCCTTTCCCTCGATGCCTTCACTCTTCAGCACGGACAAGGAAGAAGAATTTCCAAGGATCTGACTGTCAATGAACAAGAGGGCCTACTTGACAGCCAGAAATGATTCATCTTTATGACCTTTCTTTTCACTATTGACTCCAGAACAGTTGAGAATTCAGAGTCCTGCTGCTGCCAGTGGCTAAAATTCTTCCTCTTCCAGACCTGCTTTTGGTTTCTAATCCCCAGGCAGTTACCCCAATCCAGCTTTCTTTACTTGCCTCTGAGAAATTTACTTAGACCCTGAAGAGACTTTCAGAGGGAGAAAATGCTACCATGGTCCTCTGGTATCTAAGCTTGTGACCTCTGTGTATTTGAGGGGGCTTTGGGAGTGCTGGAGCTGAAGGTCACATCTGAGGCCATCTCTGACCTGCCCCTCCGAGGGCATTAGGCTTTGTCATAGGCAGCTTTCTGAGGTCAGCTGAGGACGCCAACAAGGAGGTGTCAGTAGCAGAGTGCCTTCAAAAAGGGAGTACGCTGGTAGGACAGGAAGGTGAGAGGCAGATACATTGAAGAGATGATCTCCCTTGATTATTTCTTCTTCAATCAGCAGAGGTTGGGTAGCAATGAGGAAGGGAAATAACTTGGGTAACAAATCTTGTGTCATCAATTATCAGACTACCTGGAGCTGTCCTGTGAAATGCACATCCACCCTCTGCTCAGGGACATGACTTACTCTAAAGCTGTTGAGTAACACCCATTTACAGCAACACATGGCACATTTCCTAATGCCCTGCACTGTCACGGAGCACCCAGCCCCACCTGCCCTGATTGACAGCTTCCTAAATATGCACATAAATCTTTCCTCTCATCCCTTCTCTAAAATTTTCACTTTTCTAAAGACTGGAGAAGATTAATTTTTAATGTTATTAAATTAGTTAGAATAAAACCTAAGAATAGGCACCTTTGAACATTTGATAGAATGTACTTTCTCTCTCTCTCTTGTTAGGAGATAGCAGCTGAGCTCCCCTCCTCACCCAGCAGTTCCTGAAACTTTAAAGGGACAAGAAACCATTCCACCAAAGCATGAATTGAATCACTCTCTAATAGGATGGACTAAACCTAATCAGAAATATGGTGGGTCACGTTGCAGTGAGTACAAGATTCTGTAAGTTTTTTCTATTTGATTTTTAAATATGTTATATAAATTTTCACCTCAGGAACAGGATGCATGTCGTCAGAACATGTTTAAGGTTAAATTAGATATGACTGGAAGATCTCATTACAATCCTTGCACTTAAGATAACTCGTAATTGTAGGACTACCAGCTCTCAGGTTCTGGAAAAAAGTCCTGGGCGTGTGTGTGTGTGTGTGTGTGATCATTCAGAATCGTTGTGAAAAGTCATTTCCCCCATACAGTAACAGAGCATCTACAAATGTAAACATTGTTCAGTGGATTTATTTTAGGAAGTATGGTTTAAAGTGTTTGAAATGATGACAACAACAGTAACACAAAAGGTAACAGGTTTTCAATGTTGGTTCACCATAATCCCCATCTTAAGGAATATGTGGGGAACTGTAGCATAAGCATCAATAGCATGGTGAGTCCTTTAATCTTCTAGTTTAATAAAAAAAATCTAAAAGACAGTGAAACTGTTAAGAATAAAAAGAGATAATCCCAAGATATTGCTTACTAGGGCAATATGGTGACCCGAATTCCCGAATAAGGAAATACTTAATTCTACAAAGATTTAGTCAAGAGAATTAGATTAACCCCCTCAATTTCATTCAAATTGAATGTGACCAGGTCTTAGTGGGGAAAACTGAGCTCTACTGAGACAGACTTGCTGCAGACACATCCTAATGTGTTCCGAGTGTGAGAATCTCCCAGGTGGGACTCCCAAGGCCTCTGGAAGCAATTTAGCAGTGACGAGAGCCCAGGGGCACAGTGGGGAGAGAGACACATCATGAAGTCACGGTGAGCAGGCTGTATTCTTCTCACGTCCATCAAAGGTAACCATAAAACAAATCCTGGACATGGGGTTGATGGTTTCTTCTTAGGATGAAGTACTGCTGTCATTAAAACAGCTTTAAAATATCCATTTTTGTAAATGTTTTCATATAGATCTAGTGGGGACATGCTCAAACTTTTCTCTCTTTTTTTTTTTTAACTGATGGGAGACACAAGTATAAAGTCCTGAAACTAGTTCTTCAAAAGAATTTAACGTTAAAATTATTCCACTTGGTGGAGCACCCGGAGGCACAGCTTTTCCTTTCTCACAACAGCACACTTGGAAGGAAAAAAGGAAGGAATTTCCCAGACAGTGAAAAAGCAGTGTAAAGCAAGAATGTCGCTGACAATTTGGTTTATAATGTCATTCACAGCGGTCTTATTAATATGACTCCTGAAGACTACTTTTTAAACGTGGGAGATTTTTACGTCAGCTTCACAAATCGTTTTCAAACTCAGGTCTGGGGGGAAAAAGACTGAGTGTGCAGGGAAAAAAATTATTTGGCAGGTCATTTAGCTGATCTAACAAGGTCACTTTATTTTTTTTTTTTGCCCCTAATCTGACTCTAAGTCTGTGAGTTCTTTTCTTGCCTTAGGAATCGGATCCCAGGTGAGCCAGGAGAGCCTACCTGTGCCCAGGAGTCCACACTGATTTTGGTTTGGTTTTCTCTCACCCATTTTGTTTCCTGTTCTTTGGTTTCCATGGTGAACTCTTTTAAGGCAAGTAGACTAATCTCATCTTCCTTTGACTCAGACACTTCAAGAGGTGATGGTCCCCTCTGGTCTCTGACATCTACTCACAGCAGGAAGAGAGCTCACTTCAGAAAAGAAAAGTACTCACAGAACATAGAGAGGCTTCTAGTAATTAAAAAGGAAAATCAGGTTCAAAGATTTAAAGAGGTTTGATCTTCATAATCAGTCACATCATTTTGTGAAAAGAAGAAACGGAGACTCCGACGAGCCTTCTGTGCCCGAACACCTCGGATTTGCAGGGCCTGTGATGGTTTACGAAGCTTCCTCAGAGATCATTTCATTTTCATGTGTATGGTGCCTGTTTATCTTTCTGTCAGGGTTTAGAAGTCTGCTGTGATCGGTTATAATCTGGAGAGCACGGCTGGCTGTAAACACGACCAGGGCACCTGTGGCGAGGTGTCTGGGATGATGTATAACAGAGACACAGAGTGGGAGCTGTGAGCCTGCATCCACTTTGCCGTCTCTCGCAGGATCTTGGAGCAGAGACATCAATGTGAGACTCGACTGTCCTTAATTTGATTTTTTATTATGTAAAGTCATTTCCCCAGGAGACAGTAGTCTTACTTAAGCTTAGTTTTTAAAAGCATTTCACCCTCACCACTGCATCCTTGAAGCTCCCCAGATTGAATTCTTGCAGAAAAGCCTCTTCGTAGCCAACACCCACAGAAATGCAACGGAAACCATTGATCTACATCAGCGATTTCCAACACGCAGTACCTGACTATTGAATCAGAAACACTGACCTCTTTTCCCTTAGATTGTCAAATAAAAAAAATGATAACAACCAATATGACAATAGCCATCCTGTGTGAATGGATCAAAATTATACCTATTTTTTTGTCAGATGGGCAAAAAATGATTTTTGATGTACTGCAGAATTTTAGTAATTAGTTTGTGTGTGCTATGAGATGAAAAAGTTTGAAAATCGCTGATCTACATGGACTTGCTTTTGAAATATTGATAAATGAAGGCCAAACCAAGTGCTTCCCATGATAAAAATAATGAACATCTTATTTGTTAGATTCAAATAAGCATTTCCCAATCATCTCTGTAGAGGCCAGTTTGCTTCATAATTTCCCGACCACCACCTGGGCGCGTTCAGGCTGCCCTGGGACACAGTTGAGCTAATTCTGAAGGTCCTACTTTTGTATCTGGGCTTCTTCTCTTTTCTCCCCTCGGGACTCTGCCTCAGGTCGTCATAGCTGAATAGGCAAATGGAGAACTGAGGCAATTAGACGATCAATTTAAGCAGAAGAACAACAAAACACTCCTTGGCCTGAGTTAGCTAGAAATCCCTGGCAAACATCTTCTTCTGTTTCAATGACCTGCAAGGTGGCCTGACTTCTTTTCTTTGGGGGTGCGGGTCTGGTCTATGTCACCCAGCTCTGAGCATTTCAGGGTCTACACTTGATCGCCTCGTTTCCTGCTGCCTCAGATGGCATCTATTCTAGGAAGGCAACACCACGATAGGAAGGCTCAGTGGTTCTGAGGTGCTGCACTTGACGAAGATATCCGGTGACAGTGAGACTGATAATGTAAGTTCTTAACTGATTAGGGGACCTGGTACACCAGTCCTGCTGACTGGACCTGCTGACGTTTTCATTCACTCATTCACTTACTTGTCATTTCTTGAGTGCTTGCTCTGTGCTAGGTCCTGAGGATAGGACAATGACAATGTCTTGGCACTAGCACTTGAAGAGTTGGAAGACATTAAAAAAGTA
Source organism: Tadarida brasiliensis (assembly GCA_030848825.1). Classification (NCBI taxonomy): domain Eukaryota; kingdom Metazoa; phylum Chordata; class Mammalia; order Chiroptera; family Molossidae; genus Tadarida; species Tadarida brasiliensis. The sequence goes on from CM061272.1 coordinate 32,265,323, forward strand.
GTTGCAGTAGAACACGGTCCATTTGAACAATGATTCCATTGTAGGCAAAAGGACACACCCTCTAGCAGTTTCCAAACCCACAGAAGCAGAAGCCACAGAACAATTTCTCATGAATATACTTTTCATGCTTCTATGGTTTTATTTTTCTCCTACAATCCCTTAAGGAAGAGATAAGCTTGCCTCAAAGATATTCAGTGTCTGGGAGTTCTGGGCAAGACATTGCAAACAGATGAGGGTTTGGCAACGGTTTGTCACGTATGTCCGCCAAGAGCTCTCCCTGGCAGATGGCAACAGCTGCTTGGCCTGAGTCTAAGAAAGTCCAGGAAGAACCCCTGCAAAATGTCCTTTTGATTACACGAATGACTTTCTCCGAGAGTGGTTTTTCATGCTATCGGGGCATAATTCTTTTTGCTAATGCATTTGCTGCGATCATACAGAAATCTAATTACTGTACGTAATGAATCATTAACAGTTTCTTAAATTCATCTCAGTGTTTGCATGCTGGTATTCAGTGTATGCTAATAACCCTAAAATATTCATGTCTTTAAGAATGCATTTGCAGACTATGCTAAAAAAATTTGTTTTAGTAAATGTGCATTTTAAATCCGCATTGTGTAGAACCCTGCCGTGTAAACCCTGCAAGATTCCGCTGAAGCACAGCATTATAATCTTCTATTCATTTTTAAGCAGAGTTCTTTGATTTCCCTCACACCCACGTCCACTTAGCTGCAACAAAAGGACACATAGTCATGTTGAACTTCAGAGCATTAATTGGTGTTTGATCAAACACCAAAGAAGATCAAAGTAATCGATGGGGACCGTTTTCATTTTGATTTATTCACATTAAGATGCAGCCTCGGATCCATTTGCTGAAACAAATATTAGGAATAAGTTCCTTATTAGCATTATTTTTAATTAGAGAAAGGGAAAATAAACCTTGAATTTGAGCCATAAAAATACACACTGTAAAGTACAAAGTATTCTACGTTATTCTTAGTGTTGGTGTCGTTACTATTTAACATACACAGTGTCAGGGCTCTGCTCTGTGTGTGGTGTTTACCATCTCATTTAACCCCCGCCAGAGCCCAGGCAGTGGGGACTGTGTTATCCTCATTTTGTAGATAAGATACTGAGATTTACGGAAGTGAAACTGCCCACCCACATTTACACAGTGTTGCACAGTAGTCTTAACTGAAGGCAATTTTGCCCCCCCTGGGAACAGTCAACAGTGTTTGGAGACAGTCTTCATGGTTACAGCTGGGCAGAGGCAATGGCTTCCAGTGCTGAAGGGCTGAGCACCCTGCCAACACAGGGCAGCCCCAGAATAAAGAACCACCTGGTCCCAAATGTCACTGGCTGCAGTTCAGAAACCCTGGAGCAGCTGCCTGTGATGCCTGAGTCAACAGCATCTCAGGGGACTGATTTCTGAGCATTTGTGGGGATAACAGTGGGAGACAATGAGGAGATGAGCTGTGGGGGACAGTGGTGGGACAGCGGTGGGGACAGCAGTGGGGACAGTGGTGGGGACAGTGGTGAGACAGCAGTGGGGACAGTGATGGGACAGCGGTGGGGACAGTGGTGGGACAGCGGTGGGGACAGTGGTGGGGACAGCGGTGGGGACAGCTGTGAGGGACAGCAGTGGGACAGCGGTGGGGGACAGAGGTGGGGACAGCGGTGGGGACAGTGGTGGGGACAGCGGTGTGGGACAGCGGTGGGGACAGTGGTGGGACAGCGGTGGGGACAGTGGTGGGACAGCGGTGGGGACAGCTGTGGGGACAGTGGTGGGGACAGCGGTGGGGACAGCGGTGGGGACAGTGGTGAGACAGCAGTGGGGACAGTGATGGGACAGCGGTGGGGACAGTGGTGGGACAGCGGTGGGGACAGCGGTGGGGACAGCTGTGAGGGACAGCAGTGGGACAGCGGTGGGGGACAGAGGTGGGGACAGCGGTGGGGACAGTGGTGGGGACAGCTGCAGTGGCCAGCAGCTCACCACCACGTGAAGCAGTGGCTCTTTGCTTTCCTGCCTCAGGGATTTGTCCAAGACACCTGTGTGGGTGCCGCCTGGAGCCACTCTCCGCTTGTGTGCATCAGGCCTTCACTGATGGGAAAATTCGGAGCATAGAGCACTCTCCGCAGAGGGACTGAGTCTCAGCTGCACTGGACCGAGTGCCATCTCCCCCTGGCACAGGGCTGCCCCGGGGCTGTCGATACCTTTGCAGTGCCAGGCTGTGCCTGCCCCTGGGGTGGAGAGACAGAGACCACACCCTGAGCTTGAGGTGGGTGCTGGTGAGTATATGAAACCACAACGACATCAGTAACACTTTCCTGTCTCCCTCCAGGCACACTCTCTTCTTCCTCCACGTGCCTCCCAAATAAACGGTCTGTACCCAAGTCCTGTGTAAGCTCTGCTGCCAAGGGAACTGGAACTAAGACACGAGCTAGAATGTCTGCTCTGTTCAACTGCAAATCCCAGTAAACAGAGCTGAGAGCGCGGGGTCGCTGTGGAGGAGGACAGTCCGCCCGAGGGGCGCTGTGGGCCACCATTCCCTCTCCCGTTGAAATTGCAGGCAACGGTTGAATAGCACATTATCAGGACCCTAAGTTCTCTCTCTGCGTGATCTTTTCCCAAACCCAGTAACACGACCTCTCCACGGGAGCCCTGCGTGCGTCCTCTGTGCAGAAGCCCTACGCTTGTGGGAGGAGCCCGGCTGACCTGACCTACTGCCGATGTGTGCCAAGAACTTCGATGTGGCCTTTGCTCCTGTTTGGAAATCTGTCATGAATCTTTTAGTAAATTCCTCACATTCTTCTCATCCTCTTTTAGCCCCCAAACTGCCTTTTATTCTTTCAGTTTCCCTGATTATATTGCATTTACTGCTCCTTGGATCCTTCTGACAGCTCGCTCTCTCTCTTTTAATCCCCTAGCACTTCTTTCTCCTCCTTCCTTCAATCGAGGACAAGACTTACTATCCGTCCTTTTCTCTACTCACCCTCTGGGCGAGCTCACGCACTTCTGTATGGGTGAGGTCTAAATTTCTGTTTCCAGCTCTGATATTTCCCCCACTGCCCAGCCCTGGGGTCATTCCTCACTGTCCATTTCATTAACCCACCAGCTATTCCTTCCCTAGGCAGCCCATATCGCTCCCAAGTGCAGGGACACACCAGAATGGTTTAAGGAGGATCTCAGTGCCTGAGGGCAAGTGTTACCTCCGATATTTCTTTCATATCTTCCTAGGGACAATGGCATCAGTCTCTCTCTCTCTCTCTCTCTCTCTCTCTCTCTCTCTCTCTCTCTCTCTCTCTCTCATTTTATCTATTTCTTACTGGCCTGCAAGAAATGACACAAACAAATTATACGTACAACATAAAACTAATCATGATTAAGGATTGGTTTTTGCTTTAAGGACTTAGCATACAGTAAATGATAAATAAATGTTAACTCTTACTAATGATAATAGCAGGAGGGCTGCAATGTCTTGACTGAAGCGAATGTCTGCCTTTAGTTAAAAAGTGTCCATGTTACCATCACTTTGCCCATTATCTCAAACTCATATCTTAAAAAGATTTTTAAAAATATTGTCAAATAAATGAAAAGTTTATTTTCTCAATCTTAGCATAATCTTATCTCTCTAATATATATTTCTTCGGTCTCTTATGCATTTTGTCTATGTGTAGTTGATTTTTATGAAATATAATATTGAATATGTTGTCCTTGTCATATGTTTTATTCAATCATAATCATTTCATAAACACATTTCAGTGTTTCTATCTAATTATAAGTTATCATTTTAACAGCTGCATAATGGCCTTCAAATTTCCTGATGGTTTCTTCCTTTTCTGTTGGACAAATTTTTTTCTCATTATTCATGAGTTATCTATGTTTCTGAAGTCTAATCTTTCTGCATGATTTTTTTATATCCTCTATTAAATATCATCCCCACCACCCTTGGATTATTGCGTATTTGCTTGGTTTCAGACTACTGTGATTTATAAATGTATGCTATATCAATTCACCTATCTGATCAATGATACTTGCTTAATTCTTCCAGCTTTTCTCCGATATGTACATTCCTAGCTCCCAATCCCTGGTGCTTCCTTCCAATCCCAGCGGTTTAAGGACTCAGTAGAGCACCAGGCACACGAGGGGGATAATATCCCAGAATAATTGAAACTTTCAAAAGGTAAAAGCCACTTATTTCCTTTCTTGATAAAGTTCTAAATTATAGTAAGTCTGCTCCCTGGACACCCATGGATTACTTGATGATGATAATCGAAAGAACAGCTGAATATTGTTTTCAATTTTGAAGAAGAGCAGACAAGTCAACAGCAATCATAATATTACTTCATATCCCTAAACTGGGATGGAACGGTGCTTTCATAGAAGATGTGATCTGGGTTCAGATAGCGGCAGGCATGAAATGCAAAGGACTGCTGGCACTCTTGACTACATGGAACACTACTATCAAAGTTAAGATTCAATACAGAGCCCAGCCAGCGTGGCTCACTGGTTGAGCGTCGACCCATGCACCAAGAGGTCGCTGGTTTGATTCCTGGTCAGGACACATGCCCAGGTTGTGGGCCCAATCCCCAGAGGGGGACATGCAGGAGGCGGCCAATCGATGTTCTCTCTCATCGATGTTTCTATCTCTCTCTCCTTCTTCCTTCCTCTCTCTCAAATCCATAAAGAAAAAATTTTTTTAAAAAAGATTCAATACAGACACAGGTCAGATTTCGACAAAAACTCAAAGAGATCAACCAAAATAAGATTGCGTATTAAGATTTGGGTAAATTGTTTATAGAAATCCATTTTTATATGTTTGATAAAAAGGGAAGAAAAACTGCTATTCAACAAGAAAGACAAAATATTTAGGAATGAGCATGAGATCCACATAAAGAACATTTTAAAACAATGACTTTTCTGTACATTGTTTTCTTTTTCTCCTTAAATTGGTCAGGGTTGATTTCTGTTGCCTGCAACTCAGAACTTTGTTTCATACACTTTCACTTCACATCTTTCAATGAATCATTTATGAACTGATGTTGAGTAAACGTGCACTGAATGAATTATTGAACCTGGTTTCTGATTTCCAGGGGAAAGCAATCTATGAAGGGAGAAGACTCATAAACGTGAAAAAGTTCCATGATGCTGATGTTGGTCCTTTGGGGTTGATACATTATAAATGATTTCATGAGGTGTTCTCTGTGCTTTGGTTGATGTGTGTTGGTGCTGTTAGAGAAATACTATGATGTGGTTTTGGAGCTAGCATATAAGGGATTTCAGAGACATGTGAAGTTATTTTAATTTTAAGAGAAAGATAGCAGTGCTCTTTCTTATTGATAAAGTGTTGAATAGAAAATATAATTTAATCAATTACGCATTACACTATTGAACAATGGCGAGAAAAACAGACAACTGCCACTGTCTTTCTATTTTAAATTATAACAGTTTTATTCTGACCCAATCATCTTGGCATGATCTGGTCAGAATCGGTTTATGAACGACCAACACTCATTCACAATTCCAGATAGGATTATGGAGCATCCAGAGGTTTCTAGTGATGTTATTCGATTTTAGCTGATTGCTGCTCAGCTAAAGCTTCATTGGTTGAAAATACAAAGGTATATGTTATTTATTGCCAAAGAATGTACCGAGTAGCAAATACAATGGAACTGTTATAGATGATATCATTCCCTTTTTTAAGTGAATTAAAAAAAAATTATTCATTGATTTTAGAGAAAGAGGAAGGAAGAGAGAGAGAAACATTGATTTGTTGTTCCACTTATTTATACATTCATTGGTTGCTTCTTGTATGTGCCCTGACTAGAGATGGAACCTGCAACCTGAGTGCATCGGGAACATGCTCTAACCAACTGAGCTGCCTGGCCAGGGCCTGGTATCATTCGCTTTTATTTATTCATTTATTATTATTATTATTTTTTTTATTAATTTATTTTTGTTACAATGTTTCTCCTTTTTTCCCCATTGACACCCTCCTCCCCATCCCCCTACCCTATCCCCAGCTTTGTTGTCCACGTCCATCAGTTATGCGTACATGTATAAAAGTTCTGTGGTTTATCTCTTCCCTCCCTCCTCCACCCCCTCTTCTGAGGGTTGTCAGTCTGTACCCTACTTCCACATCTCTGGGTCTACCCTGTTCCTCAGACTGTTATGTTCATTATATTCCACAAATAAGTGAGATCATGTGATATTTGTCTTTCTCTGCTTGGCTTGTTTCGCTTAGTATAATACTCTCCAGGTCCCTCCATGTCGTCTCAAAGGATTAGAGATCTTTCTTTCTTACAGCTGCATAGTACTCCATTGTGTATATGTACCACAGCTTTTTTATCCACTCATCCACTGTTGGACACTTGGGCTGTTTCCAGATCTTAGCTATTGTAAATAGTGCTGCTATGAACATGGGGTACATATATTCTTTCTGGTTGGTGTTTCAGGCTTCTTAGGGTATATTCCCAGAAGTGGGATCACTGGGTCAAATGGCAATTCAATTTTTAATTTTTTGAGGTAACACCATAGTGTTTTCCACAGTGGCTGCACCAGTCTGCATTCCCACCAACAGTGTACTAGAGTCCCCTTTTCTCCACACCCTCGCCAACACTTGTTTGATGATTTGTTGATGGCGGCTATTCTGGCAGGTATGAAGTGATACCTCATTGTTGTTTTAATTTGCATCTCTCTGATGATTAGTGATGTTGAGCATTTCTTCATATGTCTCTTAGCCATTTGTATGTCCTGTTTGGAGAGGTGTCTATTTAGCTCCTCTGCCCATTTTTTAATTGGGTTCTTTGTTTTCCTTTTGTTGAATTGTATGAGCACTCTATATATTTTGGAAATTAACCCCTTATCTGATGTATCATTGGCAATGATGCTCTCCCATACAGTGGGTTCCCTTTCCATTTTGATGGTTGTTTCTTTTGCTGTGCAGAAGCTTTTGAGTTTGATGTGGTCCCATGTTCATTTTTTCCTTTGTTTCTGTTGCCTTAGGTGATGTATCAGTGAAGATTCTGCTGCGTATGATGTCCGAAATTTTGTTGCCTACATTTTTTTCTAGGATTTTTATGTATTCACGAGTCACATTTAAGTCTTTTATCCATTTTGAGTTTATTCTTGTGTATGGTGTAAGCTGATAGTCTAGTTTCTTTCTTTCTTTTTTTTTTTTGCATGTAGCTGTCCAATATTCCCAACACCATTTATTAAAGAGGCTGTCTTTACTCCATTGTATGCTCTTGCCACCTTTGTCAAATATTAATTGAGCATAATGTCTTGGGTCAATTTCTGGGTTCTCTGTTCTGTTCCACTGGTCTATATGCCTGTTCTTGGGCCAGTATTATTCTCTTTTAATTCCAGACAAATATTACCTTTCTATTCATTGTACCTTTAAATACATATGTTGACAACACTTTGTGAACCAGCGAGATCAGGGAAAATCTACTAGAAATGTGAGACTGGAGCTGGGTTGTGACTCACGACAAAGATTTAGGTAATATGCGCATGTAGAGAGTGGTCATTAATGATGGGCTGGGCAGAGCATATGGAAGAAAAACTGGATTTGTCACATGAGGTGGGAATAAAATTCCAGCTCAGCTGAGGAGTATTAAAATAATACAGTAACTGAAGAAGCGGTCACAGAACATAAAATTGATGAGAAGGAATTGCCATCGAGAAGTTGTGAGTGGAGAAGGGATGGATGTGGTGTCTAGAAAGCGTGTTGGACAGTCCATGCGTGATGAGTGGGAATGAAGAGCTGTTGGGTCAAGAAGAGCTGGTGAGGTGGCGACTGCAGTTTCCACCTCATGGGGTGACTGTAATTATCAGCTCAACAAGGATCTGGCAGCCAGTCAGTTGATAGGAATGGAAAGAAACAGGGAATTTTGAAGATATTATGAAGCATGAATTCACAACATTTAAAAGCAATCAAGTTAAGAGGAAAATGAACGAAGATTAGAGAACTAGTAGTCTGATAGTTTATTAGTGGAGAGAAGAAGGGCCCCACTCACAGAGGTGAAGTCAGAGAGTATGATCAATTTTAAAGACAAATGGCAAATGCAGTTGCATTCAGGAATGTAGAAGATTTGAAAACCTTCCTCACAGGGAGGATGATTTGATATGAAATGAATGAACCAATGAGCATGGAAAGTATTAATAGATCTCTGGGAAATGGACATGTATGACACATAGGAGGAAAAAGAAGAAAGCAAAAGAGGGCCGAGAAGGGGCTATCTGCAAAAACGGTGGGAAAGAGAAAATGGAACCTGGATTTGGAGGGCTGAATGAGGACAGATTAATAGTGTCAAATGCTTTTGCAGCACTATACACACTCTGGGATGATTGCATTTATATCTGTATCAATTATCTGTTGCTATGTAACAAAGTATTCTAAAACAAAAATATGCATTTACTGTGTCACACGATTCCTGTGGGTCAGGCATTCAGGGGTAGCTGAGCTGCAACGTCCTGGTTTGCGGTCTCAGGAGGCTGCAGAAATGCCGGAGGCTCGGGTGCAGTTATCTGAAAGAAGGCTGGGCTGGAGGCTTTGCTTCTAAGATGGCTCAATCACAGGAGTAGCAGGCTGGCACCAGCTGTGGGCAGGAGGCCTCAGTTGTTCCCCACGTGGGTCCTCCCATAGGCTACTTAAGCGTCCCTGCAGCTTGGCCTCCTCCAGGGTAAGTGACTGAAGAGCGACAACAAGAGAGAACCACAGCGTCTTTTAAGATCTGGCCTCAGAAGTCCCACTCCAGCATTTCTGCAATATCCTACTTCTCTGACATGGCAGCCCTATTCAGTACCCCAGGGGACTAGACGAAGGTGTGAACGCCAGGAGGTGAGAATCACGGGGCATCTTAGCGGCGGGCTACCACACATGCCTCTTCCTGTCGCCAACCAGGACCTTACCATGACTTAGCCTTTCCTATAAACTACTGAGCTCTAAGAAATCACTGATGGAAATTTTCCAAACTAATGAAAGTAGCTTATCTTTTATAATGAATTCTTTTCCTCTTTCTAGTCCATTAGATTTCATTGTCAATATGTACTCTGAACATGTAACCAGATTGCAGCATTATGAAATAATTGGTGGAATCCACAGGGTCAGCAATCATACGTCAGAATCATCCTCCTTAACGAGACATGTAATGTGCAGCAGATGGATTGGTGATGCTCTCAGGCTCATTTGTTGTGTTGATATGGCTTTCCTAACAGTGCGCCTGTCATCTGCTTTAAAGCTGAATGGATTTTTAAAAATGTATTGTAATTTTATGTTTATCCCTTTATTGTATTAAAGGCTCTTCCAGTATGATAAATACACAAGGTCTCCATTAATTAACTAATGAATCAATTAAATTAGCATTTAGGGAACTCAGATGGTATTTTCAGAATCAGTCATGGTTCTCAAATTTGAATGTGTAGGAGAATTATCCAAGAAGTTTGTTTACAAATGCAGATTTCAGGGGCCAATCAACAGAGACTAACTCATTAGGTCTGGAATTGGGCCCTGGAATCAGGATTTTAAAAGATCAGTAAAGGTGATTCTGAAATATGTGACTCATAGAAAGATACAGACCTGCGTTCTCATGAAAAACTTTCATTAACTTATCATCTTAACATCCAGCACGTTGCAGAATAAACTGGAGAAAATGATAGGTTTCTGAGAAAGTAGTTACCAAACATTAGTTCTTAAAAGAACGTAATTCAGCCCTGGCTGGTGGCTCAGTGGTTAGAGCATTGATTCCTGGGCAAGGGCACATAGGTTGCAGGTTCAATCCCCACCTAATTTGGGGTGTGAGCGGTGTATGGGAGGCCACCAATCAATGTGTCTCTCTTATATCCATGTTTCTCTCTCTCTCTCTCCCTCTCTTTTTTCCCCCCTTTCCTCCCTCCCTTCCACTGTATAAAAAAAAAAAAAATCAATGAAAAAAATAACCTCTGGTGAAGATTAGCAACAGCAACAACAGAAAAGAATGTAATTCAGGCAAATGCATAGGGAAGACTAGACCGTTCTGTAGTTCCCAGTCAAGAGCCGAAGAGGTGATGCAAAGCAGTTGATTATGGAGATGCCATTTCTCTCCTAGTGCAACTGTGAGGATTAAATTATTTAACATGAGTTGCTTAGAACAGTCACAGTCACAGAGTAAAACTTCAATAAAATATTGTTGTTGATGATGATGAGACAATAAATTTTATTATTTAGACTGGACCAGAACTGGCTGAAGAATCCGTGGGTAGGAACTCAGTACTGATGTCAGACCCTACTGGGTATATCTATTCTTCATAGTTTGCTACACATCAAAACAGAGTTAAATGCATACAATTCTTATCTCAGTGAGTCCAGATAACCTCAAAAAGTACTTGGTTGCTGCAAGTTAAGAAACACAAACATGAAAAGCTGTGTGCTGGCTTCCTAGGGTTGCCCTAACAAAGTACTGTACATGAAGTGGTCTAAACAACAGAAATGTATTGTCCTGCAGTTCTGGGCTGAAGTCTGAGATCAAGGTGCCGCTGCTATGGACAGATCTGTCGCAGGCCTCTCTCCTTGGCTTGGAGATGCCATCTTCTCCCTGTGCCTCCACACCATCTTCCTCTGTCTGCGCCCGAGCTTCCTATCAGGACACCGGTGTTACCGGATCAGGACCCGCCCTGATGCTGCATTTCAACTTGGTTAGCTCCATAAGGGCCCATCTCTAAATACGGTTGAGGCCCTGGGGGTTAGGGCTCCAGCCCATGAGTTTTGGGAGGGAAACGGTTCAACCCATAACAGCTTCTTTCCAAAACTCACCCCGCAAGGTCTTGTTTTATTTACAGGTTTGGGGATTGTGATTGTGGGTTTCTAATGAGTAGGCTTAGTATAGGACACACACACACACACACACACACACACACACACACGGCAAAGATGGGCAAAGGCTGTTCTTCCCACAGATTGCTTTTGTAATAAAGCTTTTTTATTTTGAGTGGATGGGTACAGTGAGAAACAGCCAAGCAGTAAAGAATCTCATCCTTGCCCTGGAGGGGCTGCCCTCGCAGGGGCCCCCAGAAGTAAAGGTGAGGGAGAGAAATGGAATAACACCACCCAAAGGTCTACCAGTCAAACTGATTTCAGCTTCAGGTGTGACGAGTGATGTGTGGGTGTAGCTTGGAGGCCGGGCTCAATAAACAGAGCCTATTAATACTTGACATTCCTCGCCTGTGTTTTTTCAGAAAGACTTGATGTGAAATCAGCAAGAGTGGGCAGCAGCAGAGAGAGGACAGGATGAGCAGAACCAGCTCCAGGAGAGTTCGTTCTCTTGTTTATAACCTTGAGTAATAGCGCCAATCAGCTGCACTCTTCCGGTAAATCACATTGGAAAGTTTCCTTCTTGCTATTATTTTCTTTGGCTCCGAGGCTTTGTCTCTTCTAACAGGGCCTTAGGACTGCACATTATTTTGTTAAGTCATCTCCAATCTCTTTTGGAACAAGATGAGATTTAAACACAGTGAAGTGCTCTACGGGAATTGTGCTGCTTTCTCCGTTCGCCGTGAGGAAATCCTTTCCTAAGTCAAGCCTGCTTTCCAAAGCTTGAACCTATAAACTAGAAATGTGCGCGAAGAAAAGGTCGAATAATGGATAAAGCTAAATCGTGTGATTTGGACAGGAGGGCGTGTTTATTGTTTTTTATGAGCGACAGGAATTGTGTCAACTGAGTAGATTGTAGGTTTAATAGGAGACGAGGTCTCAGATCCATCGCTGCACGCAGCTCATGGAATCAATCAAGAAACAGAAGTGAATAATGATGATTGATGGAATTATTCTGGATCCTGACATTTCATCATTTTTATACAGAAACAGCATTTCTAGTGCACGTTTTCTTATCTTGCTCTGAAATGATACACATACTGCCACAAACCATCTCGTTTTTAGTTTTCTGACTTCCACCAGGAAAATTGCTGTACTGTAAACAAGGTCCTTGATCTATTTTCTGTTGTGTTTCTCTACAGATCTTTCTGAAGGTATGAGAGAAATGGCACAAATATGGAAGCTAAGACTCAAAACTTACATCTTACCCATGCTATCATTTTTATGTACACATATGATGCACAAATACATAAACATACACACAAACCTTTCACTAATTGGTATATGCTGTTTTACAAGAAATAACAAAATTAAAACAAGGCTTTATTCTTCCTTTTTACTGAATTTTTTTTTTAAATGTAAAATAATTATGTTTCAAACCAATACAATTACTTAAGAACCAGAGAACAAAGCCTTAAGAAAGGTTGAATTAATGTGATTTTCTTCATTGCCTATCGGTTTTCTGGTTTAATATAGAACTTTGTCATAAGTGGTATAGCACAGAGTTTTAAGAGTGGAGTGTTTGTTGTGTGTGGCAGAATATGTGGTGATATATTATGATCTGGCTGCAATCACATCGTATGGCCATGACTCTGACCTCTAGTCTATCACTTCAGAGTAAGGATGGTGTAGTTAGATCAGACCTGGGCTTATATCTCTGCTTAACACTGAGTTGGAAGAGCACCTTGATCTTTCTAAGCCTCAGTTCCTCCATCTGTAAAATGGAGAGGATGATACCCACTTTATAAGACCTTCAGGAGGATAAATTGAGATAAATGTATGTGATAAATGTTAGACATTACCTTTTGTACCACCCACTTTCCAAGAATAGTTCAAAGGTTAATTGAATAAAATTAGAGTGTTTAAAAATAAGAATAATAGAAAATTAGACTTGGAGGGAAGAGTGGAGATTGACTTGGACAATGCTCTCTCCAAGGCAACACCCTTGACTTTACAGCCTCCTCTTGAAGATTGCTGGTAAAGAGGGCTTCGCCATCTGCTGTGTCACTCTACGCATAAAATATTGACACACTGCCTCAGAGCTAACATTGCAAAAGGCGAGAGCCTTATTACAATACAAGACTTGGGGACTTTACACGTGCAAGGACTGCGCTTCACATGGCAAAGAAAACGCAGCAACACCGTGGTATCTGAACGGAATACCGCGTGCCTGCGAGTGCATCCTTTAGAAAACAGATGGTCCTTTGTTGAAAACAAAATATGATTATGGTGTTTGCATGCAAGAAATCTTAAACTGTCTATAAGAATCATTCTAGTTGTAGCTGCTTTGGAGTGCAAGCTTCTAAAAATCAGTAGAGAAATTTCCTAATCTTGACTGTACACAATTGAGAAAAATGAAATACAGGTAAAATATCACTTTAACGAATACCATTATGATGCCTAGATTTATGTAATAAGATTAGATGCAGATTCAGACAAGTGACCCATTATCACTGCATTCTGTTGATTTGGCATCAATATATGGTGTTAGACCAAAAAGTTAGCGTAATTGATGCTATGTCTACCAGACCCTGCCTGTTTAAGAGTTCCTTTCCATAAATGTTGTTTTGACAGTTATCATTGCATTGCAACTGGACTTCAAAGCAGTGGAACGTTCCTTTAAACTTTGGCAGATATGAGGGAAGAATGATAACCTTTGGTTTTGGAGAGGGTATAGAGATCAGGTAGAGTAGCAAAGTCACTGGGGAGAAAAGGGAAAACAAAAGTCTCTGAGTTCGGTATCTTTAGTTGATAAATGAAAATAAATAGCTTCTATTCAGAGATGCTTGGCTGCGGTAATTTTGCTCTGGGCATTTGGCAATGTCTGGAGGTATTCTTGGTTGACACAACTCAGATACAGGTGCCGTTGGCACTTATGGGTAGAAAGAGGCAGAGATGGTGCTAAGCACCCTGCAATGAAAAGGACAGCCCCTCAAAACGAAGAATTACCTGTCCCCAAATGTCAATGGTGCTGAGATTGAGACCCCTGCAATTTGAAAGTCTGAATTACACCCCCTTGTGTACATTTTATCAGTAGACATATCTATATAAGCTGTCGCATAATAAAGCATTTTTAAATATCCTATCAGCTGCATTTACATGGGATTCTACTCAGATTTCATAATTTAAAAACTAGTTCCTTGTTGAATGTTACATGAAAATAAGATTTTCACAAGGATAAATCTGTCCTAAACAAATAGTGGCCTCAGCACTGTCTTTCTCTGTATCTAGTGGCAGGAAAAAAAAAAAGTGCAGACAGCAAATCTGTAAATACCTTCACCCATTCACATTCCTGGGGATTCTGTGGATTGCTCCGGGTGACAGCAGAGCAAGCCAGTCACGCGGGACCCGGAGGTTATGGTGATTGAAGTTGTAAATATTGAGTCTGTAATAAAGACAATTAAACCAAGTGAAAAATTAGAGAAATGGGGGTGGGGGAAGCTGGCACAAATCAGCGGGGCCTGGGGGAGTTAAGGCTCTCAAGTTAAAAATAGGAAAAGCAGCTTAGGAAACAGATCTGAAAGGAAATCAACCATCTTCAGACCCGAGACTGTAGACCACAGGATTCTCACGTTTGGTCGGTGATGCCCGTGCGGGCATCAGATCTCAGTGCTGTTCAACAATAAGTGCTTATTTTTCATGGGTCAGCTTGTGGGCGGGAGTTGGCTGATCCAGATAGACTCCGCTGGGTGCTCTGCTGTGAGCTGCAGGCCTGGCTCTGGTTGGCTCCACTGGTCTTTATTATGGGGCAAACAGGTAAGCAGGGGACCCAGGAAGACTATGGCACAAGCACATTTCAGGTTCTTGCTGATGGCATAGCTCCCACCTGCCCCCTGGTCAAAGCAAGTCTTGTGGGCAAGCCCAAAGTCTAAGACAGGGAAGAGTACTCCTTTGGAGACAGGGAGGTAGGTGAATATTTTCATAAACACTAATGTAACCTACTACAAGATGGTCCAAGTAATGAATAATGTAGCTGGATTCCCAGGCTGTGAATACGATTCCCCTTCTACCAGCGATGTGAGAAGCTGAGCGCGTCAGTTTTTCTGCAGAATCTCCTCTCTACCATCTGCTACATGTAGATAACTTATGCTATTGATGTACTACTCTGTCTTCCAAGAAATGATGTAAAAACCTGTGTTTTTGAGGAAATCCTCAGTGAAGGGAGGGGACAAAGGACTCATCGTTATTTGTTTAGCCTCGATAACTTTTCTGCAGTTCCTTTGACCTGTTTAGAATCTTTTCGGAATGGAGAACAGATTTGTCCAGACAGGTGTTTGGGGCTTTTCCTCATCTCTCTGTCCAAGGGGTGCTACTCAAATTTGTTTAGCATTTTAGTAAATCCATTAACCTTTCACCCTAGACTTAGAAAATGGGTTCAATGCTTTAATTCTGCTCCCTGAGGAATCTACAACCACATCATAAGCTGCATTGCATTAGACATTAGTTGGAAGGTATTTCCAGACCATAATTCAGAATTACAATAATGGAAGTATAGTACATAGGTATGGAGAAAGCCACAGAAATTTGTCAACCTTGGTTCTTGTTAATTTTGGCATAGTTGAGTTAATTCCTACTGATAGGAGCACTATGTACTAGCAAAGGAATGAAACCAATAACTGAATTTAAAAAAATATCCACTTAAAATAAGCTTGAGCTCTTTCCAGAGTGAGATTGCCACCCTGATCTCCTGTTTAACCTCTGACAAGTCTTTTAAGTGCTCTTGATGTCTCCAGATGCTGTGATGTGCATGGTTTGGAATTAAAAGGAATATCCCAGAAGGAAGACTATCAATTTCTGAAAAGAAGAGCCCATCATGAAAGCCATTCTTAGCTTTTGTACCTCCTTTCACTTCCTAAGTCAATCCTGAAAAGCAGTAACTAAGTCGTAGCTTCCGCAGTTACTGTGAGGATTGGAAAAAGAGTCAGACTGTGTTGCCTTTACTTCCCACACAGGTATGGTTATTGCAAGGAATGGACGTCCCAGGAGAGCAACGCCCACCTTGTGCCTGACCTGCTCTCCACCACCTGGATCACGCCCCACCTGCACACTTCCGTCCACACGCTTGGAGCCAGGACAGCGCCCACCTTGTGCCTGACCTTGCCCTCTGCGTGCTCCCTAGCACTTGGATATTTGGCCCCTCCCCAGGGATTTGGTCACTGAGGATGTCCCTGTCTTATCTGAGATCTCCAGTTCTTTTGCTCTGTTACCAGACATGACAAAGGTTCATCTTGTAACCAGGTTAATTTCCTCCATCTTTCTTGTCTTTCATCAAGGATTTCTCTCCAGTCCAATTTCCAATACTGTTGAGGCACCCTTATCTGGGTTAAGAGGTTACATTTCAGGTGAGTAGTAACTTCAAGAAAAGGAAAAATGTGGATGCAACTTCCAAAAGTATGCACAGTAGTTATTTTATGAAAACAGCATTTGTTAGAAGGCTTACACAAGTCATGGGCTAAATAAGGCTTACCATTTTGTGCAATGGAAATGAATGAGGGAATAGATAATGGTTAGTGACAACAGGGGTCAGCCCTGTGAAATAATAGTGGTCCTCCATCAAAGGAATTACGTCAGCAAGCCATTGAAATTCTCTGCTTCAGTTTCCACTGTAAGAGATTTACATTAATCACTTTAAAAATTTTCCCTTCCTCGCCCCAAATTCTTTTCCTAGGTCACCACAAATAACACACAAAATAACACTAAATTGCCAGCACAGTTTTGGAGGTGGTGACTTTTTCTCAAGAAGAATATTTTACTAATTTTAACCACTGTGTCTCTTCATGTCAGGCAAGCATTTAGGTGTTTCTTCTCCTTTGACAAGAACAGTGTTCTGCCTCACTATACGTAATTATTTTGTCTTTTCAATGACGTTGTTCCTCGTTCTAATTCAATACTTCCTTTTCTTCCTAATGCGTCTCTTTACTTCTGCCCACTCATACTACCCACCTCCTAATTCTCTTGCTTAAAAAAAGAAAAAAAGGCTTGTAAGACTAACTGTTGTGTGGTGGCTTTTAAGCACGCTTGTTTTAAATGAATATCCCATGGTTTTTCCCATTCACTTTTCCAAAGTATAGAAGTAAAGTCGGAGCCCTCCATATTATAACTGCCATGACCTGTTCTCGCCTCTCCTATGTTACCAAGGAGACATGAGTAATAAGAAAAAATTTATTTTTATTTTTTAAGTAATTATAAAAGCATTGGTTAAAACATGAATAGCAGTTGTTAAAATATAACGTTAAGGAGATGACATATTAGGTTAATATTAGCAATGAAAATGGGCTCGTAGTGAGTCAGTCGGTGAACCAGTCTCCCGTCCAGTACTAAGGGGGTGGGAAGATAAGGCAGGCACCTGGCAGGGGAGGCAGGTGGTAAAATACTCAGCCAAGCACAGTCTGGGCAGGGCCATGGCAGTGGAAAACTCCAGGACAGAGTCTGAGGATAAGCAGAAGGTCAGACTGTGATTTCTGAATAAATCTCCCTCATGGCCTGATTTTGCTTCCAGTTGTTGGGAATATGCCGGGTCCCACTTCCTCTTCATGGTCTCCCATGGAATCTCTCTGAGGAAGGGCAGATATATAGACCCCTGGTTTTCCTACTTTGAGTATAATCTAGGTTATCTCTAAGGCTGCTTCCAGCTCTGAAATGAAATGTTTTTGAAAATGAATTATTGAATTTTGATCTAATTTGGTGACCTAGGAGGCTCCTACACTCACCTCCTCCCTTAGATGGACCCAACCCACAGCTGCACATCCAGCAAGTCCCTCTGACAGAAATTCAGACACCGGCTCAGTGACTCCTCTATGCCGGGTGAGTGAGAAGACACCTGTCTTCTGGGACACCTGCAATGAACCCTGAGGGTATTGTGCTAAGTGGAATAAGCCAGACAGAGAAAGACAACTACTGCTTATATGTGGAAAGAAAAAAGAAAGAAAGGAAGGAAGGAAGGGAGGGAGGGAGGAAGAGAGAGAGAAAGAAAGAAAAAAGAAAAAGAAAGAAAGAAGGAAGGAAGGAAGGAAGGAAGGAAGGAAGGAAGGAAGGAAAGAAGAAAGAAAGAAAGAAAGAAAGAAAGAAAGAAAGAAAGAAAGAAAGAAAGAAAGAAAGAAAAGAAAGAAAGAAAGAAAAAAGAAAGAAAGAAAAGAAAGAAAGAAAGAAAAAAGAAAGAAAGAAAGAAACTCAGAAACAGAGATTATTAAATTGATATCCAAGGGCTCAGGTGGGAGGATCAAAGTAGGCACATGTTGGTGAAACCATACAAACGTTCAGGTATCAGATGAAGCCTGAGGAGCTAATGTGAAACCTGGTGACCATAGTTGATAACACTGTGCTGTATAATTTAAATTTGCTAAGAGGGTGGAACTCAAAAGTTACCCCCCCCCCCACACACACAAAGGATAAACATGTGAGGGGATGGATGTGTTAATTACCCCATGAAGAGAATCCTTTCCCAGTGTAGATGTATATCAGTTTACCACAAAGTACACTTTAAATGTTTTCTATTTGTACATCAGTTATTCCTTAATAAAGCTAAAATAAAGTTATTGAGCTTATAAGAGTAATTTGAATAGTTATATTTTTACTATTTGGCTTCTAAGTGGTTCCTTAATTCAGCAGTTTCTCAGTTCTGTCAATCACAGTGACCTTCCAAAGATATTCCTTGGACGGACCCAATGTCTGAATCAGTCCCACCCTTTCATTCTTTCTTTAGATTCATCTCTTTTCCTCACTAATCTTTACTGAAAGACATTGTCTTCAGCTGCTTGAAAATGTCACCATCACAAACAGGTCAGCCTAGACTGTGTCGTCTGCACTGTGGACCAGGAAGAAGCCCAGGCTGTAGCCACCGCTGTCATTCACTATGGCATCCCCATTCAAACGTGTGCAAGACCGTGAGAACATTGGTCCTGAATGTCAGAATTCATGGTTCAATAAAACGAAAGTATAATTAAGAAGCTTACACCAACATTTTTAGAGTAGAAAGTGTACATATTTCAGCAGCTCTTTCTTCAGAAATTTGTCTTTTCCCGAGGGGAAGGGTTTCTGTAGCCCCTGAGACACTCAAGTGTCTGAGCCTCATGGCCCAACATCAACAACTCACACATGACTTTTTTTTTTAAGGGGAAACTCAAGCAATTCTCCAGCATGAGTAAACTATTCCCACTAGACTGTCAAGACACTAGTTCACCACTGTAACGTCCACATTAATTTTCCAGGAAAATTATAATTTTATGGAGAAATTAAGGCAAAAAAATCTTTTCTAAGGAAAAGAAAGAAAATGTTCTAAAGAGAATCCCGAGAACGTGGCAGAACTTATGTAGCCAATTCATTCTGAAATGTAGTAACAACCTGGCTCAATGTTTTCTCTCGGCTACCTTTACAACCAATTACTTGGACTGAGTCTAATTTTTAAGCCATGTAAATTGCAGAAGTCTTCAGAATGCCAATAATAGCATGCTGGGGTTAATTATTGACTCAGAAGGGAGAATGTCTATTACTGAATCATCCATAAAGCTCTTGCCACACCTGGGGTTTCCTCTGGATGACTTCCATCCATGCATTGACAAAATTTGACCTTGGATGGTCACTGAGATTTGTTGGTACTATGATCAATGGTGCTCACCTGCCGGTAGGACAGGCTTCATTCCATATATATTAACCAGGTTATTCTGCTCCACATATGTCAAGAAGTGTACTTTTTGAGTTTCCCACATTAATGATGATTGAAAATTTCCAGACAGATTGGCTCTTACTGTTGTAGTCCCACGCTGTGCCCTAGATTTTATCTTGGTGGGAATCTTAGTGTGGAATCAAGTCCAAAGACCAAGGCCCAATGATGGGTCACCTAGAAAGGACAAGCATGCCCATTTATTACAGGTAAAATTCAGGCCAACAACCAGAACACTACATTATACTTTCTGAATGGTCTTGGCAGCCATCCCAGCCAGGGGACCCCAGCTGTGCTCCTGGTTTGTCTGGGGAAAGGCTCTCAACCTAGAGTCTCCCATTTCTCCTTGGAACATAAAGTCATTAAGTAACTGACCTTGAAGTTACTGTGAGCAATGATAACATTGATAGAGAGTTTATCAAGAAACGTAAGCATTGCTGACTACTAAGAGATATATTAACAGAATTTATCAATATCAAAGATAAAAGAGGGGTTGAACTTGATAGATGCTGAAGAAGCATTTGAAAGGATTCCAAATCAATTTCTGACCAAAAACATTTTGTTATTTTAAAATGGAAGGATTCTTCTTTAACATGACACAGAATATTATCTCAAGTTCAGAGCAGGAATTTTCAATAGGCCAACTAAATATGTATGTAGAGAACCAAAGAATTTGATACGGTACTTAGTATTTGCAAAACACCCATTAAAGTAGCCATCTATACAGAATTGCTGAATTTCTTGTATTTTTACAGTTTATGCTGTTTCTGTTCTGAAGTACATATTGAATGGCAGCATTATAATTTTTTTATACTTAGAACCTCTATTTGTCTTTATCTGGCTCTGCTCATGCATTAGCCAACTCATTCCTAACAAAGGTTGCTTAACATTAAACAATCAGCATTCTTATTAAAGTAAATAACAAAACAATGGTAGCCATTATCATTTGTATTTTAATTGGCCTGCCAACCTAGTAAGGCAGGAAAAAGAAAGAAGAGATAACTGCAAAGTTCAAGGAGGTAAGATCATCATTTTATACTAAGAACATGGCTGTTTAGTTTGACAATGCAAGAAAGCAGTAACAAAAAATTATTAGGTACAGTGAAAGAGTTCATTGAGGTGATTGATTTTAAGATAAATATAGCAAATCATTCATTTTTCTATTTACCTATAATAGCAAGTTTGAAAAAGTAATGGGAAAAAAAATCTCAATTACAATAGCAAACAAAATTATAAGTCATCTTGGCATAAATCTAACCAAAAAGAACGGCTTATATTAGTAAAATTACGTATTTCTTTCCTTAAAGACATAAGAGAAGATTGAATAAATGAAAGCATATACCAAAATCTTGGCTAAGAAGACTCAAAATTTTATTGATTGTTCATTACAACAAATCATTGGTATCAATTCTATGCTAATCCAATTACAATATAGCCAATTCTTAGATGTATCTGGAAGCACTAAGTTTGGATGGATTAACTATATAAAATAATAAAGCAATTAAAATGTAAAGGAAAGCAGAGGAGGTCTTTCAAATAAGGTAGGAAATCTAGAAAAGCCAAAAAGAAAGGATAAAATATTTTGACTACAGAAAAATTATAAATGTTTTACAGCAAACTATGTCTTAAAAACAAAAATAAAAGTTATGGAGAAAGAATTTTTACAATGCACATTATTGATAAAGGGTTAATATTTATAATATACAAAGGACATTTATAAGAAAAAATAAGTTATATAAATAGACAAAACAAGTTATAAGTGAACAATTCATAGAAAAGGAACACAGATGACTTGAACAATGTACATGTATAAAGATGATCAATTTTAACCATGAAATACTAATTCTTATTCATTATATTAGTCAAGTTTTAAAAGTGATAACATCCAGCGCCTGCAAGGATTTGGGCAAAATAGTATCGCCACAAACTTCTGGTGGACATGTGAATTCTAACACCTTTTTTTTGGAGAAAGCAATCTGGCAATATCTATTTCCAGATATTACCCTTCAGCTTAGAAATTCTATTTCTGTGAACATGGCACATAGAAACAAAGCTTTGATACCTTAGATTCTAAGGCTTAGAATGTATGTTCAAAAAAGTCTTTTCTTATAGGATTTTTCATAGAAGAAGAAAGTCAGCAAAGCCAGTGATTGCTCATCAATAGAAAATAATTGAATATAGTGTGAAACATTCGTGCATGGATTTTATGCAACACGAGAGAGAATAAGTTAAATCTATACCCACTGAGCTAAATTTTCATTATTCAGTGAGAAAATTAAGATGCAGAGAAATGCTTACAGAATGACTCCACTTCTGTGGGACAAAAGTTGATGAAAAAAAAAAGTCCTATATCTGAGAGTGTGGGTATATAGATATTTCCAGTGGTTGTGTGAGCACTGATAGAGGGGAAGGACACTTACAGCAGCCCATGAGTCATGTTCAAGGTGGAAGGAGAGGAAGGAGGGAAGATGAGAAGTAAGAGTCTAGAGTACACTGGAAAAATAGATATGATTTAGGGAATATAAAATAATCCAATCTACATTATTGGTTCACACTTTAAAAATTAAATGAATGCATGAACTAGAATATAACATGAATAGATTAAAACATTTATTTGCCCAGGCCTGTTATTTCAAGATACAGAAATTTTGAATAAAGAAAAAAAAATTCAGTGGAAAAAGCCAGGAAAATGGAAATGACAATAAGGAAGAGAAATTTGTTACAGCTTGTTAACTAAAATATA
The DNA here is from genome assembly GCA_030848825.1 of Tadarida brasiliensis. Classification (NCBI taxonomy): domain Eukaryota; kingdom Metazoa; phylum Chordata; class Mammalia; order Chiroptera; family Molossidae; genus Tadarida; species Tadarida brasiliensis. Next base: position 32,287,572 of record CM061272.1, read on the forward strand.
CTTGTGCTGATAGCTTCTTCAGATTTAAGTTATCCCAGCTGACAGGGAAGGAAAGCCAAGGCAGAGTAAAGACAAAGCGGATATGACCTCTGAAGGCCTCCTGGGTCTAAAATGTTGCTTGTTTTACTCAGGATAGAGAAGGGCTTTGGTCCACTGAGACCCCAGAATCTGAGTGTCCTCCATGCTGCGCTGCATCTCTGCCTCTTTATCCATTCCAGGGGAATAAACTGAAGTCTTATTTTCAGAGGAGGTAGATCAAATTGTTTAGAGTGTGGGTGGAAGCCAGAGTGGGAATGATTTCTCAGGTAAAAGTAGGCACGGATCCACTGGGGGAGTCCAGGCACCAGCTGCTGTGCCTCCAACCCTTTTGGAGAAGTACTTCATTCTTGATTTCCATCCATAGGCTAACATAGAAGTTCTTGCACCCACAGGAAGTCCACCATGACACTGCCTCCCCTGGAAGATCCTTATTCTTCACCCTCATCCCTTCAGAGTTCCCATTCATTCCACCATAGTAACAGGGCGTGTGCCTTGCAGTCGATTGTAAGGCATATTGCCATCCTGAGGTTGCTTTCATTTGTGACGGACATGTGTCCTCAAACCAGCTAGGTCTTGAGCTTTAGAGAGGGGTTGCTGATCACTGAGAGCCATGTTGGTCTAATGCAAGGTGTTCAGCATTTGGGGAGAGGGAAGGGGTGATGGGTGCTTTACTTCAGCCTAAATTTGAACCCAACCTAACATAAGTGGGTGATTTGAAAGATAGGCTGATAACATGCCTTCCAATAACGATTGCTCCTCTGATCTGTTTCAGTAAAGTCTTCTCCAAGTAAACCGGTATCTCTCAAATTTATCTTTTTTCTGAAACGTACTGAATATCTTTATATATTTCATGCTTTATGACATGTGGCTATATCTTATAGCCAAATTTTATGCCTTCTAAGCTTCGTACTCTTCATAAATATTTCAATTCAAATAAAGTAGATATCAGAGTTTTATGTTTTTTCCCAAGACCAAAAATATAACTATTAATCATTTCTGACTTTATTAGTGTTCTCTAAATATCAAAAACAAAATTAATATTATAAATCTTGGCTTAGGTTGTTAATTTTAAAAATGGCTCTAGATCATATTTGATGAGGAACTTTTTAAATTGTCTGAAAATATTTGGAAAAGTAGATCATTTTATCTGAAAATTATATCTACAATTGTGTATCTCTAATTATTCAATCTACCTGATATTTTCCCCACATTCTAACTGCCTAATTTATCATCTGTGCCTTGTCACAACCTATCACTTCAAATATCACCTTTTTGTTTCACCAATTAGAAATACTAGTTTTGATTCTGAAGCCAACTATCCCCTCTAGGAAAAGGTACAAATAAGAGAATTAAAAAATGAAAAAAAAAATGTGGGCATTTTTTCCACTTTGGCTGAGAGATACGTACACTTAATTAGGTTCATAACTTTTGTTTCCTTCAGAACTACCGAATCCAGAAGGGAACTTGAACACTAATAAAATAACTCTGTGTGAAATACTCCAAATTTTGCAAGATCATCCTAAATTTATTCTCACTAGCAGAAAAGTGAATAAGAGAACCCACCTATAGAAAATTTTAATTTCCCTGAAGAGTGTGCGTGCGTGCGTGTGTGTGTGTGTGTGTGTGTGTGTGTGTGATGAAACAATTAAAAAGACTTGTTAGTAAAAAAACACCCAGGTACTGCTGATTAGGTCCTGCTCTGGTTCATTCAATCATTGATTTTAGAAACTGAATATAAAAGTTTTATCTTCCTTCTACTATCTCTGGTCATTTGGAATTTGCTTTCAGAAGGACATTTTAAGAGGCTGTGCTGAATGCTAACATTGCAATTATTTTATGAGTTCCACCTCATAATTTTTTAACCAAAAAATTGTATTAGATAATTAATTTGGCTTTGGAAAATTATAACAGATAAATTGAACCCACTTGCATGGATTCTCATATGGCAGTTCATTTGGAAATATATTTACTGATCAAACAAACATCTTCAAAACTCTGCACACTCTTGGATACAGTCTACGAAATACTTCAGCGTATGTCACATCATTGCATCCTTTGGTATTTTAAGGGCATCCTAATTAGATGTCTTGTTTCTGCCCCCCAAAGCTTGTTTAGTTTAGCAGCAATCTTCTGAAACCTGCCTACCTCTCAACATTACTAACTCTTGGTCCCATAATTTTATTTTTTTCTGTAGATGACAATTCCGTTTTCTATTTCTCCAACTTTTCCTCAAATTAAGGTCTTAGTGAGAGTGGAGGGCACCTCAGTATCTTAACACACCCACCTTTCTTCTTGTTTGAGTCACTCATTATCTTTTCTTATAAGTATTCATTGGGCACCCAGTCTTGGGTACCACTGTGTAGAGAATTCCAGATAGTTTTAATGATTCAAAGGTAGCTTCTTCATGAATTTTCCCCAAGAAGAGTTAAAGAATAATACAGTATGTAAAAGCCATGTCCATGAATATTATACAAGCAAGAAAATGACAAGGACATTAGATAGGGACAGGTGAAATCTTCAGTCAGAAGAGGGAGCAATTCAGCAGGATTAGGGACAGTCTCCTGGAGGTCAAGGTCAACCGTCTCCTGAACTAAAACAAACTGCACACTCCACAGATTCACACAGAAAGCGCCATACTGCATTCCTCTTAGCTACTATCCTAGTGCTCTCCTCCCCATAACCAAGCTGTTCTGCTCTTTGTATTCTCCTAGAAGGCAGAAATTATGTCTGATTTATTTCTGAGGAGGGTGGAAGAAAAGCACATTAATTAATGATGAAGGAAAGATTGGTAAACAGGAGGGGCCGGTGGCTAACAGTTTGAATCTGCAAAACAAAACACAAAACAAGCTTAGTGTTGTGATTTTTTTCACAGATGCTCAGCAGCCTCATGATAGAAGGGGAAGGGATAATAGGAAGGATTCAGGGTGAAGGATGAGAAAGTTGGGTCTAATGGAAGGGCACGGTGTAGAAAAAAGAGATCAAGCCTGCTACTGAGAGTTTCACTGAAATGGTGACCCACAGAGAACAGCTGTGTGGGAGAGGAAGGAGCCTGCAGTCCGCCACATGGGCTGAGCACATGGAAGCGGCCCAGGAGCTGGAGGATAAAACTGTAGCAATAGTAATAGTGAGGCCGTGGGAAGGGAAGGGCAGGGGAAAGGAAAATTATGGAGCCCAGAATTTTGAAGATGAAGCAGTTTTGGCTGATGAGAAGGTACAAGTCCTGGTCTTAAATTTAGGTAGCTTAAGGGGAGGGTAATAGAGAGAAGGTTGAAAATCTTTGCAACCAGGAGGCTCAGAGGGTTATATTACAATGAGCATATAACCTGGTTTCCTTGGGCCCATCCTGGTTTATGCCTGCTGTTCCAGGATAATTATTAACAGCATTTCTCTCACTTACAAAGTGTTCTGGTTTGCATGATAAATTATGTAATCACTCCAGTTTGTACTAACTTGCAAAAACAGCATGATACTACTTAGTATAGCTGAGATAGCTTTCTTGATTTTGGAAGAAAAACTTGGCTTTCAAAATTAGAATTTTCAGAATTAGGATTAAAATATAGTAGGGGAATTAAAAATAGTTATTGTCATTTACCATGAGAAGATAATAATAATGATAAAGGCATTTTAAATTATATCCTATATCACAAATAGAATTTTTTAAATTTACATTTAGACAAAAAATGTGAGGTTTTCTGTAGTATGTGTTTTACCTTTTTATGTTTTTAGAATAGCGTGCATTATAACAAATTAGCTTAACACATGACTAAATAATTTATACTTAAAGAGGAGTCTGCCAACTTAGCGATATTTAAAATATAATTGCTGCGTTGCACAAAGTAAAAAGCATGACAGTTAACATGAAAATAACCAAGTTAATTGTCCCCTCTAAGTCCGTTTCCCCCTGGAAAAAGGGGTAATAATAGTCATCTGACCTCTCAAAGGGGTTGTGGTGAGGACCAAAGGCAATAATAAAAAATCCTTTTAAAACCTGCACAAATGTTAGTATACCAATTATTCTTTCTGAAAACAAAACAAAAGCAAAAAAATAGATAAATAAAGGAAAAAGAGATTCCAGGTGAGTCATTAACATATTTTTTAATCAACCTGAATATTTTGACATAAATATAGAGTTACCAAATAAATTAGTCACTGTTTATGTATAAATGGATGAATTGTTTATGATTTAAAGCTCATTTCATAAAATGGAATGTAAGGTGAATACTGGGAAACCTAATTATCTTGTTAGGAACTTGTCTTATCATTTTACATGAAAAACAGTAATTAGGGAACCAGAAGCCTATGAAAAAATGAGGTAATTTCTGGAGGCAGAAATATCCAATTCATTCTTTTATAAGGGTTTTACCTATTAAAGCCCCAACCTCGCCATCAGGAGGTCAACTGTTCTATAGATTAACTTGCTCCAGCCATGTCAGAGGTTAGTGACTCTCTGGTGAGAACATCTGTGGTCATCTGTCTTCCTACATCAAAAATCCTGGAAGATTCTTTCATAAATTAGGAATGAAATTAGATCCCAGGGTAAAGAAAACGCATACCACAACCTTAGCTTCTCTATAATGAAGGTAGGAAATAATAAAAATTAATTGGAAAATCTTCCTGGTGGTAAAGCACGTAAGACTATTTGGTCTTTTTAGATTATGCCTAGGAACCTTTATTCTAAGTTTGCAAATGTGTCAACAATTATACATAAAACACCACATGTAAATGTATATGGGAAAATTATTTCTCGTGCCAAATATAGGCTTTTCAGAGTGTGAACTCAACTTTAATTATTAAAAAGAGGCAAGTTTATTCTTACACACAGTTGGCAGTAAGTTCCTAGAGTAATAGGAAAAGGACATGGGCTCTTCTGAACATGCATATACTTTTGTAAGTAAATGGATATTCTTTAAATTCCAGCTACAGTCTAGCATCTGTGCGAGGCATACTACATGGATTGTGGCATTTAATTGCATGGCGATCAGTGAAATAGGGGGCATCCCCACCCTCACTTTTTATACGGGGGAGATGAGGTGCAGTGAGGTTAAGTGAGAAGCCAGGGTAGGCAGATTCTAAAGGTTCTCCCACCCACCTAGCTTCCAGAGCCTGGTTATTTAATCAGACTCTAATCTAGGCAATGCAGCCAAGGGATTTGGCAGTTGTAATTAAAGTCCCAAGTCAGTTGACCTTAAAACATGGAGATTATCCAGATGGGCCTGATCTAATCACATGAGCCTTTAAAAGGACGGTTCAGAACTTGAGAGAGAATTAAAGTGTGAGAAGGATTCAGACTTGCTCTTGTAGCTTTGAAGACAGAGGGGCCACGTGAGTGTGGGCAGCCCCTCCGAGCAGACAGCAGATCCTGGCTGAGAGCCAGCAAGTAAACCAGGACCTCAATCCCATAACCACAGAAAATGAATTCTCCCTAACCTCATCAGAGGAGAGCCCAGCCTGGCAGACACCTGGATTTTGACCTCGTGAGACCCTAAGCGACGACCCAGACTTCTGAACTACAGAACTGTGAGATAATAAATGGATATCTTCTTAAATTGCGGAGTTTTGGGTATTTGTTACAGCAGAAATGGAAATCTGATACAGAAACTCAGTCATAGAGAAAATAAGCAATAGATCTTAGATGTAATCCATTCAGTGTAAAGTATTGTGATGAAAATACACGTGAGCAAGACCAGATTGATTTGAAGAAACTTCATTCATTCATTCATTCATTCAACTACAAAATACTTTTTGACTACCTTATTTTTGGCAGGTTTATCTTTTTTGGGGCTACAGAGATAAAAAAAAATGCACTCGCTTATCTCAAAGAGCTCCCAGTGTAAGAGTTGGGGGCAGACAAGCAAATGGATCAGTGAAGTGCTATGTGTCTTATGTGCTATAAAAAGGTAGTCTGGTTTATAGTGCTATAAACAGATGCTTGTTGTCTGATTTTTTACCATGTTGCCTGTGGTAGGCAGGGTAGTCTTTGTTGGGAATAAAGGTGTGTTAAATGGCAAGGAAAAATTAAGAATGTAGATGGAATCAAGGTCATGAATCAGCACACCTTAAGATAGGGAGGTAATTCGGGATTATCCAGGTGGGAAAAATGTATTCATAAGGACCCTTAAAAGTGGAAGCGAGCAATGGAAGAGGTCAGTGACTGATGTGAACAGGACTTGACAGGTCATTGTCAGCTCTGAAGATGGAGGAAGGGGCCACGGACCAAGGCATGTGGGGACATCTAGCAGCTGGAAATGACAACAAAACCAACTCTTCCTCAGAGTCTCCAGGAAGGCTCACAGCCTTGCAGACACCCTGATTTTAGCCCAGTTTGTACTTCTGACCTCCAGAATTATAAAATAAAAAATTTTCATTGCTATACGCCAACCAATGCCTGGGAACATGTTATAGTTGCAAGAGGAAGCTAAGACAGCACCTGAATTTCCCTGCCATGAGGCAAATTAAAACAGGGACAGAGAGGGAGAATGCACTAGGGTTGTTTTGCTTTAGCTGATATTCAAGAGACAGTCTTGAAACACTGAGAGCACAAGGTAAAAGAAAATAAATGCAAAAAGTACAAATCATAAGAGAAAAAAACGGATAAATTTCATTGAATTAAAAATGTTTGGTCTTGTAAAAAAGTTAAGAAAATGCAAAATAAAAGCCTCAGACTGAGAACATACATCTGATAAAGGACTTGTAATCAACATGTGTAGAACTCTTACAAATCAATAATAAGATAAACAATACACTAAAAAATAAAAAATAAAAAATCAACAGATATTTAAGCCAAGAAAGTATACAAATGACCAATCAGCACATGAAAATACGCTTAACATCATTTCACTAGAGAAATGCAAATTAAAGCCACAATGAGATACTACTATGTACTCAGAATGGCTAAAATGAAAAATAAATTGATAATGGTAAGTAAGAGACAGGACGCTGAGCAACTAACTGTGATTCTCCTTCGTTGTTGGTGCAAATATAAAATGATATAACCACTTTGAATAACGGTTTCTTAGTTTCTTGTAAGTTGAACATATACTTACCACTTGGCCAAGCAATTCCACTCCTAAGTATTTAACCAAGAAAAAAATATATGTCTAAACTAAGATCTGGATGTGTACATTTATAGCAATTTTATTCATAAGTGCCCGAACTGAAGACAGACAACCCACCCACTAGCTCCTGGATAGACAAAGTCTGGGGCGTCTGTACAATGCAACGCCACTCAGTAATCAAAAGGAATGAACTGACGCATGCAACGATACGGGTGAATCTCAAGAACATTAGGCTGAGTGAAAGAAGCCAGATTCAAATGACCTTGTAGTGTATGATTCCATATGACATTCTAGAAAAGGCAAACTGCAACGATGGAAGGCAGAGGGGTGGTTGCCAGGGCCTGGGGGTGGGGGGGCAGTGATTGGAATGGGACATGAGGGAACTTTGGGGGATGATAAAAATATTACATATCTTGTCGGTGGTGATGGTACCATAACTCTATATACATTTATACAAATTCACTGATCTGTACAGTTAAAAGGAAAACAATTATTATATATGAAGTGCATCTCAGCACACCTGATTAAACTTCTCCCCTTCTGAAAAGAAAATAAGTACATAGCACATGGTTTAAAAGAGGGCTGGCCAACCTCCCAAATGCAATCGTTCTCAAGAAGATACCGCTTCTCAAATATACAAGGGCAGAAACCCACACAGGTGCAAAGCTTTGCAATGACTGCTGACACATTAGAATTCAACAGTGGTGGTGTATTTCCTCGTCTGGTCTACTGCATGCAAAGCTGTAAAAAAGGATATTTTAATTAAATCTAAGAATTCAGAGATGAATTAAGATACCATGAAAGCAAATTAAGATACCCTGAAAGCAAATCAGGCAACGTTCTCACATCATCTTCCTTAAAAAAAAAAAAAAAAAAGCACTCGGATCAACAGCTTGATGCACAGTGAATAGAATATGGAGAATTACACAATAGTTTACTATGAGTGTAATTTATCTCGCTCAGCATTCAGGAGTAGACTTTTAAAGGGCTCTTTTGCTAAAAAGAGAAGCATTTCCATGCTTCTTAAGTGCATGGAGCCCCTCAGAGGACAATACTAAGTACAGGGTATTATTATTTCATGAGCGTCGGGCTGACTTCGACAGCCATTAGGGCTGTGCCATTTATAATTCCTGGGATGGCCTCCACGAAGTGCATCTTCGGCTTGGGCATTCGTCATTCGTTAAAAGCACACAGTCATTTTGGGAAATGCCATTTCAGAGACATGGGATCGGACTCGTGAGAAAGCAGTGATTTTGCACAAATCAACAGCTTGATGCACAGTGATTTTGCACAAATCACTTGTGCCGTCTGAGGCAGGAGAGGCTCAGCACCCATGGGGCTCTTGGGGTGGTGCCCTCTGTGCCCCCCACCCAGGTGCTCAGACACGCTGCTGGGGTTATTTCCATGAGAGACATTTTTAAGGATTTTATCTTGTGGACAGTTCTTTAGAGGATATAATTTGGCAAGGAATGGTGATCTTTGACTCTTGTCCCACGAAGGCGCCTGAAGATTATGATAATAGGAAAATTATTAGATTAGAAAAACGTCATTCTACTTTCTTTATAAGTTGTATCATCGAAGAGAGAGGGAAGCCAATCCAATTACTTGTTACCAGCCTTCCATCGCAGCGTATTTCATTTGGAAATGCAGTGTGCTTCCCGCTGTTTTAATAGGCATGTCTGCCTCTTCCCTTGGGGGCTGTGGTCGTCGTCAATAGCCATAAACTGTAAAGATGTGACAGGATGTTTCATCTCATTAAGATGCCACGTAACCAGGATTCCTCCGTCTTCCTACTTACATCCAATTTGTGCTCCATGAACATGACCTTGAAGGCCTCTGTTGCTTTGCAGACACACTGCATGTCCCAAGGGCACAGAATGAAGTGGGTCTCATGCTTCACAGCGCATATTCGGACTCGGCTTTCAACATACGTTTCCTCTGTTCTACTGTGGGAAAGTTCTCTTTGTCATAAGACGTTCTTGGATAAGCACTTGGCACTTGCCACAGAAGAAACGGCCTTGAACTATTGTGGGAACACTTCAGGTCACTTGGGATTTCATCAGTCATAAGAATAATTGGTCTTCCATTTTTTTAAGGAGTAGATTCTACTACTACTAATTGTAGTACTGCCTAAGCTTGTGCTAGAGATCTGAAAGAGCTCTCAAGGATAATGGTTGGGGTTGTACTCTTTGCCAATTAAACTATGTCTATAATTTTTAAATATTGCTATCCATGAAACAGCACAACATAAAAAGTTTAAAAAAACATTTAAAATGTATTTGGATAATTCTTGACATTAATAAATTGGTTTGCACCAATGCATAGGTACCTGGTAGTGTTTCTGTTAATTTCTGTATTTACTATGCATGCTCTAGGAGTTCCCAATCAAATAAATAAATATGCATGCTGTAATCATTATAATTTTGCTTTCACAACTTCCAAAACTTACTGTGAATTTTTAGCAACAAGATAAAATTTCATTTTGCTGGAAATTATTGACTAGGAAAAGATTTAAAAAATATTTAGTGCAGTACATTCTGAAGAAAATGAGGATTACCAGCTCTGCCCCTCCTCCCACCATCAAAAATCAAGTAAGTTCTCTTCACCCAGGAAATTACCTAGATGAATCCTAGATGAAGCATTTGTGTCCTAATTAATAAGCCTATTTAATTAAGTTGGATTACATGACAAAGTGATGCACTCCTCTTAGTGATGCTAATGAAGGGATAGCAACATAACGCAACTGAGTTTTCCCATGATGATCATGCTAAGAAATGAATAGATGAAATGGTGGCAAAGAAGACAGAGCCCTGTAGAACAGTGATTCTCATATTGAACATGCCTGCAAATCGGCCGGAGAACTTGGTGAAACCTTGATTCTGAGTCAGTCATTCTTGGGAGGGTCCTGAGGTCGATCGTTTCTAGCCAGCTCTCAGGAGGCTGCGCTGCTGTTGATGGGAAGGCCATGTACTGAAAGCGAGTTTGCAGCATCACTAAATCACGGTTTTCTCTGCGTGGCAGCGCTGTGGGTTGGCACATCGTTCCCTGGCACCTCTCAAGGCAGAGCTGCCTCCTTTTGTTGAACCCAAGAAAATTGGAGCAATGCCCTGGGACACAAAAATATAGCTCCCGGGTTAAAATCTACCAGTTTACCTCCTCTCCCTCTTATGCCACTGTTGGAACTGTGCTGAACTGCAGCCCAGGAAGGACTTGTGCTGATTTACCCCGAAAGCATTGTTGGGTGATGGCGACAGCAGAATATGTGGGCCTAAACGAGCTGTGGACACAGGTGAGAAGGGTGATGCACGAGGGGGTGAGGGGTGTGGGTGCTGTGCAGACTGTCTTTATGTTTGTGTGCCCACCTGTGTGTCCACATGCAGACTTCCGCCCTTAGGTGATTGGAATCACACTGCTTCTTTCCGTCATTTGTTCTCTGGACCATGGACTGAAGCTTTCATTTCCAATCTTATTGACTACAAAGACTTCCCTTTTAATACCAATGAAATTAAAGAATTTTATTATCCTACTGAAAATTCATATTCAAAACCTTTACATTGAATTTGTCCTTGATTAATCTTAAGATTATCTACATAAATTAGGGGGGAAAAACCAACAATACACCTATGAGAGATATATTATTGGTTCAACCAATAGATGTTAGCAGCCATTTTTAAAAATTTATTGATTTTAGAGAGCAAGAAAGGGAGCGAGAGACAGACAGACAGAAACATCAATTTGTTGTTCCACTCATTCATGCATTCATTTGTTGATTCTTGTGTGTTCTCTGGTCGGGGATTGAAACCGAAACCTTGGTGTATCCGAATGACACTCTAACCACTTGAGCTACCTGGCCAGGGCCTTGGCAGCCCTGTTTGCACTTAGCTAAGACGATCTGGCTGGTGAACCCAGCGCCTCACCGCCCACACTCAGGTCTCCCTGTTCCGTTCTCCAGATGGCTGATTTCCTATGAAGAGCAGGGAGCCAGGAAAGACTGGAGATGGTGAACGTCTACAAAACCCAGACCTGCAGGGCCCCAGAAGATTAATATTTGAAAATAGGATATAAGGAATGTTGAACATTTCCCGAACATAATAAATGGTGAGAACTGACGAAAGAAAGATTCCATTTCAAACAGTCTTATGAGTGCTTCAAGATACTTTTCAGTTTCTTTTTATTATCTTCACCTGGGTGATGTTTTCTTACAAATAAATCAGCAAACGGTACATGTAAAGGGTAATTGCCAAGATTCCACCAACATCAGAGATTCCCCTGTTGCAGTCTGGGATGGGTTGTCTATAACCCATTTCCTTTTCGTCCTAGGCACCCTCCTGCCTGTCTCACGCCCACTGGGCACTGTGGCCGTGTGGCTGAGCTCTAGCTAGGAACATGGGGAGAAATGTGTTCCGTGTTCCGTTTCTAAGACTGTCATGAAAAACTGCCCGCAAGTCTACACAAGCCCTTTCCCCTCTTGTGACCGACTAGAGAGGATAGGAGACTGAGAGAGGGAGAAGCCACAGATGCAAAGAGCCCTGATCCACGAATGACCGTGTAGAACGTGATCTGAAAAGAAACTCAATGTTGGGCTGTAAAGCCAGAGAGAACGAAACCTCTACTGTTGGGAGGCAGTCTGCATTTTGGATGTGTTTGTAATGCACTGAGCCTATCCTAAATAAGATGGCGAAAAATAGGAAATGAAGTCCTGTTGCGATGTCCACTCTCTCCACTGAGGACCGGGACTGGTCTTCTTCTTTGAGTTCTTGGCAGTTCACCTGGTGTTATTAGCTGCTCCAGAAACATTTGCTGGAAAGAGCTGGATTTGGTGCAGCTCTCCAGGTCCTGCTCTTTCTCAAACAATGACACAGAGGATGACGACTAGAGCCCACTGCCTACTCAGACCGGGTGCAGAAATCACGGCAGCTGTTCCATTGTCCACACGCTTTGCCTACACCTGTTGCAAGGAAACTTTGTTAATTAAGGGTCTGAATGAATTCACCTGTCAATATATATATTTTTTAATGATCTTGTGTTGTTGTGATCTAAAAGGCACTTCTATTTAGCAGTAAGAAAAAGCTCATTAATGTCACTTATTTGGGAATAGTGTCTGTTTACTGGCTAGGAATCCATAGAAAAGGATTCCTTATAAAACATACATTGGGTTCAGTTTTGATCTTCAAGGAATTTTCACTTTCTGGGAACCAAGAGGGAATGATCTTCTATAGTTATTTCTAAATCTGCTGTTTATACTAAAATGTCATGGTAACCTGTGATTCCTTCAGTTTCTCTAGGTTGGGTGGGCTACCTACAACCAGTCTTTTCCTTCGAAGACATTTTTTTATACATCAAATCGTTTTCAAAAAATATGTAAGTTCCTAATTGTATAGACACTCAAATAGAGTGTTTTTGTTAACCTGCCTGGTTTTTGTTAACCTGCTCTTTAGACAGACGGACAACAGAGTAAAACCACACCGTGTCAGAGACTCGATGTGGCACTGCTTAACAGGACAGAAAAGCACACTCACGAACATTCCAGAAGGGACAGCCCTCTTCAGCCCTGCTGTCATCCTTCAAGGACTCTTAAGCCAGACGCTCCAGTGGCTCTGGACGCCCGCATCGTCACCACTGCCCGCGTGTGCGAGAGGCTGACGTCAAGGTGGCCTTGACTCGACAGAGTACATGGCAACTCGGTTCTTCCAGTTAGTCAGGCCCCGATCTCCAGGATCCCTTGGTGTTCTCTCGTCCTCTTGACCCCATACCCAATCTCAGGAAATCTGGGTGGTTCTATTTCATTTTTTAAAATATATTTTTAAATCTTTATTGTTGAGAATATTACAGATGTCCCCCATTTCCCTTCCCCCATTATTCCCCTTCCCTGAGCTTCTGCACCCAGGTCTTCAACATCCTCTTGTCTCTGTCTATGGGTTATGCATATATGCATTAAGTTATCTGGTTAATTTCTTCCTGCCCCCCCACCCCCTTTTCCTCTGAGATTCGTCATTCTGTTCCATGGTCCCACACCTTTGGTTCTATTTTATTCATCAGTTTATTTTGTTCACTAGATTCCACATATAAGTGAGATCATGTGATATTTGTCTTTCTCTCACTGGCTTATTTCACCTAGCATAATACTCTCAGGTCCCTCCATGCTGTCGCAAAGGGTAAGTGTTCCTTCTTTCTTACAGCTGCATAGTATTCCATTGTGTAAATGTACCACAGCTTTTTTTATCCACTCATCTACTGATGGGCACTTGGGTTGTTTCCAGATCTTAGCTATTGTAAACAATGCTGCTATGAACACAGGGGTGCATATATTCTTTCTGGTTGGTGTTTTGGGGTTCTTAGGATATACCTTTAAACCATATCTATCACCTATGATGCTTCCCACCTGACTGCCGAGGGCTTGGCCAAGCCACAGTCAGCTCTGGTTTGGTTCCTGCAGAAGCATCCTTCCTGGTCTCCCGGCTCCAGCCCAGACTCCCCTCCACTCTGCTTTTCTTTGCAGTGTAACCCTTTCAACTTACATCACCCCTCAGTTAAATGCGGCCATGCTTCCAAATTTGCGACAGTCTACGATGAGCTCGTATGGTATCGGGTGTGGTTCCTGGGCCTCTGCTTAAAGTCTGGCACCTTCCTTGCCTCCCACTCCTTTGTAGCCACACTGGCACCCCACTGCTCTCCAAAAGCGCTGAGTGCCCTTGCATCGGGGTACTGTTCCAGCCGCCTTACTGCTCTTCCTCACGTGTCTTCCGTAAGGAGTGATAACTGCTGTGATGAACCGATCCAAAATCTCAGAATGCCACCAACACAGTGGCCAGTTTCTTCCTCGTCTGAAGTGGTGGGCAGGTGAGCCGCTCAGTGCGGGGAGATTTCTTCTATGTTGGCATTCTGGAACCCAGGCCAAGGGAGTCTGCAGTGTGCAGCATGAGGTTTCCAAGGATGCCGGGGAGGGTGCCCCTTCACAGCAAACCGAAGGGGAAAAGCGCTCACGTGGGAGGTTGGAGTCGCAGGCTGCACCTGGCCGTCTTCACCTCCACTCAGGTTGCATGGAGTGTGGTTCAGTGGGGGCCTGGGGAGCAGAAAGGTTCTGGTCAGCAGCTAACCTCCTCTGCCACACTGTAGTGACCACACGGACTTCTCTGTCACTTTCCTTGGGTCTCTTCTTAAATACCACCTTCCTAGCGTCACCTTCCAGTCATTACCCAGTAAGCACCCAGCCCTGTCATCACGGAGTTAAGGATCTTGAGCTGAGCCAGTCCTGGATTACGGGGTGGGTCCTGGCTCCAGTGCCATGTCCTCACAGGGGAGAGTGGGAGGGGACACTCAGGGACAGGCCCTGTGAAGGAGGAGGCAGAGACTGGAGTTTGCAGCCACAGCCAAGGACGCTCCCCCAGAGCCTAACGACCTTGATTTTGGACTTCCGGTCTCCAGAGCCGTGAGACCATAAACTCCTGTTGGTGTAAACCCCCCAGTTTGTGGTAATTTGTTACGACAGCCCTGGAAACAAATATGTCTCCCTACTGGGAACTCCTGGAGAGTGGAGGCTGTGTCTTATTGGCTGCGGTAGTTTTCTGTGCAGAGAACAGTGTCTGGCATGTAGTCAGTGCTCCACAAATACACAAGGAATGACAGAGCCAGTAGAAATAGGGAACTCTACCGCCAGCCTGCGCAGGAGGTGTGATTTCCTTCCTGAATAGCTTTCCTAGTCAGTATGTAGCCGTCTGCCCAGAAAACCATTTTCTGGCTTGTCCTCATGAGACACAGTGTGTGGAGGTTAAGAACAGAGGCTCTGAACTTGGACAGACTTGGGTTAAGACTCTGGCCATGGAATCACTGGAAAGTGTGATATTGGACAAGTTAGTATGCCTAAGCCTCAATTTCTACATAAGATTGTTGGGAGGATTAAATTATATATAATATTAGTATATAATTATTTAATAATGTATAATTAAATACATATTATGTAATATATAATCAAAATATATTAATTATATATGATATATGTATACTAGCAATATTCCTAGTATAGTGCTTGACTATTTAAGTTTATAGTAAGTCACTGTTACAATAATACCTATAATTAGTTGGGAGTAATAGAGAATAAACTAAAATTTTACAAACTCAATTATCTTTTAATTTTAAATTCTTTTGAAATGACATCCATCTATTATAATATTTCTTTACTAAGAATTTCAATCAAGTAAGCCCTTCTAAGCAGGAAATTCCCTGCTACAGTTTAATATTTGAAGATTGACTTCTGTGGACCACATATAAGCCATGATAATTTATATTAAATATGTGCCAATTGCTGGGAGGGCCAACTTGTCAAATGAAACCAGCCCCATTGGAGCCGCCGGCCCCACCCACTGTCTCCAGGAGACTGGACACATCCTTTGGCTGACTGTACTGTGTGATCTGTCAGTTATACTGTCCTGTAAAAAGAAATCATCTCTGTGCTGTTTATGTTGTGATTTAGTGCTCAAATATCACATATTGATATTGTGAGTCACCCAGGAATACAACTTCTCCAAAACATAATTATTCATTTGCATAAATTAGCATAATATTGGAGCACAGATAAAAATTTATGAGCTACTTCATCAGCATTGTGAATAGGAATAAAATAAAAATAAAATAACATAAAATAAAGTAAACCTGACTGGGGAGCTCTGAGAATCTAAGGAAGGGGCTGGGTGATAAAATTGCCGAGTGGTGCCGAAGGAGGAGGTAAGGGAAGTGATGTCTTTGGAAGCCAGACAAACGTTCTCCATCTGCTTTATTGTTTTGTTCATCGGACATAAAAAAAATTCATTAGACTTTCATAAATTCATTCTCAGTTTTAATCCCTTTAACTTTACTATTCTTCTATGGCCTTGTGTTGCTCAACTGTGAGGTAAATAACCCTGTCTTTGGAGATAGCGTCTATATATAGTATGTGTTGTATCAAATCTCAGCTCCTTACCCTGGCGGAGGAGACCTTGCTGCTGCACCTCACACTCTCCCCTCCCAGCTCAGGGTCTGGACAGCGACAGCTGTCTTTCTGTTCCCCAGGGTCCTTTGACCTTGAACCTGTGCACTAGCTGCCCCTTTGTCCTAGGAAGGAACTCTCTGCGATCTATCCATGACTGGCTTCTTCAGAGAGGCCTCCCCAAATTCCTTCTTGCACAGCATCCTGGTTTTTTCTTTGCCGAACATTAAGATTTTTCTTGGTGTGTGTGTGTGTGTGTTCCCATTTATGGATGAACTGGTCATCTCCTCATCCTATTAAAAAACAAGACTTTGCCTGTTTTGTTTACAGCTGCATACCCAGTGCTAGAACAGTTCTCAGGATAACCAAGTGCGCACTAGTAAATTCATACTAAATATAATGAAGGCCACAGCTTCCTATGCATGTTTTATTGTTAGTTTCTCATCTCAGTCCTAGATATTCCAAATTCTGCACTCAGTCTGGGATATTACAGATTCTGACATATGGAACCACAGAATGATAGTCATCAAGGGCTTGCACTATTTAGGCACTGAATGCTAATTCAGGCAGGTGTTGGCCATGGAGGTCTTGAGGGATGCACTTGGAGAGCGAGTGGCTGGGGGCGGGCACTGTGAGTATTCCTTCTACCTTGACGTTCCCTTGGTAGAAACACTGACAGAGCAAAGCACGGGACAGCTTTCTTCTGAGTGGTCCTGGCACCTGAGGTCCCAGGCAGAGCTGCTGGTAAAACGCAGGGGAGCCATTGGCCTGGGCTTCTGGGCTGAGGCAGTGGAGGGGAGGCAGTGCTTGGTAGCTTTATCTTCTCGGGCTCAGATGGAAATCCAGGAACTGCATCACTGTCTGGCCAACATCAAGATACAGACAACAGCAAAAGGCTGATTCCCCAGAAATGGGGTACTGCTCTGCAACCCTGGTGGGAGGGGCCCTTGTCTAGAACATTCCAGGCACGTGGGTTTAGGATGAAGAACTATCTGCTCTTCTACATCCCTGTCTACAGTGTGGCCCAGACGCTTATAAAATCACACACACGTTTATCAAATGACTTAGCAATCTCACTCCCTGAATTTATCCAGGATGAAACAGTGCTCACACAGGCTTGTATTTGAATGTTCGCAGCAGCTTTACTCAAACTAGCTAAAAACTAAAAGTAACAAAATGTTTAACCAAAGAAACCCACAGACACAGACAGCAGTATGAAACTACCAGAGGGACGGGGTAGGAGGAGGATGGAGAGGGTACAGGGAATCAAACACATGGTGATGGAAGGAGGCTAGACTTTGGGCTGAGCATGCAATGCCATGTACATATATGATGTACCTTAGAATTGTACACCTGAAACTTACATTCTGTTATTAACCAATGTCATTCCAATATTTTTGATTAAAAAAGAAAATGTTTGGTGTTGGTGAATGGATAAACAAATGGTGGTAAGTGCATACAGTGAAATATACACAGCAATAAGAAAAACTCCACAGATACATCCACTATCATGGATGAATTTTTAAAATATTATATTGAGTGAAAGAGCCAGGCACAAAAGACTGCATGCAGTACAATTTCATTGACATGATATTCTATCCAAAGAAGCTCTATAGTGACAGAAAGCAGACTATTTGTTATCAGGAGCTGCGGTGCTGGGGGAGGGATGGGAAAAAGGGGTCATTTACACAGGAATGTGCAATTCTGGGAGTCTTGAAAAATTTCACGATACTGGTGGTGGCTTTCCAATCACATGCATTAGTCTGAGCTCATCAAAGTGTACACAGTTTTATTTTATATTAATCATACCTCAATAAGGCTGATCAAATATATTTAAGTATATATGTATCCCTATGAACACGCTGGAATGTGATCCAAAGATGTAAGTATCCCTTCCTCTGGAGGAAGAGAGGAGACGGACTTGTTCCCGTTTAAAAGCACAGCCTCTGGGGCATGTTGAGAAAAATCACAATGGGTGACAGACTCTCTGTTTCACTCCGCACGGCTCTGAATGGTTCTTCTCATTTCAGATTTTGGAATTACAAGTTCTTCTTTGTGTCCTTTAGTGACATGTTTTCTGACTCGGATTTTTTCCTTTGAAGTAGGGCTCGGGGCAAGAGAGGGGAAGTGAGTTCCTGCGGGGTTATGGGCTTTCTATGACACAGGAAATGGGGAGTCAAGGGTTTCTATGGTTTGAGGGGTCAGTTGTGATCTGAACTCCATGCGCTTTGTCCTGATGTGTCCCTTACACATTTAGAGTGTCCCCATCATGAACCCTTCATTTTCACAAAAGTCCCAGTATCTGGTGATCTGGGTACAGCCTGTGTTTCATCCCAAGGATTGTAGGAGCGTCTCTTTGATCTGTACACACTGATACTGATAAATCAGGCAGGAAATCCTGTAATAGTGAATTTTATTACAGTTGGTGCTATTAATAGATATAGTGATGGTAGGTCGTTGAACAACTGGTTACTTGAGTTTTGACTTCAACCAGACTGGAGAACTGAATAACAGTTGACAAATGACAATGTCAGGTTCTGCCTCTTAAATTTATTTTCTGGACAATGTTTCTCTTTAATTATCCCTATTATATATTTGTACCTATTTAACCTAAGTGAAATAGTTGCAAATCTGACAGGTGAAGGAAAATGGAAAAGTCAACCCAGGGTAGACAAACAGTGCCTGAGTCTGGCTGTGTCATTTCCTAAAAAGACAGCTGTACTTGTCTACCTTTATCATAGCAGATACAGGTATGGCCATTTTAAACCAGAGGTAACTTCAACCAAGTAAACCAAGCTGACAGTGGCTCCCTCTTCTGTGAAAGGAAAACATGAAAAGACATATCCTCTTCAGTTTTCTTTTGTAGATTATAGACTTCCATAAATTGGGAAATGCTTTATGCTGGTGATTCTTGATTTTGAAAATGAAAATTTTCCTTTTAAGGCTTCACTAAGTAGGGGAGAGAGTTACTGTTCGGAGCAGCTTAATCTGAAGGGAAAGAACTTTTTCTTATCACTGCGGGATCCCAGAACAGCTCCCGAGATCGGCTCACACCCAGTCCACACTCGTGCAAACTGGGCTGGTGCTGCCATCTAGCGACCATCTTTCTGAGCTACACCGTAGGGCCCTACCTAATTTGGTCAGCGCAGCCTCTGAGAGAGAGAGTTCATTGTAATGATCCATATGATTAGTTTTGGACCTCAAGTCCTTTCATTCTTCTCTATTATCTGTGTGACCTTGGTAAAATTACTTACTATTTCTGTGACTCAGTTTATTCATCTGTTGAATGGGAATAAGGACTAATTTTCTATAGTTTTCACGAGGCCCATGGTAGATAACATATGGAAAATGCTTAGCAAAGTCTGGCACAGGTCAGTCCTGGATAAGATTTGCTGCTGCTGTTATATTTATAATTATAACTATGATTATGCAAGGCCAGAACTGAAAACAAAAAAATAAGTCAAAGCACGGGAAATCGAGTGATGGACCTTTGAGCATTTCAGAATAAGTATGTATTATTTAAAGTTTGGAAGAGGATCAAGTTTATTCAGGCTTTCTGTGTACACTGCCAACAAGGGCATTACTGCAATCACACGGGTCTCTTTTCAAGTGTGTCTTCACCTCGCATTGGCTGTTCCCGTCACAGCAGACAACTCCCTGCTCTGCATGCATTTTAATGCCTTTCTCCCTCTTTCTGGAATATTCTCCCTCACATTTGTACACGTGACAGTCCTTAGCTCCCAATTCACGTGGGCTTCGCACACACCCCTCCACTGCTGTGAAGCCCAGTTCAATCCCACGTGGGTCAGAGCGTGGACACCGTGGGGATGGGCTGTGCAGCCGCGTGACTGACTGACGTGCGGCTGGGAGAACTGTGCTGTCTCTGTATCTTCCCTCCTCAGCCACACGCCTAACGAGGACTACGCACGGGAGATGCTCCACAGAAGTTTGCTGAACTAATGCAGGAACTTAGCAAATATCTTAGAGCAACCATTAAAGAAGGCTGACCCCTAGAGGCTACTCATGTACAGTGCGCTCAATTGACCTCGGTTTCAGTGGGATTAGTCCATTAAAATAGGCTTTTGGATTTAAAAAATTAATATTTTTATAATAAGAAGAATAGATTTCATTAAAGAACATTTGGAAATGAATAAAAAGTAGAACAAAAATAATGGCTCCACTATTCAAATGTTATTAATATTTGATGTCTTTTTTTCAGTACAATTTGCACATTGTTTTTATTACGTGGTTGTGATTCTATTTACAGTTATATACCCAGATTTTAAAATTTAATATATTGTAAATATTTTTTCGTTATGCTATATGCACACTAAGAACATAATTCTAAAATGCATAATTTCACGGGATAAATGTGCTATGGCGTACTTAGCATCATTATAATTTAGGCATTTAGCTTGTTTGTAATTGTTTTTTATTTAAGATTCCACTTATAAATGAGTCATATAGTATTTGTCTTTCTCTGTCTTATTTCACTTAGCATAATACCCTGTAGGTACATCCATGTTGTCACAAATGGCAAAATTTCTTTCTTTTTCATGGCTGGCTAATATTCCATTGTATATATGTACCACCATATCTTTATCTAATCATCCATTGATGGGCACCCGGGTTGCTTCCATATCTTGGCTATTGCAAATAATGTTTCAGTGAACATTGGAATGCATATCTTTTCAAATTAGTGTTCTTGTTTTCTTTGGCTAAATACCCAAAAGTGGAATTGCTGGGTCATAAGGCAGTTCCATTTTTAATTTTTTGAGGAAACTCCATACTGTTTTCCACAGTGACTTAGCCAGTCTGCATTCCACCAACAGCAAATGAGGGTTCCCTTTTCTCCACATCCATGCCAGCACTTGTTGGTTTATTGATGATAGATTTTCTGACAAATATGAGGTGGTATCTCATTGTGGTCTTGATTTGCATTTCTCTGATGATTAGTGATGTTGAGCATTTTTTTCATGTCTATTGGCCATCTCTGTGTCCTCTTTGGAAAAATGTCTATCCAGACATTTTCTTTTTAAATTGAGAGTCACTGGCTCATATATTGTTTTGGGTCCTTACAGCTCAAATATCCACAGTCTTGATAGTTTAGCAACCAGAGCTATTTCCTCAGGCTTCTGCCACCAGCAGACCTATCAAGAGGTTATTCCACCTTATCCTCACACCTATCCTTCTGCCATTTTATTTCACTCCAGAACTGCATAAAGCAAAGAACCACAACGTTAGAATCATCACTTTGCCTTGCCTAACTGATGGGAACTTTTTTCCATGGCAGGCTTGGGCGGGCACACTCACTAGCTGCCCAGGCCATCTGCTCCTCGTCACAGCCAGCCATGGGGAGCTGAGCCCCCACTTCCTGGGAGAGGCCTAGCTTTTTTCTTCTGTGGGCTCTCCGCTTGGCTGGACTTCCCAGGTCTATGGGATGCAATGGTGCAGTAAACAGTTTCTCTCTCTTCCATCCTTGACAGGAGAGTCAGTGACTTAAATTTTATTAGACAAGCCTGTAGATGGTGCATCTGAACACTCAGGTTAAGTAATGACCGAAACCTTCACTTCAAGCCTTGTGACACTGTGTCACATGATAAACAATGCAGAAGTCACAGTTCTAGAATTCTTTCCTACTACTGTCCCTGTCCTCTACAAAGGGAATGCTGTTACATTTTCCTTTCTCTCTTTGCTGATACTTTAAGCTGCAATTATCTTCCCCCCAGCTTAGAACAGCAGGGCCAGCCATGCTGAGATGATGAGCTCTTAACTGTTGCAGGTTATTAGCTGGTAGAAAATGACATGCAAACCCAGACAGGCTTGGCTCCTACTGTGATCATCTGGATGAGATTTACAAACAGTAATGCCTGGCTCTTAAAAGTAGGAGCTTAAATTAAACCTTCATCAGTTTTCAAAAATAACTTTAGAGGATTTGATCTAAATAAATGAAAGTGTGGGGTTGCTTATTTAATAATTTTTTTTTTAAAAATGGAACAGAATTTTTTTTTAATGGAATAGAAAGAGAGAGGATGATATCTTAGCTGATTTTCAGCAAAATCATGAAGTGAGGCAAGTGAGTATCCAGTGGCCATGATGTCCTATGTGACCGTCTGTTTTTGTTCCCAATATGGCCCCAAGCCACTTACAAAGAATTTTTTTTTTTCTATCAGAAGAAAAAAAATATTAAAACACTAGGATGGTCATATAAATTAATTGTCACGTCCCTGAAGATAAAGAACCACAGTCCTCACAAAAGCATCCAGGAGGAAGAAACAAGCAATCACCCTTCACTCCCACCTTTCGGTAATTTTCCTCTTCCATTCCTTTTTGTTTGTTTGTTTTTGCTTTTCTCTCTCTTTTTCTTTCATTCCCTTTTCTTAGGCCGTGATTTTACTTCCATGAAAAACAAGTCTTTTCCAGAAGAGTCAACATACATATACATTCCTTTAGCCTTGTCTGTTCCTAAGCACTGGCCTATATATTGCCGCATCATGTACTTATTTGGGACCTGTTTAATGAGCTCAGATAAAAAGCTCCATCAGCTGTGTCTTGTCTGTTGGCTATCCAGCACCAAGCACAATGCCCGGATCTTCTAGGTATGAATTCGCACTGGTCTCAGCCTATTAAAACCAATGTAGTGGCTGGACCAGCCCTTGTGGTTCTTGTTACGTTTGTATGACATCCTTCAGCAATAACCACCAGGAAACTGAAACGATGCAGATTCATGACTTACAAGACCTGGAAATTACACAGCACACCTGGGGCCACACAGAGAGCTTGCAGGGAGAGAGAGAGAGAGAGAGAGAGAGGCCTGGGGTTCTGTTTTCATTGCGGTAGAGGGTGGGGGCCTAGGATTTTGCAGGCTCACTGATTATTGGTAAATTTAAAACATAAGAGAGGAATTTAAAGCACAAGAAGAGAAGAAAACCAAGTAGCCCACTTGACCAGACATCAACCAAGATGTCTAAAGCAAAAGTGCCTCAATGGGGAAGCAGCTTGAGTCTGTATCTAGTCCCATGGCTGGTCACATGCTTATCTGAACTGGCTGGCTTTGAAGTGGGTGCCTCTTTGAAGTGGGTGCCTCAGAAATCAAAGCTTAAGTCAGGCACTTGCATTACAAAAAGATAAGAAAACAAACCCGGGTTTACAGTTCAGTGTGTGATAAATGAAGTTGTGTTGGATGATGCTGTAAAATTCATCATTTGCTACAGAACAGAGAACCATGGTCTGCAGGCATCTGGGAAGCTGAGTTCTCCAGACAAAGTTAGATCTTACATTTGAACTCCAAAGAGTTGCTTTATAGCATTGTGGTTCTCAACCTTTGGTGTTTAGACACCTTTTAAAGTTCTTAAATTTCTGGTGGCCCATTTTAAGGGGTTAACAAAACGAACTAAATAATTTAGCAACAAATACAGCCTATTGATAATATTTTGCAACAAGGCATCAAGGGGTCAGAACAGGCTCCCTGGGGTGGCATGGACAGAGAAGTGCTTGACCTCACCCCTCACCCCACAGTCTTCATCAGCCTCCCCCTAGCCCCCAAGAACAGACAGTTTAAGTAAGAGCTGGATCTAGCGATGCAAACTCCATTTACATGCCTCCTGTCTTCACCTTCAGGCAGATAACCAACCTACACAGAATTTCAGTGGTCACCACGGGTCCTCTGGGGATCCACTAACACCTATTTCTTAATGCCTTAGCATTACGTGGCTGTGTCTCGCCCAAGCTCTTTTATATGCTCAAGAGGCAATCTCCCCTCACACTCGGACCATTGTGCTCACCTCTTACCTGCAGCCAACTGCTCTCCTGTCCTGGACAACACCGCACGCTCAGTTCAGCGCTCTGGCAGACAGCAGTTGCTGTAACCACCTTCGGCTGCAGCAAATATGGAAGGAAAGGGGGGAACCTGAAAAAGGCCCGCAGCACTCTGCTGACGCCGTGGGCCTCCGAAGCAGGGTCGGCAGCTGCGCGGAGGGGTCAGCCGGCCTTTGACACCCCCTCCGAAGTGAGGCCCTCTACTTTTTTCTCTTGCACCTTTGTATCTTGATTCTTCAGACCCAGGGGCAGATCCAGATTCTCTAGGCTTGAAACTTACACAATTGGGGAGAAATAATAAAATTACAAGTACAGAATTAGCTACAAAAATGAATGCTTATTTTAATTAGGAAAAGAATCACAAGTTACACATTTTATTTATTTATTTATTTATTTATTTATTTATTTATTTATTTATTTATTTATTTATTTATTTATTTATTTTTCCTTTATTGATTTTGAGAGAGAGGGAGAAAGAGAGATAGAAACATTGATGAGAGAGAACATCGTTTGGCCGCCTCCTGCATGCCCCCACTGGGGATGGGGCCCACAACCTGGGCATGTGCCCTGACCGCGAATTGAACTGACGACCTCTTAGTGCGTGGGTCGAGGCTCAACTACTGAGCCACACTGGCTGGGCCAAGTTACATATTTTAAAAAGCTGAAATATACCCAAGCATCACAAAATTCACAAAGTAATATAATTTTTCAAGTTAATTAACTGTGATACCACTCTATAATAATCCTTGCCTGCTATTTTTGGCTGCATGATCTTTGGTGTGTATAATTGAGGTATAATTTATATATAGCATTACTGCATGTGGCTGTCCATTTTTCCCAGCACCATTTATTAAAGACTCCTTTTCCATTATATAGTCATGGCTCCTTTAGTTACTTCTTTATATGACAAATAGTAAGATTTGTGGGCATTTCCATTCTATTCGAGTAGTGACCAATTTCAAATGCTCTTGCAAGGACAACATTCATTACCCAGTTTTCTATGAATGATCCTTTTGTAGTAGCATATTATAAATCTTATGTTATCTTAATCAATGTTGGTATTTTCTGTAAAATCAACAATAAATTTATTTCTGTTTGTCCAGTGTGTTGATGTAATTTGCTCCTTTTCACTAGTTTGATTATCAAATGATCCAAAGCTTATTCATTATTTCTTTTCAAAATTGACCTCCTTTTAATTCATTTTGAAATGAAAAAAAATTCAGTTAGTTTCTGTCAGAATATTTCTCATCTTTATTGCCTTTGTTTCATATTTCATTAATTTTATCTGAATTTCCTCTGTATTTATTCATCAATAAATGTTAGGATAATAAAGTATTCTTCATATTCATCTGACTCAGGAGTCTGTAATTTTTTACTATTTTACTGAAACATTTTTCCAAATTACAGTCAACATGGCAAATGTAAACTTTATCAACTTTTTGAGTAAATTTAGTGTGCTGAAGTTTTTTCCTAAGTCTTCAAATTTGTACTTTGGATTCCTAAAGTGTAAGTGTTATGCTCCCATGCTCTAAGTCTGGAATAACTTTACAGTGAGCGTATTATCCCCCATCCAGAGCTGTTAAAGAAATACACCTGCTGTTAAAAAGAAATCCAGCCCGATGGTGTGGCTCAGTGGTTGAGGGTCGACCCATGCACCAAGATGTCACCGGTCTCTCTCATCGATGTTTCTAGCTCTCTCTCCCTCTCCCTTCTCTCTCTCTAAAAATGAATGAAGAAAAAAAATTTTTTTTAAAGAAATCCAAGTCACATGTGTCTTTAAAATGCTCCATCTACAAAGAATATAAACAAAAACCCAAAGCCTATTGCAAAATTTGAAGTAGTCAACAATTTCTGGTACTGAGAAGGGGTGGATTGTTGGGATGAAAAAATAAATTCCCATCTTACTTTTATAAAAGAAAAGATCACCATTTGACCAAGCCCATTTCCAATTCACAGCTCTCCTTGTCCTTTTCGCTGCTTGATACAGAATTGAGAGAAAGTAACTGACTGGTGTTTTTTTGTTTGTTTTTGCTTTAATTATAAAATTATTCTCTGGAGAGTTTAGCTAGAGCAGTTGAGTTGGGGTTTAAAAAATTTGAGAAGCAATAAAGGAGAAGAATCTGCTTTTCTCAGTGCTTCTAATTTTCTTCTGTAATGAGGTTCCTGCTTCAATGTGTGTGCCGTTTGTCCTCCTTCCTGGGGGACGTACAAGCAGGGACCATCTATCAGAAGCCAGGTTTCCTCATAGTGCTCGGTTCGCTCTGTGGGGAAAAATACACACAATTCATACCAGCCCGACTCTCGTGTGGGAGACATTTGGAAGAACACGGAAGGTGGTGTGGAAAAGAAGCATAGCTCAGACCATTTTATTTTTCTTTCTATGAGCGATTTAAAAGAAAACCACAAATACCTAATAAAATACTTAAATACTGCACGGAAAAAGGATGGCTGAAAGTGTTTCTCAAAGTCTGGTTTGCTGACCATCTTAATCCAAATTTCCTCAGATGCTTGTTAAAAACACAAATAGCAAGTGCAGCCCCAGAATTACGGAAACAGAAACTGTGGAAGGTAAAACTGCATTAAAAAACTACATAACAAAATTGGACATTCTAAGCCAAAAGTTAATGCACTATGATCGGTGGACAAAATCTGGCCCACTGCTGGTTTTTGTAAATAAAGTTTCATTGGCACACAGCCACACTCAGTCTACAGCTGCTTTTGTGCTAAGACGGAGAGTGGAGCAGTCGTGGCTGAGACTGCAGGGTCTGTAAAGTTTAAAATGTTTATTCTCCAGCCCTTTACTGAAATCAAAGGGCTAGATGCCTCTCACACTAGAATGTGCATACGAACCATGGAGGAATTATGTCAGAAAGAAGATTCTGATTAAGTAGGTCTGTGGGGCTGAGATTCTGGTCTCTTCCTTCTCCCAGGTAAAGCTCACGCTGCTGTCTGGTAAATCACATTTAGTAGCGTGGTCCAGAGTCATGGCTCTCATAATATGACAAATGCAAATTCTTACCTCCAACACAGACCTACTGCATCAAAGTGCTGCGGGTTGGAGCCAGCAATCCATTTTTATGGAGCCCTCCAGGTGATTCCTGGTGCCTCCAGAGCTGCAGACCACTGCTCAGATTATCTCTCAGCAGACGGAGACTTGATAACTACTGTCTTCAAAGAGCCTGAAGTCACATGTTTAACTTAACTCCATAATTATTGATTCTCCTAAACACGGGATATGTTTCTTGATCATCACAATCAACAGGGAAGAAGACAGTGTATGAAACTGCCACTTAATACAATATGATTTATCTCTTCCTTATATATTCAGAATGGCAGTCTCAGATAGATAACATCTCAAATGTGTCTTCATTGGTTTATCCTCGTTGAATTAATATTTTATTTTGCGGGGTTCTTCTGTTTGTGGCGCTGCTCTAAGTAATTCCAGGTACCATGCCATTTCTAAAGTGACCAACAGAGGGAGTTGGTGTTATAATCCTAATCCTTAAATTTCAGGGGAATTTCCCATTTCTTTTAAGTAGGTCAAAGGAGGAATGGCTTCTGGACTCATCCCTGAGTAAAATGTTATTGTTTTTGTGTAGTCCTTACCGTCCATGTTGAATACAGTTCTCTCTAATGCCCAAACAGCTATACAATATGTTTGAAATGAGTGTAGCCTGCAAGCAATCTGATTCTGTTATTTTCAACATTCAAAGACTCCCTAATATGTCCAAACAATGTGGAAGGCACATGAGATTACTAAAGCACAGATCCTGGTCTCATTAAACATAAGCTTCTGGGGAGAGAGGGTGCAAACAGAAGCATGTAAATAAATCTGGCAATACAGAATATAATCCCTTACCAAGATCGAGAGGAACAGAGACCAACAGATAGATACTTGGGTGCATTTCTTAGAATTGGCCTTTTGGGTCCATGGCGTGGGTGGTCACAGGAAGAAGTGAGCTGTGTGTCACTGAGCTGAATGATGTCCCTTACTGTGGCAATAAAGGAGTACAGATTGTTCATCGTAATTGTCCAGATTGTCAGCAGGAGAGACATGCTAACAAAACACAATGGAACATATCCCCAGGCTCAAGAACCAGCACATAGGTGGCAAGTGACTATGTTAGACCCTTGTCTTCATCCCAGGAAGATTCAAATGGGTTTTGACTGGTCAGGATTCAGGACTTGGCTTTGTTTATCAAGTCGTACCAACTCCTGTTAACTATACTTAATCAAAACAGAAAAGACTATATCAATGTGTCCCACAAAGTGACAGTTTTCCTGATCAAGGAAACCACTTTTATGGCACATTCTGTATGCTATGGGCCAAGTACACAGTGTCGTGGGGACTTGATCAAGTTTGACTGATGTATGAAGAGATGGATGGAGAACTTAATGGCCGATTGGATGGACAGACTAAAGAGATTGTCTGAATAACAGAAAAAGGCAAACCAGAGAAACATTGTGTGGATACACACTCAGGGTTTGATAATTACTTGGAGATAGTGGTATAGAAGCCAGTGGATCCAAAAATAATGAGATTGAGGGATGATAAAATCTAAAGCATGAATTTAAAACTTAGAAAGCTAGTTATGCTTGGGTGGTGGTGTCCAGAGATGAGGTTAACTTTAGACTGAGTTGGAGGTGCTGTATCATACAGGATATGATGAACAAGAGGCTGTAGGTATTGCAACTTTAAGGCTTGGAAAAGGGGCTTGGAATAGAAATAGAGTGTGGAATGATCTTTATAGAGAACTTAGAATAGCTTAGATATGTGATCAAAAAGATATATATTCAATCACAAATTTATTGATCCATTCAATAGCATTTTATCAAAGGGTTCGAGAGAAACTAGCCAGGCTTTTTGGAGAACTTCATTAGAAATAGGCACTGCCTGGCGCTGGGATTGGAGCAGCCGACTTCCATGAAATTCAGATCCTAGTAAGGAGAGATAGAACATAATATTAAGAAGTAAAATGTATACTGTTAGATGGTAATATGGAGGAAAGTAAGGATGGAAAGCAAGATAGAGAAGGATAGAGGTAGGAGCTTTCAGTTTTAAAGAGGGTGGTCAGGGAAATCGTTGCTGAGAAAATAACATTTGCACAAAGACCAGATGCAGATAAAGGGCTAGGGTGTGCGGGAGGCAAGTGCTCCAGGCAGAGCAGCAAGCAGCGGCAGGAGCAGGGAATGCAAAGGCCCTGGGGTGGGAACATGCCTGGAGCCCTGGGAGCATGGCAAGAAGGCCAGTGCTTCCAGCAGATAAGCGAAGGAGAGTGGAAGGAGAGAGGTCAGGGAGGTCATGGGGACCAGCTCACGAAGGACATGCTGGTTGCTGACAGGACTTTTACTTGCAATGAAAGTGAGAGCAGAACCTATTGAAGGGGGTTTAGTGGAGAAGCAACATGACCTGACATATTCCAACAGTATCGCTCCAGCTTCCACCGGAAAAGGTCACTAACAGGGCAAGAAGAGAGGCACTTAGAAGGCTAATTCGGGCCAGAGGGACCGTGGTGCAGGCCAGGTCCATTGCAGTGGAGGTGGACAGCAGAGGCCACACTCTGGATCTGTTTTGAAAGTAGATCCAATAGGACTTGAATGCTGAGATCTTCCTTATCTGTCTCGGTTTTATCATATCTCTGAACAGACCAGTACTTCAGCAAGGCACCACCATAGAAGGCAGCGTTGCTGAAATTGAAAACAGGTGCTCAGGACTGACCCATTACTTTTAAGTGGGTCAAAACCTTTTATAAAAGTGCCTTATAAATCCTAATCATTCCTATCTCAGAAAACCTTGTAAACTCTACCTACATTGTACTTGTTTAAGTGAAAACCTAGGAGAGATGATTATTGACCTAAGATATCCCTTGGGTGTCAGGGACAATTCCAGAAACAAGTTTGACAAATGAAGTAGATCCATTATTTTAACTTTTCTTTGAAAGGCTCAGTGAGAGTGTGGAAATGGTGTGGAGAGGAAAGGAGAATGACATTCTTGAATTTATTTGTAAGTAATATATATAATTTTTATTCTTG
This sequence comes from Tadarida brasiliensis, assembly GCA_030848825.1. NCBI lineage: Eukaryota > Metazoa > Chordata > Mammalia > Chiroptera > Molossidae > Tadarida > Tadarida brasiliensis. Next base: position 32,317,479 of record CM061272.1, read on the forward strand.
CTGGTATTAAGGAAAAACTCATCCAGCAAGTGAAACGTGTGGCCTTCAAAGAGATCTCCCGACGTACCTCATGTGCACAAACGGTGATGCCACCATTGAGTAAAACAGAGAACATTAATAGAGGCTTAATCTCCACGGTATTTCCAGGACCCAAAGTTTCTTTGTCCACAATATTCATTCTCAACCTCTTAGTTGCCTTTGATTTTTCATTACATGAATGGTCACTCGTTTCTAGTAGCACCTCCCCAAGTCCACTGAAGCTGTCTTCTTGCCACTTGCCTTCAATGGCATCAGTTGACTTAATTGATTGAGAGAGTGACATTTGACATTGACCCTGGCAAATTTTTTTCAAGAAATAGTGGAACTCCCTGGTTGGTGGGGAAAAGGAGAGTGAGAGTGGAGGTGAGGAAGGAGACGGTAGCCCTCCTGCACAATTTCACAGATGTAGGGCAATGTGTGTGTAACCAGTAGGTATATAGAGGGGTACTCTCGTTGTGCGAGCAGAAAGCAATTTCCTCCTGTCCTTCCTTTTGCATGGGTTGGGAAACTTCCACCTGGGAAAGGTGGAGATGCCTCAGCTCCCTCCCTGCCTCCAGGAGGCTCCCTCTGGAGGCTTTAGGGTGGGGAAGACATGAAAAGACTGGGTAGAGCCCGGCTGGTGTGGCTCAGTGGTTGAGCATCGATCCATGCACCAAGAGGTCGCTGGTTCGATTCCTGGTCAGGGCACATGCCTAGGTTGTGGGCCAAATCCCCAGTGGGGGGCATGCAGGAGGCGGCCAATCAATGTTCTCTCTCACCGATGTTTCTATCTCTCTCTCTCTAAAATCAATAAAGAAAAATCATTAAAAATAAAAAAAGACAGGGTAGAAATAGTCTTATTTGTCTGGAATGATTTAACTTGAAACTTATGTATGTTTGCATAATAATTGAAATATGCCTGAAATTTATTTTGCACTTCGTGGATATTTAGACTATCTCATGACTATTCTTTGTCATAGATATTACTGTGGATTCCTTGAAGAACCCCACCTCCGTTTACTGAGAATTTCTCACAGTTCCCTTGTTCGGGGAAATCTCCCATCTCTGCTGGGCAGCCAGGGCAGTGCCACAACAATAAAGGTTATATTACAAAATTTCCCAGGAGTTTGAGTCTGGAAACAGCCAGTGGCACATGTTTTCATTATCAACCATTATAGTTTACCCTTTACACGATTAAAGGACACTGTTAGGGTTTTTTTGTTTCTTTGTTTTTGTTGTCATTTTTGTCAATGCAGCTTCCTTTTTAGGTTGTTAAAGAAATGCTCTGTGAAATTAATATATACATTCTTGACATTTTGATTTACACAAGTCGAAGTTTAAACAATTATTTTGTAGCAGAGTACAGTGCAGAACAAGGGTCTCCTACAGCCTAGGCCACAGTTCTGTTCACTACACCAATGTGTCGTTGGGGTGGATGCTTAATTAGATGATTGTTTTATAAGTGATAGTATTATGTGTTTTTTTTAAAGGTTAGTCTGGTCTATCTTAAAACAATGAAGCAAAGGGTATGATAGAGATAAAGCTGCTCTCATTTTATTCTTAATCTTTTTAAGACAATCTTTTTCAATTCAAGTGAAGACAAAGGGGAATTGAGCCCACAACGATTATGACATCTTTTATAAAAGTTTCTCTAAGGAACTTAAGAGGCCCTGTTACAGTGTGAATACTGAGGAAATTGTGTGTGTGTATTTATATGACACGTTGTTATTATGGTACAATAGCCCCTCCCCCATCTGTGAGGATACATTCCAAGACCTGCCGTGGATGCCTGAAACTGCGGATAGTACTGATCCCTATATACACTGTGCTTTTTCTCATACATGTATACCTATGATAAAGCTTAATTTATAAAACAGGCACAGTGAGAGATTAATGACAATAACTAGTAAGTAAATAGAATGGTTATAACAGTGTAAAAGTTATATGAATGTGGTCTCTCTCAAAATATCTTCCTGTTCTTGTGATCAGGTGAGATGATAAAAATGCTTTATAAGTCAAGAACTTTCACCTTTTCACCTGAAAGGAAGCACTTTACAACTTCTCTGTGGTGTATTTGAATGACCAGCATCACTTCTCTTGTGCTTTAGGGTCATTAAATAAAATAAGACTGACTTGAACACAAGCACTGTGCTACCACAGGGGTCAGTCTGACTGTGGGGACCAGTTGGGGAGCATCTATAGTATGAAGACTATGGAAAAGGGAGTCACTGGGAGGCGGGACTGGGCGGGACTAAGCAGGACAGCGCGAGACGTCATCACATTACTCAGAATAGCCCACAGTTTAAAACTTAGGAACTGTTTATTTCTGGAATTTTCCATTTACTATTTTTTGATCAAGTTGACTGTGGGTAACTGAAACCATGGATCAGGTGGGGGGACTACCGAATATGGTTTTCCTGAGGAGAAAGGATTGAAGCCAAACAATTGCATAATTAATTAGTGTTAATTGCATAGTTAATTAGTGTTTAATTTCCCATAACTACTTAAAATCCAAACCCTAGTATTGCTATAATCATCACTTATTAACTATTATTTTCATAGGCCAAAATTGAATTGATAGAAATAATTTCATTTTTAGCTTACTCCCCTTCCCTTATTTTTCATTTTAATATTTCTCCCTATAAAGTATTTTTTAAAATACTTAAGTAATGACTGAATATATGTGGTATTCTTGATGAACCTATAATTTGAGATAATGTTATTGTTTACTCTGGAAAGATTTCATTCAGGTAACACAGTTGGATTATGCAAATATTTAATTATGTTGAGTAGAGTGGAAATGTTTCTTGTTCAGAATGTTTTGTAATAGCTGTGTTAAACAGGGTACAGTCATTATTATTTGGTTCTTCCTGACCTCTAGCTTATTCTAAATGGAAAATGTGATTGAAATTATTGTTCTTTTTCACCATTATTTTTGCTATAATTGATACACCACCCTCTCTCCTCTCTTTCTCTACACACACACACACACACACACACACACACACACACACAGCATATATACTTTATTTTTTAATTTATTTTATTAATTTATTTTTCTTACAGATGTTTCTTCTTTTTCCCCCATTGACACCCTTGACATGTATACTTTATAGAATTTTATTTATAGTTCTCTCTTTCTCTCAAGCATTTTACATATATATTTTATTTAGATAAACCATCATTGTCCAATACTTAATGGGCCTACCATGGGAGAATTAGTGAGCAGAAACATTCTGTGTTATTCTAGCAGGTCAAGCTATGACCAATAGCTAGAAATGACTGGCAGCAGATGTCCACAATAGGTATCATGGCTTTCCTCCCTATCTGAGCTGTTAAAACACGGGGAGGGCTTCTTGGTGAGGATTTGAGGCCTCCATCATCAGGAGGTAGAGCCTGAATTTGTTTCTACTGAGGGATCTTAATGGGCTTTAGTTGAAGTGGGAGACATTTATAATTCCTCCAAAATCTGGGATTTTAAGATTTCCCTTTAGTTCTGAATCCAAGTCACATATCTCTATTCAGAAATGAAACTAGTAACTTAAAAAAAAAAGTACTAATAATATGTCTGCTCAAGTGACAGCTAATTAGGCCAAGATCAGATCTGAGCAGGAATTACTGCCAAAATATGCAATTAAAAATTATATGACTGGGGTGTGGGCACCAGGGATCAAGTTTGACTTCTGAATAAGCATTAGTGACTTGAACTAGTTGGGTTCCCTTAAAGCACCTTAAGGCTTTGGGTTGAGAAAGACCAGTGGCCTTGGCCTACAAAATGAGAGGCCTCTGTCCCAGCTCAGTGCAGTTTAAAGCAAAAGAAAACCTTTACAGTTTTCACAAGATTTAGTGTCATTACTCGCGTTTATTGGAAAGTGATAAATCAAGGGTTTGCTGAATTCTGAAGTGACTTTTATCGTCTTTTCTTCCAATTAGGATTTGTATTCCTACTTGCTTTCAAGTGAGATACTAGGCAGTTATGATTTTCCATTCCAGAATGGAGCTAAACTTCTATAAATTGTCTCAGAGATTGTTAGGTCAACCAAAATGCAGAAGTACAATACAACAAAAAGATATTCCATTTGAAAAAATAAAAAATTAAAAACCACTTTAAAAAAAAATACAGAAAGTGACAATGTAAGTAACTTTCATGTAGTAAGTGACCTTCAGAGGGACAGTGGTAAATGACATTCTTGCCTATTTCTAGAAGCTGGTCCTATTCTAGAATAGCAGAGAAGACATTTCCGTGATACACTTCGGTTTAAGGGCTTTGTTGCAGGACTGGTTTGGGTCTGTGGCCTCTCAGAGGATTTGTTATCACACCTCCGTCCTTCTGGACTGACTGCATTTTTACTGCTTTGTGTGATGCACTGCAACAAATACAAGAAAATTTGTCACAATAGAGCCACATTCTTCTCCTGGAACCACATAGGGCATCAGAGCGAGCTTCACCCCTGTGTCTCTTGTCCCCAAAGGGCATTTTGATGACACGAGCAAAGGACCACAGCTGGACCAGGCTGGCTGGGGTGCTGGAGAATCCCTGTTCTTACTCCTGCGCTGGCAGATGTAATTATAATGCAAGCTGTGTATCTCAGAAACCTTGGGGACAGCCAGATGTCAGTTTGTTGCCAGGTTCATGGCGATGACTTAATTTTAAAACGCAGGGGCAGTTGGGCAGTGATGTGGGCTGTTGCTTCATAATCGCTCACCCAATATTTCTCAGGGCAGATCTTCCTCAGCTGAGCAGGGTTGCCTTCCGGTGGCTTGGCCGGATTTGGCACATTCGTTTTAAAGATTACTTTGTACCCATTTAGTACACAGACCTGGTTCCTGCCGAAGAGATGACCTGTCCAAGCAAACAAATAAAAATCTCGAGTTCCCAGGTACAGTTGAATGCAATAGGACTAGTTGCTCCTCAACACTCACCCCCCAACTTATCTGTGGTATTTTCTTGGAAAATTCACTTAATAGTATAAAGAGAAAAATGCATCTGATATTTTCAGATATTTTATATTATGTGAATTTCTCTGATATTTTCAAATACATTTAGTAATTGGGAATTTTCAGAATGTGCTAAACAAAGGAAACAAATTTTAATGTGTGTGAAAAAAGAAAAAAAAAAAAAGAAATGCATTCCTTAGCTGGTAGAAGCTCAGGTTACAAACTCCTTGAAGACAAGGACTAGATCCTGTTCTATATAATTGCCAGGTGATCTCAGAATACAGGCTGACTTGACTCAAAGGGATCTGTCCTGTGAGAACAGCTCAGCTGGCCATCACTTGTGGGTGAGGGGAGGGCCCACATGTGACATATGCCATGTGGGTAGGGAAAGACAACATGACCCCAGCAATCCTATCCCCCTGTAAAGCAGCCTTCAGCATTTACATTAGATGATGCAAGAGGGCTGTCATAATGCCACACTTGAAATTTAGGCTTTGTAGCTGCTGGATGGGTGAGAATTAAATTTCACAACTCTATGCAACATCATTCAGTTGGACATACTCGGAGTGAAGAAAAGTACTGTTTGTAATTATATCAGGACAGTGAGCATAACTCAGACCTGTCCTCGGCAAACTGGGACCCACGGCCACCATATCTCGCACTATGCAAAAATCAGAGTGCTCGATGCTGCTAACCTAGCTGGGCAAAAAGACCATTAGCAACCCCATCTTTGTCCTGAGTGATTAACTGTGTATTTTGAGGCTGCAAGACAGGTGACAGGATTTGAGATTTGTGGCACAAATCTTTTTATCCCACCTACTGAAATAGACCCAAATCAAGATCACGGTTGCTTCCATGGTAACACCCAGTCGACCTCCCTGTTTATGAAATTACAGTGTTTAGCCAACTTAGAGACGTGCTTCACTGGACCCTCCAATTGCTTTCTCTTTATTAGCAGGGAGTCACATAATTGAGAAACTATTGCTGTCAAAGGAGGAATTCAGGAATACAAGAGGCACGAAGGCATGGGGAAATGCATGGGAGGGTAAAACAAACCCTTGCTCCATGCCGCTGAATTTCTCCCTTTACGTTTGCTCAGTGCAGAAGTGAGCAGGTGAACGAGAAGTGAGCTCTGGTGTCTGCACTGGGTGAACAGAAGGTATGGGTCCTGCCTCCTGGCTTGGTTAGAGGAGCACACAGAATCGCCTCCATACTGTCTTTGCAGCTCTGGGCTTGCCTCTGAGGGATTCCAGGGCGGCTGATCCCACCACCCACTCAAGAGGACCAGACATGGGAGCAGCAAAGTCTTCAGTCAGTTTTAGGCAGCTTACTAAATTCTGATGACTCTTCTGACAAGCTCACTCCGGCAAAAGGAAGCTGTGGGCCTGACTCAACAGGATAAAAAGCTCGGAAGCAAGCAACCCTGCAGTTTTATAGATTTTACTGGAAAAAATAATTAATTCTTGTGGATAAATATCAATAAAGAAAAATGATCAAATGGTGCTAGAAATCTGGGGAAAGGAACAATAAATCATGGACTATCTCATGGAAGGGGGAACTGAAAATGGGGAAGTGCCACCCGCAAGAAAAGAATTTGGTCTCTTCCAGTGGAAAAATTGCATCTGGAGGATTTTTGTTTTTACAGTATTTTTTAGGGCAAAGGTGCCCTTTATGAATTTGTCCTGCTCCATTTCAAGATGCCCCCTTAGGTGTCGTGTTGTGTTTTGAGAGCTGAGACTTTTTTTTTAAAATTAATTCTCACTCAAGGATATTTTTTCCATTGATTTTTAGAGAGAATGCAAGGGAGGAGGGAGAGAGATAGAGAGAGAAACATTGATGTGATAGAAACACATTTGTTGGTTGCCTCCTGCATGCACCCTGACCGGGGCCGGGGTCAAATCTGCAACACAGATAGGTGCCCTTGACCGGGAATCAAACCAAAGACCCTTTGGTGCATGGGCTGACGCTCTAACCACTGAACACACTGGCAAGCACGAGACCTGAGACACTTTGAACACTGTCCTCATGAGGCATGAACAGGTCAGCCCAAACGACATGCTTTGAATGTGTTGTTATGAGCCAATGACATGTTTAATAATAATACATAAATCTGGACAGTAGGAAGGTCTGTGTAAGGGACATGGATTGAATTTACACTGAGATGAACCAGTATGCTGTCTCCCCTACGAAACCAATCGTATTTTATTGTAACTTTTGCAATGTCTCCCTTCCCGTGCGGCTACCCTCTAGTCCAAGTAATTTAGCAACAGCATGGATTATTTAGGCAACTGTTCTGTTGTGTAAGAATCAAATTGCTTTAAGGAATAGAACAAAGTTGGTAAAATAACTCCATTTCTATAAGTCCTTTAATGAGAAATCCTCTTATTACCCTAAATGACTCAAAGCAAGCTTCCATTGACGGGTGGTGGCTATTGCCAATTCCTTGTTGTGGCCGGATAGGTTGAAGGATTTAGGAGTGAACGTTCAGGGTGTGCCTTTATAGTTGCGGCTCCTGCCCTTGTTCTCATCTGGGAATTTCTGCTGCTGCAGACAACCATCAGGATGCAGATCTGGGCTCTGCCTACTTATTAAGATTTTCTTTTGGAACTGATTCCAAGTGGGAATTTTTTAAGGAAGATCCATTTTCAAGCTGGGATACAAAGCATGTCTAGAGCAAGACAAGCCAGAACGAGTCAGGGTTCAAAACCTGGTTATAAAATTGAAGGGAGAGACTAGGTTTCAGTAACATATTATCCACTCTCTCCATTCCATTTGAAGCTGCCTATCACGCTTCCTAGTGAGCAGACTGAAACATACCTCCCTAGAGCTAATTTTTTTTAAAGTCCACAAATTGGGTAAAATAGTTTTTGGAGTGTGTATGTCCAATATCCTGTCTTTTCTATATACATTACATGTGAATAGAACCAGAAAATACTTATCACAGAAGTACATGTCACCTGCTGGGGCACAACCCTGCGCCTACTTTACAGCCTTGCTCTCAAAGCGTGATCCCCAGACTAGGACCACTGGCAAGACCTGGGAGTTTGTTAGAATTGGGTGATTTGCGCCTTACTCTGACCTACTGAATCAGAATCCACATTTTAAACAAGATCCCCAGCGATTTGTTTGCACACTAAAATTTGAGAAGTACAACTTTGTAGTGATCTACTATAAAGATCACATTTTGGACTATTTTTTGGCCCTGTACTGAGACAAGACTCCATTGTTCGAACAGGGGCTGTCTGGCGGCCTCTGCAATAATTCACAGAACGGGCTGCTGTCTGTTTCTCTACCAGCTGCCTGCCTACTGTCCTTAGGAAGTGATTACATCCCGTAATTAACTTTGTGGAAGGCACATTTATCTACACAAACTGTATCTAGGAAGTTGCCTTTAAATAAAGTTACACAATACACACCAAAGCTATGTGTGTGACGATGCAGTGTGAAGTTGACAAGCTCCTAACATTTATCAAAGAAAATGGAAGGGAAATGTCCCATTTTACCACTAGGTGGAAATAGAGTAATTCTGAGTATATTCCTTAGGGTCATGAACTACAGCAGGAAAGAGACCTAAAAAATCATTTACTGTAATTCTTACCGCCTTCATTTCACAGATAAAAAAAACTCAGTTTCAGAGATATTAAGTAAAATTACATCTGTGTTCTAGAGCTACCGGGGAAGATTTGCTAGTAATTCCTGATTTACAGGATATGACACCTATATTGCCTCCATGCTTTGACTAAAACTAATGGGTAGCACAGTTATGTTTGTAAGAACAGACCAAGAAACAAGGGTTGCCCCTTGTCCCCTGTACTGTAATGCAATTAATCTCAGTTAAGCAAAAATTCTCCCCCTTTTCTCCAACGAGGAAACACTCAAGCATCCCGTAAAGTCATACAAGACTTCCATCAGATTTATTTTCACAACATTTTTGTTTTTTATGCCATACATTGAGCTCAAGTTAAGTAGCCTAGAACAGGACTTTAGTTAGCAGGTTAAGGAAGTGCTTACTGCTTTTCAGAGCTTGAAATCCATTGCCATTATTCTTAAGGAAGAAAGAGAATCTGGGCTTGTAAGACATACAAGTGACCTACTCCAGTCTCTGTCTGTGTATATATTACAGGTGTGAGGCATCAGAGAACAGGGATTGAATGCATTGCCCACAGTAGCAGAGCCCTTGCCAGACTCTTCTTTGTTCCATGGATACACTCACAGGTATGTTGGCCTACATCTTTGTTTTGTTTGTTGGAGTGTTTTAACCACAAAAGGATTATTTCCACTTACCGCGTTAAAAAGTTAAGTTCTAGGTAATGCCTCTGGTTTGAAAACTATTTCTTAAGCACCTAAGTATTTAGTATTATAGTAACATTTTCCTTTTGATATTTCTATAACATGATTGGTTATGAGTAGCTAAAATTTAGTATTTCAGTACTGAGTCCTGGCTATTATTACCTTATTCTATACAAAAATGGGTAAAATGTTGGATCAGCACATTAAGAATGCAAGTCCAGCCCTGGCCAGTGTGGCTCAGTGGATTGAGCATCTTCCCATGGACTGAGAGGTCCTGGTTCAATTCCTGGTCAGGGCACATGCCCAGGTTGTGGGCTTAATCCCCAGTAGGGTGCATGCAGGAGGCAGTCGATCCATGTTTCTCTCTCACGTGGATGTTTCTATCTCCTCTCTCTCTAAAAAATCAATAAAAACATATTTTAAAAAAAACAACAAAAAATGCAAGTGCAAATGCACAGAGGCTATCTGTCTAGGAGGGGCAGTGGGCTGCCCGAGGTGTCTGGAAGCCATCCCTTGCATCACTGAGCAAACGATGCTCCGCTGCCCTCAGAACATGAACGTTTTCTGAGCAGTAGGGCTCAGTGCAGGCCCGCAGAGACAAGTACGCGGCCTTTGCTGCTCAGTATGAAAATGGTTCCTAAAATTATGTATGGTAGGACTTCAGCACACAGTCTTGCACATAAAAGACCCTCAATAAATATGTGGTTAATACACTACACAAATAGAAACTAACTCTGAGATATTCAACTAGCACAAAAGGAGAACTGAGGTGACATAAAATTAGGGCAGGGACTTATAATGAAACCAGCCATGGCAGGGGAGAAAATGCCCTGAGGCATGCTGGGAGATGACAAACCAGCTTCAGGTTTCAGTCTGTGGAGACTGGGATATGATTCAGGGGCTGCAGGGAGCCAGAGGCAGCCAGGTGTGGTCCTATTTCACATGGTCTGCAGTGAGAAGGACCTAGATAGGGGTTCTGATCCTGCCACTCTGCAAACTTTCCCTGCCTTATTTCCTCTTTCAATAAACTGGGATAACACTTGTTAGCAAAACTTGGATGGAGATTAGAGTTACTAGATATGAAGTACCCAGGAAGCAGGGCTTTGGCACAAGCAGCACCCAATAAAAGAGACCCAAAGTCCATCAAGGCAGCTGCCTCTGCATGGCAACTTCCTCACCCGAACCCCACTCACTCTCACAGGGACGTAGGAGCACAGAGTAATCTTGTGACAAGTACACTTTGAAAATTATAACTTCTGCACACAAAAACAGGGTATTGTTATGATTAAAGGTGAAGAGAAAAGGCCCTGGAGTCCGAAGCCTCTGGGGTTTGAGAAGAAACCATGAAGGCCTCACTCTTCTTGGACTATAAACTAATGAAACATTCTTGCGTGGGGACTTTTAATAGCAAATGGCAGGCACTTAAGCTGAAACTTCGTAGGGAATTTTAGTTTGGAAACCGAACTTCCGGGGACACCGCCCACGCCACACCTGATAAAATTGTCTCATTCAGCTATATACCCACCTCGAGGTCCTAATTGGGCCAGGGGTGGACTGAGCGTGGGGAGAACAGGTCTCTCAGGAAGGTGTGGGATGTGAGCTTGTCCAATGACTAGGAGAAGAGGTGAGTAAGGAAAAGACATTTTATCAAACCATCAGTCAGCCAAACCGTTGATCAATCCTTTTGTTCAGCCCGATCTCAATGAGGGCTCATCTATGCTTTGGGGTATTTTAAACGGAAAAGGGGCGGTGGCTTGACGGTGTGACGTGGGATTCCGGGAGAGGCGGGCGGGCTCCGGCGATCCCCTGGCTTCCCAGGTGTGAGGGGGCGCGAGAGAGTGCAGGGGACACATCCCGGGCGCCAGGGGTGCGCCGGGCGGGTCCGCGCCTACAGGCGGCGCGGGAGGAGCCCGGGTCCGGAGCTGGTGGAGCGGGTCCACACCTTCTGACCTAAGTGCCAGTGGGGGGTGTGTTGGGGGCGTGGCAGGAGCCGGCGAGGCCCGCCTCCCATTGGCCATTCTGCACCGCCCCTCCCAGCGCCGCGGATATAAAGTAGCCGCGCTCGCCAGGGACCTCCTGCCACGCATCAGCCCCGCATTCTCCTCTGCTCTGGTCGCCCGCACGCCTCCCGCACTCACCATGACCACCATTCAGCAGCTGGTAGGAAGATGGCGCTTGGTGGAGAGCAAAGGCTTCGAAGAGTACATGAAGGAACTAGGTGAGGCACCCGGCTCGGCGGGCCCGCAACGTGGCGTGCGTGTGTGTGTGTGTGTGTGTGTGTGTGTGTGTGTCTCCCCGGGTCCCCTTTGGCGTGCTGGGCTCGGGCAGACATGCTCGGCCGCCACCTCCAACCTCTTCCCCCCTCTTCCCGCCTGCAGTCCCCACCACGCGGCCCTGGTCCCCATGCTGCGCTGCACCACGCGGCTCAGCCGCCGGGAGAGCGGGGCTTGCGCGCCACCCGCAGGTCCCAAGAGTCCCGGGTGTCCCGCCGCGTGGTGCATCCAGCTCTCTGCCACTTTACCCACTTTCCCCCAATTTTTCTGTCCCCACCACTCATCTTCCCTCTTCCCGATACCCTCCTTTCTCGCCCCATGGTGGGCGCACCCACTCCCCCTTCCCCTCCTGAGCTTCCTCTGCCACATCTTTTGTTCCTCGATGGCGTGCGGGTCCCCTCCTTCTTCTCTCCGGGACGCAGTACCTGTAGACGAGGGTCTGAACGCCACTACAGCCTCAGCTTTCGGCCAGCTCTCGCCCCCACCCCGGGCTCTTTGGGTGCACAGCTCCCTGGAGCATCCTTCCCTTCGACCCCAGAGGCATGACGTCGGCAGTGCTGACCTTGTCTGGCGTTCGTGCTTGGGGCTGCAGTGGGCAGGTGGCCGAAAGTGCCCGGGTGTGGCTGTGCGCCTCGGCCTTGACCCCTGCATCTTGAGGGTGAGGGGTGAGTGGGTTCTATTGGAGAAGCGCCATCAGACCCTGCGGGGCCCTTCTCCTGCGACTTTCTATCAGCATGCAGGATGGGCGTGGCCCTGCAGAAGGCACTTCTTAAAGCCAAGAATGGGTCCCTGGGAAAAGGTTCAAATACAGTGTCTCGCTCAAAATACTGCTTCATCCTCGATCTTCCCTAAACCAATGAGGAGGATTGCATGTTGGTTGAGACACTGGGTAGATTAGCAAACAAAAATGGACCTTTGTCACAGGCCATTAGGAAGTTGTGATGGAGTGGTATAGCTGGGTCTTGCCTGAAAGGGGGCTTCCAGCCTGGAGACAATTGTGGGACGACGAGGGGGCTTTAGAAGCTGCCATCCCACCACTGTTAACTGGCTGCTCTCTGGTGCAGAAGTCACTACAAAGACCCTCTATTGAAACCTAGTCCCTGCGGCATTCAGAACCACTCCTTCACTGGTGTTTCTGCAAGACAGTGCTTAGTTCAGGCTGCTTCTGGGGGGAATCTTGAGTGTACTGAGGATACTAGGAGTACAGCAATAAGGCTGCAGTTTTCTTTTTTCTCACTGTAAACCTAGACTGAGATGACTCTTAAAAAAAAAAAAAAGCTGTTTACTACACTCATATCCAAGAAATACACCATTTGTGTATGTTCATCTCTCTGAGGACCATACATTCTCTGCCCATTGAAAGCGAGTGTGTTAATCACATGGCTTGTTTGCAAGGTTCTAGAGTCTCGAGTGTTGCCAAGCTCAATTCACTAGAATGCAGTCATGGTGTGGGAAGAGCAGAGCCCTGCATTTATCCAAAATGAGAATAAAGAGTAACTTAACCAACAGCACAAGGCACCAACCCTGTGCTGGCAGAAGAGAGAGCTCAAGGGGATATTTCAATCCAGGCAGAGTGTTCATCATTTAGCCAGTTTTTCTGTGTATGTTGTAATCTCGTCTGAAACAGGGCTTTGGTCCCAAACTAAGTTTCCTTGTCACATTTAACACCCAGGAACATTCATAGATTATATATTAGATGTGACAGCAGCATAGTAATTTGAGTTACATAGCTATGAAATGTTCTCTGTTGTTGAAGGTAAGATTTTATTCATTTGTTACCATCATGATTGTGCTGTTTTACCTTTTAAAACATTGTGCTGAGTATCTCAGGATCGGTTTCTATTTGTGTAGCGTATCGATCAAATGTTTATCAAGGGCCTTTTCTGTGCTGGACTGTGTGCTGGATGGAGTTCTATCATACAGTGATCAGCAGAATTGAGTAGGTCAATTCTTGAAGTCCAGATTGCTTCCTTGGCTTTCTGGAGGCCAGCATCGCATGGTGGCCACGAGCTGAGATTCGGAGCCATACTGCCTGCACTGATGGTTCCCAGCTCATCATTTCCTAGCTGAGTGAGCTTGCATAGGTGACTTCAATGGCTCAGTTTGTCATCTGTAAAGCAGAGGCAATGCTATTCTTCCTGCTCATAGGGTGGTCTCAAGGCTTCTGTGAATTCCTGTATGTCAAGGGCTATCAAGTGGTGAGCACTGGGTATGTGTTTGCCATAGTTCTTGGTAAGCGAGTAAGTGAAAATAGGCACAGCACAGTAATTGCGATGGAATCACGACTTTCATTCTGTAAGCTGTAACTCTGATCTTCCTGACATTGAACGTGATTGACATTCACAGGCGTGGGAATGGCTCTGCGGAAAATGGGCGCCATGGCCAAGCCAGACTGCGTCATCACTTCTGATGGCAAAAACCTCACCGTGAAAACCGAGAGCACGTTGAAGACGACACAGTTCTCTTGCAACCTGGGAGAGAAGTTTGAAGAGACTACAGCTGATGGCAGAAAAACTCAGGTCAGGCATAACTTACATAATCACGGAAGCTTCTAGAATGATAGACTGCATGACTATCATTCCTACCCTTTACAGGCAAGAACTGAATGAAAAAAACTCAGCTTATTTTATGAATTGAGTTGCCAAATTAGTGTGAAGGACCAGCTTCACAACGTAGTCTGTTTTGTAAAAATAGTTGAAGGAACGCGAGAGTTTAAGGAACGCGAGAGTTTGAGTCTTGCTTACGTGCATCTCAGCTGAAACTATATTATGAATAAAATTGGCCTGAAGTAGACCCAGAAAGGAAAAGTTGAAAAAATGTTGATTAAGGGTGTTGTGAGTCATGGAAACTGTCCTGTGATGTAGGTTGGAAAATTAAAAAGCGTACTTTATTTCTGCAGACCGTCTGCAACTTTGTGAATGGCGCATTGGTGCAACACCAGGAATGGGACGGGAAGGAAAGCACCATAACCAGAAGACTGGAAGGCGGGAAGTTAGTGGTGGTAAGTGCTGTCCGCTTGGCCTTCTTGTTTGTGTGCATAGTTCACATAACTGCGTATCACTGATCATGAACAGGGCAACTAGATTGGAGTAGAAAAAATGCAAAATAACAAGTTAAACACCAAACCATTGAAAACTAAAAAGTCCTCTATGGGGTCAGAGAAGTGAGGTGATGTGGCTGTGGTGTTGCTGGGTCTGAGTTCAGTTTGTGCCCCACTGTGGCTGTCCAGCATCATCTTGGGCCTGCCACCAAACTACCATCTAGGGCATACATTTTTCCATTTCTTTAAAATGAGGAATACTGCCTTGGCTGGTGTGGCTCATTTGGTTGGAGCACTGTCCCTTACACCTAAAAGTTGAGGGTTTGATTCCAGGTCAGGGCACATACCCAGGTTGCAGGTTCAATTCCCAATTGATGTTTCTCTCTCACGTTGATGTTTCTCCCTCTTCCTTCCCCCATCTCTAAAATCAATTTTAAAAACCAAAACAAAAACCCTTTAAAGTGAGGAATACTATTTGCCAAGACCAAACGAATAATTTAGATATTACAAATCAATACGTTAGTATTCAGCAAAACATATACTAATCTTAAGCAAAATAACGGGTTATAGCTTTTCAAACCCAGGAATCCTAACATGTATTTTTTTCATCTGTGAAGTAGATGACAAGGTTTCGTAGGATTCTGATCCTAGCACTTAACTTCCACCATTGCCCCGGGATATAAGACTGATCTAACTCTTCAATATCATTCTCTCTCTCAGGAATGCGTCATGAACAATGTCACCTGTACTCGGATCTATGAAAAAGTAGAGTGAAAATTCCATCATCCTTCCAGACAGAAATTAGCTGTGAGGATAACAAGCTCAGTTCAATGAGCAAATCTCTCCATGTGTTTTTTTTTTACTGTGTTCAGTTATCTTTATCATAAACATTTTACATACAACCATTTCTGAGTGTTGGTTTAATTAGGATCAACTCTTTGGTTAGTAAATAAATGTGTTTATGCTACACCAGTGTTGTATGCTTTTTTTTTTTTTAACTTTATAGGAAATTAATGATGAGTTTTAACAATAATGAATTGCATAAATTCTCGGGTAGTCTTTAGGGTACTATGTTGAGATTATATTTTAGCAATTTATATAGAAAGCCACTTCTGTGGCAGATACATTACCCATCACTTAAGCTTGCCCTATGCTATTTGAACTTTGTGTCAACTCAAGAATCTTACATTTCCGGCAGAGGCGGTTGTCATGGAAAAATAGCCACATGCACTTTATAATTTAAATATTGAAATTAGGCCAGTTAATAACCCTACAATGGCCCCTAAGTGTTCAAGTGAATGGAAGAGTCACATGTCTCTCACTTCAAATCAAAAGCTAGACGTGAGTAAGCCTAGGGAGGAAGGCATGTTGAAAGCCAAGACAGGCTGAAAGCTAGGCCTCTTGTACCAAACAGCCAAGTTGTGAAAGCAAAGGAAACATCCTTGAAGGAAATTAAAAGTGCTACTCCAGTGAACACATGAACGATAAGAAAGCAAAACAGCCTTATTGCCAATATGTAGAAACTTTGGATGTCTGGATGGAAGATCAAAGCAACCCCAACATACCCTAAGCCAAAGCCTAATCCAGAGCAAGACCCTAACTCTCTTCAAGTCTGTGAAGGCTGAGAGAGGTGAGGAAGCTATAGAAAAAAATCTGAAGCTGGCAGAGTTTAGCTGGAGGTCTAAGGAAAGAAGCCATCGCTTTATTGTGGTGGCCTGGAACTAAACCAGCAACATTTTTTTATGGGACAATGCTGCTCTAGACCTACTTCCCTATCTGAATTTCCATCTTGGTTATTTTCGTCTGCATCCTAGAGTTCCTCTTTCATCCCCTTGGCCCACGTCTAGTGACAGTTTGCATTTATGTTATTGTCCCTGCACCAAACACTGAGCCAAGTACTTTCAGAGTTTTGCAATTCTCAGAGCCACCCAAGATGATAGGTGTTCACTATCACGTTCTGCCGAGTCTAGAAAGTGACCCCAAGCCACACAGCAGCTCAAATCTGAGAGCAGATTGAAGCACAGGATTCTCTGACTTTAGTCCTGTGCCCCCCACCACCTACCATGTTCTCGTTTCTATCCTGCTCATGGACTAGGCATTGCTTGGGGGGGGGGTCATAGGCCCACATTTCTCACATAGGGGAGCTTTGACATTGTGCTGGACTGTGGCAAGAACTGTAGGATCAGCATCCTAAGATCATTGCCACAAAATGCCCATGGCATCCATCAGTCTACCCTGAGCACCCTATACATTTCCAGATGTCTTCTAAGAGGCACCATACTTAGTTGAGAATCATGGGGAAGAACAAAGGTATCTGAACTTTATATTATCTGGTGTCAAGCCCTTCTTTCTCCTAAGCAATCCGTCAATGTCAGTGGACCCCTTATGCAAAGATATGAACTAGGGCCTTTATTGGATATTTGGTTTTTCTTGGAACCGGTGGTATGTGGGAATGTATCCTGGTTACTTCTACAACACAGATCTCAGGGGAGACTCCCTTTGGCCCCAGACTTACCAGATCCTCTGTGTTCTTTTCTGTGCTTCAACACTCGCTGCAGATACCTGCTGGATGGCTCCTCGTGGATATTATCTCTAATTTCAAACAAGTTTAACCTTTCTAAACTAGAGTTGATGATTTATGTCCTTGGGTTTTGGAAGCAAACAGTCCAGAAATCCAATCTTGGCTCTCTACCCTTTAAGAGCTGTGTGACTTAGGGCAATCACTTAACTTTTCTGAACTCTAGTCACATCCTTTGTAAAAAGATAGAATGTCGCCGGACTTGGAGATTTGTTTTAAAGATTAAATGACAGACAATAAGTAAAGCACTCAGCACAGGGCCCAGCGCACAGAAAAGGCTTCGTGTCTCTCCAGTATTGCCCAGTAGAACTTTCAGCAGTGAAAGAAAAGCGTGACATCCGCGCTGTCCAATCCAATGGCAGTAACCCCACATAAGTGGGTATTGAGCACTTGAAATGTGCTGAATTTTTAATTGTATGAAACTTTCATTTATTAAAATGTAAATTTAAATGCCCATAGATGGTTAGTGATGGCTGATTTGGACAACACAGGACACTAATCTCTTGTTTTCCAAAATCGAATTTCTTATTTTTTATTCTAAACCTAGTCCTCTTGTGGTATTCACCATGTCAATCCATGGGACTGTTATTTTTCCAGTTCCCAGGCTACATGCCTTGGAGTCATCTTTAACTTCATCTTTCCCATACCATATCTAATCCATTAGCAAATGATTTCCACTTTATCTTCTGGATATATTTAGAAATTAATTACTTCTGCTCAGCTTTTTCACAGATACCAGCCTGGTTCAAAAACTACCATCATCTCTCCCCTGGGTCCTTGTTTGCATTTTTATTCTCCCAGAACTATCACCTTAAAATAAACGTTAAAGTAGGTCACTCCTGGTGAGAACCCCCCATTGGCTCCTCATTGCATTCAGAGTAGAAGTCAAAGTCTTTCCTGAGGTCTGATCTGATCTCGCTTGTGTCTCTCAACTTCCCAACATTCCCTCCTGAGTTCTTCTCCCACTACTCAAACATTTTCCTCCAGCCACTGGCCATTGATGATACAAGTGTGCTCCTGCTTCAGGACCTTTGCACCAGCTGCCATCTCTGCCTGGAATGATCTTCCCTCAGGAAACTGCAGCCCAGGCTTTCTCAACTTTCTCACTTCCTTCAGGTCTCTTCTCAAATGTCAAGTTGGCAGTGACTCATTCCCAGACCACACTGGGTATCACAACTACACCCTCCCCCATACTCTCTATCCCCTCTGCTGCCCTTGTGCTTATCACCAATCCAGAGACTACATATTTACTTGGTTTTTTGTTTTTAATTTTTGGTTATTCCTTGTTTCTCTCACTGGAAAGGAAGCTGTATGAGGAAGGGACTTTGCTTGTACAGTGTTCTCTCTCCATCACTCAATTAGGAATCAACCTGGCACACTGAAGATGCTCAATAAATATTTGTTGAATAAATAAATTCATTGCTGGCCTGGCCGGTGTGGCTCACTGGTTGAGCACTGACCCATGCACCAACGGTTGCCGGTTTGATTCCCGGTCAGGGCACATGCCCAGGTTGTGGGCCCGATCCCCAGTGAGGGGCATGCAGGAGGTGGCCGGTCGATGTTCTCTCTCATCAATGTTTCTATCTCTTTCTCCCTCTCCCTTCCTCCCTCTCTAAAATCAATAAAGAAAAAAAAAAGTTAAAAATAAATAAATTCATTGCTAAATTAATGACTTCTTTGTACCTGTTTAACACCCTTTAATATTAAGACCCTTTATAATTTTGCTTCAATTTGTATTTTAAAACCACATTTCTTGCCTTTATACAAATCATTCAACTTCGGTCAGGACCTTTCCTCTCCCCAGATGCAGTGAGCTGGACTGTAGAATATGCATGTTTGACATGGGAAGTGAGGATTCAGCCTGGTCCTTGAGCTGCTATGTCAGACACTCTGCTCTACTGCGAAATCAGTTGCCCAATTCCAGTCAACAAATGCAATTCATTTTCCCACCACTGAGTATTCTGCCAACAGGCAAGGTCTGTCCGAACTTGACCTGAGTTTTCTGAGGAACATGGTGCAGATTAAAAACAATTGATTACAGGTGAGATGGTATTACATAAATCAAACTTTCAAAAAAGAAAGATATCCAAGCAACTTTGGGATTATGCCCTTGAGCACTCCCAGGGCATTACCTGTTCTCTTTGAACACAACATGAATGGCTAAGGATGACGGTGATGGTGAATCACAACGGCGAGATCTTTGTAGGCAATACGAGGCTTTGTTACATGCTGTATAATTATGTTGCATTTATTGCTAACGTGGTGGTTTCTGGAGTCTTAATCTCTTCAACTGTCTTCTCAAATTTCTGATATTTGAAATTGTGCCATGACCCTAAACAGGTTGCAAGCCATCTTTTTAGCACCTCGATTTTAATACTGCCAGCTCAACTTAGGCTATTACTCAATTCTGGCTGCTCATAAATCAAAGATTCTTCATATCTGTTGTATTTGAAATTTACTTTTAAGTTTATGAGCATAATCACAGCTCTTCTCTGGGTGTCATGTCCTTCCTGCTCCCTTCTTGCAGTGTCGCCCTCTTACAAGTCTCTGCCACTTGGTGGGCAGGTGTGATGCGGGTTAGTAGGAAGAACTGATAAAGTTGGTGAACTGGTTTAAAGAGCTGAGTGACGTGTTTTGAAATATTTTGAAAGTTTCGGTGGTGTGATGTGTCACTGGACCTGCAGCAACTGGAAAATCACCAGTCTCATGACATCTGAGCTATCAGGCTGTCATTAGACGCAACATTTACTTAGGATGAAGCCCATTTCCCCCTCCCACATCTCCTCCTCCCACACTGTACACTTTGAAAATGTCTGAAAACAGCCCTGGCTGCTTTGGCTCAGTGGTAGAGCATTGGCCCGCGGACCAGAGAGTCCCAGGTTCGGTTCCCGCTAAGTGCACATACCTCGGTTGCAGTTTGTTCCCGGCCCGGTTGGGGTCATGTGGGTGGCAACCACTCCATGTGTCTCTCTCACATCGATGTTTCTCTTTCTCTCTCTTCCTCTCTCTCTCCCTCCCGCTCAAAAAAGAAAAAAAAGAAGAAGAAAATGTCTGAAAAGAGAATAACATGTTTGAAGAGCCTTGTTTAGAAGTTCCGGTGACATATGATATGGTAAACAAGATAGTGCAGGGTTGGGGTCCTTTCTCATGGACCCCATGAAAAGTATTCTAATATAAAAAGATGGAACATATATGATTAAAACAAATGGCAGAGTGACAGACGAAGCAAGAAAAAAACATTTAAACCAAGTAGTGCGATAAGAAGTGAGGAGGGTCGAAGCTACTTTGTGTGGGGTGGTCAGGAAGGCCTCTCAGTGAAGTAATGCTTGAATTGAGACCTGAACAAGGAGCAGAATGTAGGCAAGTGACATCTGGGGGCAGGCATGGTGGGCTAGGAAGAGGGACTAGCAACTAGAAAAGCCCTGAGTGGAGACAGAGTGGCAGAGCAACAGAAGCTTATTGAAAGTGAAGTGTTAAAAAAAACAGAATTCAGCTGAGTCAATTTTGAAGGCTAAATTGGCTTTATTAAATGATTCATGAATCAGGCAGCATCTAATCCAGCAAGCAGACAGACACTCTGAAGAGTTATACAAAATGGAAAGCTTTTCTAGAAAGGAAGGTTAGGCAAGGAAGTCATTAGCAAAAGAAAAGTGAAAGTTCATTGGAGGAAAGTAAGAGCTCAGGGTGACAACAATGCCTTCTCATTGGCTGAGCTGTGGTGTTTTCCATTGGTTGGGCTTGTTGCTAGGCAAGAAGAAAATCTTCCTTCCTTCTGTTGGGGTAGTAAAGCAAAAACACTTTCCTGTTGGAAATGCAAGGTATTGTCTTCCTGTTTGGGATAATGGAGTGGTAGGATGTGAGAGCTCCTTCTACAGCCCTTCTAGACTCCAATTTTGATTTGAAGAGTTGAGGTTTCCCTTATTGATTTTCGGAGATTTGATGTGGGACAAGAGGCAGTCTGGAGATTCGGGTTGAAAACAGAGCATGTGGACCTGGCAGCTGCTAGTGAGGGATTTGGGTTTATATGAGGACGAAAGGAAACCATGAAGGGTCTCAAGGAGGAAATGACAGATGACAAAAAAAAAAAAAAAAAAAAAAAATCTTAGTTTCAGTACAGCACAAGGAATATTGTCAATATTGTAGTAACAGTGTAAGGTGCCAGCTGGGTACTAGACTTATTCAGATGGGTCATTGGGTAAGTTACACCTGAAACTAATATAATATTAAATGTCAACTGTAATTGAAAACAATTAAAATTTAAAAATACCCTAGTTTCACTTGATATTTAAATAACTCTCTTACGAGAAGCAACTGGAAAATACTGAACAAAATAGGCTTTAGTATTTCCTTGAAGTGACAAATAAAACACTGAGGAATTCCCTGGCCTGGGTCTGGGACTGCAGAGACTCAGTCCCACTGACGGTGTGGGTTTGGCCCTGGAGCACTTACTTGTGGAACCAGAAGTGGCTGAGCTGTACTTTTGACAACAAAGCAAACAATTTGCCTTTATCTGATGGTAGGTGGGCCAAGTTCATCTTCTGTCATCTTGGAAAGAATTCCTGATGGTTGGAAATATAGCTATGAGGATGTCCTCAGAGTGCTTTTCACTGGCCGAGATTTGGAAAGTATATCTACTCCTAGAAATGGGGGCTTCTTAAATAATCAGGGTATGTCCACACGGCATTTAAAAAAATAAAAGGACTGCCTGGATGGTGTGGCTCGGTTGGTTGAGCAATATCCAGTGCACCAAAAGATCTCTGGTTGGATTTGTGGTCAGGGCACATGCCTGGGTTGTGGACTTCATTCATCCCCAGTAGGGGTATGCAGGAAGCAGCCGACTGATGTTTCTCATCCATGTTTCTGTCTCTCTCTCCCTCTCCCTTCCTCTCTCTCTCAAATCAATAAAAACATAAACATTTTTTTTATTTATGTATTTATTTTTAAATATGTTTTTATTGATTTTTTTAGAGAGAGAGAAAGGGAGAGATAGAAACATCCATGTGAGAGAGAAACATCAGTGGGCTGCCTCCTGCACGCCCCCTACTGAGGATCAAGCCCACAACCTGGGCATGTGCCTTGACTAGGAATCGAACCGGGACCTCTCAGTCCATGAAATGGTGCTCAATCCACTGAATAGTTCCTTATATATCTACATGCATATAAAAAACCAAAACCTTTATACATGAATCATACAGCACAGTATCCTATTGGCATATCTTACTTGTTTGTTTTTTAAACTCAGATAAGTATAGATTAACATTTTTTAACTTTGTAATATTTAACTTTACTTCAACCCTATTATTTATTTTATCCATTTCCTATTGTTAGGTGTTTGTTTTTTAAAACATTTCAGAGTTATTGACAATGGTTCAGTGAGCACTCTTATACATTGGTGTAATAAAATATTTAAAACGATTCTTAAAGTATTTACCCTTTGGTTAAATCCCTAATGCACTTACTCAGGCTTCTTATGACCTAAGCCATGTATTGCCTGGCTGTCAATGCAGGGAGTAGTAGCATCTGATTAAGGAAACCTCTAGCCTACAACATTATTTTGCTCCCAAGAAGCATTGAACTACTTTAACATGAAACACACTTTTTCCTTTTTGCAATTAAATATCTAGAAGGAAGGAAATGTAGGTTCTAGAATCAAACCTAATGCACAAGTTACAGTACTGATGTTTTATTTTCTTTCTCATATGCTGGCTTCGTGCAAGATCATGGTGTTTATTTACTGGGTCATAACTCCAAGGGTCTCCGTTCTCATTCTCATCCTGTGGCAGCCCTGTAGGTTGCAAACCTGGGTGGGTACATCAGCAGGCCCTGGCGTTTGGTATAGCTCTTTTCTTCCTGGGTTGGTATTGTTGGTTTGTTGACCCTCTGACAAGACCATTACTAAAAGAAATACAGGGAGAAAAATCCTAGGTTATGTTTCAGAGTTTCAGTACAGTAGCAATGGGGACAGTTGTTACACAGATGTTTGGAAAAGTTGCATATAAGAGGACAAAGACTTCTTTCAGGATTCAGAGTTGGTTGGACAGAGGTTTTCAGCAAATCATACAATCAAATGTAGAAACTAAGCTTGCTGACTCAGTCAATTGCCCTAACTGCTAAACTCAACTTACAGGAAGTAAAAAAAAAAAAAAAAAAAAATGCCACCCTTTTGGCAGCCTTTTGGAAAATACAGAAATACAGGAAGTAAAAAAAAAAAAATGCCACACTTTTTGGAACAGGCAGCCTTTTGGAAAATGTCCAGTTTTGGAGGTGTACTTAAATAATGTCATTTTACAAGATGCTTACCACACCCAGAAACCTTGGAGAGATCCTGACAAGTGAGAGCATGTAATGATTAACATGTCAGTAGGAGGTGCTGGGGACAACTGAATTTCTTTATTCTGGAAATAGGCAGTAATTCTAGGGTCCCAGAAAACTGAAGTCATTTAACACATTTAAATTTTGGACAGTGTTTTTTGGGCAGTTGATGGGGAAATGGTGCTGTTTTAATTGCACATGTCAGGCACAAAGACACATATTAAAATAAGAAACAAGGCACCAAACCCAAATGATGCAACACAATGTCAATGAAGGCAATACATCCAAGAGTTAATTTGATAAGAATGTCATCAGAGTATTTTCCAGGTAGAGAATTACATCATCATTATCATGAGTCTTATTTCATTCCACCTAGATTCTGTATCGTTGCAGTCATTCTTTCTGGACCTAAGAGTAATGCTTTCTTGACACCAAGACCACATTTATATACAACTAATCTATCTCATATAGAAGTCAGTTCTTCCTCAGTGTGGTAGCTTTCATTAGTTAGCTGAGGAGGTCTTTGCGTCCCACCCCAATGTCAGCGTGACTAAGGTGGATTAATTGATTGATTTGTTCATTCACTCAATTCAGCAAATGTATTTGAGCTCCTACAATGTGTCAGTCACCATACTAAGGGCTGGGCATACAAAATTCAATAAAGGTAAAAAGTCCTTGACTTCATGGAGCTTAGAATCCGGAGGGAGAGATGGCCAATAAGCACAATCTAATGTAATAATTATAGGTTGACATACTTGTGAAACAGGGTGCTTGGTGGGGAATAACAGCAGAAACCAAGGATGGGCAGCTAGGGAAGGCCTCTCTAGGGAAGGGAAATTTAAGTGGGAACATAAAAGAAGGAAAGAAGCCAGGCAGGACAGGAACAGGGGAGAGCCTTCCCAGCAGAAGGAGTAAGAAGTGACTACGATGGAGTGGGGAAGGAACTTGGTGTGGAGCCAGGCGGAGGAGGAGGGGAAGAGCTGAGCTGGGGGCAGGACATGACCTTAGAGTCCTGGGAAAGAGTGAGGATTTCATCACAGTCTGTGGGGAAGTCACGGGGTGGGGTAGGGGTGTGTGTGGTCTGGTGGGGGGGGGGATTAAAACGAGGTAGAGTTGTAGTAAAATGTAGACACTCAAATCCCAATCCCTTGGGACACATATAATTTTGAATTCAGAATTTGCTTTGCATTTTAGATTATATATTAATCTGGCATATATATGTTACCACGTATTAACTCTCCCAAGGACACCCGAGGGCAGCACCCTGTAATCAAACACATTAAAATACCTGCTGTTCAACATGTGGAAATTCACACGAAGCAGGACAGCTCTGCATCTGCTTACCTCAGCACTTGCTGCTGAGTGAGTTCAGTTCCAATCAGGTTTTGCCACCAAGTAAATTATGAAAAAATGTCAGTCTTCAGAGCTTTTTCTGATTTTGGATTCATGCATAGATCTGTAATTATCCCCTTTCCTGAATTATTATGACCAATATTCATTAATTTATTAATTCAACAAATCATTTTTGGAAGACTTCTCTATGTGCCAGGTAGTGTTCTAAATGTGTAGAAATGTATGAACATGAAAATACGCACCTGTTTTAAAATAGGAAAACTGCTTTTAGAAAGATAGCTGTGTAAGTTTGAAATGTTAATTTTCTACCAATATAGTAAAATGTGACTAACAATGACTTAAACACAAGAGAAACAACAGCAGACCCCAATAAATCAACTAGCAGAAAGTGACCTGATCAGCAGGCTAATGTCAAAGTGTCTAGCACCAGGTTTGGGTAAGAAAGTAGTGAGGTGCTGGACTTGAAAGTCCTTTAATGTGACACTGTCTGCACCCATTTGGAAGTTCCTGATCCTCATCTTTGCTTTTGATAATTAAAGGAATTGATCTGCCCGTGGGGACATAGTTGTGTAGAATTTGGAGGAAATATTGTGCATCAAACCAAGAGTATATTTTGGATAACTCCTGCTCCAAATAATGGGGGCTTCAAATACCTTTCATGTGGGGTAGCGCCAGATATTGAGATTGATAAATGGGACTGCATCTAACTAAAATGCTTCTGCACAGCAAAAGAAATCAGCATCAAAATGAAAAAGAAACCCACTGTATGGGACAACATATTTGCCAATGATACATCAGATAAGGGTTTAATTTCCAAAATATATAAAATACTCGTACAACTCAACAAAGGGAAGACAAATAATCCAATTAAAATGGGCAGAGGATCTGAACAGATCCTTCTCCAAAGAGGACATACAAATGGCCAAGAGACATATGAAGAAATGCTCAACATCACTAATCATCAGAGAGATGCAAATTAAAATGACAATGAGGTGTCACCTCATACCTGTCAGAATGGCTGCCATCAACAAATCATCAAACAAGTGCTGGCGAGGGTGTGAAGAAAAGGGGACTCTAGCACACTGCTGGTGGAAATGCAGACTGGTGCAGCCACTATGAAAAACAATATGATGTTTTCTCAAAAAATTAAAAATTGAACTGCCATTTGACCCAGTGATCCCACTTCTAGGAATATATCCTAAGAAGCCTGAAACACCAATCAGAAAGAATATATGTACCCCTATGTTCATAGCAGCACTATTTACAATAGCTAAGATCTGGAAATAGTCCAAGTGTCTGTGAGGAGATGAATGGATAAAAAAAAACTGTGGTAGCCCTGGCCGGTTTGGCTCAGCAGTTAGGGTGTCAACCTGCGGACCAGAGAGTCAAGGATTTGGTTCCCACTAAGGGCACATACTTCAGTTGCAGTTTGTCCCTGGCCCCAGTTGGGGTCGTGTGGGTGGCAACCACTTGATGTGTCTCTCTCACGTCGATGTTTCTCTCTCTCTCTTCCCACCTCTCTCCCTCTCACTCTATCTGAAGATAAATGCAAAAATGTCCTTGGGTGAGGATTAAAAAAAAAGCTGTGATACATATACACAGTGGAGTACTATACAGCTGTAAGAAAGAAAGATCCCTTACCCTTTGAGATGACATGGAGGGAACTGGAGAGTATTATGCTAAGCGAAATAAGCCAATCAGAGAAAGACAAATATCATATAATCTCACTTATTTGTGGAATAAAATGAACAAAATAAGCCGATGAACAAAATAGATCCAGAGACATGGATGTGGGAATCAGAATGACAAACCTCGAGGGAAGGAGGGTGGGGATAGATAAACCAAAGGAAGAGATAAACCAAAGAACTTGCATGCACATATGCATAACCAATGGACACAAACAAGAGTGTGGGGAAGGCAGGGGGTGGGGCGGGAGTGGGGAGGAGGGTGTCAATGAGGGAAGAAAGGAAGGACATCTGTAATACTTTCAACAATAAAGAAAAATAATTTAAAAAAAAAGAAAAAAAGTCTTGCCTCAGGATCTGCTTCTAGAGAAGTCAGAACAGCTCTGCTGAGCCCCGGGGAATTCCTGACCCATGGAAACCGTGAGGGACAGTGAAGTGACCGATATTTAAGGCATGAGTTGGGGTGATTTGATACTCAGCGCTGGGTAGTCAACTCCCTGCAAGTCAACTCCGTGTGCGCGGCAGGGGTTTTCCAGGCCTTCCCCAGAGGCAGCTTTGGCTCAATTCACCCTCATCAGACAGACACATAGTCCAGACATGGGGTTTCCCTTCTTGTTGTAGGGCCTCTGCTAACACCACTGTCCATGGCCCCCAGAGTGTCCTTCTGCTCAAACCACATTGCCCTGGATCTCGCATTATGGTAAATGAGGTGTGATGAAGTGCGTGTCACCCTGGGCTCCAATGGTCCCACCACAACACACCGCACTCAGAAGATTCTAACCTGATAGAGCATGGGACAGTCTCTTGGAAGCAAAGTTCAAAGAGGTCACAGTCCCTCAGGAAGTGGTGTGTTCACAGAGCAAAGCCCTGGAATCCTGCTGGGTACCCCCAGAGGGAACCAGGTTCAGGAACAGAGGCAGGAGCAGGTGTGGCCCTGTTTTGCTAACAGATGACAGAAGGGAAGATTCCTTGCAGGGGAAGAAGACCTGAGGCCTAATTTGCTCAGATAATGTGATGGTTTGAGGTTCCAGGAGGTTGACTGACGGGAGTGCTGTCTGGAGTGTTGTCAAACAAGGAACTCCTTGCTGGCTGAGAAGCCGGTGGGGGAAATGGGTGATGGTGTGCTAGGCATGAAATCATTGTTATAGACTGCTACTTATTACACCTCGTTGGGTTAGAAATGCTCCCTGCCCTTGGTGGGTTTAAGAATGCAATGAACTGATGTGGAAAGAAAGATGCCGTCTAAACAAGAACAAATAGCATTTTGAACAGAAGTCATATATTATGATACAATACCTAAGTGATAGACATGGCTGAGGTTTCTTTAAACTCCATGATTCTCAACTAGCCACCTGTATTGAACCAGACCCTGAGATAAGCCTCAACAAAGGCCGACTGATGGAACAAGAATTCAGTTTAAAAGGGCACGTCCAGGTTCTTGAATTGCTCGGTATCCGATGTTTTCCCCCTCTACAAGTAATCTTTTTGCTGCCTTTCAACCAACTTTTATGCTTAAGGAAGAAATTGCTTTGAAACGTTAGAGGAGCACGTCGCGTTTTCAGTCTAGTTCTGCACTTAGTTTTCGGAAGAGGAACCCGAGCAGATTGGGCCCCGTAGTCTGCCTGCCTTTTTACTTTTACCTCTGTCACCTTGGATGTCCACTGGTCCAGAAGAGCGGAACTCTGGACTGAGTGCACAGCGTGAGCCCTCATGTCCTGGTTTGCACGAGAAGTGACTATCACAGGAACGGAAATAATCGAGTTCAACTTGAAGAGCCCTCTCAGCCTGGGCAGTGAGGTTAGCACTTCCTGAGCAGCTACTGTGAATACACCACGCCACCCACTAGCAGCAGCACCGCACCACCTGAATGAGCTCTTGAAAGAACAGGGAGGGGCTGGAGTGCAAAAGCACAGTTTCTTCTCAAAACAAATAAAACGCTGACATTTTCCAGGCATTGCCTGATGATACTGGTCTGCCCACACTCCTGTTTCTTACGCCTCACTCTTCGTAGGCCACCCACACTTCGTCGTTTCCTCCCCAGGTGAATGTAAAAATGGTCAAAACAATAAAAATGATCATTATTCCGAGAGATCTGTATCTCGTCACCTTCCCATCTTCACTAGTTCACTATCGACTTTCCTGCTCTCATGGGTCTGCCTTCTAGGGAAGGAAATCGTTCTACTCAACCCTTTTAGGGTCCCTGGATGGGTCTGATAATTAAACTGTCAAAGAACAGGATAACACACAAAACGCTAGGTATTTTATTCAATTTTGACATATCCCTGGAAGCCTTCACAGGAGAATAAAGACTGGAAGAAGTGACCCAAGCAGGAAGCTTTAAAATCTTTCAGACAACGAAACAATAAATTTGTGAAGACTTGACAAGACAAAGGAGCAAGGGGCAGAAAGTGGAAAAGAAGTAGCGAGGAAGAGGAGGCCAGGTTGGCAAGGTATGTTTGCACATTCTTCTGGTGCCTTCTCTGGGCTGGTAAGAGTCTGTTTCCAGTAAAAGGAGAACTTATTTCTTGTCTTTAGTCAGAAAAGGGGAATCATTTTTCTGCATTTACTGCTTCTTGCCTTCAGCTCAAAATAATTTTTTTAATGCAAAGAGGCACACTGGGGGTGACACAGTCTGGTGTCCTTCAGCAAATAGGTGTCCCAGAGGGACGTGGAAGGCCATTTGGTAGAAAAATCCAGGAGAAATAATTCTAGATTCTTAGATTTGTTTAGGGCTTGAAGGAACTTTAAAGAGAAGTCAGCCCCACTTGAGATATTTGAATCTCTCCAGAAATGTGTAGAATTATGTTTTTTCTTTTTCTTTTTTAATTCTCACTGAGGATATGTTTATTGATTTTAGAGAGAGGAGAGAGAGAAACATTAATCAGTTGCCTCCCATACATGCCCCAACTGGGGATTGAACCCCCAACTAGGTATGTGCCCTGACTGGGAATTGAACCCACAACCTTCTGCTGTATGGGATGACACTCCAACTAACTGAACCACCCGGCCAGGGCTGTGTAGAATTGTTTTTAAAAACAATTTCTAACGTTGTGAACACTTAAGTCCATAAGCCTATCCCTTCCCAACTCTGAAACACTAAATTACCAGTTCTTAACTTTCAAACCAATAGCGCTTAAAAATTTCATAAATAATTATTGTACATATCAAACCAAACTAACATTATATATTACTGACTAAATTAAACCTGTGATGTAGTTTTCGTTAAAACAATAATTCTTTCTTTCTCAACATAATTGTCTGGTATATTTTTCTATGTTCTCTTTCCTCACAGCAGTGAGAAAACAGATATTATCTCTGTTTCCCTATTCTTTTCTTGGTTCAAATCTTAAAGGGCATTGAATCAGGAACTTGAGGAGCATAATTAGTAGAGAAAACAAAACAAGAAAAAGTAGATACAATAAACTACTTTTAAAAAATCAAATTCTAGCCTGGCTGGTATTGCTCGGTGGTTGAGCATCAACCCATGCACCAAGAGGTCGCCGGTTCGATTCCCAGTCAGGGCACATGCCCAGGTGGTGGGCCCGATCTCCAGTGGGGGGCATGAAGGAGGTAGTCAATCGATGTTCTCTCTCATCGATGTTTCTGTCTCTCTCTCCCCCTCCCTTCCTTTCTCTCTAAAAATCAATAAAGAAAACATTAAAAAAAAAAATCAAATTCTGAAGCCAGAGGGGACCTTAGTTAGAAATCATCTAGTAAAATACCGTCATTTTATAAGATGAAGCAAGGCTGACCCAGAGTGTGTGTGTGACTGGTCCAAGGACGTGCGGGTGGTTAATGGTGGAGCCTCTGCTGGGTCCCCTCCCTTGACTTCAGACAGGTCAGCGGGGAAGATGAAGAGAAACTTCAGTGCATAAAGGGCATTTTGACTTCTCCAGGTTTCTGAAAACTTATCTACTAGACATTTGAATTCTCAGAACTTGATTTCTTTCTTCTCTTTTTCTCTTTCTACTCGAATTAAACTCTTTCATAGTAATAGGAAGTATGAATCCACCTACCCAATTCAATTCTCAGTGCTTGGAAAGGATTGCAGAACCTCCCAGTTCTTGGCTAATGAAAGGGAACAGTAGGTAATCCAAAATAATACGTAATTCTTGAGAAATTTCAAACTAATTTCAAACAAATTTTAAATATGGAAATTCATAGCTCGGTTAAGTTATTAATGGGAACATCCTTCCTAGGAAAGCATATAGGCCAGAATGTTTAAGGCCTTGCTTTCAAAAGGAGGAAAACTACAAAACGCCATCCAATGCCATTCTTGTAGCTTGTAAGAAAAAATGTAATAAGATCAGATGTTCTGGAATATACTTCAGATAAGAGAGGTCTGAGCAATAAATAGGTCATGGTCTATTTCAAAGGATGGAATATATTTATTACACATAGGGTCGTGGATATTAGAGCTGATAAACCTTCTATAATAAAGTGCCTTAAATGGATCTTATTGGGAAATGTCAAGAAGTTGAGAGAGGAACCAAAAGGAGTGGATGCCTGTCATCACTTCTAGGAATATTACGAACAAGACCATCTCTGTGAAGAAAGGTGTTCATTCCACCTGTCTCATCCAGTAAATTACTTTTTCTTTTATTTTTAATCCTCACTTGAGGATATTTTTCCATTTATTTTCAGACAGAGTGGGAGGGAGGGGGAGAGAGAGAGAGAGAGAGAAAAACATCGATGTGACAGAGACACATCGATTGGCTGCTTCCTGCACATCCCTGACCAGGGCAGGGACGAACCGCAACCGAGGTACGTGCCTTTGACCAGAATCGAACCCGCAACTCTTCAGTCCGCAGGCCGACACTCTAACCACTGAGCCAAACCGGACAGGGCACACTTTTTCAAATCCATTCAAACTCTATGCATCTCCTCTCTTTTTATGATCTTTCTGCTTCTCACTGTTTTTTTAAGAGAGATCATCTATTGTTTTTATTGAAAGGGAACTATAGTTGTACATTTCTTCTCTTTGGAGATTTTGCAAACTAGGCTTATGGTGACTAATTGAGAATTTACTTTTACTGGAAACATTTTTTTAAAAGGCTATGTCAACATATGGGAAATAAAAAGATGTTGACATGCAATAAAAAGATGGCCTCTCATCACCCATCCCAAAGACCAGCGTGGATCCGTGGCAGAGCCACGGCCGTCACAGCCGGTCGCAGACGGCTGCTTTCAGACTGCTGGGTGGGGACAGCACAGTGGCTGACGTTCTCGCTATTTTCTGTAGATGGCATGTTTCCAGGCTCTTTAGACTCTCTTTTTCAAGGTCATTGTACCCTTGTAGTTTCTGTTTTCTTCACATTGATTCCTCGTAAGTAAGGCATCCCAGCAGGAGACACCTTTACGGATAAGCGGTTTTCTCAAAAGCAGTTCTTTTTCTATAGCCTTCGCTCCTCCAGGCGTCCCATTTCCTCTTCCTTGAATCTCCCATTTCCCAGGCTTTGACCACTAGGTGTCATAAATTCACACAAATGCCTCCAAAGTATAGAAAGAAGCTTTCTCTCTTTCCATGAACAACCTTAGATCGATTGAGCCCATATATCAACCCCCATTTATGACTGATTCAAACTCAGAAAGTTCAGGAAAAAACTCATAATATCAAGAAAAAAACATATGGGAACCTCCGTGGTGTCTGAATGGTTTGTAAACGGGGCGAATCTAGGTAGCTATGAAGCCTGCAGAACTTGCTCGAGGACCCCTTCCCACGCGGCCTCCAAGGTGCCTGTAACCTCACTGCATGTGACTAACAGGCAGCTCCTTGTAGGGACGGGATGTGCCACACAGGAGCACAGTGAACTGTCCCTTAGAAATCTCTGAATGCCTTTACAGTAGGGATGCGCGGGACACCCAGGCCCACTCTCATTCTACTGATCTGTATTTCAGTTGAGCGAGCTGATACATGAAGCAAATATTTTCAAATATGGCTTTTTAAAGCTAGAAGGATCCTTTGAGTGATCAGTTCTAACCTTTTCATTTTATACTGGGGAGATGGTGCCTGGAGTGGTTCACGCACTGTCCAGAGATGGGCTCAACAAGGGGCCTCAGATACACACCTCTCGACACCAGAGCATCCTGCGTCTTCTCCACCGTTACTGCTGTTCTCAGGAGGGATTCTTGTATCTACCTTGGAGTTTGAAGAAAATAGAAACCGAAGTACTCCTCAGACTCTGTTCAGCAGTGAAAGAAAAATCTCAGCTCCGTAAGCCTCCTTGGTGGAGATTGAATGTTAAACAAAAGCAGCCTGTTAGTCATTGGCACCATGACAAGAAACAAAATGTAATGCTCTTATACAAAATTTGCAGATAGATGCAAACACCCTTCCATCTAGCTTTTCTTAATACTGCAAGTCAATCAGATCCATATACATCTTCTAATGATTTGTTTTAAAAGGAAGAAGACTATATTTTATAAAACATGTGGTCAGTCTATCAGTATTCTAAGTCAAAAAGAATATGACTGTTGTTCTCACCAAGATGAAAAGAAAATTAGCTGAGTCATCTGGATATAAAAGCAGTGAAAACATTGTATTTTCAAAGTAGCTGTACCACCAAATAGATCATTTTGTTAGTGTAATGTACTTTATTTCTTGAGATGAGTGAGGCTGTCCCCGTATGACCAAAAGGCCTGGAAAGCCCATGTCCTGGGTGTTAGGACTCAGTTCCTAAGGAGAGAATCCTGCATGTCCCTTTGGTAAACATGGCTCTTTCCCTCATTCTGACTGAGATTTCAGGTGCAGAAATTCTGTGAGTAAGAATTTTCATCTAATTATACTAAACAACTGCTTTGACTAAATAGTCTTATAAACATTTTGAAATTAATTCTTTGGTCACAATGAGAGTACATGGAAACTAGTTAAACTGGTTATTCTCAATGGTGTTTGAGATGTTTTACCAAAAATTGTTGCAAGGTCTTAGACATTCATCATGCTGCTTAGCATGTTACAAACTTGGAACAATACTGTATATAAGAAACTTATTCAAGTGTGTCTGGGCTAATATTTTCCAAGGCGAAATTTTTGTTGTGAAGTAACAAATAACATCTTGTGAAGAATAGGTTGATAAATCTTGATTGTCAAATGACATAAAATACCTGTTTGATAAATCAACTGAAACTTTTGTTGTGAAGTAACAAATAACATCTTGTGAAGAATAGGTTGATAAATCTTGATTGTCAAAATGACATAAAATACTTGTTTGAAAATCAACTCCTCTGCACTAAGTATTGGCGCTAATGCTCTGCAAGCCTTCTATTAGATTTTTATCCCATATATTGCCAGCGTCTCAACAGTGTCCCCTTTGCATCCACAGCCACTTTCTGGTCAAATTTGCAACATCCAAGACCCAAGTTATGCCATGTTTATCCACAGAATTTCCCAAGTATTAATGTCTTGCTGACAGATGGACTATTTTAAAATATTACTTTCCTGTGTGTTACAAAACAGTTGTTTCAGCTGATTTTCTCAAACTCATTGATTTTCTTTTACTTAATGTAAAATTGTTCTGTGTCAGAGTCCAAGATTATTTGTGAGAGGTCAAATAAGACTGGACTAAAGTAACAATCGTCGTACTTCCCGGGAGTTGATACTATGTTTGTTACCTGGTGCTGGGAGAAGTTTGCACATTCAAGAAAAAAATCTAACTTGTTGGTGTGGTATAAAAGGTTTAGTGTGGTTGTTTCTAAGATGTCATGGATTAGTGGACCCAGAGGACCACTGGGTTTAGCACAAGAAATCAAGATAAAACAAGGTAACCTGGGCTACTGTCTCACTTTCTTGTTATCAATTGGCCTTAGGTTGCTCCATAAACTTCATGGAGAACACTTTTGCACTATTTTGGATATAGACACAACTTCAGTGATCTGCTTTTCCTGTATTTTCTATTTCCACAACCCAGGAGAGAGGATTCAATTACATTAGTTGTCACCATCTCATACCAAGAACTCCTACTGGACTGTTTTATTCCAAGGTACTGCAAATGCCATTGACTTCCTTCAAGTTCAATTTCAGTTTGGAATTCAGTACCTCGGGAACAGCCCAATCCCTAACTCCAATAATTATGTGCAGAGTATCAGCATTTTCTTCTCCTGATACACATGTCATGAATCCTTGCAAAAATTTCCTTAAAGAATTACTTGCTCTTTCTGTCCTCAAATGTAAGATAATGATCATGGTCAAGGGAATCCAGAGTTTCATAGAATTTGTTTTGGTCTGAGACCTATTGCGATCTGGTTCCCACCTGCTACTTCAACTGATCTCCCATGAATCTTCTCCTTCCCTCATTAAAAATAAACAAATTGTTATTCTCCAAATAGTCCATGTTTTTGCTTGCTGCCGTGTCTTCCCCTGGAAGGCCATTCCCTTTCTCTATTACACAATTAAATTCTTCTCGTGTTTCCAGGTTTGGTTTTAGCAGTACTTTTTCTAGAATATATTTCATGTTCATTCCTAGGCTCAAAGAACATGTTAATTGCCATAAAATAATTAATATTAGAGATTATAATAGCATATTACTTGGGATAGGAGTGAGTAGCTGCTATAAGACACAATTCTCAAATTATGTAATTGGCCCAATATATAGGATAGAAGTTTATTTCTCATTTACATAAATTCCCAGAAGGATCAGCACTCAACTCTCCTCCAACTAGGGATTCAAGGGGTTAGGCTCATTTTATCTTGTAGGTTCACCATCCCCAAAACCGTGCTCAACTGCATAAAACTGATGGAATAAAAAGAGAAGGTAAAGAAGACACAACCAGTGGGTAACAATCTTGATCTGGAAGTGATACATACACATCACCTCCACTTTTCTCCATTAGTAAGAACAGGTCACATGGCCCAACCTATATATATTGATTGGGAGTGTGGTTCCTGAACTGCAGTTTCCTGGTGACGGCTTCTACCTTGGAAGAAAAGGCATACATTTAGGGATGACATTTAGCGCTCTCTGCCACAGTTAACATTGTGTTTGCAAATGAAATAAACTCCAGTGTAAGAAAGCCTAAACAAGGTGGTTTTAATAAAGTCATTCGGGGAGTAGTTCTAAGAATGATTAGAATACTAATCCCACCTTATACAATCTCTCTTTCTCTCTCTTATTTTATTTTATTTTTTGTTAATCCTCACCCAAGGATATTTTTTTCCATTGATTTTTAGAAAGAGTGAAAGGGAGGGGTGGAGGGAGGGGGTGAGGGAGACACAGAGAGAGAAACATCAATGTGAATAAGACACACTGATTGGTTGCCTCCTGCATGTGCCCCAACTGGGGCAGGGGATCAAAACTGCAACCCAGGTATGTGCCCTTGACTGGGAATGGAACCCGTGACCCTTCGGTGCACTGGCCAATGCTCCAACCACTGAGCCACATGGACCAGGGCCGCTCTCTTATTTTAGAAAAATTATTCAGTTCACTTGAATGTTTATTTTCTCTCGTATAAAATAAGGTAAGTTAAAGTAATAAGGAAACAAAGCAACAGGATGGAAAAATATCCACCATAGGATTGTCGTGAGAGTAACTTTCCCTGAGGAAGCTGATCTATCAAGGTGGGACCCAGCACAATGTTGCCTCTCAGCTGTTTCTTCACAAAGGTCATCCGGCTGTAGTTAACAGAGTGAACCTCACGTGTTTGCACCGCGGTGATGGAAGTGTGGCCACGAGCTCTGCCTTTCAGCTGAGCAAGGAGACAGATAGTATTTCTTTAGTGGAGACTGTCTAGATGAAAAGGAGACTTCACATCTAATGGAGGAAAAAGTCACAGACGGAAATCTTGAAATATTTTCCCTTAGAAACTTGAGAAATAACGTCAAACATTGCTTGGCTTCCGTGAATTACTTGCAGTCAAGAACTGCACTAAGTGATTGCAAATGACTTGGTCTAATATTGAATCCATTATTCTTCTGTAATGAACGATTACCAATGTACACTTTCATTTCGAACTCTAGATTATTAAGGGTAACATCTATATCTTGGTCTTCTAAAGTGCATTTACTTTGAACTCTCCTCTTCTGAAATACACAATTTGTTTAAAATTAATGATGCAGATAACATTTATTGAGCACATAGTACATGGCAGACCCTGCACTAGGTGTGCCAATTCCTGTAGCAACGTGTGAGGTTAATACTACACACGGTATCCGTTATCTATTGTAAAAACACTTACTGTATTTACTCCTAATTTGGTGGGTCAGTAATTTAGTCAGAACCCAGCTAGGCAGTTCTTCTGATGATCCTGCTTGGGGTCACTCAGGTGACTGCAGTTTGTTGGCAGGTATGCTTGGGTGCTAGGTGGTCTGGCAAGGCTTGTCTCTGCTCTACTGATCCCTCCTTCAGCGGGTGAATCTGGACTGGTTCTCATGGCTGCAGCGCCCCCAGAGGGCCAGAATGGAAACTGCATGGCTTCCTGAGACCTAGACTCAGAACTCACACAAGGTCATTTTCATTGTCTTCTATTGGTCACAGCAAGTCACAAGGCCAGCCCAGATTCAGGGAGTGTGGAAATAGATTCCACCTCTTGATGGGAGGAACTGCTAAGAATCTGTGGCCATTTTTTATCTACCACACACACTCCTACAGATGAACTATTGGTTGTTTTGAGAAATCTAGTAAACTCCCTTTTTTACATTCATCATCCTTGACGTAGCATGAAAAAGAGGTGGGGTAAGGAAATCAAAACTTGTAACAATTTCATGCATGCACTGACCCCAATAAAAGAAAAAGTTCTTACTGCTGAGATCTAAACGAGCTTGAGTTTTAGAGATAAGTCAAATGTATTTGGGGTCTCCAAAATTTTGCTTGTATAATGGATTATCTTATCCTGGGGCAGTTAATTGGCTGAACCC
The DNA here is from genome assembly GCA_030848825.1 of Tadarida brasiliensis. Classification (NCBI taxonomy): domain Eukaryota; kingdom Metazoa; phylum Chordata; class Mammalia; order Chiroptera; family Molossidae; genus Tadarida; species Tadarida brasiliensis. Next base: position 32,354,815 of record CM061272.1, read on the forward strand.
AGAGCAGCGTGGAGGTTGAGGCGATCCTTGGTGCTCTGGAGCCGTGCCTGCCGCTGAGCCCAGGCTGTGTGGAATGCCCACTCGAAAGCTGGAAACCACTGGGGTGGGGTGATCATGGGGCCTACAGCTTTGGCACAGCCCCTACCTCCTCTGTGTTTGCAGAGCTGGTAAAGAGATCTCTCTCTGCAATTTGAGCAGCAGGATGGACACAGTCTGTCCAATGAGCGTGGTCTGTAGTGTTAGCTGGTGGACAGTAAACCAGACTCTGAGTTAAGCTACATCTGGAAAAGTCTCTTTCTTTATTTTGAAAGCACTTTCTTAACTCTACTAATGGTAAAGAGACGTTGGGTGGCGTGGCAGGAAAAAATCCTCCTGGGTTTGTCTGGGAACCTGGAGGTGAAAAGGGGTAGTCATGAAACAAGTAGGGAATGGATCAATTGGCATCTTGAATCTTCCCTTCTCCAGTTGCATGGCTTGGGACGGGACATGGGACCTGTCGGAAACTCAGTTTGAACCTTCCTGAGTAAAATCCAGATAATGAACCTACTTGCAGGATTGATGTGAGAACTAAAATAAAAATAAAAATAGGAATTAGCCAAGAGTCTGTGGCAGATGCTCAAAGCTAGTCAGTCATTTGTTCTCCCTACCACCTGGCATCCACCCAGAAGGTGTTAGTTACAGCTGTGGTTAGAAAAATTCAGATACTGGTAATCCTCCAGGACTGAAAGGAGAGATTTAAGCTCATTTAGACTACATTACTTTTAGAATACCTACTTGTCTAGAAATTCAGAACTTCATTCTTTTGAATGAAACATATAGTGACTGGAAAGCAAAAAACTACAGGCTCACTCCCAAGTTAGGGTCTGGATACGATCAAGATTTTGCCTGTCCAATCCAAAAATGCAAACTTGAATTAGTGTGGGATGGGATGGGGACAGAGACACAGAGGCAGTGACGTGTAAGTGTTGGGGTAACATAAAAAACAAAATCTCTGTCAGGCCAGAAAAGCTCCCCACAAAGGCAGAAAAGAAAGAAAAGAGTTTTATTATTGAATAAGCATAAACCAGAATGTGATGTGAATTACAGGCAATCCTGTAAGAGATTGCAAAAGACAGCAAGCAATCTCACCCTTTGGTAGAGCCAAGCAGACCCACCCATTCCATACATGTTCCAAAAATAAACAGTGACTAGTCCTCAAGGAAGAGGAGTGAACAGCACCATCTATCACAGTTGATCCTAAATTCCCCTGGTAATTGGCACGGCCTCCTCTATTTGCACATTGCCTCTATCCAAAGGGAAAATACATTTATAATATCGGGTTGGCAGGAGTTAGGTTTGCAATTTGGAGCTTGGTGCCAGCTGAAGGGAGGCTCCTCCTCTCCCCCTGAAACGGGAAGACAGTAATTATTGAGAAATAAATAAAACGCTAAATATTGTAAGGCAATACATAATATTCAAACAATCTTACCTTGCAATTGTATAAAATAGTCACTTAATGTTCTGTAAGCGTGTCCGTCTATTTCTGTGTCCAAATTTCCCCTTTACATAAGTGCGCATTGCTGGCACCTGAGAAGTGTTTGTTGGTGTGGGAACACCCTCCACGCACATTGGAATTTTGAGCAGAACCTACTTACATGTTTACCATACAGTTTAAAGTCCTTTCAGAGAAGGTACTGGTTCTCTCGCATGCTATTTAACACATGCTATTTACTTACAGGTTTCATGTCTTCCATTTAATCTTAGTCTTCCAAAACTTGTTGAGGATTTTGCCATTGTTAATAATTTTATGGACCCGAAATATATCACTGATAGGGGAGGTGTTATGAGTTTGGAATTTAACAATAATAGCTAACATTTATTAAATAATTATTATGTGCCAGGAACATAAGATCTTTATATAGATGATCTCATTTAATTTTTGAATTATTCTCACTTCACATGTGAAGTGACAGAGACTGTGGGAGTTTCTATGAAAGTCAAGGTCAGGAGCTAGTAATAGTGAGGACAGAATTTGGTCATCAGCTGATTCTAACATCTAGGAATCACCACTATACAATTTTGCTAATTAAACAGTTTCCGTAAATTAAGATTATGCTAAAATTTGCCTTTCAGCCCTGTGTGGCTCAGTGGATTGAGCGTTGTCCCATGGACTGAGAGGTCCCAGTTCAATTCCCAGTCAGGGCACATGCCCCGATTGCAGGCTCGATCCCCACTGGGGGATGTGCAGGAGGCAGCCCATCGATGTTTCTCTCTCACATCAATGTTTCTATCTCTCCCTTCTTCTCACTTTAAAAAAAAAATCAATAGAAACATATTTAAAAAACTTTTTGCGAGGAAGAGAAAATGGCGGTGGAGTGAATGGAAGCTACACAGATGATCTCCCAGGACCAAACGGGAATTACAACTAAAATAAAGACAAATCATTGGGAAAAAGCAACAGAAAAGCAGCGGGAGAGGACCATACAACCAGGGACACTGAATGAGCCTGGTAGGATCTGCAGAGGCATGTGAGGGTGGCAGGCCGGGAGCCCATGGACAGCAGTGGCCTTAGCTGTGAGAAGCTGTGGCGCCCGCCCTCGAGGTTAAGAGCCCAAACTGCTCCACAGTGCAGAGGGCTGGGACAGAGCGCTAAATAGCTACAGCCACTCACCTGGGGCTCCGGCAGAGGGAGGGCGGACTGGACTGGAACTCTGTGGGGACACCTAGGATTTGGAGGGTGCTCAGAGTTTGTGCTGAGCTGCGGCCACAAAGTACGGTGATGGCCAGCCTGCTACTTCCCAGTTACATAGAACTGCAGCCAAGTTTGCTCCTTCCCGGAGCTGTGGCAGCCCCTCCTTCGGAGATTCCCAGGTGAGGCAAAGAAATGCAAATTGAGGCTCATTAACAACCAGCATCGGCCCCACCCTCAGGAAATCCTCTTACACTATAAACACCTGAGGGAGTTTCTCATTCAACTGAGATCCTAAGGCTTTTCAAGTAACTGAGGCTAATAGCCTCCAGGCAAAAAGCTAGAGCATAACTGATCCTTTCCTGAACTTGCAAATCTACCCAGGAAAGTGAGACTTGACAGTGGTGTTTAAGGAGGGCCCTCCACGCTCATCCAAACCCAGTAGAGGGAGCCACAAATAGCAGAACACCAATACCCACAGGGAAAATTTGGCAGGCTCCAAAACCCACTGAGATAGCAAAAATGGTGAAACAAAGAAATAGATCCCAAATGAAAGAACAAGAGAACTCTACCGAAGATTAGATAAATGAAATGCAGTTAAACAAAGTATCAGAGGTAGAGTTCCGAGCCATGATCTTGAGGAAACTAAACATCATGAGTAAGGACATCAACACCATGAAAACCAACCAAGTGGAAATAAAGAATGACATAGCAGAAATAAAGAACACATTGGAAGGACTGACCAGCAGAGTAGAGGAAGCGGAGGACCGGATCAGTGAATTAGAAGACAGAGTAGAAAAAATCAATCCATCAGAAAACCAAAAGGAAAAAACAATTAAAAAACAGGAAGATAGCTTAAGAGAACTGTGGGACAACTGGAAACGTAATAACATTCGCATCATAGGAGTCCCCGAAGAAGAAGAAAATGAGCAAGGGTTAGAGAATATATTTGAAGAAATAGTGACAGAAAACTTTCCTAACCTGGTGAAGGAAGAAGGCATTCAAGTTCAAGAAGCACAGAGAGCCCCAAGTAAGAAGAACCCAAACAGGCCCACACCAAGACACATAGTAATTAAAATGCCAAAAATTAAAGACAAAGAGAGAATCCTAAAAGCAGCAAGAGATAAGCAACAGGTTACCTACAAAGGAACCCCCATAAGGCTATCAGCTGACTTCTCAACAGAAACACTACAGGCCAGAAGGGAATGGCATGAAGTAATCAAGGTCATGAAAAACAAGGATCTGAATCCAAGACTACTCTATCCAGCAAGGCTATCATTCAAAATAGAAGGTCAAATAAAGAGCTTCCCAGGCAAAAAAAGGCTCAGGGAATATATTAGCACCAAACCAGCACTGCAAGAAATGTTAAAAGGACTGCTGTAATTAGTAGAAGAAATAGGAAGAAAAATATAACCACACTGAACAAAAATGGCAATAAATAAGTACATATCAATAATCACCTTAAATGTAAATGGATTGAATGCTCCGATAAAAAGACACAGAGTAGCTGACTGGATAAGAAAGCATGATTCACATGTATGTTGTCTACAAGAGACCCACCTCACAACAAAAGACTCACATAGGTTGAAAGTAAAGGGATGGAAAAAAATCTTCCAAGCAAACGGAAAGGAAAAAAAAGCTGGGGTAGCATACTCATATCTGATAAATTAGATTTCAAATTGAAGACCATAACTAGAGACAAAGAAGGCCACTACATAATATTGAAAGGGTCTATCCAACAGGAAGATATAACCTTGGTAAACATATATGCACCCAATATAGGAGCACCAAAATATATTAAAAATCTTCTGGAGGACTTCAAAGGAGAAATCGACCGCAATACAATCATAGCAGGAGACTTCAACACCCCGCTGACATCACTGGATAGATCATCTAGACAAAAAATTAACAAGGAAACAGAAATTCTAAATGAAGCACTAGACCAAATGGATTTAATAGATATATACAGAGAATTATACCCCAAAACTGCAGAATTCACATTCTTCTCAAGTGCACATGGGACATTCTCAAAGATAGACCATATGTTAGGGCACAAACTAAGTCTCTACAAGTTCAAGAAGATTGAAATCATATCAAGCATCTTTTCAGATCACAATGGCATGAAACTAGAAATCAATTGCAAAAAGAACATGCAAAGACATTTGAACACATGGAGGCTAAATAGCATGTAACTGAACAATGAATGGATTACCATGGAGATCAAGGAAAAATTTAAAAACTTCCTGGAAACCAATGAAAATGAACACACAACAACACAAAATCTATGGGATGCAGCAAAAGCAGTTCTGAGAGGGAAGTTCATAGCACTACAGGCCCACCTCAAGAAAGAAGAAAAATTTCTAATTGACTACCTAACCTCACAACTTAAAGAACTAGAAAGCAAACAAAAAGAAAACCCTAGAGCAAGGAGAAGGAAGGAAATAGTAAAGATTAGAGCAGAAATAAACAACATGGAGACCAAAAAAAAAAAACAAAAAACAATTCAAAGGATCAATGAAACAAAGAGCTGGTTTTTTGAAAAGATAAACAAGATTGATGGACACTTAGCTGGACTCACCAAGAAACAAAGAGATAGAACCCAAATACACAAAATCAGAAATGAAAGAGGAGAAGTAACAACTGACACCACAGAAATACAAAGGATCATTAACAAATACTATGAACATCTATATGGCAACAAATTTGACAATCTAAGTGAAATGGACACATTTCTAGAAACACACAGTCTCACAAAACTGAACCGGGAAGAGATAGAAAACTTGAACAGGCCAGTAACAACGGAGGAAATTGAAGATGTAATCAAGACCCTCCCATCAAACAAAAGCCCAGGCCCTGATGGCTTCATGGAGGAGTTTTACCGAACATTCAAAGAAGAACTAACACCCACTCTCCTCAAACTATTCCAAAAAATTCAAGAAGAAGGAAGACTTCCAAACTTGTTTTATGAAACCAGCATAATTCTAATTCCAAAACCAGAAAAAGACACTACAAAGAAAGAAAACTACAGGCCAATATCCCTGATGAACATAGATGCCAAAATCCTTAACAAAATACTAGCAAGTCGGATCCAGCAATACATTAAAAAAATTATTCACCATGACCAAGTGGGATTCATCCCAGGGATGCAAAGCTGGTTCAATATTTGCAAATCAATAAATGTGATACATCACATAAACAAAATGAAAGATAAAAACCGTATGATCATATCAATAGACGCTGAAAAAGCATTTGACAAAATCCAGCACCCATTTCTGATAAAAACACTCAGCAATTTGGGAATAGAGGGATCATATCTCAACATTATAAAGGCCATATATGAAAGACCTACAGCCAACATCATACTCAATGGACAAAAACTAAAAGCATTTCCCTTAAGAACAGGAACAAGACAAGGATGCCCACTTTCACCACTCTTATTTAACATAGTACTGGAAGTCTTAGCCACAGCAATCAGACATGAAGAAAAAATAAAAGGGATCCAAATTGGAAAGGAGTAAGTGAAACTGTCATTATTCGCAGATGACATGATATTATACATCGAAAACCCTAAAGACTCCATCAAAAATCTACTAGACCTAATAAATGATTTTGGCAAAGTAGCAGGATACAAAATTAAAGTCAAGAAATCGACGGCATTCTTATACACCAATGATGAACTCACAGAAAGAGAAACGTAAAAAACAATCCAATTTACCATTGCGGCAAAAAAGTTAAGATACCTAGGAATAAACTTAACCAAAGAAGTAAAGGACCTATTTGCAGAAAACTACAGGACATTGAAAAAAGAAATAGAGGAAGATATAAAAAAGTGGAAGCACATACCTTGTTCATGGCTTGGTAGAATTGACGTCATTAAAATGTCCATACTACCCAAAGCAATCTACAGATTTAACGCCATCCCCATCAAAATACCAACGACATATTTCACAGAACTAGAACAAATACTTCAGAAGTTCATATGGAACCAAAAAAGACCCCGAATAGCTACAGCAATGTTGAAAAAGAAGGAAAAAGTAGGCGGGATCACAATACTGGACATCGGGTTATACTACAAAGCTACTGTAATCAAAACAGCCTGGTACTGGCACAAGAACAAGCACATAGATCAATGGAATAGAACAGAGAACCCAGAAATTGACCCAAAACATTATGCTCAATTAATATTCGACAAAGGTGGCAAGAGCATACAATGGAGTAAAGACAGCCTCTTTAATAAATGGTGTTGGGAAAATTGGACAGCTACATGCAAAAAAATTGAAACTAGACCATCATCTTACACCATACACAAGAATAAACTCAAAATGGATAAAAGACTTAAATGTGACTCATGAATCCATAAAAATCCTCGAAGAAAATGTAGGCAACAAAATTTCAGACATCATCCGCAGCAGATTTTTCACTGATATATCACCTAAGGCAACAGAAACAAAGGAAAAAATGAACACATGGGACTACATCAAACTCAAAAGCTTCTGCACAGCAAAAGAAACAACCATCAAAACGGAAAGGGAACCCATTGTATGGGAGAGCATAATTGCCAATGATACATCAGATAAGGGGTTAATCTCCAAAATATATAGAGTGCTCATACAACTCAACAAAAGGAAGACAAAGAACCCAATTAAAAAATGGGCAGAGGAACTAAATAGACACCTCTGCAAACAGGACATACAGATGTCTAAGAGACATATGAAGAAATGCTCAACATCACTAATCATCAGAGAGATGCAAATTAAAACAACAATGAGGTATCACCTCACACCTGTCAGAATGGCCGCCATCAACAAAGCATCAAACAACAAGTGTTGGTGAGGATGTGGAGAAAAGGGGACTCTAGTACACTGCTGGTGGGAATGCAGACTGGTGCAGCCACTATGGAAAACACTATGGTGTTACCTGAAAAAATTCAAAATTGAATTACCATTTGACCCAGTGATCCCACTCCTAGGAATATACCCTAAGAAGCCTGAAACACCAATCAGAAAGAATATATGTACCCCATGTTCATAGCAGCGCTATTTACAATAGCTAAGATCTGGAAACAGCCCAAGTGTCCATCAGTAGAAGAATGGATAAAAAAGCAATGGTACATATACACAATGCAGCTGTAAGAAAGAAAGATCTCTTATTCTTTGAGACGACATGGGAGGACCTGGAAACTATTATCCTAAGCGAAACAAGCCAAGCAGAGAAAGACAAATACCATATGATCTCACTTATTTCTGGAATATAATGAACATAACAGTCTGAGGAACAGGGTAGTCCCAGAGACGTGAAAGTATGGTACAGACTGACAATTGCCAGAAGAGGGGGTGGGGGAGGGGAGCAATGAACCACAGAACTTATACGCATGTGTGCATAACTGATGGACATGGACAACAAAACTGGGGATGGGGTAGGGAGGGAGGGGGAGGAGGGTGTCAATGGGGGAAAAAGGAGAAACATCTGTAACAAAAGTAAATTAATAAAAATAAATAAATAAATAAAAATAAAAATAAATAAAAATAAAAAATTTTTTGCCTTTCAGCTCCTTGCTTACAATTCAGGACCTTTTTAAAATTTATAACTAGAAATTATTTGAAATAGTTGCTGGGTAGGAACAGTAACATTGCAATCAAGTGTGTGTATATCTTCTGGGGAAGCTGCCAGTGTGGGGAGGAGTTAGAGGAGGAGAAGACAGAGAGTGAAAGGGTGTAGACAGGTGGTCACCCGTGAAGTTCTTCAGCTCATGCAGGACTGAAAGACTGCTCTCCCTACCCCTCTTCCCAGAAACTCGGGTGGGATGGAAGGAATGATCCTTTTAGAGAGGGGACCGGAGGGCCAGGCCCAGTGCCTGGAGCTGACCACCTGACAGCTGGGTAGAGACAGAGCAGTAGGATTTGGGGGAGAGTCTAAATATTGTGTTGGGGGACACTCTTTAGACATAACCACTTTATTATAAAAGGGGTTATTTTTTCTTTGGACCTAAGTTAGTGCTGTTCCAGGTTCTTTCATGCAAGACATTCAGTGCTGAGAGCTGTATCTGCATTGGGTTATGATTCTATCAGCATAATGAGGGGAAGACATGACTGCCTCAAGTGAACCTTTCTCTCCTGTAGCTGGTAATGGATAAACCAAAGCTGCATCTTTTTCATTGTAAATTCTGGAGAGAGTGGAGAGAGGCCAGACAGAGTGCACGACAATATTCTCCTGCAAGCTGACGCTTCTGAGGATGCCAGGTCTTACCACAGCTCCAAGCCCCAGGGATGCAAGGAGAAATGTTTCTTGCTATCAGGAACAGTTTGCATTTGGAAATTCTCTTTTCAAAAAACATCAACTTCTAAGAAGTCGGCTACTTTCTTAATATCTTTGCAACACTGCCAACCCTTTCCCTCCTACTCACAGGGAAGGTAACTCTCTCTCTCTCTCTCTCTCTCTCTCTCTCTCTCTCTCTCTCTCTCCCTCTCTCTCTCTCTCTCTCTCTCTCCCTCTCTCCCTGACTGTGTGCAGATGCTATGGCCTTTAGCAGTGTTTGATGAGCTTGAGAGCTCCATACAAATCCTTTATGATCTTTTCCTTCTGGAATGTGCTGAGGTGTCCGGCTCCCACGTGTCAGATGGTAAACGTGGTGTGGTGCTGACTGGGTCAGATGGTGAATAGAGGATTCTGGCCACCAGGTACAGGCCAGCCAACAGGGCACGGATTTGTCCCATGGCAGCTGAAAGTTGCTCTGTCGGCCAATGAGCAAGGCTGAGTAATGGTCTGATTCCAAACCAAGCCTGGCCTGACTGCACCCCTTTCTGCCTGCTCAGCCAGGCCCTGGGGAAACCGCCCTCACTGCTGATATTGCACAAAGCCTGCCTGTTGGCTCTGGGCATAGACCTCCCACACTTACAATAACATAGGAAATTCAACACACAGTAGAAACTCAGCAAATAACATAAGAGATAATACACATTTTTAAATGCTCCTATATCTCTATCTTGACTTTCATTTATTCACTTTCAAGGTATGCAAATATGACAACGTGATACACTTTGGGTCCTGTGCAATGTATGCTAAAAATAGCCCCTCACTCCCCTAGGTTTCAGGGGCTCCAGCTTATATAGCTATCAATTCATGTATCAAAAAATATGCCACATAATATATGGTGGCAGGGGATGGGACCGATGGCTGTGCTGAGTGAGGAGGGCACTGAGGATGAGCATTCAGATGCGGACATCCTGGGTTCTCCCTCCACTCCTGGCCCCCTTGGAGACCTTATTCAAATCTGAAGAGGGATGTTTCATCATAACAACGCCAAAGACATACTGTGTGGCCTAAGAGTGTCTCTTGCCAATTGTCATGCCTCTATAATCTATGAGGCTGACAGATCAGTGTTTGTGTAGTTATGCTATCACAGCTAAAAGGAATTGATTTGGCGTTATTAGGTAAGAAGTGTGAACTACCTCAAGGATAACATCAATATGTAGTAAGTGCTGTTGAATTTTCCAACAGATGATTTTATTATCTTCATGTTATGACTTCATTCCCCCAAAAAAGAAGAAGACAAGACTCTAAATGTTTATGTCACTATTATCTCATACCCCTGAACTTCAACTGTGGGAATGATTGCTACAAGTGTTATGAAGTCAGCAAAGTTCACCTCAATGTACCTTCGTTTTCCCTTGGGGAAATGGTATTTAGACCATTGTGTGCTAACCAGCTAGTTCAACTCTGTTCTGGAAACCAATTAGATAGACATAGTCTCAAAAGATCAACATGTAGACAATGACATTCCCTTTACTCTGGAAAATGGGCGTGCTTTGAGCAGTCAACATGCGATCCTTCTATGGCTCATTTCCCTTGCTTGGACTCACGTTCAGGTTGAGGAAGCCCATGATTCGACCGAGGAGAATGCAGAGAACAACACGAGGGAACACAAAGGAGTGTGGGTACAGAGAAACACATGCAGTGAAATACGAGTTCGAGAGTGCTGCTCACTGGTGGGAGAGCTCACTCTCCCTCTTTCTCTTTTTTCTTCTGACCTAAGAAAAGGCTTCTCTCTGAGCAGTTTACACATGGCAGCTCAAGGCAGCCATTTCTAAGTCCTCAGTGTTCTGAAAGACTGCAGGCTGATCCCCTCATTCTCTAAGTAAAACTTCCCGATGATTCGACTAGTTTCTGGATTCACTCCATGGAGGTGTGTTAAACACTGGAAAATCTCTTGTAATGAGTATGTAAACCCTCAGAGAGAAACCTCTCATAGCCTCAGCCTTGCTCAACACAGTGTGCCGTGGGCGTGCTAGGCGCTAGGATGTGATATCGTGTTGGGAAATCCAGCCCAGATGCAACATTGACCAGTGAGATTTCTCAAGGAGTCCCCTATTTCCAGGCTAGAGGGTGTCAGTAAGTGCCCACTTCAAAGTCTGAGAAGACACAAGGGAAATACAATTCAGGGAATTTTCAGAGAACTGAACATTTCTTTAGAAACTCCCATAAGACTGGCTATTCATTCATAATGGCTTTGTGGAAAGGTCTGATCAGTAGCATTGTGTGTTTCAGAAAGGCAGCTACCTTAGAGAGTTAATTGACTGGGCATCTGGCAGCTATATTTTCTATGTGCTGCCAACCAGTTTGCCTTTTGTGAGTAATTATAAATGATAAAATGTCAGAAAAATGGGAGCAGTTATGTAACATGAGCCAGTTTTTACAAAGTTGTCAAAATAAATAAAGGCATTTTTTTTAAATGAATGAAACAAGTTTAATCTTATCTGTGTGTCAGTTAAAAAGTCAGCAGTAAACTACGTAAATTCGAATGACTTAGGTAAGTGGGAAACCACCAACTCTCAGACTGTACAACTGACCCCAGCGTTTCACTTGTTGGCTTGAGGGTATCAGGTTTTTTCTGTGTGTGTATAGACCAGATATATCCAGGAAGGTCTTCCCAGGGTGGATTTTTGTGGGCAGGTGGCTTGCTATCATTATTATTAAGCAGCTGCTATTTAACTAGCACTCTCCCTAGCGCTCTGTACTCTTCTCAGCAACTCTATGAAGTTGGCATCATTACCTCTGTATTACAGATGCTTACTGTCAGGGAAGTTTGGTGAATTTTCCAAGGTTTCACAGACAGTACGAGACTTCAGAGAGTCCCAGGCCATGCTGATCCCAGATCCCAAAGCCCAGGCCAAAGTACAAAAGAATATATTTGATTACGTGTAATAAAAAATCACATGCTTTTATTAAAACTGCGAAAAAACTGCAATTTGTACATTTTGATCATTCTGAAAATTGATTATTTCAGGAATTAATTTTTAGTGAATTGGTTTGCCTCCCTATCCAAGACTCTGTAGTTAAAAATACAAACAAGAATATCAAGAATAAAGGCAGCATTTATTGTAAATAGACAGTGAGCCAGCCCTGGGTTAGATCCACTGCAGTAATTGTCTGCATTGAATCCAAACAATAAATTTTTAAATTGAGTATTATTTTTATCATTTTACAGAGAGGGAGTTTGAAGTGAATAATAGAAATTGTCCTAGGGAGGAAGAATGGAGACAGCTTGACTCAAAGACCAGGTGGCCAGGTGTAGCTCCCAAGCTGCGGATTGCAAATGAAAATTACTTATCTCTGCCCTAGATCTATACAGACTGGGATGAGGAAAGAAGTCGCTCTTACCTCACTGCCTAAATAAAAAGGGCTCAGCATCGTCATAGATGGTGACATCTGGGGCACATAGCAGGTAGGCTGGGAAGGTTTCCAGGCATTAGCTCAGGGAAGGGTGTGGCAAGGGGAGATGGCATAGGTGGCAGTCCGGTCCACACATCCTGGTTGCAGGGGTAAAACACTGCCATCTCCTGGCAGTGATGGCCGCTCCACATTCTGCATAGTCACCTGTCTGCTTGTGCCTGGTCTTCAGCACAAGTCTGTGCTTTCTCCCTGTAAGGCCAGCAGGTCGTTAGATGCCAAGCAATGCACTATGGCTCCCAAGGGCAGCCTGGTGCTTCCTAGACTAATGCCACTTACCCTGTAGGGCAGGAAGGAAAAGGAGAAGGTCTGTTGTCTTATAACCTAAACCAGAGACCTGAAGGGCCTGTGCTCAAGTCTGTTCAAGGGGCCCAGCTGTAAGGAACAAGAGAGACACACAGGGCAGGTTTTACTGTTGTCCAGCCAGTTCTTGTTTGGGTAGATGTTTGGGGATGTGAGTACATGGGCTGACATGTATGAGCCTTAGCTCTTTATTACTCAGCAGACAAATACTCCTCCTCTGTCCTTTCTAGTCAAGTTCTAAAACTGCCACTGACCAGCTGGAAATGATTAGCCTAAATTTTTCTATTCCCATGACAGGTTGGGGTGTAACCAGTGATCGTTACATGCCCACCTGCAGCTCCAGGAAGAACAGGGCTTAAGAGGAAAAGGTGCTGTCTCTCGGCCTGCCAGGATCGGTGCAATGCAATGAACTACAAGCACACGCTGCTTGGAGTGAGAGGGAGCTTTGCAAGGGAGCAAATGCTCCAGCTCTTTGGACACAGTCCCATTTATTTGCAGATTGGTTCCCCCAGGTTACAAGTGGATTTATGTAAATTATTTCCTTGAGATGGCCTCTCTGCAAACCATATAGCCTAGCCTTGTCTCTTGCTTTTTATGGAAAGAGACTTTGAAGCTAAAAAATAACAAACACAGACATTCTTGAGTCCTATGACCCATTAGTCCACTCGAGGCGATGTTCCAGCCATTGTCATGCAAACCTTATCTTATTCACATGCAAAAGAAGCACTCAGTGCAAGAAAGGCAGTCTTTCTGTTTATCAGTCAAACCTGTCTGTTCACACATGCACTTTGATCCTAGGCTGGCCAGTTTTCGAGACTGCATTATCACAAGGTTACAAATCATCCATCTTCCAACCCCTCATCCCCACAAAAAGGAAAAGGACCTGGGAAGATTTCCTTATTTTTTTTTTTTTTCTGCTTGGGATGATACAATGCCATATCTGTCAGATTGTTTTTCTGTTCTAATCCCTCATCTCATACCTTCTGAGATTGAATGTCTCTAGCAAGTATATGCACATATATATATAGTTTATTTTTAAACTTACAATTCAGTGGTTTTCAGTATATTCACAAAGGTGTACAACCATCACCACTATCTGATAGGAGAACATTCGTATAACCCCAAAAAGAAACTCATCCCCATTAGTTCCCATTCTTCTCTCTTCCCAAACCCCTGGCAACTACTAATCTACTTCCTGTCTTTGTCTGTATAGATTTGCCTATTCTGGATATTTCATAAAAACAGAATCACAATATGTGGCCTTTTGTGTCTGGCTTCTGTCACTCAGCACAGTGTTTTCTATGTCTGTCCAGGTTGTAATGTGAATATGTTGCATTTGTTTATTTATTCATCAGTTGATGGGAACTTGAGCTGTTTCCACTTTGTGGTTGTTATGAGTGATGCTGTACCACTTTACATCCTGCCAGCAATAGTACAGAGTGAAGCAAGACAAAAAGTGTCAAGTAAGGCAAATAAGTTACTGAAATGAGAAATGGACAACATCATTAGTGTGTGAGATAAAAGTGGAGAAACATCGCAGGTAGTGACGACCAGGTAAGAAATGAGATGCTGTTGCTTAAAGGAGAAATAAGAAAAAATCTCAATTCATTGCGTGTCAGTGAATGAAGTGTGATTTATACCAGCAACACTAAGCTAAGAGGCTCCTTCCACGTGCAAGAACAAGAAACTAGGAGAAGAATGGACATTCTGAAATATTCCAGAAAACTTCCTTTTTCTGTCAACCAGAGAGATAACAATAGGGGCTTGCAAGGAAGAGAACTTTTCAATGTTTGTGGACTATTTTTGTTTCTCTCAGAATTTTTTAAGTGAACAAAGGAAATCAATATAAATGATGGAGATCTCTGATACGTTTCGGAAATGAAAAACAATGTCCGACAGTAAGAGTTGGACAGATCCAAACCGATAGGGAAGTGGTGGAAAATTCCATCCCCTCTGAGTATGGACACCCTCCGAGACTACACACAGCAGGACCTCCACGGCTCACGTCAGTCCTTGGACATGGAGTTGGAATGACTGAATCAATCAAGTACACCAGTCCAGCGATTTTCAACCGGTGTGCTGCAAGAATTTTTAAAACATGCAATACCTGACTATTTAGTCAGGGCCACTGACCTCATTCCCTTAGATTGTCAAATAATAAAAAAAAAAATGACCATAGCTAACACAGCAATAGCTGTTCAGTGTGACTGAATCAAAACTATACCTATTTTTTTCTTGTCAGATTGGCAAAATTTTATTTTTTGTTGTGCTGTAGAATTTTAGTGATTAGTTTATGTGTCCATGAGATGGAAAGAGGTTGAAAATCGCTGCACTAGTCAACTTTCATGCATGTATAGAATCACCTGGGAAAGAAATGTTTTCTGAGGTTAGTATGGAGATGGCTTGATTAGAATTACTCATAGACATTTTGATAGCTCTGGAATATTAACTTTAGTTAATAGGATGCCCTGCTCAAGTCAGACCTGTGATCATCCAGAACAAGATTAACTCCCCAGTTAAGGCTACAGACCCTTCGAGTTGGGACCTAAACCAATGTCCTCCTGCCCAGTGCCCTTGGCGCCAACAGAACTAGACTGAGTTCAGTAAAGCAGAGCAGAAACTTTCTTTGATCGAGGAATGGGAAGGTGAGTGCATGCTCTCAGGCACCTTCTCCCCAGCTGGGCGGAGCCTATCTCTTCATGGGCTGTGGCCATGGTGACTCAGTTCTTTCAGATGCTTAGTCATTCTTGTGTTGCACTCTGCCCTTTTGCTCACTGTCCTCTTTGCACATGATGCCCCATGCCCCTTGCACGTCCTTGTCTTTGCACTCGGCACCTTGGTCTTTGCACCCAGTTCTCTTCATTTTGAGTGGGGAACCTTTTTCAGTTCCCGTAAGCAAGCGTGGCTCTGATACAGTGTATGTGTTGAGAAATGTCAGGGTCTTTAAGATGATAGCCTGGTGCATTAAGACCACAGGGATGGTTTGCAGGATGACAACTGAGTTTCTGGTCTCAACTCCACAGATTAAGAACGTGCTAGAACTCTTCCTGGTTACTACCAGAGCCCTTGTTGGATTTGTCTTTCCATAAACCGTGGCTTTCCATACACCTTTTACAAAATCCCGTCATATTTTGGCTTACCCCCATGTTTATGGAGACTGGGTTTCACTACATCTTACAGAGTCCAGAGGAGCACAGTGCAGGGTTGATGTGCAGCTCTGATCCGCGCTGGGTGCTCGGGGACCCAGCCTATCCCAGCGCACCCAGCCACCTTCCCTTGTGTGTGCACCCTTCTCCTGAGGCCTAGTCGTCACATCTGTGTGCCAGGCAGTAGAAGAAGGGAGAGATGGAGTGTGGCGACAGGGATGCCGAGCTCATCACAAGGAGATGAGAGAAGCTGCCCCAGAAAACTGCATCTCATTGGCCAAAACATAATTATAGTCATGTGGCCACAAACAGCACGGGAGGCTGAGATGTGCAGTGTTAGTTTCTAAAACCATTTGTCCAGCAAAAACACATGGAGATTTCCAGTTTGGTAATCTATTCCAATTGCCATGAAATGAAGGAAGGACAATATTGGGGGCCAGACTTCAGTGTTTGCTGTATTGGGAAGTAAAATATTAATCTGGGACCCTGCTGGTGTGGCTCAGTAGCTGGGCGTGGACCCATGCACCAGGAGGTCGCTGGTTCAATTCCTGGTCAGGACACCAGCCTAGGTTGTGGGCCTGATCCCCAGTGGGGGACATGCAGGAGGTGACCAATCGATGTTCTCTCTCATTGATGTTTCTCTCTCCCTCTCTCTCAAAAAATCAATACAAATATTAAAAAAAAAAATTAGTCTGGGTTGTGAAATGTCATTCTTCCTTCCACTTTCCCTACATGTGCCTCTTTTGAGCCTCAGCGTGGCCTCCTACTTCTAATGTAACTGGCTTGATAACTGTTGAAAGTAATTTAAGGATCCGGAGATCTCTGGCTGAGGAAATGGGACTAGATAGGGCGGATTAACTTCACTATGCTCTCAGGTTTCCGGGTGAGTGCTTTGCTCTGCTGGGAGCAGTCCACTGTCACGCCAGGCCCTGCTCAAGTCTAATCTACCTGACAAGGTCTTCAAAGTTTCCCCAGCCTGAAATGATCATGCTTTCCATTTTCATCTTCTCGGAACTCTCATCACTGTTTTTATCACCACAGACTTCTTTGCATTCACCCCACATACTTGTCTCCGGGGCGGAACTGTGAAGTCTACCAGGGAAAAAATCGAGAAACCTGGGCTGTAGACTCAGCTCAGCTGTTAGTAACTGGGGGGCCCAGAGGAAGACAGTAACTTTCCCAGGGCCCCGTTTCTCATCTGTTACATTTAGAAATATATATTTTTATTGACTCTTTTTAGAGAGAGAGGACGGGAGAGAGAGAGAGAAATATAGATCGGCTGCCTCCTCCTGCACGCCCCCTACTGGGGATCTAGCCAGAAACCCAGGCATGTGCCCTGACTGAATGGAACCAGGATCTCTCAGCCCATGGGACAACACTCAATCCACTGAGCCACACTGCTGGGTTGTTACAACATTTTTGAAAACAAATAGCCACGTGCTATGAGACTCAGAAAGAAAGTGTAACTCCTGTTGTCTCTATGTTCTGAAAGTTAGAAACACATATTCTTTCTCCACTACATAAGTAAAAATGAATATCCCAAGTAAATTAATTAGTTTATTGTTGTCCCCCCAGAAACACAAGCCTAGTGGAAAAATAAAGAACGTGTTTATTGAAGTATAGGAGCTAAACACTGGCAATTATAAATCTGAATGATACATATAAAATCTTAAATTCCACAGACTGTTTAATCAATGTACTAAGACCCTCTTTCTAGCAAATAACTTGCAAGGTGATTGAATTCATAAACTTTTACCGTGGTCTTTCAAATTGACTAGAATCCTTTAAATTTTCTTAAAGTGTTGTTTCTGGCACGAACTGTATCTTCTGTGCTCTCAGGGAGGGATTGTGAGGAGCTTGTGATCTTCGTTGAACAATTAAAATACTCAGTGAGTAATTACCAGCTTTCCTCTAGGAAAGAATTTCATTAAATCCAGTCAAAGTAGACTTTAATATTCATAAGAGGATAGGATTGTTATCTGAATAAATCTGTCAGGCAGAGTGTTGTGGCAAGAATTGAATAAAAGCCAGGGGTTTAACATTTTAATGGAAATTTTTCTTTCAAAAATTGAAAATAAAAATAGAAATAATTTAACCTTTCAGGTCATGGAAATGAACTTAGAAAATTCTCTGACCACAATAAGATACAGTCACAGAAAAGGGGGAAATAAAAAGGATCATAAGAGTTTTTGTTTGGTTTAATTCTACGCAAATAACTTTGAAAACCTGGATAAACTGCCCTGGCTGGTTTGGCTCAGCGGTTAGAGCATCGGCCTGCAGTCCAGAGAGACCTGGGTTCGGTTCCCGCTAGGGGCATGTACCTCGGTTGCAGTTTGTCCCCGGCCCTGGTTGGTCGTGCTGGTGGCAGCCACTCGATGTGTCCCTTTCACGTCGATGTTTCTCTCTCTTCCTCTCTCTCCCTCCCACTCTATCTGAACAAAAAATGAAAAAAATGTCCTCAGGTGAGGATAAAAAAAAGAAAACCTGGATAAACTAAAGAATGTTACTTTGAAGAATATAACTAACCAAAACACAACCAAATGATTTAAAAAATCAAGGCAGATAGACTTCCAAAGAAGAAATAGAAAAAGGAGACTGAAAGTTGTTTTTGTTCCTTCAAAAGTTTCCCCAGGGAAATTCTTAAAAACCTTTAGAGAAACTACAATTCCAATATTATTTAAATTGTTTCAGATCATAAAAAAAGGAAGTCCCTAAGTGCATTTTATGAAGCAAAGGTAACACTGATACTGAAGACAAAGATCACAAGCAAGGAAATCCATAGGCCAATCTCATTTACTAGCAAAGTACAAAAGCCCAAATAAAATATTTACCAGGAAAACTCAATAGTTCCTTAAAAGAATAGTAAATCATTACCAAGTGGTTTTATGTTAAACATGTAACATAGGTCAATATCATGAACTCTAAGCCATCATTTTATAGATCCCATAAGAAAAGCATATGGCCATCATTAACAATGCTGAAAAGCAGCACCAAGCCATCATCACCTTTTAGGGGAACACTCAAGAAGCATTCTGTTGATGTCAGGAAAAATTAAACAATGCCCACTGTGACATTACAGTTGAACATCAGGCTAAAATATCAGTCCGTGCATTTAGGGGAAAAAATAAAATAAAAGAAAGAGAAAAGTTCAGATATTACCAAGAGGAGTTCAGATTACCTTAAATATTATTTCACACTTGGGAAATTACAAGATAATTAATAATTACTGAAATATGGCTATTTTTAGAATTAATAAAAACTATACTCAAAACTGTTAAAAACCAAATCTTTGGCTTCCTCTAGAGCAGTGGTTCTCAACCTTCCTAATGCCATGACCCTTTAATATAGTTCCTCATGTTGTGGTGACCCCCAACCATAAAATTATTTTCGTTGCTACTTCATAACTGTAATTTTGCTACTGTTACGTCTTAGGTGCCTGTGAAAGGGTCGTTCGACCCCCAAAGGGGTTGTGACCCACAGGTTGAGAACGGCTGCTCTAGAGCTAGATTCAAGCCTCCACTTCTCCTCTTATTCCCTAGATCTCCTGAGGTTACCTAACTTCTCTGGGTCTCTTCCCATCGCTGTACAATGGGAATAACAATAGTACCTACTTCATAGGTAGTTGATTGGAGGCTTAAATGAGACAATACAAGTGAACTGTTTAGTACAGTAATTGGCACATCCAGAATTAACATTCAACTTTTTTTCTCCTATTTGATCTCATTGTGAAATAGTATTTTTATATTTATGGTTACCCTTCGTATCACACTTTCTTTTTCTGATCTCTCAGACATTGTGTCTACAGCAAAGAAACTTCAACTGTGGGATGCAGTGGAGTTGGAAGGATGACAGAGGGTTTAGTGTTTGGATTTCTTGGAAGAGCCTTAACTAGGACTTTGGTCAGGAAATGTTACCAACTCTCTTTGTCATGTTAGTAAGGGACCTGACCCAATGGAAGGAACTGTGGGCACCAGGAGAGGGGAGCAAAGAGGTTCTGGCTGGTTCTCAATGAAGAATTCTCATTAGCAGTCAGCAGGAGCAGACACTCTGGTTGTATTCTGAGAAACTTCCAAATTGTGCTTGAGAAAGAATTCCTGAGAAAGTGCTACTTGAGTCTTCCTGTCACGCCTGGGCATGTCAGCAAGTTGGTTGGTATGACTCTAAGCCTGATTATAAGTTGGCATGTATAAACCACCATCTGCCCTCATGATTTAGCTCAGCCTTTATGGCAGTGTGGATTTAGTCTAAATGCTGGGATGTTTTCAGCTTAAATAAATGGTGAGTAAATTACCTCTTCATGACATGACATATGCTATAAAGATTAGTGGTACCAAGCAGTTTATAATGGATATTGTATTAAGGGAAAATTCTATGGCAATGTTAATATTACATCAATTACAATAAATCTGCAGTATCCCTTAGAGTTGCTTCCATTCCTCCCTTTTTCTACATTAATTAATGGTGTTCTCATTTTCAATGGAACAGAGTGGCCGATTTTGTTCAGCTTGCCTAACAAAGCAATTCCACACCTAACTGGTTCCTGGAAGAATCCAGCCAACTGCTAGAAAACTCAGTAATGTTGCTGGATATTGGACACACACCAGTGACTTCTGGGACCATCAGGAAAGTTAACAAAAGGTATAACAACTGATTGTGGCCTAAACTACTACACAGCACCCAGTTTTTCTCAGCAGCATGCCTCCTCAGCCTCTCCTAATATATTTATTTTTCCCTTTCAGTAACATCCTTCCAACTGCCTCAGAAAAACACTCACATACACACACATGCATCTTAATAGCCACACATTTGCCATATTTCTCTATCACTTCTTCAGCCCTCCTCCTCCTTTGCTAAAAAACAAACAAAACCCATCACATCACTATAATGTTAAATTTTCTATTGATATCTAAGCTTATTACTAGAAAATTATGCATTAATTGGTATTTCAGGAAACTAGCAATTTCATATATAAGAAGTAACTTTTGGGTAAATAAAGATCATAGAAGGCACAAGAAATGCAATGAAGCTAAAAATAAACCACTTGTTTCTTTACAGTGGTTGTCTATTATTCTTCTGAAGCTACCAGCTATATGAAGGTGGGGATTGGGTCTACTTTTCCCACCATTGTGTTGTCAACACTTAAAATAGGGCCCACTGCAGAGTGAGCTGTTCATCAATATTTGCAGAATAAGTGATCTCGTGCAGCACCTGCTGTATGTCAGGCACTGAGTTAGGTCCTGGATAAAAGGAGGCATCAGCATTGAAGGTGATCACAATCTGTAAAGCGCTGTGGGAGTAGAATGAGGAGCAGTGACCTCTGCTCAGGGAGTGATGGTGGAAGACACAGGGAATATTATAAAGAGGATTTGCATTTTAAGCTGGACCTGGACCACTAAGTAGGCATTTCCGAGATAAAATGGAAAAGTGAAGTGACTAGTCTAGACCAAGAGGATGGGATTATAAAAGGCATGGAAGTTTGACAGTGCATTTGAGACCCTTAATGAAAAGTGTGGTCAGAGAATAGGCCATATGTAGAGATGAGAAACAAAGAAGGCTTGAAAGGTGGCCGAAGAGTTTGAACTTCATCCAGTAAAGGGAACCACCTAATATTGTTGCCATAGAATGATAAAAGGATAAGAAGATTCGAGACTAAATCTTGGGAAATGTCTCCATTCAACGGGGAATGGAGACAGAAGAATGGATGAAGGGGTAAAGAAGAGACTGTCAAGAAAAACAGTATGCGGTAATGGAATCCAAGACGGGGACATTTCCCGGACGAGGGGAAATTCACATGGTCAAAGCCTGATGACTTAGTAGAACACCTGTGGTAATAAAAAATTCATTGGTGACTTGGAAACTATAGTTAATTGGTGACCATGGAATTCAAATTTAAGGGAGTTAAGAAGTCACTATGGGGTGAGGAACAAAGGCTCTGAGCATTCTGACTATCCTATGAAGATTTAGCAATGAAAGGAAAAGAACACCCATTGAGAGCTTGATAAGGTAGCAATGTCTGAGAAGGGTCTATTAAGATCACAGAGAAAATTGTCCAGAAAAAGTAATCACCAGAAGAAAGGATTGAGCATTCCACGGGACAATCCAGAGGAATGAAAGAAGGAAGTGATCTGTTGCTTGGTCCTTTAAATGATTAAATCCATTCCATCGCTGTTTTCAGATGATGGAAATGATAAATTCTCAGAGGTCCAGAAACCATAAATCTGTCCTAGGGAATATTTATTAGGTTACAATTATAAAAGAATCATGCTGTTTTGAGGATTTGTTTTAGGGCTGACGCCTCTGGCTAATGGGACTAGGACATGGTCTAGCCTGCACTGAGAAGCCAGCAGCCAGGACTCTTCCCTGTGGGCGGGCAGAGTGAGCACCTCCACTTGACCTGCTTTTCCTTGGCCTTTGCCATGAACACTCCATTTCTTAGAGGAAGGAATGTAATGATTTATAATATAATCTGTTCAACTTGGATCTTCACTAGAAAGAAGCTAATTCCTGGTTGTAATGTGGTTGAAACACTTTCCTCATGTGTAGTGGGCAGGGAGTAGGCTGAGAGATTTAAAAATTCTGAGAATGTTTCTTCTGGATCTGTGAACCAAACTTGGCCTGGTAATACAGGAGCACAAATGAACACTGTGATTGAAACTTAAGCAATGGACTAATCAGCGCACTCGTATAGCTTACAGGCAATGTGGAAGCGCAGGGGATTTTCCCTTCCAACATACTTCCTAGGAAAAATGAGCAAAGACAAGTTGGAGACATTTGCACTTGATGAACATCTTAGGTTGCAGAGGGCTTGTGAACTCAAAACCCCAGCAGCAATACCAGATAAAGAGACAGGGTTGGGCAGGTATCTGATGGGCTGTTACCTGACCTTCACATTGGATTAGGTTCTGTCCTTTAGAGCAACTGTTGAAATCTCACAAAGTACAGTACATCTCATCATGCTTCCCTAAGTGGAGCTCTTTGGAGAAAATAATAACTTTCAGTAATTAAAATACCTGATGAATATCAAAACCGGCAACGTAGTAACTTGTACAAACGAAACGGGGAAGGCTAAGAAGGTACAAGTTTTTCCACTTCTAAGCCAGAGGGGGAGGTTCAGATTCTTAAGAGCTAACCCCTTGGCTGTTGGAACAAGCTTGGTGTTGTCTAAGTTGCTAAGTGAAGACTACCTTAAAGGACAAGATGAAGGGAAGAGTGGTTTGCTAAGTAAAATGTTTTGTTTTTTTAAGAAAATTGTCAGTATTTCTGAAATTTAGCCAAGGAAAGAATCAAGTAGAAAATCAGCAATATAGGGTTCTGGGTGTTCTGGTGTTTGGGGCAGGAGGCATTACGCAGGGCTGGCCTCTAATTTTAGGCGCTTTGGGGCATGGCTTCTTAGTTACAGTGAGATGGGGCACACTCAGGTAATGTGGACCTGAAAAGAGACCCTCATCTTTAAAGATCAACAGAGCTGTTCAGAAGAAGTAAAATCTCAGCTGAGAGACAAAACAGGGTATTAAAGCAATAAGAACAGCCAGATATCTGAGGATTGTGTCCGCTTCACCTTTTTGTCCCTAGGATATTGCATCATTCCCAGATTTTCAGTCCCGACAGAAGTCACAGGAAAATGACATGTTGACTACAGGAAGACCAGGTCATAAATGATCCTACTGACAAGTAAACTATAATGATGGGGAAATTCAGGAATAGAGGCGCTCAGAAAGTCAGGCTGTTGGAATTATTTAAAAGCGTCTGTTAGGAGATAATGGAGGGCAAACCTTGGTAGGGGCTCAGGGTCAGGGTCAGGCCCACGTCCTAAGAGAACAGACTAGTGCTAGAGGTGTAGATACTAAAGGAAAATTGTCAAAGCCAGGCCTGGGGAATAAGGCTGAAGCCTTTTCATTCATCTGCACAGGAACACATTTTATGTCCCATTTCTGTAGAAAACTAAGATGTTAGCTTCTTTGGATGAATAGCAAGCAAGTGGTATTTAAATTATGATGAGGGCAACTTAAAAAGTCCTCGGTATCTAGGGACGTAATGATGGAATGAGAAACACTGGTGTTGACAGATTTGGGCACGGACCTGGTTATCTTTAGCTGGTTCACTGTTGGCAGCTCCCTGTGTGAGCAGTACTGACATCCAAACTCAGGTCCTCTGTGGGAGTCTCTCTTTCTATGTGTACATAGGTGTGTGTAGTTCATTATACACGCAAGTATAGTTAATTGTGTTTGCTGAAGTAAAATTCATAGTGTGACTTAACCTTCAAATAAAGATAAAAAAACCAAAAGCAAGCCTGCATTTAAGAAACAAAGGTGATCTCCAACATTCTAGTTCTGGGTGGTCCACTCACTCTATTACCCATTTACTAAACCAACCACCTGGCAGGATCTGAGCCCTACGTAACTGCTAGAAAAAGGACAGAGGAAGCTTACAGAACTGGGTGCCCAATGGAGACATTTATACACCAATTTCTATTTGCACGAAGTTACTGGGCTTGTCTATTTTTAATTATTTTAAAATCCTGAGCACAGTCTTGAGCTGAGATACCTTCCCTGTTCTTCTTGTTCATGGAAAACAGCAATGGAGT
Organism: Tadarida brasiliensis; assembly: GCA_030848825.1. Lineage (NCBI taxonomy): Eukaryota > Metazoa > Chordata > Mammalia > Chiroptera > Molossidae > Tadarida > Tadarida brasiliensis. The sequence continues at coordinate 32,379,242 of CM061272.1, forward strand.
AATACAGGTGGTACATGTTGGCTTTTCTGCCCTCTTCCCCAGAAAACATTACCTCTTGAGTTGGGGAGACTCAGAACTCTCTAGGAATTAACTTGCATTTTATTTCATATTCATCATAAGCCAAACCCAGGCTTCCCTGAGTCTAAGTTCCGTTGCTCAGCTCTGCTTAGCAAGCTGGTTTATCAAACAGGGTATTGTGGTGTCTAAATAGAAACAAAAAGCTTTTTGATTTCGGCCATTCTCATGAGAGCTCATTGAATTTATTGTGATATTTCTCTTCATACAGAAAAGAATCAGATTAGTATCTGATAACAGATCAGCACATTTATAAATGCTGGATGCTGAGCTGAGGGCACATGTGATCGGACAAAGGATTCATCATTATTTTGCTGAATTGTGTTGGCTGCAAGGACAGTGAGGGGTAACGAGTCTCTGATCTCATCTGCAGGGCCCTGGGGTGGCAGGGAGACTGGCAGAGGTGAACTGTCCCTGGGGGTGCACACCAGACCCCCATGGGGCTGGATTCGAGCAGCTGCTGAGAGGCGGTGTGGGCAGGTGTTAGCACTGAATGTGCAGATTCAGAGCGGAAGGCAGAGGATGGAGGAGGCAGATGTCCTGCTGGGTTAATCTGCTCTTGAGCTGACAGGTGTCCTTATCACCCCTGGGCCCAATATCAACATGGCGGGGCAGGTGGTGATAAAGGTGAAACCACAGCTGGGAGGAAAGAGGAGCTGTGGGAATGGTTCATGGGGCAAGTGACAAGGCCTCTGAGTATTTACCTGGATGATCAGGTTGACAATCAGGAAGACTTAAGTGACCAGGAGATGAAGTGCTTGCTAGTCACTCAGAGACAAGAGGAGGTTTTCTTCCCTGGAGGTGAGTTACATCAACCAGCTGTGGAAACCACACTTTTTGTTCATATGATGTCATAACACACTCAAACAAGACACACACACACTTTTTATTGAAGTAGAATTTACACACAGAAGAGTGCACATAATAAGCGTGAGGAATTTATATACAGCATCCGATAGTGCATAGCTTTATAAATATTTTTAAAGTAACAAATGAATGGCCCTTTGTAAACATGATTATGATGATGGCAATGATGCTTTTATTAAAGAGGAAAATATTGACTGAAGGACAAAAACGGCTAAGTAGTAAGTAAATGACATAATTTCTACATATTCACAAGATTTGGCTTGCTATCTTCAGAAGTATTTTTAAGCAGCGAGAGTCCTCAAGAAGCCTAACTTAGCTCAGTGCTGATACAGTCCCACTAGTCAAAATTGATCTGATAATTAATTTTCTGCTTTGCAGTAATTAAAAGGAAATAAAATGATTAATTTTGCTCAAAAAGAAGTAAATCCACAGTTATGAAGAGTTTCCTGCCTAATTTTTTGTGGGAAAATCATGTAACCTTTTGCTTCTCTGTCCCTCTTGGGCACAGTGAATATGTTGTTGATGGCTCTGGGCCATTTCGCTTTATTCCTTATAAGGAAGAAATCTGAACTAGGACATTTTCTCAAGAATTCTGGCTGCCTTTTTAGTAGCTAAAACATACTTGTTTGTTTCTTCCCAAATATCTGTTACATACATTAGGCAAATCTATTGCTTTAGGAAGAGAGCAACCAAGTCATTCAGAAGGGCTGATCAAAAAAGAAAGAACAAAGGTGACCCAGGCAAATGCCAACAAAAAAGAAATCAACGATTGTCATTATTATTTCAGCCAAGTCTGAATTCAGAGAAAAATGCATTAAATGAGGCAGTGGAAGGAATTTTACAGGGATAAACATGATCCCCAATGAAGAATATGTATGCTCCAGTGAACATACCATGACATGAATCATACATTTCAAAGTACCTGAACCGCAAGGAGGACTAGATGGGAATTCAGTAGTCATAGGTTCTTATAGCTCATGACCAAACAACTTACCAAAAAATAAATAAGGGTATGAAAAACCCAAGTCCATGAAACAATTACAAAAATCGGCGATTAATTTGCTGCAGAGAAAATGATGAATATTTCCCAAGGTAGAGAGGGCACAGAGAATATTTAGTGAGTCACGAATGTATATCATTTTAATTTATCAAGTTTTTTCTGAGAACATTTGTCCTTCTGGTATCTCATTAAATAAATCCTTTAAGATTGTAATAATAAAGGCATTCTCCTAAATTATCTCCTCAAGGTTTTATACAGATGCTCCTCAACTTATGATGGAGTTATGTCCTGATAAACCCACTGTAGATCAAAAATATTGATAAGTTGAAGATGTGTTTAATACAACTAACCACTGAACATCATACCTTAGCCTAGCCCTCCTTAACTGTGCTCAGAGCACCTGGATTAGCCCTCAGTTGTACAAATCATCTCACACATGATTCACTGTAGAGTATTGAGTGTTGACCCCTGTGATCGCGGGGCTGATGGGGAGCTGTGTCTCAATGCAGCTGCGCAGCATCACAAGAGTATGTAAAAGATCTACATTCAAAATTAGAAGGACAGCTTCCACTGAATACATATCAATTTTTCACCATCATGAAGTTGAAAATTGTAAGATGAACCATTGTCAAGTTGGGGGCCATCTGTAGTTTTTTCTTTTTCTTTATTGATTTTAGAGAGAGAGGAAGGGAGAGGAAGAGAGAGATAGAAACATCAATGAGAGAGAACATCAGTTGGCTGTCTCCTGCATGCCCCCCACTGGGGATTAGGCCCACAACCGAGGCATGTGCCCTGACCAGGAATCGAACCGGCGACCTCTTGGTGCATGGGTCCATGCTCAACCACTAAGCCACACTGGCCGGACTGTAGTTTTTTCTTATATTCATATCTTCAGTACACTTGAAATTAATATTTTGTGCATGATGTAAGGTAAGGATTCTATTTGTTTGTTTATCCCACAAGGAGAATCAATTATTACAGTCCTTTTTTTGCCTCACTGATTTGCAATGTTCTTTCTCTTCTAAACCAGGTTTTTGCACGTGTGCAGGTCTGTTTTCTGGGTTCTCTATTCTGGCCTGAATAAATATGAAGAGATGTTTACCTCATTAGTCATAGAAATGCAAATTAAAACCATTTCACATCCACCAGCTTGGCAAAACTAAAAGGCCAGATAATATCGGGTGTTTACACAGATATGAAACAATAAGGTGTTTACCCGTGCTGGGTGCAGAGGAGGGTAAGCTAATAAAACTTTTAGAAAAGTTTGGCCTTGCCTAGTAAATTTGAACTCTGTGACCCAGAAATTCAGTTCCTAGACATATCCCTACACAAGTACAGCGGAAGGCATACATAGAAATGTTCACAATAGCATTGCTTGTTAACCAAAAATCTGGAAGCAAACCAAACACCTATCTCCTATAGTCTGGATAAACAACTTATGTTACTGTCACATCATGGAAGACACAGAGCAGTGAACTGAATTAACCTTAGTCACGTGCACTAATGTGGAGAAATTTCAAAAACACACCATGAGCGCAAAAAGCAGTCATTGAAGAATACATAAAGTCTACAGTGTATAGAACAGATAATTTAGGGATATGTACAGAAGTGATAAAATTATATAGAAAGTCAGGAGGATATTTAAAAACACAGGATGATGGTTATCTCTGGAGTGTGTTGGGATGAGAGTGGGATGTGATCACGGGATTTTCTAACCTGTATAGTGGGTAGTACATTAAAAAAAAAATTTTTTTTTCTTTTATTGATTTTAGAGAAAGAGGAACTGAGAGGGAGAGAGAGATAGAAACATCGATGAGAGAGAACATCGATTGGCCACCTCTTGCATGCCCCCCACTGAGTTCCGGCCCACAACTTGGACATGTGTCCTGACCAGAAATCAAACTGGCGACCTCTTGGTGCATGGGTCGACACTCAACCAGTGAGCCACACTGGCCGGACTGGGTAGTACATTTTAAAAAAATTATTTATTCTTTAAACTCTACCCATAAATCTATATGATTTTTCATATATGTGATGTGTTTTCCAGTAACATTACTTTAAAAAGGAAATGACTACAATACAATATGATAAATGCTACCTAAGAGTTATTTTTTAAAGGTATCATGGAAGGAGATTAGAATATTTACCCAGTTGCTAAGAAAGCAAATCAACGTTTGCAGTGGGCAGGGTCAACTAGGAACCAGGACAAAGGGAGTTGGATGGTTTTGTGGTCAGGTGTAGGACACTGAGAGCCAAGGGACCCTCCCTACTCTCAGATGACAGACTGGACAGTCAGAGGACTAATAACTTAGGAAACCCCTAGTATACTAATAATGCATTGTCAATTTTATTACCTAATTGCCACTTACCCTCCAATTGCACTGATAATTAAAATCTCACTCTTCCTTTATTCCAACATAATTTAAAAACGAATCGTATATCCAATGTTTGCAGAATCATTTTCACTGTTTACATTGTTGGTTCACTGCTTTAGAGAAAGCCAACTTAAACTTTTCCATAGAATTTCTCCAAATTCTATCATAAAATTAGTTGTTTCTTGTATTTCCACAAGCCCAGCACTGAAGAATCTTGTTTGATTTTTTTATTAGCATAAATTTACTTCCTCAACATCCTTAAACTTAGCCATCTACTTGTGGTTCTCAGCATGGTTTACTCCTTGTAGTAAGTAATGTCAGCTGGGCCCATCTCCCTGAGATTACAGCAAGTTAGCTTGATCTGTGTGGGAAAATATTTCATTGAAAGATATTCTTCTCAGCCCAGCTGGTATGGCTTAGTGGTTGAACATCGACCCATGCACCAAGAGGTCGCCGGTTTGATTCCCCGTCAGGGTACATGTCCAGGTTGTGGGCCAAATCCCCAGTGGGGGGCATGCAGGAGGTGGCCAATTGATGTTCTCTCTCATCGATGTTTCCATCTCTCTCTTTAAAATGAATAAAGAAAAATATTAAAAAAAAAAAAAAAAGATATTGTTCTCCGTTGTTTCTGTCCAAAGACTGGTTAAATTTGGTACTGGATTAGTTTTGTGCAAATATTCAGTGTGCCTCGATGCTTCGAATGAAGAAATAAATGTGTTTAGTGCTGTTGTTACTAGTCTTCCCACATCAAAGTGTGCCTCCAGGAGGAGAGGATGTAGTAAGTAAGTAGTTCTCTCTCTCTTTCCTTTCTTCCGAATCATTTGGCCCATGGCTGCATATCTTACTTCACTCACCTTCCACCCACTTCCTGTGGGAATAGCTCAATTGTATCAGACTAAACTTATGGACTGCAAGCAGTCCTGTGTCCAGTGATACTGGGACCATCCTGGTCATTCAGCCCCAGACAGTCAATGTTTTTTTCAATTGCATTCAGAAGCTGAATACAGATGCCATGTATACCCATGGCCAGATCCTTAGAGCTCTTTTCTGGGAACTCTTTGGGATACAATGGGCAGAGTAAACAACAGGGAGTGGAACAGAGCCCACATTCTGATTCTGAGAAACCACCCCCCCTCCCAGCAAGAGTTCATGCAGGGGGTATTGGGGAGGGGAAAGAAAGAGGCAAATTGTTCAAGCAGCTCTCTACAATACTGAAGAAAGTTACCTCAGATATTGGCAGAAAGAGAGATTCCTTGAGCACTTTGGGTCACCCTAGATGCTTCTTTTTCAGTTGAGGATTTGGGCTATTTTTTTCAAGGAAGATTTACTGATTTATTTTTCAATCCCTAGCATTCAAACCTAGCACACTTACAATAGTCCTTGTTACATGGGCATCCATTCTGTAAGGAAAATGTGTAATGGAAGCTCGATTTGGTCAAGTGATAAAAATGTACCCTAGAAAAGACAATTCCTCCTTCACTTGGTGCTAAAATCATGAACAGGTGGTTTTAGTCCCTGGAACTATTCACAAGTAGCCTACGTCCAAAGCATTTAAGGGACAATCAATGAATGTTTTGCAGGAGTCACATAATGCTGCTGGCAGAAATTCACTAATAAACAAAACAAAACAAAAAAACCACCAAAAACATGTCTTTAAAATTGTGTTCTAGGAATTCCATCAAAAATGATTATGAACTGACGTGATGGAGACAATGGAAACCAGACATAAAAATGAATTCATTCCATTAGTACATCCTGTAATAAATTCAGAGAAGCCTAAATAAAATCAGCAACGAACGTGATGAAAGGCCATGTAATAAACCTGATTAGCACAATGACCGAATGTAACCATGCAGGATAGTGCGATCTGATCACAGATTCCTACCTGGGCAGGTCATGGTGGGTTGTCACGTTCCAGGCCTACAGCGTCCTCAGCAAAGGTCAATCTTTCCCTTAAGTGAGCCCTTCCATTGTTCTTATGCATCTACAATAACATGCCTTTGAAATGTCAGAGTAATATTCTTTTCTAGACCCTTCGGGGTACAACTGCAGGCACCACGTATCACCCATCTCCATGTGCTGTAAAACACTAACTGTTAACTGTCCTGTACTCACCAATGTAAACAAATATGTGTCTCTCCATTTTGCTTTTTATCCAGTCCTAGTGATTTCCTTGCTTTACTTCTGCCTCCGTAATCTACCACCAATGGATTTCATGTACCTTCCTTACGTTTTTTCCTTTGACTCTAAACATACAACATGAGCCGCAATAGTGCCATTCTCCGGAGCATTTTCTCAATTCACCAAGATCTTGCTTCCAGGCATGTCCTCAAAATTTTGGCTCAAAGAAACTCTTAAATTTTTTTCTATAGATTTGGACATTCTTTCACGGACATTAAGAACCAGGCTGTCCGACTTCCAGGAACACATCTTAGAATCTGAATCAGTGCCTTACTTTCTTAAAGCTTATTTTTGAAGCTCTTGAAATAATAAAATAAAAACTGATTGTATTAAGTTATACTCTAGTAAATAAAAAAATAATTTATCAATTTATGTGAAATTAACAAAATTGATGTCACACTTATGGCCACGTGCTTGTCTATGGAATACCTTAAACAAAGATTCCTATTTTAGAGTTTTTTTTTCTTTATTGATTTTAGAGAGAGAGGAAAGGAGAGGGAGAGAGAGATAAAGCCATCGATGAGAGAGAACATCGATTGGCTGCCTCCTGCATACCCCCCACTGGGGATTTGGCCCACAACCTGGGCATGTGCCCTGACCGGGAATCGAACCAGCGACCTCTTGGTGCATGGGTCGATGCTCAACCACTGAGCCACACCAGTCGGGCTAGAGTGCTTTTAATTCCCTTTTCATTTAGCTTTCTTGAAAGTTTGTATTTGGGGGAAAGGCAAGATAGGAGGCACATAGGAAAATTTACTGAGTGGCCCTTGGAGAAATGAACTAATTCAAAGAACTCATGGGTTTCATTGCTAGGTTAGACGATGAGGTCACAGACTACGGAGAAAGGAGTGGATGGAGTTAGAAAAGAGAGATGCAGAAGGGAGTAGGAGCCTGGAGACACAAATTTTCTCAACCAGTTATCATTTTTTGAAGTTTATTTAAACACATAAAAAGATTGAGTAATTTACAAACTCTATGAGGCCCCCTGCTCAATTATATTACCGGTTCCTTCCCAAACCTCCCTTCCCCCTGGATAAATTATACTGCACACAGCCTTTTTTTCCATTTTACTATTTTTGAACAATAAAAAAATCCCTGAGGGTGTGTCTTGAGTCTGCAGCTGCAGGGGTATTGTTCCCGTCCCCTCTCTGTAGAGATGGATGCTGAGAGTTCAGCTGTGACCGCGGCCAGGACTTCTGGCAGGCAGCTAAAGAGACCTCTGGGGCTTGCGTGACACAGGACATGTTTTTCTGAACCAGAGGGAAGCAAGTCAAGGTTTCATTACCTCACCTTCCGAAAAACGGCCTGTCCTGGATACTGACAGTGATTGGAACTAGAAAATGATTGTATGTTGCAAGAATGATGGGCTGTCCAATGAGAAGACACAGAGCAGAGATGGGGGAGGGTGGTCATCAGAGGGAACTGGAGACAGATTTGTGGTGTTGCTGTAAAAAAAAAAAAGGAGTGGAAATACTTTCAGGTGTTACTGTAAGATGAGACAGATGAAGAGAATCTTAAAATACTTCACAAGACAGAGGAGCTTGAGGCTTCTTTTATATTTCAGAAGCAACACTGATCCATTTTCTCAAATGGTAGGAGAAAAAGGAGCTCCCCCAAACCCTTCCATGGTTCTTAGATTTATTCTTGACACTGGCATGAGAAATGGAACAATCTAGTGCACAGTGAGAGCCCCTCCCCTCGTTGAATGGAGATTCTCCAGCTGCACTTGGCAGGAGAGCTCAGCTCACTGTGGGGCTGCTCAATGAATCTTAAAATGCTAGGAATCTCACCTTCCCCCAGCCTCTCCCACCAAAAGTGAACCCCCAATGTTAGTTCTAATAATGAATGAGACAGGTACATTTTCTCTGTACGGCCATTTGACCCTCTCTTATTGTTTATTACAGCAGAGTCCTTTCTAGGAGGAAGCAAGACATTATCAACCCATCGGAGGGGTAGGCCTGGGTCAAAGAGTGGTCACAGTGCAGGCCTGGGAAGGGAACAGTGATTCCAGAGGGAGTGGGTGGGACTCTCGAATTGTTTTGCATGGTCCAGTCAGCTCCTTCGTTACTCTGCAGCGAGTGTAAATTCTGGAATTCTATATCGCGCTAGCCTAAGAGACAGTCAGCAACTCAGAGTGATACATGACCAACTTTTGCTCTAGAAAATCAAATCTGGGGATTATCAGTGTGGGAAGGTAAAGAAATTGAACAACATTCATTTTTGTCCTGAAAGAGCATTGCTGAGCTCCAGGTTCCGTTCTGATAAAAACTGGCCAAGAAACAATTCATTGGCTCCCCATTTGTTGCTCCAGGTCATGGAATTGCTCCAAAAATGACAGCTTTCTTCCTGCACGTTATCAGGTATGGGCTCCACCCTGCTGTTCTTCTGGAATGGTTGAGTGAAGGGGAAGAATACAAGAAAATATGTGTATGTACATATGCAGAAGCAGGTACTTGCCTTCCTTGTGTATGTAAAACATACATAAGAGTTGAGGCATGAAATTGCCTCAGGGAGAAGGAATTTAAGGTAACCAGCTGCACAGGTAAGGTCGTGAATGCCCTGCTGTGAGCATTTTATGAGTGTAAACACATACAGATGCCCTTTCTGTGGGAAAGAGTTCATATTTTTCATCAGTTTCTCAAACGGAGCCATGACTCAAGAAAGGTGAAGGGCTATCACGGCTTTAAAGCTTCGAGAAAGTGAAGCTCCGAGGGGAAAAGATGAGAAAGGAGGACTTTCTAAGGAACACAATTTAATCATGCCCCTGGTACAACATTGCGTAAAACAGACACTAGAATGCACAATCATAATTAGTTTAATTGCACGGCTAATACAGATAGCCGCTGAGCTCTGGTGTGATAGACAGAATCTCTCTATATGTGAAATCACAGGACCACGTTCCAGCGAAGGCCTTGTAAACATTCTCATGGGAAACAGGTTCTGTGTGAGAAACCAGCAGACATGCCTTCCAGGAGGTCCTTTGATCTCATGGAAAATCTCCCATCAATCATTCCCATCCACAAACCAGGGTGGGCTGACCTCCAGCACAGTTCTGCTCCTCTGACCTCAAGCATTTGCTGTGGTTTCGCCCAATAGGAGGTAAGACCGGAAAACATGGAGAGACCCAAGTTCTGAAATACCCAGCAGGGTCGGAGGTGCTGCCTGCCCAAGACGAGGTTTATGTCTAATCTTTGAATGTTTACTTCTTTCTCATCTATAAAGCCTCCACCCTTCCCTGTTGGTTTTGGAAGTCACGTAAACAGTTCAGATTTTTCCTTGCCATTTTCAGATGTTTGCTTCTGAAGAATTAATGAGGGTTTGTTTCCTGTGTGTGACGTAGGGCTTTCTGTTTTGTCTTGTCTTCCTTCTTCTTGAACTGGAATATTGGACATGCCTCTCATTCTGGTCCCCTTGAGTACAAGCTCTGATGGGGCTTAAGGGAGAAAGAGCTCCCTGTCTGCGGAGTACGCTGCCAAAAAGGACCCACACTGGTTCACAGTGACAAAACGCACCGGTTTTAATTGCTTTGAAACATTTGGGTATTCACCAAATCTCTTTCAGCTTTTTCTTTTTAAAAACAAGATCAACTGGACTACATTAGAATCAGGATAGGCTTGGTTTTGCTGTGGTGACAAGTGTGTCCTTAGTTTCAGTTGCATACAAGAGCAAAGGTGTTCATAGGTCCATCGTGGATTGGCAGGGTGGGTTGGGTCTGGGTAGTCACTCAGGAACTCAGACTCAGCACCTGTCGCATGCTATCCCCAAACAACCAACACGCGCTGCTAGTATTCAGCTTTCAAACCTCTTCCCAAAACCTTGAGTTTATTAAGTACGTTAAAGCTTCCCCTTTGTTTCAGGTAAGGATTTACTAAATGCTTTGCCTCTGAAAAACACAGAATGCCATCCTCCGGGCTTCCAGTAATAGTCTCCTCCCAAGCCATTGCTTTGTTCCTAAAGCATTGCTATGTTTTAGGTTGGTGCCCCAACCTAAAAATTTCTATATCTGTCAGGTTAGTATGGATTGTGCTGTGATCACATATGACCTCCAAAAAGGTTCATGGCTTAAAACAACAAAGGGTGATCGCTCACTCAGTACACACCTCATTTAGTGTTGTTTGGGTGTTTACTTGTTGTGGCCTCTCTAGGATCTAAGCTCAACACAATGTTAGGGTTTGGCTGGTAATGGGGGCTTGTGAAAGAATTCACAACAGAGAGAAGAGGGAGGAAAAAGGAGGAAGTTTATTACTTTCCCCATAGTCAGAGAAAGGACCCATGCATTGACTGGCAAGACAAGGGCAGGGAAGAAAGAGAGAGCTGCTCTTTCATTGGGGGCTTTAGAGAGTAAAGGCAATTGGGGCAGGGAGAAGATTGTGTTGAAGTTGAACATGCTGGGAGGTTGCCTTGAGGAGCTGCAGTTTTTGTTCTTCAGGAGACAGTCTGACAGATGCATAAGGTGTCTTCGTAGATATTTTTCTCTTGTCTTTAAAACAAGCTTAGAAAAAGTTATAAAGAGTTCAAAAGGGAGAGGCCTGCCTGAAGGGGAGAGGGGATGAGGAGGAGGAATTCTTGCTAAGCAGCCTGAGGCTATTATAAGGGCAGGGGGAGGGGTGGAAGAGTGCCACCTTGGTGGCTTATCTGGTCCTGCTGTTCTGTTTGAACAGAGGAGGCTCTGAGTCACAGGAGCCAAAAGTCTTAGGGTTTAATTACCAGGTGCTTTTCATAGATTGTGGAAAAATCATAACAAAAAGAAAGGCCTGTTTTCTGTCCTTCCAGTAGCGGCCATGGCAGACACAGCTGGCTGTGCACCAGAGAGCAAAGCCAACCCTGGAGGCTCTCACACCAGCAGTTCCACATACAGCCGGAGAGTGTCCCGTGTTCCTTCTACGCACAACTTGATGGCAAGGGAAAGTCACCTAACTCCACTGAAGGGACTTACTGGGTGGCCAGAAAGGGGCAACTTGCAGACATTTGACCAAAAGTACCCATGACTATAACAAGCTGTTCCCTTGCAGTCATAAAATTACATGATATTATTCTGACTATGGTTCAAGGAAATCTATGAATGCCAACCCTAGGCCACAGAAAGATAGTCATTATGCATGCATAAAGAGATGATCATTTAAAAACAGATTCCTGCTTCTGTAAAGGCTGTGAAGTGTTGGCGCCTGTGAATGAAGCTCCCTGACTCTGTCTGCACTCAGCTCAGACCTTCCTGGCTACTCCTTGGTGCCAGGGTTTCTCTGGGACAGTGTTGTCTATTCCAGTTAAGGCTAAAGTCAGGCTTGGAGAAGGGCACAGCACCCAGCTGGTGCTCGTCCCAGGTGCTGGTGAGTGCTGTCAGCAGCCAGTTTTCCATCGACCTCCATGGCCCAGGAGTTCTGAGCAGAATGCTGAGCCAAAACTCAAGGACAGAGGCATCTTTGTTGCTAGTGTGAGGTGTTTTAAGCACATAGATGGATGGTCAACCTGGAAAACTGTGGCTTCATTGTGCAAAAGTGTCTAAGCCCATTTATTGAAGCAGAAGATGGCTGGTACACTGCATAGCCAGGGGCACACTCAGATCTGTCATCTTTTTGTGTTTGCACAGCAAAGAATGTACATGAGCAGGAAATGAGAGAAAATAAATATCACAGTTTGTGATTGAATAGGCAAATGGGTAGAGTTACAGTTATTGACTTAGGTAAGAAGAAGAAAATTTGTCCCCAACACGTTCAATAGGACCAAGTGCAAGTCAGAATGGGGGTGGGGGTAGCGAAGAGTGCTTGACATCCATGTGCACACTGGCTCTGATCTTTTTTGAGGTCTCCAACTTTCTGAAATCTAGGAAGTTCCTGACTTGCGATTATATCTTGCAGAAGTTCCATCTTCTACTAGAAGTTCTAGAGTCATCTTTGACAGTCTGGCTCTGCAGCCTTCAGCTGTAGGACCTTGGGCAATTGTGTCATCTCTCTGTGCCTCAGTTTCCTCTTAAATAAGCACATTCGTACAGGCAAAGCACTTGGTTCATCATGAGGAGCAAATCTATGTCAGCCTGTGGGCTCTGAAACCATTGGTTTCTGAGGAATATGATGATATCCACAGCAATATGACTTCTACACGGTAAATAAGGAAGAGGTTCTCTGAGTGGTAAATTAATTTAAAGATGCTCTCGGAACATCTTTATATGTAAGCATTTTCCCTCTGCCCCTCCAGAACTTTCTGCAAAGATGCGACTTCAAAAGGCAGCTCGAGACTTCTGGTCAAGATGGCGGTGTAAGTAAACGCCATATGGCCTCCTCCCACAACCACATCAAAATTACAACTAAACTGTAACACAACCATCATTCAGAACTGCCTGACATAGAGCTGAATGGAAGTCCTACAACTATGAGATTAAAGAAGCAGAAGCAGCCACATCGAGACTGGTAGGAGGGGTGGAGGTGGACGGGCTGGTCCCACACCCACGTGTGGCGGATAAAATCAGGAGGGACACTTCAGCTGGGAAGGTACTCCCTGAGGAGTGAGGGGTCCCTGTCCCATACCAGGTGCCCAGCTCAGGGTCTCAGTACCAGGAAGAGAAGTCCCCATAACTTCTGGCTGTAAAACCAGTGGAAACTGAAGCTGAGGGAGGCTGAGGCTGTGGGAGCCCCTCTTAAAGGGCTCCCCGCAGGGACTTACTTGAACTTGCTCCCTGTAAGCTTGGAGGGGAGGCAGCTTGAGGGGCACCAGAGACATATAGGGAAGAACTGAGCTGTTTGGCCTCAGGACAAGGGCTGGAGAGGCAGCTTTCTCCTGGACAGAGGTGCTGGCAGAGGCTGATGTTCCTTTGGTGAGCACTTCCTGGGGCAGCAGATGACCGCCATATCTGGGACTCCAGCTACCTGGCTCACACTGTTTGCCCCACCCTGGTGATTCCCTGAGCGCCGCCCCCCCCCCCCCCCTAACTTTCAGGCCCATCCAAGCTGTTTCCAAAGGCTTTACCATAAGATTGGCCTGTCTAGGATCCTGCTTCAGAGTTTCCTAAAATCTCTCAAACAAGCAGCATCTGGTCTCAGCGAGTTCCATACTTTTCACTAAATGGCCCCAGGCCTGGCACTAGAAGCAGCCAGGCTTGGTTCACAACTTGGCTTTTCCTGGGTACCTCCAAGCCCAGCACAAGAAGCAGCCATCGGCAGATCACTTTGTAGCTTAAGCCTGGTGGCCCCAGATAGAACACAGGCAGTGGCTGACCCGGCCCCAGAGCCAGCACACCCAGTAGACAGCTCCCGACCACATTGAAACACCACCACCAAACCACCTCCACAAGTGACATACTCAATGAGTGGACTCAGTGGGTACCAGAGCCCTGATGAAGTAAATCTTGCTCTGTGTGGTTGGCCCCTACACAGCTGATCCTCCAAGGTAGTCAGAGGTCAGAGGTCAGTGGGCACAGCCAGTCCTCGCAGCTGATCAGCCTGAGTAAATCCCTCCCATTGATGTGCCAACAGCAATCAAGACTCAATTACAACTGAAGGATATACAGTCCACACTCGGGATGCACCTCAAGGACCCAGCTGGGGAGATCAGGGAGGCTGTGCCACTGGATCCTACAAGACACCTACAACAATAAGCCACCCTACGAAGACTAGGAGACATAGAAACTCTACCTAATACATAGAAACAAACACAGGGAAGCAGCCAAAATGAGGGGACAAAGAAACATGTCCCAAATGAAAGAAAAGAACAAAACTCCAGGAAAAGAATTAAACAAAATAGAGATAATCAATCAATCAGATGCAGAGTTCAGAAAACAGATTATAAGGTTGCTCAAGGAACTTTGTGAGACATTCAAGGAACTTAGTGAGACCTTCAAGGAACTTAAGGAGACCTCTAGGGAACTTAGTGAGAACATCAACAATATAAAAAAGGACCAGTCAGAAATGAAGGATGCACTAACTGAAATAAAGAATAATTTATAGGGATTCAATAGTAGAGTAGGTTAAGCCAAGAAGCAAACCATCTATTTGAAATATAAGGAAGCAAAAAACACCCAATCAGAACAGCAAAAAGAGAAAAGAAACCAAAAAAATGAGGATAGTGTAAGGAGCCTTTGGAACAACTTCAGGTGGGCCAACATTTGTATCATAGGGGTGCCAGAAGGAGAAGAGAGAGAACAAGAAATTGAAAACCTATTTGAAACAATAACGACAGAAAACTTCCCTAACTTGGTGAAGGAAACAGTCATACAAGTCCAGAAAGCACAGAGAGTCCCAAACAAGATGAACCCAAAGAGGATCACACCAAGACACATCATCATCAAAATGCCAAAGGTTAAATACAAAGAGAGAATCTTGAAAGCAGCAAGAGAAAAGCACTCTGTAACCTACAAAGGGGCTTCCATAAGACTGACAGCTGATTTCTCAAAGGAAACTTTGCAGGCCAGAAAGGAGTGGCAAGAGATATTCAAGGTGATGAAAAGCAACGACCTACAACCAAGACTACTCTATCCTCCAAAGCTATCATTTAGAATCGATGGACATATCAAGAGTTTCCCAGACAAGAAAAAGCTAAAGGAGTTCATCACCACCAAACCAGTATTATATGAAATGTTGAAGGGTCTTCTTGAAGGAGAAGAAGAACAAAACTATGAACAATAAAATGGCAATTAGTACATATCTATCAACAATTGAGTCTACAAACAAAATGAGCAAGCAGAACAGATACAGACTCATAGATTCTGAGAACTTTTCGTTGCTTGCTGGATGGGTGGGGGCTGGGGGGCATGGGTGAAAAAAATGAAGGAATTAAGAAGTACAAATTTGTTGGTAGACTGATGAACCTCAAAGGGAAGTGGGGAGGGAGGGTGGGATGAGATAAACCAAAGAACTTCTATGCATATATGCATAAACAATGGACACCGACAATAGTGTGGAGAAGGCTGGAGAGGGGTGGGATTGGGGAGGAGGGGGTTAATGGGGAAAAAGGGGGGACATCTGTAATACATTCAACAATAAAGATGAGTTAAAAAAAAAAAGGCAGCTCAATGAGCTTCTACATTCTAAAAATCAGGTTTGTGCAGAAAGGCGAGGTCAGAATTTTCCACTACCTGGTGTGTTCTGAAACGTGGATGTCAGCTTTCAAATGCTTGTCTTAGTTTACTCTCCTCAACCCTCTTTGGGAGAAAAGAATTTTCCCTTCCTGAAGAGTTGGCCTCAGCATTGAAACAACTCCTTACAATACGTTTGATTAACTCAGAGCATTATCCCAGATGGCTTTCCAGCACCTATATGTCACTCCATGTCTGCCCTGGCCGGTTTGGCTCAGCGGTTAGAGCGTAGGCCCATGGACTAAAGAGTCACGGGTTCGATTCCAGTCAAGGGAGCCATGCGGGAGGCAACCAATCGATGTCTCTCTCTTTCATCAATGTTTCTCTCTCTCTCTCTCTCTCCCTCACACTCTATCTGAAGATAAATGGAAAATTATCCTCAGATGAGGATTAAAAAAAAAAAAAGTCACTCCATGTCAACACTGGAGATAGCTCTCATTCCAAGGTACATTCAGTGTGGTTCCCTACCCTTCGAAATACCTGCAGAATTCCAGGGAGAATAGAAAGCTGGGGTGGGGGGAGCAATTTGAACTTACAATCAAATGAATTCTTTTATTTAGAATTTTGGAAAAGAGAAAAATTTTGTAAGCTCATCCCTTGGGAGGTAAACTTGGCAGCTGGGATAGCAGCGGTTTAAGAAGATGGACAATTATAGCTCTCGGGTTAAAGTCTAAGCTATATAGCAGCTTCCTCCACAGGGACAGCAGGGGCCCCGGGTCCTCTCATCTCCCTGTCTCCTTTATCTCCAGGACCTTGCCCTTATCAATACGATACAAAATGTCTCACTACCAAGTCCACATCCCAGACAACAGAAACGTGTTCAAGGGCAAAGAAGGTGCACCCCATCCTTTAATGCTATGACCCTCTAGATAAGGTGGGCTCCACTCACATCCCATTGACCAAAACTCGGTCATGTGACCACATATAGCTCTACATGGGAGCCAGAAAATGTCATTTTAATTCTGGCAAATGCCATCTTTATTCCTGGTGGTCATGTGCTCAACTAAAAATCAGTTTCATTACTAGGAGAGAAAAGAAGAGTACAGAATGCCAGGGACAGCTCTGCGTAAATCTGGTGCCCTCAGTGTTCTATACACCAGTCTGGGCTTTTGGGTGGCTGTGTACTGTGACTTAGAAGAAAGCCATTCCTGATGTTGTGTGTAATTTCCAGGGGAGGTTGTGTGTATAAACCTCCACAACTGCAGTAGGAACAATCCCTACAACTATAGGAAATCTCAAGAAATATTTGTTGACTTGATGAATCTTAGATCAGAAGTTTCAAACCAGTGACTTCTTCTTTAAAACACACTAAACCAGCCCTGGCTGGTTTGGCTCAGTGGTTAGAGTGTCGGCCCGCGGACCAGAGAGTCCCGGGTTCCACTCCCACTAGGGGCATATACCTCAGCTGCAGTTTGTCCCTGGCCCCAAGTGGGTGGCAACCAATTGATGTGTCTCTCACATCGATGTTTCTTTCTCTCTCTTCCTCCCTCTCTCCTTCCCACTCTATCTGAAGATAAATGCAAAAATGTTCTCAGGTGAGGATAAAAATAAAAATAAAACACACTAAACCATAAAGTCGGCAGTGTTTTTAAAAATAGTTGCTTTTTTTGGTCATTGATTGCAGCCAATGATTAAAAAGTGAATGTTGTCATTTTCGTCAATGAGTTTATCCCTTGGAGAAAGGTAGCCAATTTCATTTTTAAGTCAGATTTCAGAATCCAGAGGACTATTTATTTCTCAAATTCAGGAGATGTCTCTCAGGTTAAAATGGCCATGTTGTACGATAATATGTGTGTGTAGGTAAAAAAAACAACAACAAAAACCTGTTGATGAAAAATTTGGATTTGGCTTAAAAAATGATGAAGAAATGAAGCTAGAAAATATTTACAAATAAAGAAAAGTCAAACCTCTAATCATTTATTCAACATATTTACTGAGCACCTACTTTGTTCTGGGCTGGAAGCTGGATATGCAAGAATAATACAGGCAGACAAGATTCCTGCCCTTGAGACTTTGCATGCTGCTGGGGCAGACAGACCACAAACAAGTAAACAAAATATATAATAATGCAATAACAGATAATAATAGATGCTATAAAATAAATAAATGATATATTCTGATAAAGATTAACAAGAGGCATCTACTTTAGATGACATGGTTGCGGAAGCCTTCTTTCCAAGGGTGACATTAAAACAGAGACAGCCGGAGAAGACACCAGACTTGGAAGGAGAACTCCAGGCAGAGAATACAAAGGTCTGGGGCAGATTTGTGGGCACGTTCAGCGTAAATAGTAAGGTTAGTAACAAGAACCAATACATTTGTTTGCAGCATGATTCTCTGAAAAGTCGCCGTGGTTTAGAATTGTCACCTATGCCTCCTCATGTTCACTGTAGCATCTATTATTTTTGTTAGTTAAATAATAGAATTTAAAAATAAACCAATACTATGTATTAAAGTTTGATGGCCAAGAGAAGATGTATACACATAGAAACCACTAGAATAATGTATTTCAGAAATGTGTGGAACAAACTAGTGAAATGTCAAGAACAGAACTGCTAAAACATGGATGATTTTACATGTTTTTGGTAACTCTGGCTGTTGGTGTTTGATGGAATTCTCCTAAAACAGATCTCATTTGAATTTGATGGGCTGCAGTCTCTCCCGTGCTGAGCTGGGGATGTATTTATTTTACAACGGGAAGAATTATCCATTTCTGGTTCTTCAGATTGTTTTCTCCATCCTGGGCACAGGGCCATCTTCCAGCTCGCATCCTCAGGGAGTGGGGCACGGCTATATCTGGAAATCCCATCATACTGAGACTTCGTGTGATGTCAGCCCTTCCGTGCTTTGAACGCAGCCCCTCGTTCACAGAACAGATGCTTGAGACATGGCGTGGAGTCTGCACCTCCCTGTGTGTGCTGGCCCTTTCTTCGAATATTGAGGAAACCATTTTGAAAATTGTATCCAAAAGGTTTGCATTCCCAGACCTAGTAACTTCCTAAATTGCCAGATCGCCTTTCACCCTGAAACTCTTGAAAGGAACCTATAGATGGAATTTGTTTGTTCAAAGACGGTCTAATTCTCTTGTCCTTTCATGGGTGACCTGCTGAAGACTTGCCTGCAGCTGGAGCAGAGCCTGGGCACAGCAGCTAGAGCCATGGTCAGCATCTGACCTTTCCGTGAAAGCCTGGGGCAGCTCCACATGTGGAGGGGACATGTGTCCGGCAGTGGCGTTGGCAGGGAAGCTCTTGTCCGAGAACCTTGCCTGTCAGTTCCTAATGAGGAAATCCCCCATAGCGAAGCTGCAAAGTTTCCTGTTTGGAAGGACACTATGTGAGCTTTGGGAAACTTACAGAACTGTATAAAGCAGATGTAGCTTTTGCCTGGAAAGAGATCTCTTCAGGAAGCATGGTGGTTGTAGCATATCTGAGTGACTGTCGTGAAACAGGTAGACTTGGTGGCACAGGTGCCCAAAATTTCCTAGACCACCGACCTATGGTGGGGCCACAGCTTGACCGCCTGACCCCGGCCGGTTCCTGCTCGTGAGCCTGTGGGGACGCCTATCAGGACACCACATGCACAGCCTGCTTTCCTGTCTTCTTTTGCTTAGGATGTGTTCAACTCCTACTCAGGAAGAGGCCAAATACCTTTATGAAAATCTAATAGATGCTTTTGTATGTCCCTGACATCGGGGGATGAAATCAGATAAGGTGGCTACAAATGATGCAATCAATTTTCAACCAGCTTTTCCAGTGACTTCTATTTTATGTCCTAGCCTTCTTCTCCAGCCCTGCCATTTGGTTTGAGGGCTTCTGTCCAATCATCATGGCAGTGAAAACAGGTGGTGTGTGTTTTGGGGCATGTCACTTAACATCTAAAAACTGTGACTTCCCAATCTCTAAAATGAGAACTGGAAGTCTTGCCTACCTCTCAGGGATGCTTCTAGCACCAGCTGGAAAATACGTTGTAAGTCGTAAAGGGTTCAACAAATGTCAGTTGTTGTGTATTGGTCTTACAGCACCTTGGGAGAAGGGGGTTGACTCTAGATTGTTAATTCCTTGGATGACAGTGGAGATGTAGATATGAAAATCCTGGAAAGGATCAATGTCCTAAGCTACCCTGTCGTCAGGACAAAGTATACCTTTAGGAGGATGTTCCATGTACTCTCAATTGCATGGGAGTCACCTGGAGGGTCTCATTAATGCAGATTCTGACTCAGCACATCTGGGCGGGGCCTGACACTGCATTTCTAAAAGCTCCCCACAGATGCTTATACTGCTGGTCCCTAGACTGCATGTTAAGTAGCAGTGGATCGAAGAGAATGGGGTGAAGGGAGGAAGTGACACAGGTGAAGGAGTGAGGAAGACAGAGCCCTCTGTCTGTGCTCCCTTCACCTTGGTTCCATAGCGGTGAAATAAGCTAGACTAACAGTACATTGCTAAGAAATCTACTTGCTAACACTGTTAAATATTGTGAAAATGGCTTGTTGCTCTTTTTTTTTTTTTTTAAATGTTTTTATTGATTTTTTTTAGAGAAAGAGGAAAGGAGAGGGAGAGAGAGATAGAAATATCAGTAAGAGAAGCATCAACATTGATTGGTTGCCTCCTGCATGCCCCCTACTGAGGATTGAGCCTGCCACCCAAGCATGTGCCCTGACCATGCCCTGACCGGGAATTGAACCAGTAACCTCTTGGGCCATAGGTCGACACTCACCGAGCCACACCAGTCGGGCTGGCTTATTGCTCTTAATTGAGAAAATTTCTTGGGAGTAAACTAGGGCAAGAGATACAGAGAAGAAACTGCGGCCAAACTCAGAACATGTCAGCCCTGTTCAAGATCTTCTAAATACACGAAACCAGGAAAATTCTGTTTATAAAAGAAGCAATCTGTGTTCTGCCAACTGGGAACTGATCCAATGATGATAAGATCACTCACTCCTGTGACCTTAGCCGTATTGAAAGTGTTTCTCTTGGGACCCCAGTATAACATGTCTTGATTGGACGTTGTGAGCTAACATCCTTGTCATTCACATTTAGAACCTAATGATTTCCTTTTGACATTTTCACAATGGTTTGGTAGCCTGCCATGACATTATGCATTGTTCAGAATAATTTTCCATGTTACTGAGTTTGATTCCCCTGATTTATAGCTATTTATGAAAGTGCTCCGAAGAGGGTAGAGAAGTCAAGAAAACAGCTTTATAATAAACCACTCCAAACAAAGAGCAGATGGTATAATTCTTGAAATACGGTAATATTAATAATTCTATAGAGGAACAAGCTATGATGTACAGCTCTTGCTGACTCAATTCCAATGTGCAAATGTTGCACATGTTTTTTTGAGATGCAGTGATGCCTCCACTCTTTGGTTATTACCAAAATAACCACTCCCAAAAATGTGCTGTTGTTATTTGTAATAAAGCTAAACAAGCATAAATTATGCTGAGGCAACATTCTTTAAGATGCACTGCTTGTCTAGTCACTCCACTTGGCTAACTAGAACCTTGGTCAAAATTACCTACCGGGGACTCACTTTGTTGAGTGAATTTCAACCATATAATGAGAACTCTACCCTAGTTCTACAGTTTTGTTTATTGTAAAGTTTTTAAAATCACAAATATGGAAAATATCAGAAAATAGAAATACTCAATAGTTTGGTTCTAGCATTAATTTCCTATTTTGTTGGAAAGGAAGCCTTGAGGCTCTTAGGGAAGTGTGGCTGAAGGGCAGGTCTGTGTGATGGTGTGGTCTATATCCAACTGTGCTTGCTGGCACCTAAATCCACTTCGAGTTCAACATTAGACTTTATTGCCCTGGAATGATCACTTCCATGTACAAGGATATTTTTTTTTTAACGATTGTGGCAAATTCTGTCTCCCTTTGTAATTGTTCAAAGGTCTAATACCAAGTCTTCACCACGTATATTTCTACAACTTTATCTGCCTCTGTTCTTGACCGCACAGAACTGAGAGAGGTGCCAGCCAACAACAGTTTACTAGCTGCGTGGCCCCTGCTTGTCAGTGGATGCTTCACCCAACTCCAGGGACAGTGACATCGCTACCGTGCTGAAGGCAGTGGAAAGAGCAACTTCCAAGCTGATTCCAAGTTTAAAAAACCCTCTTTTATTCAGCTGTAATATACAAAGTCTCCAGATTAACCCACGAAACCTCCCCTTTGACCTATCTATGAAGGCCAGCTTTCGTTCCCCGGCCACAACTGAACAGGTTGGACTGTGAGACCTGCTAGACAGGAAATGGTTTTATTGTGATTAGTTCTCTTTTTACCAGAAATCATCTTGTGTAGGTCACGTGTTCTGTGATGTCTGCAGAATAAGCAAATTAGTCAATAAAAAGCTTTCTTGTCAAAATAGAAATATTTTTCTGATATCTCAACAATTAATATTTACTTGGGGAAAATTTTAAATACAGAAAACTATGTTTAAGTTGCCCCAAATCCCACCACCCAGAAAGAATAACTTTTTGGTGAGCACTGTAAAGACATTGCTTTCTTCTTATTCTCGGGTAAGTTATTCACTCTTTCACTTTTCCCACATCTATAAAATAGGAGCAAGGCCAGCCGGTGTGGCTCAGTGGTTGAGTGTCGACCCATGCACCAAGAGGTGACCAGTTCGATTCCCGGTCAGGGCACATGCCCAGGTTGTGGGCACAATCCCCAGTGAGGGGCATGCAGGAGGCGGCCAATCGATGTTCTCTCTCACTGATGTTTCTCTCTCTCTCTCTCCCTCTCCCTTCCTCTCTCTCTAAAATCAATAAAGAAAAATAAGATAAAATGGGAGCAAAAATAGTACCTATCCCTCATGGTTGTTTTGAGATTTACATGAATTAATACACAAAACATGTAACTTAGTTCACGACTAAACAGTTAATAAATATTTAC
Source organism: Tadarida brasiliensis (assembly GCA_030848825.1). Classification (NCBI taxonomy): domain Eukaryota; kingdom Metazoa; phylum Chordata; class Mammalia; order Chiroptera; family Molossidae; genus Tadarida; species Tadarida brasiliensis. Next base: position 32,401,700 of record CM061272.1, read on the forward strand.
TAATAAATATGATCACTACATGTACATATTTATCCCCCAAATGGGATAAAACTCTTCATACTATTTTGCAACCTTTCTTCACCCAGTAATATGTTGAGGTCATTTGTCGTTGTCAATAAACATAGATCTACACCATTATTATAAATATGCTATTATACAAATGCATACAAATGTTTAAAAAATCCTGTTTTTCCTTGGTTCTTGGCTACATACATAAAAGAAAATAATATTTTTAAAACATTGGAAAGTACCAGCTAAAACAATGTATTCTGTATTGTTCTATAAAAATAATTTATTTGTGTCCAGCCGGTGTGGCTCAGTGGTTGAGCATTGACCCATGCACCAAGAGGTCGCCGGTTCGATTCCCGGTCAGGACACATGCCCAGGTTATGGGCCCAATCCCCAGTGGGGGCATACAGGAGGTAGCTAATCAATGTCCTCTCTCATAGATGTTTCTCTCTCTCTCTCCCTCTTACTTCCTCTCTTTCTAAAATCAATAAAGGAAAAAAATGTTTTTTCTTTTAAATTTTATTTGCTTCCAGAACTTACCCTATTAATCAGATACATTGTTAGCAGGGAACAAATTTCAGCAAAGCCTGCAGGTGTATGTTTTAATTAAATTCTTTTTTAAACATTTAAAGTATATCTTGCCATTGGTTCAGTATTCTACTTCAGACTCTCAGTTAATGCCTTTTACTAAGCATGTAGACTATTTAAAAAAGAAAAAGCAGAATTTGAATTTGAAGCTTCCCAGCTCAATGTAATTTGGTAAAATAGAAAAGACCCATGCTGAGCGTCATGAGAGTTCCCACTGTACTGGAAAATGGGAACTGACAGACATTTTCTTTCAACTCAGGAAGATTTCCCAGGTACTCATGGAGCCCTGAGGTTTGGTCATGGTAAGGAGACTACCAGCCAGGCAGGAAAGACACTCATTTGTATTAAGACCCCAGGGCACCCTAGTCTGTGAACACAAGGGCAGGGCAGGTAATTCGCCTGCAATCCGGTCCTGCTGAGCCAAACAGCAGGATTTATGGAAATGTTGATTTAAGTTGTGTTAGGAAGACCCAGGTATAGACATGCCCATGATATCACTCCTAAAACGTCTTCTTTGCCTTCAGGAACACTTGTTAATGGAAGACAGTGGATGGTATAGGCTAGGACTACTGAACATTTATGCTAAAGAAGGTCATGTCAACTATCTCCCTTTAACCTATCCTCAAAGAACAACAAACAACTCATTAAAATTGTATGTTTTGTTCTCTACGAACCACCCTCAACATATTTTTGCCCTCTAGCTCTCATGGGCTCACTGAGGTTACTTAGTTACAAGGCAGGGCCTTCTCTCATTCATCCTTCTTCAGGAGTCATGTTTGTTGATTGAATGACTGCCAGTTGAATTCAAGTTGTGATTTGCAGGGTACTTGTTGAAAGTGGTGTTTAACATATTGTTGTTGTTAACAATGACTGTGTAGAAATAATGTGTTCACTATGTTCATTGGGATTGAGAAAGCCAGGTGTGGAATTTACATGGTGTTCTTGTGGTCTGTGAACATCTTAATTTCTGGAGTACGTGCTGCGAGGAGTGACAGACCCAGCTGGATATTTGACGATACTACCTTCTTTCTACCTTCCCCAGGGAGGACGCCTCTTTCATCAGGATAGATTTATGTTCCTTTCTGTGCACCTGGGAGTTACTACAAATGCCTTCTCTTCATCTTATCCACTGTCTATTAAGAGTTTTGACCCAAAGGAGTCAAAGATGCCTCAGTGTAGACATTTGCTGAGCACGGACTGGTCTGACTAAAAGCCATCTCCCACAGCAGAATCAGCAAAACAGATACAGATCAGCAGGCCGGCTGTGTGGACCTCTGATGGATCCAGCAGGAATTCTAGATTTAATGAGCTCTAAATACAGCTCACAAGTATGCAGGAAACTAAGAAGAGGTCCAGTCTGTGCTTTTCTGATGATTCGTGTGTCCTCTCGACCCAAATGTTTTTGTACTTCACATCAACAATTCAAAAATCTAAAATCAGCACGAAATCTATAGAGTGTGCAGTTGGAAATGGTAGACCTAACTTATATTCCATGTTACATGTGGAAATAAATCTGAATCATATTACTAGTTCATAGATTGATCTGTCTTTTATTTCTTTTATTTTTTTTAAAATCCTCACCCGAGGATATTTTTCCATTTACCTTCAGATAGAGTGGGAGGGAGGGAGAGAGAGAGAGAGAGAGAGAAAGAGAGAGAGAGAGAGAGAGAGAGAGAGAGAGAGAGAGAGAAACATTGATGAAAGGGAGACACATCGATTGCCTGCCTCCCACACAACCCTAACCAGGGTCAGGGACCGAACCGCAACCGAGGTACGTGCCCTTGACTGGAATTGAACCCGCAACTCTTTCGTCCGTGGGTCTATGCTCTAACTGCTGAGCCAAACCAGCCAGGGCCAGTTTCGCTATTTTTGAAACTTCACTTTTCCATATGTCATGGATAATGGCTAATTGGGTTGCCTCCCGTGGAAATGACACAGATAAGAGGTAAACACTTGCTTTCCTAAACAAAGGGCTTGATTAGATCTGGGTTGACTTTATGGTAGTGTTTTCACTACCTACTGTTACTTAGTGTCATGCTGGGAACATTGGGTACTCTTGGCTGTGATGACTGTTCACTCCATGTTAATTGATCGCAACATGATAACAGCATACTTTAAATTCCCAACTTTGGAAGACTTGGCATAGTGGTTCTCAAACTGGCCATACATTGGAATCACCTCAGGTGTTCTAAGAAAAACACTGATACCTGGGTCTCACCCATTACTCATAGATTATGACTCAGTGGGTCTGTGAAATCTTGGTGTTGGGATGTTTAAAAACCTCCAGATGATTCTACTGTGCTTAGAGAGGTACCACCTGGTTTAGAAGAAATGATATTAAAACCTAAGCAGGAATTACTTTTTAATAAATTACAAAGTACCTCTTTAGTCAAAAATTAGAAATATATGATCAATATGAAACTCAGACTCTCATTAGTAAAACCCAAGCACTATGTTTCTTCTAGGGAGCAGTGTGCTAAGAAGTGTTTAACACCTTATCCTCAAGAAACAAAGCCTTAACCAGTTGTATATTGCCTATTTCCCCAGTGTAAATTCTCCCATTGTGGCTGATTTAACAAACAGCATGCCAAATCCCTGAAAATCTAACAGTCAGTTCTTATGGGACAGTTTAAACCAGCTAAGCAAACCACTACTTCCAAAAGAACTACATCCAGCATGCCAATCATTATCAGATTGACATCAGATAAGGTACTTATCCTTTGAGGATTAAATATACTTATTTAGGTTGCAGTAGATACTTATCAAATGCCATCTTAAAAAGTTGCTTCGATTAGCAGTTATATAGCAATGTTTGTAAGCTTTTTACAGATCCATCTTAAAGGTTTCTTGATTGTTTTTATTAATACTTTGTGTAAAAAATACTCTTAATAAATTTGGTCAATTGGTGTGCAAATAAAAGCTCTGAGATCTTGTGTAATTCTCTTCATTTTGAGGTTGACTAAAATGATCTATTTGAACATCACACACATTACTTGATAAATAATAATGACACAAGACACATCTATCATGCTTCTCCCATGCCAAGCACTGTTCTAAGCACTTTACACATATCAATTTATTACTCACAACTCTGAGGTATGTTCTATTACTGTTACCATCTTTACAGATGAAGGAATCCAGGGGCAAAGAGGTTAAGCAACTTGCCCAGTGACACACAGCTAATAAGTAGCAAACTGGAATTTGAAGTCAGCAGTCTGACTGCTCTTAACCACCCTGTTATATCAAAAAGACCTAGAGAATCGAAAGTATTTTCTGAGACTATTTTTGAATACTGCAGACCTCTAGTCACCCACCAACCCCACCTTTCCGGTTGTTTGAAAATCTTTTTCAAATCTAGCAATATGTATTACCTGCTGAAATAATTATTTTATCTTTCTCATTATCAGTGTTGTGCCATGTTTCCCGTTATGAAAGCAAAAAGTACCCATGATTTTTGTATAAAAGTACAATCATATTTACTGATAAATACTTTTCTTTTTCTTTTTTTGTTAATCCTCACTCAAGGATATATTTTCCATTGATTTTGAGAGAGAGTGGAAAGGAGGGAGAGAAAGAGAGAGAGAGAGAAACATCAATGTAAGAGACAGATGGATGTGCAAGAGACACATCAATCGGTAACTCCCACTGGTGCCCCAACCAGGGCCAGGGATAGAACTTGCAACCCAGGTATGTGCCCTTGACTAGGAATTGAACCCCAGACCCTTCGGGGTGCTGGCCTATGCTCTAACCACTGAGTACCATTGGCAAGGGCCTGAGGAATACATTTTATAGGAAGTCTTATTATCACAACCCACTAAAAATGGCACTGGTTTTGAAACTCTCCTTTTAATGGGTTTATCTGGCTGGAGATAAAAAATTAAAAAAATAAACCACACCTCGGTTATGACACTCCCAGACATGTATTGACCGAAAGCCCAGAGGCATTGAAGGTCTTTGCCAAGTGTAGCTCTTACTTTTTAAATAAAATTTTGTATTGGAAGTAACTTCAAACTTGTAGAATAGTTTCAAGAATCAGACTAAGTTAAAGAAAACATAGCTTTTACTTAGATTCATGTATTGTTCAATTTTACTCCATTTGCTCTATCAATTGCTCTCTTTCTGGATGTATGTATGTAATGTGTGTACATTCACACAATGCTTTTTTTTTTTCCTGAAATTTTTTAGTAAATTGCATACATTATGGACCATTACCCCAAAACACTTCAGTGTATATTTCCCAAGAATAGGGATATTGTCTTATGTAATCACAGTAAACTTATAATCTAATTTACTATATTTATTCCAACTTGCCAGTTAATCTAATATTGTCCTTTGGAGTATTTATTTTATCTCCAGCACAGGGTCCAGTCTACAGTCACTGACTGCATTTAGTTGTCACATATTTTTAGAATACTTTAATGTGGAACATTTCCCCAGAGCCTTTCTTTGTCTTTTCTGACATAGGCATTTTTGAATAATCCAATCAACACCCCTTTCCCCCTTTGTAATAGAACATTCCTCATTTGGAATTTGTCTGCTGTTTCCTTGTGATTAGACTCAGACATGGATTCCAAGCCAGAATACTACCTAAGTGACGTCACTTCCTTCTCAGAGTATCACACTGGAAGCCACATGTTTTTCATCCATCTGTCATTGGCAAGGTTAATGTCAATCACCTAGTCAAGAGGTCATCTAGTCTTCCTACTGCACAGTTACTGGTTTGTTTCTTTTTCCTTTCCAACTAATAAGCAATCTGTGTGGAGATACTTTAAGATCAAACTAATATCCTGCTCCTGATCAAAATTTCCTTCTAGCTTTAACAACCACTGATAATTCTTACCTGAGCCACTATTTATTGTGATGGTTGAAAAATGGTGATTTTCCAATTCCAGCACCTCTTCCACATTTACCAGTGAGCCCACAGCATTCTACGGGTAAGGAAGGCAATTCCTTCTCCTTTCTCTCTCTCCTTCTTTCCCGCCCTCTAGTATGTACGTATGGATTCTTCTTTTTCCCTAATGGTTTATAATTTATGACTTTTCTCTATTATTCTGCTTTTTAAATTATCCCAGTTCAGGCCAATGGAGCACCTTCAAGCTCACTCTTGTATTTGGGCGACATACATTGATTATTTCTTTGAACATGTCCTTACTTTCCAGCATAACAAGATAATTTAGCCCCAGGTTGTTCCTACTCTGCCATCACTTTGGAATTGGCCACTTTTCCAAGGAAAACTCCTTCATTTTAGTGGAGCATGATGTTAGATATCAAGATCTGGGAACTAGGTGTACTCATTCCTACCGAGGTGTCTTTGCTTTTAAGTTCTTTGAGCAGATAGAGCTAGGAAATAAATGCACATGTATATACACAGTAGTTCTTCCTTATCCATGGTTTTGCTTTCTGTGGTGTCTGTTAGTTACCCATAGTCAACTGAGATTTTGCTTTCTGTGATTTCAGTTAGTTACCTGTAGTCAACTGAGGTCCAAAAATATTAAATGAAAATTTTCAGAAATAAACAATTCATAAGTTTTAAATTCCTCGTGATTCTGAGTAGAATGATGAAATCTCATGCCATTCTGTCTCGTCCAGCCTGGGATGTGAATCTTCCCCTTGTATTAACGTTTCCATGCTGTACACGCTCCCTGCCCGGTTAGTCCAAGTAGCCCTCTGGGTTATCAGAAAGCAGGGCTTGTGTTCAAGTAACCTTTATTTTACTTAATAATGGCCCCAAAATGCAAGAGCAGTGTTGCTGGCAGTTCGGATGTGCCAAAGAGGAGTAAAGTGCTTCCTTTAAGTGAATACCATACAATAAGATATTTGAGAGACCACAGTCACATAACTTTTATTACAGTATACTGTTATAATTGTTCTATTTTATTGTTAGTTGTTGTTAATATCTTACTGTGCCTAATTTATAAATTAGACTTTATCATAGGTATGTATGTACAGGAAAAAAAACATAGTATATATAGGGTTTGGTATTATCTGTGGTTTCAGGCACCAACTGGGGGTCTTGGAATGTAACCCTCAGGGCTAAGGGGGAACTACTGTATACATACACATAAACACATATATTCATATGCACATAAATGCATGCAGATATTCATGTCCAATTATACACATACACATATAAACACATGCCTTAGAAACCACGAATTTACATCTATTCCAGTCCATTTTCACATTATTCTCATTTCCCTCATTCCATAGTTGTATGTTCCTTCTTCCAGAGGGAAAGGTCTGCGCCTAACATCAATACATTTCATTTGCTCTATCAGGTAATACATATGAAATAGCTTCATTATCATCTGAACACAGTGGTCCCCTATTCCTGCCTGTCAAAACCAACTGGACCCAGTAATTTTATGCCTAGTAATTTATCCAAAGGAAAGGAGCTCATGTGTCTACAAATAGCCTTGTATAAGAATGTTCATAGGAGCTTTGGTCATTGTAATAACTCCATTCTGACCCTCAGTTACTGCACGTACACACCTTGGCAGTTTCTTTTCTGTAAACATAAGGGCCTTGAGACACCCAAAGAAAACTGTAAAGATAAGAGGTTGAAGATGGCCTTGGGAAACTCAGAGAAACTATGAGAAAAAAGAGAGTAATGGTTACCCTGACCTCTAACAAGCTTCTCTCCCCCCCTTCTCTGTATCAGCTCCCCTTAACGGTGCCAAAAGCTGTGCCAAGAGAATGTAGTTTTTTCCCCCCCTGTAGTTTGTGCCTTTAAAAGTGGGCAACAAAGAAAGCTCAGGGCTGAGGATTTGGGGAAGCTGTACCCCCCCAGCCCGCCGGTGTAACAGCCCACCAGTGTAATAAAGTGCTCCTTTACAATTCGGCCGTGCGTCTCTGTTATCTCGCTGACACGTTACAACATTTGGAGGCCCCAGAGAGATTTTAAAGAGGACTCCCCACTTGGGGAGCACCTCCTCAGGCTCCAGCGGATGGGAATCCGTGGTCCTCATGAGAGCTGGGGGAAGGCCTCGGAGAGACGTTCCTCCACCCCAGCCTCTCGGAGACCTTCTGTCTGTTCCCTCTGCCACCCTAAAAGCACATATAAAGAGCATCTGAAAGCTCTTTCAATTTGGCCTATAGTGGAGCCTGAGTGTTTGCTTCTCGTGGGTCACAACAGTCATCACAGCCAAAAACTGGAAACAGCCCAGGTGTTTAAAAAAAATAATGGATAAATAATCTGTGATATATTCATGCAATGGAATACTACTCAGCAATAAAAAGAAACACGTTACTGCTGCAAGCACAATATTGATGAATTTCAAAAACATGCTGAGTTTAAAAAGGCAAACAAAAGAGCACATATGCATGAGTACGTTTATACGAAGTTTGAGAACAGGCAAAACTCATCTATGGTGATAGAAAGGAAATCACTACTTGCTTTTGTTGGAGGTGGGACAGGGCAGGACATTAACTGGGAAGGAGCCTGGGAAAACATTCTGGGATTCAGGAAATGTACTGTGTCTTGATCAGAATGTGAGTTACATGGGTGCATGCGCTTGTCACAACAGATTGAACTTTACCTTTATCATCCGTGCATTTCACTGTCTATATGTTAACCCTAAATTTTAAAAAACGGACTGGATCAGAGTAGAGGCTGCTCGTTTTAGCTGAAACTAGAATCCGTGTTTTGAAACAGCTCCTTCTAGATTATCTCACTTCTGATCCTCCTCCTCCAGTGCTCCCTGGGTCCCGGAAGGCATTTGTGTTTGCTACCCCTGATCAGTAGATTTACTTCCTTTTATTATCATTGCAAGTATACAAAGCACAACACAGGTTAGAACTTTACGAATAATTAAATGACATTATCAACTTTTTAGGTCAGGTCAATATACATACTTTAATATAGCAAAGATGTGCATTGAAATGGAAAATATTTAAATAATGCTGAATTGTAAATTAATCTTCAGCAGAGGCCTTTGCCTATCTGATCTATTAAGACCAAAGCAAGAACAAACAAAGTGTAGTCAGACTCTGCCCAGGAAAACAACTGATTTCCAATATTAACTGAGCAAATATCAGTTCAATGAGGAATTAATTTTCTCAAACCTTCTCATAAATTCTGGTGCAGACCACGCCCTTCATCTTACATTCCTTTTGAAAAAAAGAGAGAGAGATCAACTGAATATCTAAAGCTCAAATAAGGGGACAGCAAATTTGTAGTAATAACAGAAATTAAAAACAACTTCATGAGATTAAACTCAGAAAAGATTAAAATATCAGCACACCCATCTCCAGTAATTTAGAATCGTGACCACTAACCAGGAGAAACGGTTTTAAAGTTGATCTATGCTATGGCAGAAGAATTCTTTTAAAATGCCAACTGTTTCTATTCTGTACACCTGAAACTAATACAAAATAATATGGAATGTAATAGTAAATAAATAAATAAAATAATTTGCATGCTTTGAAATATACTAAAACAGTATTTTTCAAAATTATCTGCACATTTGCATTTTCTGAGGAACGTTTAAAAATACTGAAGGCTCCTCCTCCCCCAAAAGGTTTGATCTGTGTTGGGACCCCCATATTGGTATTTACTCCTCATGTAAATCTATTGTGCAGCTAGGGATAGAAGAACCTTTCTACTAAAGGAAGGGACACTCAAAACACTAAGTGAATCTATTTATAGTCAATGTGTGTGTTAATTAGTAAGCATAGAACCTAAAACTTGAAAAAATCGTTAGAGGTCATGTCATGTGACCTTTGTCATCCTTCTTATTTGCTGACTAAAGAGGTCTCCAACGAGCTCAGCTTCCATTATTGACACAATTTAGTCCAAGTTACTATGGATTCTTGAAAACAAACACGTAGATATCTATGAATATTCTACAGTTGTGCCTTTTGGATTTGTTATGTTTTTAGAACTTAGACTTACTTTTCTCTTTGTGAGTCCCAGCTAGTGAGATTTACCCATACACTCTCTAAGTTTACTGTCATTTTTGGGTGTTGTTATTTCTAAAATAACAAGTAGTTCTTCCTAGTTCTAAATTCTCAAACTTAAACTTGAACTTTTGATAGTTTCAATATCACCCAGGTGTTAACTCTGACTTCACTCGCAACCATTCTTATCCATTGAGATTCTAAAGAAAAAAGAATATTTTGAAAACAATATAACCAGCTTCTCTATTTAAATAGCATTATTTCTATATTTCAAGGTAAAAATACTCTTACCACTACCATTTTGCCATCCACCAACTTTCTCTTTATTGTGGTCTCTTTGCCATCCCATTTCTGCACTTGATTCAGTGACCCTCTTGCCAAGGTTACGACACTCTGTAGAGACAAGTTCACATAATTGACTTGCTTGGCTGTTGGTTGATTAAAGAAGCAGTTTGTTGAGTATTGAATCATTTTCGTAAGAGAGGTCCCTTGCAGCACATTCATTTCCAGCAGAATGGAGTAGTCTACCTTTCAACACCAGCAAGAGTAATTCTCTCTCAAGGTATAGACTTTGAAGAGAAACATTGAACTTTACCTTTGTTTTCCGGTTGTCAGCTGTGGTTTCTTCAAATTCCTGGCCTAGCTTGAAGCAGATCTCTGTATTTTTAAAGGTGCTTTCAGTCCTTATGGTTATAATATCCCCTTTCTTACTGATGATCACTCTGGGTTTAGCCACATTTCCCAGTTTTCTGGTGGCTAACCCCACACCTAAAAATCAAGGTAGTATTAGAATCATGTTGACCCAGAGAGAGCACCTAGAGAGATTGTAAGGGCCTGTTCTGGGCTCAGATGTGCTTCATGTGCGTAGGTGGCAGGTGGTGTCATCACTGCTAAGGACCTCCTCCCATGTTTCATCTCCTGATGGAAACACATGTCATGAACTTCGATATTTTAGGTTTTGTTATTATAAAAGTAATGTCTGCAGATTTGAAAGATAAAAGTGTTCAGCCTGAATAGTGTAAGTCATCTACTTCACCACATCCAACCCTGCACTCCACTGAAAATTGCTAATTATAGTTTATATGGTAGTACAGACATTTTAGCTTTTACAGATATTATAGATGCATTTTTAAATGATACAATAACATATACACACTGTTCTATGACTTTTCTCCCTCAGTAACATATTATGGATTTAGAAAAAACTTCCCCCACATCCATGATAGCATCTCATTTTGAGAAGGCAAGCCAGGTGCAGCCCCTTAGGCAGTGCAGAGACCCCGCCCTTGGCTTTTGTAATTCTCTTATATCCGCCAACCACCTAAACTATAGTGGAACTAGAAAGCCTCCAAATCTCCCAAGGCTTATCACATATAAAAGGTGGCTGGGACCCGGGCTTGGGGCTCAGCCCTTGGAGTTGACTCTGCTGGGACAGCACCGGTGTGGATTAAACAGTCATTTCCTAATCCTCTGAGTGTGTGCAGTCTGTCTCTTCCCGCTGACCGAATTTCTGCCACAACAATTTCTGATATTTTGTTGTGGTCCCTAAATCTAGTTGGTAGAAAAAAACAAACCCTTCAAGACCTGTAGCATTCCAAATGATCATAAATAAATAAAATAATTTAAAAAATTTTTTCTGCATTTGAAAATCAAAACAAAATTAGACTCAGGTATTAGTATTAGTATCCAAGATTATAAAAATGCATGGAAAAGGAGAAATGTCAAATGAGAAAAATGTATGAGGAAAAACTAGTGTACATATACACATACAGGGGTGGGCAAAAGTAGGTTTGCAGTTATAGTACAAATAAACAATACATTACAATAATTAATAAATACAAGAATAAGCCCTGTGTTTGCAAACCTACTTTTGCCCACCCCTGTGCCTTTTTTAAAATAAATAAGTGAAGAGTTAGACCTAATAAAGAATTGTGAACTGTACTCTTTTTTTTCTAATTCTGATTACTCTTACGTTATCTTATATGATTTTCAGCAATGTTTTTCAAACTAAATTTCTGTGATAGAGCCTGAGAATCTGTTTTACCAACCCCCAGGCATTCTTATGCACTCTAAAATTTGAAAATGACAGAATTAGGGAGTCCTGCATTGAAACTTTCTTATATTTTACTTCTTCCTCAGCTGTGAAGTGAAGTCTATACATCTAACCAGTCTGATAGTATGGATTGATCCCCATAAAGTCTCATAGTTTTCCAGGCAACATGATAGGATTTTGCTCATTTTCTCTATAAATAGAACCTTTCTTATAAGATTTATGAACAGGTAAGTAAAGCTACAGGCACTTTGACAAGCATGGCAACCTGAGGCCATTGGCATCACTGTCTATTAGATTTATACAGCTCTGGACATGTTCAAAGACTCTTCTCATTTATTATGCTGGTATCTCTGGAACATTCTCTAGAAATAGTGTCAAATAAAGCTCATGTAACTAATGACTGGATTTTCCATCCCCATCTACTGCTCCAACTCCAGGAAAGTCTAATGTTAGTGTAACTGAGTTTTGAACTCACTGTCACACCCAATTCTTTTTATCTCAGTAACTTCCCTAGGCTATGAACATCCTCTTTAATGCATCGTCTTTTTACAAACTCTCTGTCTACATGATTATTTAATAATGGACAGCCTAGAAGTAGAGAGAGAAAACTTATAGTTTGGCTAAACACTAAAATTTTAACTTCAGTATCTTCAACTCCTTATATTATGAGCACTTTAGTTGTTATAAAACTAGCTTTCAGGAAAGATAGGGAATGGGTTGACTAAACTTTTAAGACTTCTTTTCTGCAGGTCTGAACCCGAAGCCCTATTGATATGAAACTGCCTTTGGAATTAGTGGGAGTTCCATGCATTTAAGAAACTCTCATGTAGGTTAAAATCTATTAAAACTGCCACAAACAAAATGCAAACAAATGATCTGATTGACACAGGAGAAGATCAATCCCAGAAAAGGACTGTACTTCGGCCTGTGCACACCTCCCCCAAGCCCCTGGAGAAGGAGTTAGAAGGCAATAGTCACAAAGCTTTCTCCAAAAGAGCCTTCTAAACCAGAAGAAGAAAGCTTTTCTTACCCAGAGCTTTCATGTAGTCATCAAAATGCTCACTGGAGATGAGCTTCCATGTGCCCACAAATCTGTTGCTCATTGTGTTGGATGAGAACTCAATCCAGTTCTCGGTGAGATTCAGGAGACTCCAGTGAGATGCTAGAGCCTCAGAAGATGCTTTTCAAAGAAGTCCATAGCATGTGACTCCCACAGAGACCCAATGGGGAAAAGCAGAGTCAGGCCTGGGTAATGAATGGCTCGTCAATCACCCATTAGGATAAAAGAAAACCTCACATAATGTTTCCTTTCATCTCCAGAAATTTTTATAAAAATCAATGAGAGTACTATTTGAACTTTTAAAAATATTTTTGGTCAATCTTACATTTTTAAGAAGGACTGACGTCCTTAATGCTTCTGGAAAGAATCCATGCATTGAGTCTTATACTGAACTAAATGATCTGAGCATGAAAGGATGAAGGCGTGTGTGTGTGTGTGCGTGTGTGTGTTCAGGCATCTTGGTCACTCCCAATCCTGAGTCTGCACAATTAAGAATTCTTATTGAAAGAGAAGAAAGAGGGGAAATGTCCCTGAGTATTGTCATGATCGCCTCCACTATGTTGTGGGAGAGAAAAGCCAGAAGCAGTGTGAGGACGTGGTCATAGGTGAGGGAGGCTCGGCATAGCTCACATATTCAAGCAGGCAGAGTGGGAGGCAAACACGGCCAGCGTGTTAGAGCAGAGACAGAGACTGGATTCACGGAGGGAGGAGAATAGCGATCCAACACGCTCCTTGACTCCAGCGACGGTTGTCATCTACAAAGGACATTAAGATTGAATTAGGCAGGCTCTAGTCAATACAGAAACTTTAAGTCCTTTAAAAGAAAATAAATCTACAATTATATAAAGAGAATGGATTTTGTACAAGAACAATACTAATATATACAGAGAGGTCACTGTGGGGCAGTCACTGTGCTAAGGGCTTGATATGCATTATTTCATGTAATCTTCAACAATTCCAAGAGTTAGGTACTACTATTATATTCATTTACCAAAGAGAAAATTAAGCTAACTTTCCAACTGTGACATTTAGAAATGGTGAACACAGTTTTAAAAAATTCCTCAAGGCATCAGAGAGATTAAAAGGTAGAAGAAAAAAAAAATAAAGGTCTAGGATTTGGACACAAAAGGATAACCCAGAGAAAAAGGCCCAATATGGGGGCTACTATGAATTCTGCAAGAGGCAGGAGAGAGGCCGAAGTGTAGGAACACTTATGATGGTGTCCCAGGGTTCAGGGACAATGATGAAGAGCCTGGTTAATCATCACATGTTGGTTTGGGACTTTGAAGGGCTGCAACAGAGAAGCAAAGAGGAACCGCATGTAGACCTGTGCTCGTACCCAGTCGACTCTGCAACTGGGGCAGTCAGCGAGCTGGCCAGTCGTCAGAGATAAACACTGCCTCCCTCCAGAGAAGATCATGTCACCCTAGGTCCAAGTTTATCCTTACAGTTTTCATATACATTGCTAATAAGAAATAAATAGAACAAAAGAGACCAGAAAATATGCTCAAAAAACAAACAAAAAACCAAAACCCACAAAACATTAAACGGCAGAAATAGATCATTGACAGCAGATATTAATAAAAGAAAAACAAGCATATTATAGAATATATCATCAAAACCAAAAGTTTTTGTAAAGACAAAGTTGACAAACTCTTGGCAAGATGGATTTAAAAATAGAGAAGGCAAAGTTATTGATTGCAAAAACAAAAAGGGTATAGCAATGTATCGTATAGCTATTAAAAAGATCACAAGAAAATGTCATGAACTACTTTATACTTCATGCCAATAAATTAAAAAATTTTAAAGAAATTTATAAATTCCTTAGAAAACACAATTTATTAGAAATGATATAAGAAGGAAAAAAGGTGAATATTCTCAAATTATCACCATTGAAACTATAATTAAAATTTTCCCCACAAAGATACTCCAGGCCTGTAGGCACCAATAAATTCTTACAAATTTTTAGGGGAAAAAAAGTAACACCAATCTTACACAAAATCTTCCAAAGAATAGAGAAAAGAGGTACACTAATTTCTAGCCTGCTTCTCCCAAGGACTTAGCATGTGCCTGTCTTTCTTCCTGGAATGGCTAGCCCTCCCACGTGGCTAACCCTTAAATCTCAGCTCAATCATATTTTCTTACTTCTGAGGTGACATCCTTTAGATTTCAGCTCAATCATCATTATTAACCTTTCCTAATATGTCATCACTTAGCAGTTACTACAATGGCAATTTTTATTAATATTGGATACTATTTAATTAATATGTATGTCACCCATTGAAGTCCTGATTCCATGTGATTTTATGCATGTAGCACCCCAAATACATAGCACCATCATGTACATGGCAGTAAGCAATGAACATTTGTTGACTGATGCTGAATGAAGAAAATATAACATTTTCTACTTATGAGGTTGATTGTTTGCATTAAACCAGGTCATAAATATTATGAAATCATGTAACATTAGTGCTATGATCAATCATATTATTCTCCTGAACACCTTCTCCCTGCCCTCCCCGCCTTCCCTTCCTTCCCTGCTCACACTGTGCTGGGAGTCCCGCCTAAGTGTGAACTTGGGTACAGCAACATTCCTTCATTTGCTGGTTACTGTAGTCAGTAAGGAAGCAGAGGGTTCCTTCCATATTCGGAATGACATGATCTTAATACGACACTAGGAAAGTCACATAAGGTAATTCCAAGATTCATTGTACACAGTCACCCTTGCACGCAGTTACTGAGTGCAAACTGATGGAGCAGAAGTAGCACTGGCAACAACATGGTGAGGGTCACGGTGACAGTTCCTGCCCTCATGGGCCTTACACTCTCGTTAGGAAGATAGACGTTCAACAAGACATGTTAGAATGTTCCATTATTATGCTCCATCATTTGTAGATGGAGGTAATGAGAATGCCATTAAAGAGCCAATTAGTCATTACTACGTAGGAGGACATGTTGCAGAATTTCTGACACCAGATGCCTTGAGGTCCCTCCCGGACACCTATTTGACAGAAGGTGACTCCAGGCTTTGCAACCTCCTCTTCTATGTTTCAAATAAGTGTTTTCTCCCTGTTTGACAATGCTAAGATTAAACTTGCTTTCTTAACACCAACAGTGTCTTTGTACTTTGTTAGCCCGGAGGCTATCTGATCTTTTTCTGACTGTAGTGACAGTTGCATTTGTGCTGCTCAAAGGCAGCAAATGGCTCTTCTTTTGTTAAATGACAAGAAGGGAGGGAAGAAGTGGTTTGTGATTCCTCCGAACAATGCAGTTGGCTTTCTTTTTACTGGACTCCAGCATGCACAGCCTCTTCTCCAAAGTCTAGTCTAAGGTTTCACATCATTATTCCTAATAGGACACCTGAGAATTGAAGTTACTCATTCACTGGGGAGGAAATAGAAGATGGGATTTCTGAATTTCGGTTTCTTTCTCTAATCATTATAGCATGTCTTGGGCAGGCCAAGGTTGTTTTTTAAATTTTTTTATTTGCATTTCCTCTTAGAGAGAAAGTGATATTAAAGGCATGAAAGTAGGCTGTACTTTTCAGGCACAAGCTGCTGTAGGAAATACTTTTTAGGACTCAGCTACCTGCTCCCTTACAGTTGATGGGAGAAAATAATTCCTTTAAAAAAATTCACTTGTAAAGCATAGTGAAAAGTGTGTGTGTGTGTAGTTTTATTTCAAATGGTACCAATACAGGGTGGAGCAAAAGGAGGCTTACAGTTGTGAGTACTTGAAACACAAAGTTTATTCTTGTA
The DNA here is from genome assembly GCA_030848825.1 of Tadarida brasiliensis. NCBI lineage: Eukaryota > Metazoa > Chordata > Mammalia > Chiroptera > Molossidae > Tadarida > Tadarida brasiliensis. Next base: position 32,418,066 of record CM061272.1, read on the forward strand.
TTATTATTAATGATTGCATTATTTTTCATAGGAACAACAGTAAACCTCCTTTTGCCCCACCTTGCTTAAACATAAAAATTCAGATGATTTTCTAATTATGTGTTATCCAGGTAGCCTACTTTGTTTTCTACATTTTTTCCCCTTTATTGTCTTACACATTTTTTCGATAATTGAGATGGTAAGAAGACTTTGAGAGCGAGTGTAATTGACATTTCTCACTTTGTGAATATGCTTTGCAATTTATGTATCAAAGGTACTATTTTTGATCAGCATCTACTGAAATCTAAACTCTACTTTCAAAGAAAACCAGAATCCATTTCTCTGCTCATTTTCCTCAAAGCCCCTTTCTAACTAATGAGTTGCTTCCAGACCCTGCTCAAAGCTCACCTCCACTGAGTCTCCTCTGCTCCCACTTGTTCTGCCCACTGTTTAGTGTGCATGCCCTGCTTACATTGTTCCTTCTCTGTGCATTGATTCACCTTATAATCTGGAAGGGGTTGTGGGAAAGATAAGAGGAGGGGTTTCCTGTGCAGGTCCATTGCATAAGGTCTTTAACCTTCCCCACTGCCCTGTGAACTAGATTTCTCCGTTTTGCAAAGGAGAAACGTTCAGTGGTTAAGCAGCTCATTTCATGCTCACTCAGCTGTCAGTGGCAGGAGGACTCAAGTTCATTCCACCATGGCAGGTCCCTGGAGGACAGTCGACTCCGTTCTATCTTGGGGCTGCTGGATCGATGGTTCCTCCCCCCTTTGTCCCTCCCCCAAAATTACACAGCATCTATATATCAAACTTCAAAGTGGAGAGACTATATTTTCTCCCAAATGTTCAAAAAGAAACCTTTAGAACCTATAACTTGGGCATTAGGCTATGCCCTGACACTTTATCCTAATTTTCCATCTGTTTTTAGTTACCACCTTTGGAATAGTCAGTTGTCTTTTTACGGCCAGTGAAGAAAAATATGTCCATTTGTGCTTATTGCATTTTTGTGCAAAAAGTATAGAAATTAGATACACTAAGAATGTTCAAAAATTATTTTTGTCAGTGAGTTACTAAGTAGTATTGTGTAGCAAAAAAAGAAATCCAGTCAATTATACTTTAATAATAATATTAATCATGGTTTTAATATGATTGATCTTTGGATAATTAATGTTTTCCTACAAACATTAGTGTGTATTTAAAATAGAATGTTTTACTACTAAGTTATTCAGAACAAAAATTTTCAAAAATAAAATATATTTTCCTATGTGGCTCCTAAAAACTATTCTCACTTCCTTTTTTCAAACTTTTTTGAAAGTGAATAAATAATGGCTTTTTATTGCTCAACTTACTATAATGGAAAGTTCTGTTATTTCCAATACAAGTTGATAAAAATGACGTTATCATTTACTTATAGAGAGATAATAGTAAATCTAATACAATGTGATATATGTGACCTGTTATCATTTACTCACAGATAGATAATGACTTTTTAAGGCAAGTCAAATATGGCAAGAGGCTGATCTTCTAAAAAGTTCGTAATAAAGACTGCATCTAGCATAAACGTTAATGAATTTTTTTCTTACAGACAATTTGACATGATTTGACTGAGAACAAAAATAAAGGTGGTAGAGTTTTGTGATGCCTTTGATACTTGCAACATCAGAAGTCTCTTGAAAACTCTGCGTCTAACTCATTTCCTGTGTTCTAACACCCAACACAGCATTGAACAGACAGTGGTGGCTGAGTCAGAACTTGCTGAATGAATGATTTCCTCAGGAGTAGTAAGGTTGGTGCCACCTACTGAAGACCCAACACCAGGATTTGGTTTCTCGTTTGGGCTCTTTGTACTTTAAGTTGTCACATTTATGAGAAGAGAAATGAGTTTTGAAAATACAGAACTGCATTATTCTTTTCTTAATTATACCTCTGTAAAGCCAAAGACTTAAACGAATAAATACCTAGTGCTTTTTAAAGTCATATATTCTCCCTGATGGTTGTGGGACACACCTCCATTCCTGCTCTGAGATGTTGCTAAGACACCTGTCCTCTAATTAAGAAGGCATTGGTCCGTGGTTCCTTTTGTGTACAGGACACTACCTTGGGGGTTGAAAGCCTCTTTCATTTATTTCCATGCTGATCTTTATTATTTCCTTCATGCTACTTACTCTGGACTTTTCTTGCTGTTCTCTTTCTAATTCTTTAAGTTGTAGGGTCAGATAGTTTATTACAAATTGTTTTTGTTTCTTGAGGTAGGCCTGCAGTGCTCTGAACTTTCTTCTAAAGATTGCTTTTGCAGTGTCCCATTGATTTTGTGTTGTTGTGTGTTCATTTTCATTTGTTTCCAGGAACTTTTTGTTTTTTTCCTTGATCTCATTGGTAACCCATTCATTGTTTAATAACATGTCATTTAGCCTCCATATGTTTGAATGTTTTTATTGTAATTGATTTCTAATTTCATGCCACTGTGGTCCGAGAAGATGCTTGATATGGTTTCAATCTTCTTGAACGTGTAGAGACTTAATTTGTGTCCTAACATGTGGTCTATCTTTGAGAATGTTCCATGTACACTTGAGAAGAATGTATATTCTGTAGCTTTGGGGTGAAATGTTCTGTAAATATCAATTAAATCCATCTGTTCTAGTGCATCACTTAGAGTCTTTGTTTCCTTGTTAATATTTTGACTAGAAGATCTATTCAGTGATATCAGTGAGGTGTTAAAGTCCTCTATTATGATTGTATTGCTGTCAATCTCTTCCTTGAAGCCCTCCAGAAGTTTTTAAATATATTTTGGTGCTCCTATGGTGGGTGCATATATGTTTACCAGGGACATATTCTCTTGTTGAATCAATCCTTTTAATATTATGTAGTGCCCTTCTTTGTCTCTTGTTATGGCCTTCATTTTGAAGTCTATTTTACCTGGTATGATTATTGCTACACCAGCTTGTTTTTCGTTTCCATTTGCATGGAAAAAAATTTTCCATCCCTTCATTTTCATCCTGTGTGAATCTTTTATTCTGAGCTGGGTCTTTTGTAGACAGCATATATATGTGTCATATATTCTTATCCAATCAGCTACCCTATATCTTTTGATTGGAGAATTTAATCCATTGACATTTAAGGTTATTATTGATAAGCACTTATTTATTGCCATTTTAATTTATTATGTCTATGTTTCTCTCTCTATATTTCTTCTTATATTACAGCAGTCCCTTTAACATTTCTTACAATACTGGTTTGGTGGTAATAAATTCTTATAGTCTTTTTTTTTTTTTTTTTTTATCTGGGAAGCTTTTTATTTCACCTTCTATTTTGAATGATAGTCTTGCTGGATAGAGTAGTCTTGGTTTCACATCCTTGTTTTTCATTACCTTGAATACTTCATGCCATTTCTTTCTGGCCTATATTGTTTCTGTTGAGAAATCAGCTGACAGCCTTATGGGAGCTCTTTTGTAGGTAACCCATTGCTTTTCTCTTGCTGCTTTTAAGATGCTCTCTGTGTCTTTAATTTCTGGCATTTTAATTATGATGTGTCTTGGCACAGGCCTCTTTGGGTTCTTCTTTGCTTGGGACTCTTTGTGCTTCCTGAACTTGTGTGACTTTTTCTTTCACCAAGTTAGGAAAGTTTTCTGCCACTATTTCTTCAAACAGATTCTCTAGCCCTTGATCACTTTCTTCTTATTCTGATACTTCTATGATGTGGGTGTTGTTACATTTCCTGTTGTTTCACAGCTCTCTTAAACTGTCCTCCTGTTTTTTAATTGTTTTTTTCTTTTTGGTTCTCTGATTGCATGATTTTTTTCTACCCTGTCCTCTAATTCACTGCTCTAATCCTTGGCTTCCTCTAACCTGCTGTTTATTCCTTCCAGTGTATTCTTTATTTCTGCTATGTCATTCTTCATTCTGACTGATTGTTTTTCATTTCCAGATGGTGTTTTTTATTGTTTCTATATCTTTTTTTAAGCCTTTATTTATTTATTTATTTTCCCTCACCTGAGGACACTTTTTGCATTTATCTTCAGATAGAGCAGGAGGGAGAGAGGGAAGAGTGAGAGAGAGAATCATTGATGTGAGAGAGACACATTGACTGGTTGCCACCTGCACAATCCCAACCGGGGCCGGGGATGAACTGCAACCGAGGTACATGCCCTTAGTGGGAACTGAACCCGGGACTCTCTGGTCCATGGGCCGATGCTCTAACTGCTGAGCCAAACCAGCCAGGGCTGTTTCTATATCTTTTATCATGCTGTTGAACATTCTTCTAATCATTACTCTGAACTCTACATCTGATAAATTGCTTATTTCCTTCATTTAACTCTTCTTCTGGAGAATTCTTTTATTTGGGGTTTGTTTTTTTTGTTTCACCATTTTGGCTACCTCTTTAGGTTTGTTTCTATGTATTAAGTAGATCTGCTATGACTCCCAGTCTGGGTTGGGTGGTCTTATGTTGTATGTGACCTGTGGGAACCAGTGGCTCAGTCTCCCTGATCACCAGACCTGGATACTGTAATAATGTCTCTTGTATACTTTGTGTGGGCCCCTATGTTGTAATGGAGTCTTGATTACTATTGGCCTGTTCATGTGTGGGCTTGACCTTCTGCTAGCTCACAGTGATGTTCAACCCCCAACACAGTGAGCAGGCTGCTGTGCAGTTGCTTGTCATGTGAAGTGCAATTCACCTCAGCAGGGTTTGAAGCCTGCCAAAGTCTCCCTGTGGATATTAATGATCCAGTGGCTCCCTCTGCTGGGGTTGGATGTATATGGAAAAGACCAAGCTGAACAGCAAGGTCTCAGTTTACTCTCCTGGGACAGAGTCACAGGCCAGGCAAAGACTCACAGCACCCAGAGATCTGCTTCTGCCTGAAAGCTGACTGTTAGTCTCAGTCACTTAATGAGCCTCAAGCTGTAGTTCTCAGCTAGACATAAACTCCACCTGACTTGTAGGGTGAGACAATTTCCAATGGGTGGGGCAATTTCACAGTGTGGAGTAATGATTCCATCTGACTGGTAGGGTGAGACAATTTCCAATGGGTGAGGCAATTTCACAGTGTGGAGTAATGATTCAGCACATGGATCCAGGCAGTGCCCTTCGTAGTTCTCTCCCAAGTCTCCACACGCAACTCTAGTTCACTCTGCACTCCTTTTTTTAGAGGCCAAGGTGAGTGGCTGCCAATGAAATTTAGTGTGTTCGTCCTTCAAGAGAGTGCCTGTGTTTCCAGCCATGTCTTCCTGCTGGATAAAACCTCTGGTGCTTTTCACAGCCAGGTGTTATGTGGGTACCTTTCCCAGTTCTATTACTCTGAGCTGGAGAGCCCAGACTGTACCTAAGATGTCTCAGGGGGAACATCCCACAGCTGAGATATTCCTCTGGAACTTCAGCTGCTGCCCATGGGAGCCCAGCCAGCCCTCCTGAATCTCTGTACTTCCTACCAGACTTGATGTGGTCTTCTCTTTATGTCCTTGGTTATAAGGGTTCTCTCCAGCTACTCTTCAGTTGGTTATTCAGGATGGTTTTTCTATGTTTTAGTTGTAATCCCAGTTTGGTCCTGGGAGGCCAGTGTAGCTTCCATTCAAACTGCCACTATTTTGTAATCCCTCAAGGTATTATTTTTGAAAGGAGCCTGAGAGATTTGAGATATAATTCTAAAGTTAGTATCCCAATCCCTCCTTTTAGAGTGGGGGAGGGGAGACTTTTTCTGCCAAGGGCCATTTGGATATTTATAACATCATTCGCAGGCCATACAAAATTATTAGCTTAAAAATGAGCCTGCTATATTTGGTCAAACATTAATTAACTCACCCTTAAAGTGATGGCTGGAACTGCTTCTCTTTGGTGAGATGTGTGATGTTAGCTGGTATTGGTGATGTTGCTACTTGCAACTGCTTGTCCAGGTTTGCATCGGTCAGTATGGAACACAGTTGATTTTTTGCAATGGTAAATTTTGTAAAGAACTGCTTGCAGCAGTAAGTTGTTCTGAATTCAGATGCATATTTCAATACATGTCTCCTCAAAGTTGGAAATTCTTCATTGCTTATGTAACGTTTATAGAACTCAAGCAGGGAGAGGTTGTTGTACCTAGCTTTCAGCTCACCACTGCTTTGCAGCTGAATAATTTGGTGTTGCAGGTTATCAGGCACATCAGGTAGTTCTACATTGAATGGTGTAGCAAAGATGTTCAATTCCATTTGTTTACTTTTCACATTTTTGAATTTTTCATTAAATGCCTCAATTAGTTTCGCACATTCACCAGCATAGTCAAGTGTTGTGGAAGGCTTTTGTCCTTTCAGAGTGGAGAAATGCACCGTGTTATTCCTTTTGAATTGCACTTTCCACAGCTTTAATTTAGCTTCAAATGATTTCACATTTGAAAGCAGGGAGCTGAGAAGCCTGGTTGGGGCCCTGCAGCTTGATGTTCAGCTCTGAAAGGTACTTGGTCATGTCCCCATGAATGCTAAATCACACAGCCACTTGCTATCATTGAGTCCCTGACAGATTTTCCTTTCATCTCCATGAACTGCTTTACTTTATCCTGCAGTTTGTAAAACCTCATGAGCATGTTCTTGTGACTCAGCCACCGTACTTCACAGTGATAAACAAGATCACCATACTCAGAGTCAAGATCATTCAGTAACTCCTTAAATTGACGGCTGTTAAACCCTCTGCTTTTGACAAAATTTATGCATGACACTACTGTTGACATCACATTGTTGGGCCTCATTGACTGTGTACAGAGACTTTCTTGGTGTATGTTGCAGTGGCATATAATTAAATCACTTGGATCAAGACTGAGATGATCCAGTTCTTTCTTGACAAATGCAATTAATTGTTTTCATGAGCCAGCCATGGCTGGAGCTCCATCTGTAGTGAGGCCATTTAACTTTTCAAATGTTAGCTCAAGTTTTTTCATTGATAAAACAAGTCTCTCAAACAAGTCCTCACCTCTTGTAGTGCCATACATGCTTCCAGTGACAGTGTTTCCTCTAGTGTGTCAAACTCTGCACTTACCCCATGAACAAAAATGGCCATTTGGGCAGCATCTATTATGTCCATTGTCTTGTCACAAGCCAGAAAGAAAACCTGGAAATCTGCAGAATCCTTCAGTGTTTTTTCAATATCTTGAGCTAAGTCAGTAATCCGATCGGAGATGGTTCTCTGAGACAAACTAACTTTTACTTTGTCTGGTGCTAACAACTCTGCAGCAGTCACCATGCACCCTTTCACCAACTCTCCCTCTACATGAGCCCCAGCTTCTTTGCAATTAGCTTGCTCACTACATAACTTGTCTAAATAATATTGTCTCTGTCACAATGAGGCCTAGTGATTCCAAACTCTGCTGAAGAGCACTGATTTTATCCAGACACATTTGGCCTCCCAATTCATTGAGTTTAGCATGTTTTGAGCTGTAATTACGCTCCAGATTGACTTTTTTGATTACTGCTAATGCATTGCCACAAACTAGGCACACAAGTTTGCCTTTGACTTCAACAAAAAATATAATCATTTGTCCATTTCTCTTGGAAAGACTGACACTCTGCATCAACTTTTCTTTTCTTTGTAGTCACCATTTGTAGGATGTCACACCACTTAAGTTTTAATAACTATCCAGTGTGTGTGTCCCAGCACCACAATTATTTTGCTTTGATTGTTGTTCTAATTCTGCATCTTGGATTTGGAACATATCCAACATTCATATCATTGATTCTTGAGGTCTTTTATACATACTGTAATTTCCTTAATCTTCATCTTCAATTCAGTTTTTGCTGGGTTGTTGATCATGGACGTGTGGATAAAGACTGGATTTGCCTTACCATCTGTGTTGACAACATCATCATCAGTCATCAAAGGCAGTCATCAACGTCTCGGGGAATCATCTGATTGCATCTTCTCTCATCATCACCAGATTGCCGTAGTTTCACCACAGTGTGTTAACACTTTTGCAACGTGTACACTCCCAGCCTGCCTGGCACTGACTGTCCTCTGAGTCACTGAAATACAGGCAGATGGGCCGCAGGCAGCCCATGAGAAGCGTTTGTGTCTGTTCGGTCATGTATTCATATGGGTCCTGTCTATCCTGTAATAGACGTTCCTTGCTTGTCCCTCAAAATTTATGTTATTATAATTTACTTAATCTAAATTTATGTTACTATGAGAAAAGCTCCTAGATTTATTGAATTTTGAGTCCCACCTGCAGTTGCCTTGGCAGAGCCAGACCAAATTATTACATGGGCCTTATATGGCCCACAGGCCAAACATTCCTCAACCCCATTTTAGAGGATTTAGTTTGAGAGTACTTGTTTGTTTGAACTTTGTCTTTGCTTTAGGTGTTGATTTTCTTTGTGTTTTGAAATGGGTGGCTCTGTCTCAGTTCCATCAGAGAGTCCGTTATTTTTTTTTGGTTATGTTTTAGCTGAATAGTCAACTTATAGCTATAAGTCAATGACTGTTTAGAAATTTTTTGCCACAGGTCTGATGAATAGGATAAGGTCTCTTACATGTGAACTTTCTTGTTGTTACATCACCAGACTTCTACTTAGAAAGGATCTAAATTGATGGTTCAGAGAGGGGACAAGATTTCACTCTCCTCTCAGACAGTAAAACTGAGGGAGAAAAAAAAAAAAAGAGGAAATAAGTCTTTTAAATGCTACAAATCATCCTTCTGGAGGGCCAGGAGCAGCTGTGGTCCCAGAAACAATAGGGGAATTAATACCACCCTCTTGCTCAGGCTGTGGAAATTGCAGGGAAACACTGTCGCCCACCAATGTAAAGAAAAAAATGTGGCACTCTTAACTGCAAGCAGAGGCCTGGTATCTTTCCCTGCCTATTTTCCAGCCTCCTTAAAGGTTGCCAAGTGTTCTAGATAATTAAACAGCTCACTTTTAATCACATTAAAGGAATGTAGTAATTACCAAGAATCCAAATGGGTGATCTAAGTTTAATTGATGTCTTTTAGAAATTATTAACATAAAATGTAGGTTTGTTTTGCCTGGGTTTATTTCTGCTACAAAATTTGTTAGGAAAATGGCTTGGATAATAATTAACTTTAAAATCTCATGAATGAATAAATAGATGTAACTAAAATGAAGCATTTTGATAAAGCTTTTCATAATAGTTATATATACTTAAACATAGTTTTCCAAAGTCTTTGGTAACTTAAAATTTTGGAGTTCTTTTGGGCTAAATAGTGAAAATTATTAAATATCTAGGTATTTGGAAATAACAGGATAGTGAAATATTATTTGATCTGAGTTTGCTTATCTTTGGCTACTTATTGCAGAGAAGTTAGAGGATGGATTTGGACCTGTTACTGACTACATCTTATATTTTATTTTAATTATGGCTCTTAAAATGTGAATGTGTTTGTCAAGTAAAAGTAACCTGTTTCTAGAAGTTATGAAATGTGTTCACAAAAGTATCAATCTAAAGAATATCAATTACTTTCTTTTAGTTGTCACTAAAGAAAATCAAGGTTTCTAAGAGTTAAGAATTCTAATTAAGTTAGAAAAATTATATGGGTTTGGTAATAGAAGATATTAAATTCAAAAATATTTCTTGAATAAAAAGAAAATAAGTTGTTCTAAAACTGGTTATTTCTGAATGGGCAAGAAGGTTTTTGAAGAAAGATATTGGCAAAAATTATATAAGTAAACTAAATAATAAATTTAATTAGATAAGTAAAGCTAAATATCAAAAGCAAATACAGATTTAGTTTGATTCTTTTTCAATCTGTTAATAGGGAAAACATTTTTACTATATCTGTCTAGAAAGCAAAGATTCTCTGTATTATTAAAATAGTTATGTGGCAATATGTTACTTGCATAAATTCAATAAGAATCTAATTTCTTTATAATAGGACACATAAAGCCAGTTTCCAATTGTGGTTATATTAACCAAGACTTTACTGAAATACCATGTCTAAGAGAGACATGCCTGGACTCTGGATGTCACCAGAAAGCTTTAAGGAATGAAGATTGACTTTGAAGCTGATAAAACTCCCTTGGAGAAATGGTCTGGTACCTTGCTTATTCATATGGTTCATGGCAGTCTTTCTGGGTAAGGAGCAAAGGTTGCTTTCCTGGGAGGTGGCAAAGGAAGATTCTTAAGACATTTCAGAGACTTCAAGAACTTGAGGAACTCGCCCAAATTGATAGATATTACAGACAAACCTGATGAGAACAGAGTGGCTTGGCTTCTGTGTCCAGAGATACTCACTGAAGTTCAATCTAGAAATTCCTTGTTAAATTCCAGCAAAGCAGATTTAAGAAAGCCTATATAATCAATTGCTATTCCTGTTGTGTTTATGCAAATAATCAAGCCAAATTGAAACTAGACCTAATACAGCAAATAGACTTGTCTTAATAGCCCTTTAATAAAAATCAGAATAATTTTAGGGGGAGAAAAATTGTATTTCAATAGATTATATAATTAGCACAGTTATAAACATTAGATTATAGTTTAGTTAATTATTTTCAAAGTTTTATTCTTCACTTATCAACAGAACTAGATCCTGAATTTTTCTAGCTTTTACTCCAATAATATTGAGATTTCTAACACAGTTCATCTCCATCAGGTTACAAGTCCTACTAGTATTCAGTGATTACCACCTCTAGGTACCATCACCACCTTCGTCCATATCCAGCCCTCATTACCTCTCTGACAGAGAGCAAGGATCTCTTGGCTCTGAAGGAAAATGACACCCCTCTTCAGCAGGAAGCAGTTACAGGAAAGAATGGCACTCCTTTTCCCTGAAAGGATTTAGAGCCAAGATCCATAAGGGGGAAATTTAATGGACAGTTAGACTGACAAAATTGGGGCAGAAATGATAGGCCAGGTATAGAAGATCACCAAGGCAGGAAGCCTTGAGTACCTAGCAATGGATATAGGGAAAAAAGGAATAGATAAAAAGAGGCCCATTGTTATCTCCCCACAGGAGCCCTGGTACAGTTGACAGTGGGGAATGAATCCATAGACTTTCTTGTTAATACTGGAGCAACCTATTTGGTATTGAATTCCAAACTGACATAGTGAAGCTCTACCTCAGTTGCAATGAATGAAATCTCAGGAAAACTGCAGCAAAAAACTTTCTTCGAACCATTAAAGTGTCAGCTGCGAGAAAGACTAATAATATAGCTTTCTTTATGTGCCAGACTACCCTCTTCCACTACTGGGTTGGCACTTGCTTTGCAAGTTCCATGATCAAATGACTTTTTTTCAGAGGGGCAGCAGTTTCACTGGCAGGCCCCTCCAGAACATATGCTCCAACTCCAGGTACTTTTAACCTGTTCAGTAGGACCAGGAAAGGAACTGTTCCCTTTTGAGTACAAAAAGCAAATGTTATGCCACCATACCCCTCTATTTAAAGGGATAGGTAAAGGAATTACAGATTTTTTTCTTTTTTGTTTTTGTGAATACCAAATGGAATTAGGTCTATTTTAGAGGGTACTCTAAATTTGGATTAATTGAACTCTTTATCATCCTTTTAATATATTTTGTATTCAGAGTAATTGCCTGCTGTTTTACCAAATGTAGGAAAATTATCTAAGTCTAGAAATGCCTTTATTTAATAGTATAAGTTTTGCTTCAAGTCAAGAGCTCTTATTACATAACAAAGCAAAAAATCTACCCCTGAAAAGGCAAAATATCCCTGGCTAGTGTGGCTCAGTTGGTTGAAGTATTGTGTCATATACCAAAAGGAGGTAGGTCGATTCCTGGTAAAGGCACATACCCAGATTGTTGCAGGTTCAATCCCTGGTTGGAGTGTGTATGAGAGACAACTGATTGGTGTTTTCTTCTCACATTGGTCTCTCTCCCTTTCTCTCTCTCTCTCTCTTCCTCTCTCTAAAACAAATCAATAAAAGGCACCATAGAAAATGGAGCCAGAATTGACAGTGGGGAATTGTAACCATAATTTAACATTTCAATTAAGCAACAAAGGCCATATATTCTGCCTTTTCTCAAGGCTGTAGTCAAACCTGTCTTCTTAGAGTTTGTAAATAAAGCCTTGCATCCTCACTCCTTACCCAGACTTTTTTACAGCTTAAAAATGTCCAGGGGAGAAGGACTTCTTGGCACCATCTGTGAAAGTCTATAGGTACCTACAATAAATCTACATATTCCTGTTTTGAGATAGTGCCAAAATGAAAGGAGGAGGCCCCTTCTTTTTCCCATGCTCCCCCTTCTCAAAAGAAATAGCACTTTGCATTCACCTCCCCATCATCCCTTTGTTCTGCTTTCCCTCTCCATCCTCATAAAAACCTCTGTCTGCACTGAAATAAGATGGGTTTTTGAGGAATGGGAAAAGCCCCCATCTTCTTGAGATGACAGCACTTGAGTAAACCTTTTTCCTTTTTCATCATCACATCTCATCAGTTTGGCTTTCATTTCAGCAGGCAGCCAAATCTGGGTTCAGTAATAAAATGGTCCTCAACAAATTTAAGATTGAAATTATATCAAGCATCTTCTCTGAACATAATGGTATGAAACTTGAACTTAAACACAAGAAAATAACATGTTATTTAGCCTTTAAGAGGCTAAACAATGTTACTAAACAATGAATGGGTTACAATGAGATCAAGGAGGAAATCAAAAGAAACTTTGAAATGAAAAGGAGAAAACAACAATCCAAAAATCTATGGAACACAGCAAAAACAGTTCTAAGAGGGAAATTCATAGCACTACAGGCCTACCTCAGGAAACAAGAAAAATCTTAAATAAACAATCTAACTCAATACTTAAAGGAACTTGACAAAAATAACAAACAAAGCCCAAAGTGAGTAGAAGAAAGAAAATAATAAATATCAGAGCAGATTCTTGCTCATGGTGCCTTGTTTCCTTAGGTACTTTGCTATTTTTTTACTTGATAATGCTCATTGTTCTAGAAACATCATAGTGGGGATTCTTTGAGGCATAGAATAAAATTTCTCTTTTCTAGGCAGAACTTGGAATTATTGATATTAAGCGCTTGGAGATACTACTAGTTGGGGTCACTGAGTTTGTGTATTGAGGTTCTCTGGATTACTTAGGTAATGTGAACCTCAGTAAATGTGCTGTTCCATGGCCAACACTAGTTAGCTGTTTCTCCTTTGAGTCTTTATTACTTGCTTTGCTTAGTACCAAGGAAGCCTTCTTTGCTGTCCCCTGTGGGTTGTGATGGGAGCATTGACACATTTTGATTTTTGGTTTATTCTCTCCATTGCAAGTGTTATTTTTTAATATCAGGAGGGTCTGTTATTTGACATTCTACCTTGACAGATTCAGATTTACCTCTCTTCTCCTTGCCTCATAAGAACACCAAAACTGAACTCGAGATATGTCAAGGTTGTCAAGTGCTCTCAGGGCATCAATGAGTATAATTAATACTCCAGTGCTCCATTCACTTCTCTGGGTTCCTGCATTATCTTAGATTTTGATTCAAGTAATTTTTGGTGCTTTAAAAAATGCTTATTTTGGACATTTTTTCCCTGTCATTTATAGTTTTCGAAGTGCAAATAAATTACCTTGCCACTAATGAAAATAAAAATTAAATTTTTTGAAAGTGTTCAATAACGTGCTTTTCATGAATTAGATAAGTGAATTACTATAAATTAGAAGGTAGTTATACATTTTGGGGGAGGGGGAAGTTACATTTCATGTTTATTATGTTATTTGTACTTATTTTTTGGTTCACATCTAACAGTTTTTTTGTTTTAGGGGTAAAAAAAATATTTCCATCACGGCACAATAAAAGACGAGGACCAATGATGGAAAAATTACTTATCTTCTTGGTGTCAAGAAAATTTTAGATAAACTATCTAAAGAGGACATGAGACAGTTAATGGTGAATAAAATTGGGTTATGTTTATGGACATTCATTTTGGTTGGGAGAGGGTTGAATAGTGCTGTATTCTTGTTAGAGTAAACTTTAAAGAGCAAATCAAAGCCGAGAATGGCAAGGACAGGACCTCGGAGTGTGAAGTCTATAAAGAACTGGAATTGTCTTTAGCTGTTGTTAATGTGAGAGCAATTAGAAAGGTGGAGCTTATACTTGGGTATAAAGAACAAATCCACAATGCTCTTATATTTATTTTTGTCTTTATAAAGTTGTTTCCTTTCTCCTATATATCATCTATTTTATAAAAACAACCACTTTAATTTGAGAAAGGAAATTTTAATTTTTTTTGTTTTAATCCTCACCCAAGGATATTTTTCCATTTATCTTCAGATAGAGTGGGAGGGAAGGAGAGAGAGAGAAACATCAATGTGAGAAGGACACATTGACTGGTTGCCTCCTGCACGACCTCAACCAGGGCCAGGATGAACTGCAACCGAGGTACATGCCCTTGACAGGAATCGAACCCACGACTCTTTGGTCTGTGGGCTGATGCTCTAACCACTGAGCAAAACCGGCCAGGGCAAGAAGTTTTAATTTTTTGTACTGAGTACTCAGGTTGCATTTTACTTTCTCTTTAGTTATTTTGAGAGTAGGTTAAAGAGCTTTACTTAGAGGCTCTCTCTCTATGCTTCTGACATGCATCAATGAATCAAGATTGATAGTGAACTTTTTTAAAATTAAATTTTTATTGTTGATAGTCTTACAGATGTTCCCCCTTTTCTCTCTTATTGCCCCCCTCCTCCTTGTTCCCATGCTGGTCCGAGGTCTTCACCACCCTCTTGTCTGGTGTCCATGGGTAATGCATATATGCAAGTAAGTTCCTTGGTTAACCTCTTCCTGCTCCCCCACCCCCTTCCCTCTGAGGTTCATCAGTCTGTTGATGGTGAACTTTTATAGATGAGGAACTCACTCTATGGCTACAGTCTCTTCATATTTGTTTGATTAATATTTCAGCTTTTCTTTCAGGGCAGTGATGGTTTGTGTGATTGTTAAAATGGTTTAAGGAGCAGAGTAGCCAAGGAGAATGCTAATCTGATTTATCAGTTAGTTCAGGAGTTCTTTATTTTTTAGTTTTTTTTTTCCCTTTTAGTTTGTATCTACCTTTCATTTATTTTGTTTAATATATTATTATTTATTTGTATTTCAAGACTATAAAATTTTCCTTAATTAATCATTGAAAGCCCAGGAATTTCAAAGCAAAGTACTATTTTATAGCTATTGCTTATAATAGCAATGGTTTATTTTTATTAGAAGGACCCTGATATTATTATAATTTTTATGTAAAGTCTCAGTATTATAGCTTCATTCATAAAGTATTAGGATGTCTAATATCAGATGTTTATTATTCAAAAGATATATTTAAGCAGATATATTTACCAATATGTGGATATTTTATCTAGTTGAGAACTTATATCATTTTATTAAAAGTAGTCAAGCTACAAAACATTTCTATATATGACATTTTCATTTTCTGTGTATGTGTATGTACATTCTCTTGAACTACTAAATTTTTAGAGAACAAATACATTTATTTCCTCAGATTTGTTCATATTTAAATAATGATAGGTAAACAACCCCATTGTTCACTAATAAACTGATGTTAAGCACAGAGATAACATATAATATATTTAGCATTTAGTGGCTTTTAGAGATATTATTTCCTTAGACATCTTTTTAAATTTAAGGATTCATATATGAGTTATTGATGAGTTTATAACACTATTCAAGGTAGATATTAGACCTTGAGTAAACTTATTTGTTAGTCTTGGAATGATTTCCACTGTGCTCATATTTAGCATTTGTAGTATGCTTTCATTATTTTGTAGACATTTATGCCCAGGAATAATCTGATTAATATACTTTATCTTCTTAAAATTTTTAATTTACAGTTTATGTTGTTTTAGCAACATTCTTAAAGAAATATAAAAATATTTTGTGTTGGATGATAGTAATTATTGCCATGTACAAGTACAGCTATAGGTTTTTTAAATTATAACAATTTGTCAATATGTAAAATGTCATTGTTTATATAATTTCTAGTTTCCTATAACATTCTATTAAAAATATACTTCATCTCTCACTCTTTTGTGATGATATTTTAGAAAAACAGGTCTCTGCTTTTAGGTCTTTTCTTTTTTGTCTCTTTTCATAATGCACTAACCATAAAATCATAGATCTTAAAAGTAATAAAATTAAAAAGTTAAGAGAGTAGTCCTGGACATCATAGCCAGAAACTTACTGTAGTGATAAACTGGGAAGATTAGCCTACTGTTGGTACTGGCAACTGACTAAATGGAACTGAAGGCTTTTTTGAGAGGAACACTATTTCCCATGGCTACTCTGAGAATTCAGTAAGACACTGAACAATTATTACTCAAAAGTCTAGCTATACAGCAGAGTGGTAATCCTTGCAGTCTGTCCCCAGGACCACTGTTACTTCCTGGCTAGTCCTACTTGTGATTAGTACTTGCAGCACCACCTAGTGGATGCCTGATGGTCACCTTTCCTGCTCCGGTCAATTTAGGCACTTTCGTTAAGTCTCATTTCAAGTGGGAGTAGTACAGACTGAGTGTTCATTGTGAATACTAATACTGAAATTAGAGAAATCCCCTTAAATAATTCAAACTATGCTGTTCCTCACCATTCTTGTTTTTATCCCACTTCATATACGTAAACGTTTTTGAAAAAGGAACCGTTTCCTGTGGGTTCCTTCTGCTCATTCTATACATGCCATTGAGTCCTACTAATTAACTATCCATCTCCTATTCTCTTTTACTGTGGCACAAGAATGATTTTGTTGGATGCTATGGTAGTCTCTTCATAGTAGCCTTTTAATGTTTAGGGGTGCATTTTTGTCATCCTTTCTTGAATCTGTTTATGGAGTGGCTTGTGGAGAAGATGGAAAAATAAATTGTCATCCTAGGTTTTTATTTAGAGGTATACTTTTTATCCTAATAATAGGATTACATATATATTTTCAAGAAGGACATTATCCTTCTACTCCAGTTCTAACAGCGAGACCAGAAGCACTGTGTAAGGCTAATTTAAAATTAAAAAAATCTGGTTAGCAGGTATGATGGATAAACAAAAAGTATTTTATTTAGTCTTTTTTACCCTACAGTTTTAGAAGGATCTTGTTCTCTCAGATAGACACTTTTAAGGGAAAAATAAAAACACATTTATTGGAAGCTAACTTTTGCAATTAATATGGCTTTTATTTCAAGTGACTGCATTTTTACATGGAGAGAATTTCATTATTTGATTATTTTACTTTTGTATAGATTGTTGTAAAAACTTTTGTAGATATGGACCAGGACTCTGGAGAAAAATAAAAGATTTTTAAAAACATAGCTAAACACTTGCTTGAGACTTTTTTCTCAAGCATCCTGATAAAGATGTTCACCTACCAGTAGCCTGTTGCCTTGCTGATATTTTCAGGATTTATGCCCGTGAAGCTCTTTATACATCCCCTGATAAACTAAAGGCAAGTACTGATGTAAAGAACTGCCAAGCCCTGGCTTGTGTGACTCAGTGGACAGAGCGTTGGCCCAAGCACCAAAGGGTCATGGGTTCAATTCCCATTCAAGGGCATGTATCTGGGTTGCAGGTTCAATTGTTAGCCCTGGAGGCAACCAATCGATGTGTCTCTCTCACATTGATGTTTCTGTCTGTCTGTCTCTCGCTCTTGCTCCTTTCCTTCCACTCTCTCTAAAATTCAATGGAAAAAATATCCTCAGCTGAGGATTAACAAAAAACAAACAAAAAAAGAGAACTGCGATGGTTGACTGATCCTTTTATTTATTTTTCTAACTAAGAGTTAAAGCATTTAGGTAATTCATTTGGATTCTTTAACATTAACTGCAACAACCTTTGATTAAACTGCTCTTCTCTTTATAACTTACTTTCTCCCCATAAATTCAACCCCAATTTATTACTTTTATAAAATAATTTCTGATCTTCAGATTATTTTATACTTTTTATGTCATCATCAACTCTGTTTCAGTATCACTTGGAGGATGCTTCCTTTCCCCTTTTGAAAATCCATATTGAAGACCCTGTATCTAGTATAAACCTGAATTTATTCTAATTTATTTAATTGAAGGTGTGATGTGAATTGTTTTAAAATAAATAAAATGAACAAAATTTTAATGAAAATGTATAAAAGACAACTAGTACTTAGTTATGTTTCTGTAGTCAGCTGGAACACAGGTAGTCAGCGTCAGGGTGAGTGCGGGCCAGCTGGCAACTTTGGATGGGTGGACTATGCAGGGGCTGAGCAGAGGATGTATGAGCCAGAATCCAGGCATGCCAGAATCCAGGGGTGCCCCATAGACTTCAATTGTCTCCCCTGGATGTGCAGGCACCATGTCCAGCATCTGGAGGCAGGCTGAAGGCTGTGGCATCTCCAGGCTTCCTGACAATGGGTCTTGCAGTACCCCCACAACTGACCCTGATACCATAGTCAGTTAGGGAGCATCAAGGAATCTCCCCCGTTGGTCAAGAAGGTGCAGGGGGAGGTTCTTACACTGAGCACACAAAAAAGCTAGAAAAATGAATGAATAGAGGGCTTGAGCATGCCAAAACCTAGAAAAGTGAATGGACAGGACCCGAGCACACTGAATACTAGGACTCCCCTCCTTATCCCTATAAAAACTGTGAGCTTGAGCAGGAAGGAGGGATAGTCTTTGAGATGGGAGCCTACCATTTTCCCAGGTCGTGGCACCTGAATAAACCTCTTTCCTTTTTCACAAGCACCTGTCTCATGAGTTTGGCTTTCATTGCAGCAGGCAGCCAAACCTGTGTTTTTGGTTATAGTTTTTGGCAACCATGAAAGGACAGTGTGGACTTTGGTAAGTCCCAGAGGGTCCAGGCTGGGGTCCCAGCTGCCTGTGGCAGGCTGAACCTAGAAGCAAGACTGTGAGGACTTCCCAGCAGCTGCTGAGAACTTTTCTCAGGAAATTACCCTGCACTCCTCCTCAAGGTGTCAGCCACCTGAAATACTTGGCTGGTAAAAGGAAATGGGTTTCTGGGAAGCAGACAGACTCCAAGACTGTACAGTAAGTTGACCTGGCGTACACACTGGGGCTCCTCTATTTCTGATGCTTGGGCTTTGGGCCACTTGGGATTTGTGACAGTTGGGCTTTGTGACACTTGAGTCTAGTTAGGAGCATCTGTGGTGTCAGTTGGCAGGCTATCCCTGCCAGTTGGGCTTTGTGCCACTTGGGCTTTATGCCACTTGGGGCTTGTACAACTTGGGCTTTGTGCCACTTGGGATTTGTGCCATTTTGGTCCTGTCAGGTCTGCTTGCGGTATTGGTTGGCAGGAGATAAGATGCTAGGACTTGCTTGTGAGCACTTCTTTGGACTAATAGATTTATGAATCTAAGTTTTGTTCATATGTTCCCACTTTGTCTGTTGGCATCTGGAATTGTGTAGCAGTTCTGGATCTCTACCTCCTTTCCACTTTCACCCACCTCCAAGCATATAAAGGCTATAAATCTGTCCTCTTGAAAAAAGTGAGAAAGCTTTTTATAATTACTTGTATATTACATTTTTCTGAATTTTATTGAAGGATGATTTTTCTTGTATATAAAAATTAGCCCAGTATATGAAATGTATAATAAAAATATGTACTTTAAAAAGTAACATATTTTAGAAAACAGTACATTAGTAAATATCTATTTTTGTTTCTGTCTATGGCCTTAAATAATTCTAAGCCCACAATGATTTAGAAAAAAATGAAATTGATTTATAAGTTGTTTTGGATGGGTAGTTTTCAAAAGCTGGAGAATAAAATGATGTAATTTATCTTAATAGCTTTAAGATTGGTAGACATTTCTAAGTGTTGTTTTTTTGTAAGTTTTGTGAGTCTGGGTATTGGCTGGAGTAAATTGGTTAGATTGAGAGGACTGAGTTTTTTTCTTTATTGACTTGATGGCTGTTGAAGTGTGTAGACCCAGACTTAAGCATTCTATCTTCATGGCTAATTAGATACACTAGGTGAGCTCCTCCTGGTGGTTATTTATTTAAATTGACATTGCCAAGCCAAATGTTTTTTAAGGGAACACTTTGATGCATTTTTCTGGCATAAAAATATAAAAAAAATAACACACTATATCATGTTGATATCTTCTCTAGGATTTGGTAATAAAAAAATGGTTCAAGATAGGGTGGTGGTATTTGTTGGAGCTAGGTGATTAGGTTCATTATATAATTCTCTCAAAATTTGTGTATGTTTGAAAATATTTATAGTAAAAGTTAAAATAAAGATAAAAGTACCAAGGAAGAACTTTTAGAAATTACAAATAAATCAAGGTAAAAACATTTTTATCACATATTTTATATTAATTTCATGCGTTTAGTTTCTGCCTACTGAAATAGAACCCCCCCGCCTATACATTCTTGTTATATATTTAACAGAAGCTGGGGGCAAGAAGCACAAAATTAGTAAAATGGTCTAAGCACACCTTTTTTTTTTTTTTTATAAATTACCTTTATTGTTGTACTACAGATGTACCCTATTCCCCCCAACCTCCATTACTCCCCTCTTTCTGGTTTCCTCCCTGCCCCAGGGCTTTACCACCCTATTGTCTGTGTCCATGGGCTATGCATATATGTGTATAAGTTCTTTGGTTAATCTCTTTCTGCCCCCCCCACCCCTTCCTACTGAGATTCGTCAGTCTGATCAATGTTTCCATGCTTCTCTTTCTAATTTATTCATCAGTTTATTTTGTTCACTAGATTTCACATATAAGAGAGATCATGTGATACTTGTCTTTCTCTGACTGGCTTATTTTGATTAGCATAATACTCTCCAGGTCTCTCCATGCTGTCTCAAAGGGTAATAGATATTTCTTTTTTATAAGCTGCATAGTATTCCATTGTGTAAATGTACCACAGCTTTTTTATTCACTCATCTACTGATGGGCATTTGGGTTGTTTCCAGATCTTAGTTATTGTGGATAGTGCTGCTATGAACATAGGTGTGCACATATTCTTTCTCATCAGTGTTTCAGCATTCTTAGGATATATTCCCAGAAGTGGGATCACTGGGTCAAATGGCAGTTCCGTTTTTAATTTTTTGAGGAAACTCCATACTGTTTTCCATAGTGGCTGCACCAGTCTGTATTCCCACCAGCAGTGTACTAGGGTTCACTTTTCTCCACATCTTCACCAGCACTTGTTTGTTTATAGCCAATCTGGCAGGTGTGAGGTGGTACCTCATTGTCACTTTAATTTTCATCTCTCTGATGATTAGTGACTTAGAGCACTTTTTCATATGTCTCTTGGCCATATCTGTATGTCCTCCTTGGAGAAGTGTCTATTTAGGTCCTTTGCTCATTTTTTAATTGGACTGTTTGTCTTCCTTTTGTTGAATTGTATGAGTTCTTTATATATTTTGGAAATTAACCCCTTATCTGATGTATCATTGGCAAATATGTTCTCCCATACAGTGGGTTCCCTTTGCATTTTGAGGATGGTTTCTTTTGCTGTTAAGAAGTTTTTTAGTTTCCTGTAGTCCCATTTATTTTTTCTCTCTGTTTCTCTTGCCCTAAGAGATGTATCTGTGAAAATTCTGCCACATGAGATGTCTAAGATTTTTCTGCCCATGTTTTCTTCTAATATTTTTATGGTTTCATGAGTTACAATGAAGTCTTTTTATCCATTTTGAGTTTATTATTGTGTATGGTGTAAGTTGGTGGTTTAGTTCCTTTTTTTTTTTTTTTTGCATGTACCCTTTTTTTGCATGTACCCATCCAATTTTCCCAACACCATTTATTGAAGAGACTGTTTTTACTCCATTGTAGGCTCTTGCCTCCTTTGTCAAATATTAATTGAGCATAACGGCCTGGGTCGATTTCTTGGTTCTCTGTTCTGTTTCATTGTTTTATATGCCTGTTTTTGTGCAAGTACCAGGCTGTTTTGATTGCAATACCTTTATAGTATAATTTGAGATCTGGTATTGTGATTCTTCTAACTTTGTTGTTCCTTCTCAAGATAGCTGCAGCTATTTGGGATCTTACTTGGTTTCCTATACATTTTTGGATTATTTGTTCTAGATCTGTGAAATATGCCATTAATTTTAATAGGGACTGTGTTGAATCTATACATTGTTTTGGGTATGGACATTTTAATGATGTTAATTCTTCCAATCCATGAACATGTAATATGCTTCCACTTGTTTGTATCTTCCTCTGTTTCTTTATTCAATGTCCTATAGTTTTCTGAGTACAGGTCTTTTATCTCCTTGGTTAAGTTTATTCCAAGGTATCTTATTTTGTTTCTGTTGTTGTTGCAATAGTAAAATGGATTTTTTTTTTTTTTTTTTAGTTTCTCTTTCAGAGAGATCATTATTGGTTTATAAAAATGCCATTGATTTCTGGGTGTCAATTTTGTATCCTGCTACATTGCCAAATTCATTTATTAACTCTAGTAGTTTGTTGGTGGATTCTGTAGGGTCTTCTATGTACAATATCATGCCATCTGTGAAAAATGAGTTTTACTTCCTCCTTTCCAATTTTCAAGCCATTTATATTTTCTTCTTGTCTTATTGCTATGGCTAGTATTTGCAGTACTATGTTGAATAAGAGTAGTGAAAGAGGACATCCATGTTTGTTACTGATCTTATGGAAACACTTTTATTTTTTGCCTATTGAGTATGATGTTGGCTGTGAGTTTGTCATGCTGATGTAGTTCCCATTCGTTCCTTGTAGCTCTCAGTAAGTTCCTTGTCTTTCCCACTAAGTTCCTTGAACATCTTTACAACCATTACACTAAACTCTTATCTGATAACTTGCTTATATCCAAGTTATCTATGTATTAGATATACTTGCTATGACTCCCAGTCTTTGTGGGGTGGGCTTTTATAGTAAATGTCCTGTGGGACCTAGTGGTGCAGTCTCCTTGTACTCCCTGTATGCTCTAGGAACGACCCTTTTGTTGGTCATTTGGGCTCTCCTTTTGTAATTGGATCTTGTTTATTGCTGTCCTATTTATGGGTGGGCTCATCTCTCAGGCTGGCTAACTGGAAGGTCCAGACACAACCACATCGTGTGAGCTGTTGTACAGGTGCTGACAGGGCAAAACAAATCAAAACCAAACAAAGAGGAAACAAACAGGAACATACAAAAGATCCTGACAACAACAACAAAACCAACCACAAAAGAAAAGAGAATTAGGAATGAGAAAAGAGAACAAGAATAATAAACAAAAAAAGAGAGAAAACGATAATATTACTAATAGTAAAATAAAAAATAAAGAGGACACTGAAAGAGAAAAGGGGCAGAAAAAAGATTCTGAAGGGAGCTAAAAAAATAAGAGTAGAGAGTAGGAAAAGGAAAATGGTATAAAAAGTAAAGACAGCTCTGGCTGGTTTGGCTCAGTGGTTACAGCGTTGGCCTGCGGACCAGAGAGTCCCGGTTCGGTTCCTGCTAAGGGCATGTACCTCGGTTGCAGTTTGTCCCCAGCCCCAGTTGGGGTCGTGTGGGTGGCAACCAGTCGATGTGTCCCTCTCACTTTGATGTTTCTCTCTCTTCCTTCCTCTCTCCTTCCTGCTCTAAAGATAAATGCAAGAATGTCCTCGGGTGAGGATAAAAAAAAAAAAAAAAAAGACAGAGAAAGAAAGAAAAAAAAGGTTATGCAAAGATAAAAAGAAAGGTAAAGCAAAAGAAAGAATGGAAAAGAAAAAAGAGAAGAGAGAGTAAGAAAAGAAAGTTGGCCTATAAGAGATATGAGAGAAACTTGAGTGAAAAGAGCAAAAACATTAACAATAATAATAATAAAGAAATATAGAAGAAAATGTTGAAAAAAGAACAACAAAGAAAGCCAGCTAAGTGAAGCTTGTCTAGGCAGATTATGTTTTCTGAGGCTCATTGTTTTGTATGCTGATTTCAGGCCTCCTGGGAAGCACTTTTGTATCAGCCAATGTCAGGTGCTCTCCAAGTTTGGCTCTTGGTGTCCTATTGTAGCTGTGGTCAGTCTGAGACTCTCTGAGGACCTCCACCACCTGTCAGCTACTCTGCTTCCCCCAAGGTTTTCTGGTCTTCCTCCAGTTTCTTCTGAAGAGAGTATTTAACATGGAGCCAGGCTAGTGTAGCTATGGCTAGTGGGCCCCCTGCTTAGATATTATGCAGTCTGGCACTCAATGAGGGGAGATTAATCTCTGCTTCAAAGCCAAACTCCTAGTCTCTACCATATTCTCCAACTCTAGTTCTCCTTAAGGTGGCCTGGTGCAGGTTCAGGTTGGATATAGCCTGCCGCTTTTTCTGCAGAAGTTTCAGCTGCTCTGGGCTCAGTGGAATTGATCAAAAGAGATTCTGGTTGAGAATGTTTTCTGCACAGCCCATAGGAAGGGGCTAAGCATTTCTTCCTGGTCCCAGACAATAGCCTTTGAGGGTCTTACTCTCGGAATATACTGCTCTGAGCTGTTTCCCTGACCCCACTGAACTGCATCCAGCAGGGGTATCTGGGGATTCAGAAAGCTGATTTAAACCCTTTCCTATTGGAGGTGGTGTTCCCAGCCTGCAGGAGGGGGAGATGTG
Organism: Tadarida brasiliensis; assembly: GCA_030848825.1. Classification (NCBI taxonomy): domain Eukaryota; kingdom Metazoa; phylum Chordata; class Mammalia; order Chiroptera; family Molossidae; genus Tadarida; species Tadarida brasiliensis. The sequence continues at coordinate 32,442,450 of CM061272.1, forward strand.
CTCCATCCTTTCTTCCCAGGACTGGCTGGCTGAACTCACAGGGCACTGGAATCAGCCTCCCCACAATACAGTCACAAAGCCCAAGTCTCGCTCAACTGTCTCCCCAATATATGCCTTTCCAGAGGATGCTGTGAGATGGGATGTCATCCAAAAGCAAAACAAAAAACAAAATAACAAAAGAAAACCTGCTCTGCGAGGACTCAGTGCCTTTGTGCCACAGGTCCAATCAGAAGGGGTTGCAAAGTCAGCCCCATGCAGGACTCCACTCTCTCTGCATGGCTGGTCTCAGCAGTTAGGGTTGAGAATCCCAGTTCCACTTTGGCTCTCAACTCTCCTCAGTGAGTCAAAAATCCCCAATTGGCCCTGCTGCCAACTCTATGGGGTAGGGGAGGGGTTCCAATCCCGCACTGGAGGTGGGATAACCCTCTCCCCCTTCCCTAAGCCACACAGTTCAGTCACTATTTGAGGCTTTCTGCACATTGCCTTTCAGGAAAGCAGAGGATCCCTCAAAGTCACAGCTGGGTGCAACCTTCAGGCCCCTTCTTTTTTTTTTTTTTTAGAGCCAAACACCACAGTGCACCCCTTTCAGCAATCAGAGTTCAAGGTGAGCTGCCCACAGTAGGCATGCTCTTTCCCTGGGCAGCATGAGTTCTCCTGGATCCCTCTGCCTGATGCTATGCCGCTGGCTTTCCTTCCAGTCTCTGCTGCTCCAGGTTTGGGATCCCTGCTTGGGGATGTGAGCCCACATTCCCAAGGGGAGGGAGCTTTGCTGCCAATATCTCTTGGGCCTCTCAGCTGAGCACCCGCTCCAGAGCCGCTCCTCCTTTCTGTGATTCCCCCTCTTTTACCAGTCTCTACATTATTTGTTCAGTGCTTCTTAGACAAAATATGTCCAATCGGCTACACTTCTCTTGTTTCTTCAAGCTGACCATGCAGTATTTTAGCTGTAAATCCAGCAGCCATCTTGCCCCTCCCCTCTATTCATTTTCTTGATGGTTTTCTTTGCTGTGCAAAAACTCTTCAGTTTGATGATGTTCCATTTATTTATTTTTTTATTAAAAAAATTTTTTTTCCCTTTATTGACTTTAGAGAGAGAGGAAGTAAGAGGGAGAGAGAGATAGAAACATCGATAAGAGAGAACATCGACTGGCTGCCTCCTGCATGCTCCCCCACTGGGGATCAGGCCCACAATCTGGGCACATGTCCTGACTGGGAATTGAACTCAGTGACCTCCTGGTGCATAGGTCGATGCTCAACTGCTGAGCCACACTGGTCGGACCCATTTGTTTATTTTTTTCTTTTATTTCCCTTGACTGAGGAGATATGTCCAAAAAATCTATTGCTAAGAGAAATGTAATAAATTTTACTGCCTATGTTTTCTTCTGAGAGTTTTATGGTTTCAGGTCTTACATTTAAGTATTTAATCCATTTTGAGTTTATTCTTGCATATGGTATAAGAAGGTGGTCTAGTTTTTTGTTGTTTTTTTTATGTATCTGTCCTATATTCCCAACACTATTTATTGAATAGACTGTTTTTACTCCATTGTATGTTCTTGCCTCCTAAGTCATAGATTAATTGACCACATAGACATAGGTTTATTTTTGGGCTCTCTATTCTGTTCCATTGATCTATGTGTCTGTTTTTATGACAGTACCATGTTGTTTTGATTACAGACTTGTAGTATAGTTTGATATCAGCTAACATGATACCTCCAACTTTGTCCTTCTTCCTCAAAATTGCTGTCACTATTTGGGGTCTTTTGAATTATTGATATTAAATATAATATTTATATTTTACCTGGGTTTTATAAAATAAATCCATGTTAATAATTGACTTTTATGTCTATAAAATATGTTTCTAGAGGTTATAAAATATCTTCATAAATTTGCCAAGCTAAAGAATGCTAATTGATTACCTCTTAGTTTTCAGAAATTAAAGTTTTAAGGGTTAAAAATCTCAACATATGAAGGAGTAACTTTGTGGTGTTCCAGAAAGGCCCCTAGAACACCTCAAAACCTTTTTTTTTTCTCCTTACAAAAATCTTAAACTAATCAGGTTTGTTTTTTCATGTTAAATTGCATGGGAAATATTGTAAAAACAAATGATGGTAGTATATGGGTAAACTATGGTTGTAAATTAAATGAACTAGCCAGGGCTATGGGAATCCCAAGACAGCCGCTGGTTCATCCCAACTTCTTGGCAGTTCCTTTTTTTTTTTTTTTTTTCCTTTTTGGTTTTTACATTCCTTTATGCATTATAGTGCATTTAAGCTGAACTTAAATTAGATGAAGAAACTTATGAGTTGACATTATTGAAAGAAAACATCTTACATATTTCCAAGGTATGATAAAGCCACTTAAAAAAAGTGCCAAATAGGTAACCACTTCCTTTCATAGTGAGCTCTCAGGAGACAAAGATTCTATAGCTCATTGATTACCACAAGATTTAATTTTTCTTGGGGAAAGGACATTGATAAGACATTCTCCAACTTCATAGGAAGTGACCTTATCTGGCACCTAACCACAAAGGAACATATACCCCTGTCCCTGAAACTCACATCTGCCTATAATAGATATCAAAGTCTCCTTTAAGATGAGAAGCCACTGACATCAGAGTTAGATAGCTATTCCAAGATATTGACAAGGCCTGTATACCTACGGGTTGATATTGAACTCAGAATCCATTGTTTGATCGTCTTTACCTGTCTGCTAGTGATACTTGTGGACAACAAAGGGGCCACATACTAAGACTGACAAGCTCAGAGCAGGCCTGAATGGCAGACCTTACAAACACGGAGACAGAAAGCAACCATGCAGGATGGTTTTAACATAAATATTAATAACTAAAAGCACGTCATGGTAGATAGTCACGTCCAAGGCCTGTAGCTTCCTTGACAAAGGTCAATGTTTACCCTAAGTGAGCCTGCCTATTGTGTTTTTGCATCTAAGATAACATACCTTTGAAATATCAGTGTAATCTCCTTTTCCAGACCCCTCAAAGCACAATTGCCAGCACCAAAACATGAGACCACAGAAGCACTCATTGTTATTGTTGTCTGCATACCATCTCTATGTACTACAAATATTTATTATCCAGTATCTATCATTTTGCTTTTTATTCAATCCCAGAGATTTCCCTGTTTTGTTTTCTCTTTCCTCCTTAATCTACCACCCATGGGTTTCATGTAACTTTCTTTATGTCTCCTCCTTTTTTTCTAATATATAAAATAAGCTGCAAAACTGGCATTCTCAGGAGCATTTTCTCAATCCATTGAGATTTTGCTTCCCACAATTGTCATCAATTTGGCTCAAATAAACTCATAAAAATTCTCTATAGGTTCAAACATTTCTTATACAACATATTAGTCACAATAATAGTTATACATGTTCTCTGGGTTTTTCTATATAGTCCAACTGTTTTATGATTACCAAATATGTATAAGATAACTGTTGATATTTTTCATTGGCTTATGTAAATGTTATGCTAGATGTAAAATACAGAAAAATGAGAGAGAAGGCAAAACGGAGATCATGATATTTCATAGGATGGAAATAATCCAAAGTGTTTTTTTCTCAATGAAGATCATAAGACCCAACTGCCATCTATTTATGTGTACTTCTCTTTTTAGGGAAATTCAGCCTCAACTTCCATCTCATGGTTACAGTACTTTCCCATCCCCAATGGTCCACTACCTCAACATGTTAACCTATGGTCACTGGCACCAATTCAATGCCAACAGGGATTCCTAATTTGGGGTGTGGTGAAGAAGAAACTATTCAGTGCAAACACCTCAATTATGAAGCTGCAGGGTTGTGGAGAGGTCCTGGGGCAAGGAGGCTTTGGGGGCAAGAAAGTCCTGCAGTGAGGCCCCTCTCCAGCTAGACAATTCTGCTTTGTTCTGGTCTTCTCCACCTGCTCCAGTCGACTCTGCTCTGGTCTGCCCTGTCCTGGTCTGCTTCACTCTGCACTGGTGAGATGCCTTCAGTGCTTCAGCTCCAGCTGGGAAATGCAGTCTTCAGTGAAAAGAGAAAGTACACTCCTGGAACTGGAGGACAGCTGACTTACAAAGACAGAAGTCCCTGCTTCTGGACCCTGATAGGTCCATTCTTATGCAAATGAGGACTCCAAAGCCTCACAGTTTGTTCAAAAAAGCACTGTCCTGACTGGTCAGAATGGAGATGCTCTGCTTGGTGAGTGAAGATGCTCTGCTTGGTGAGTGAAGATGTTAAGAACCTGTGCAGTTCTGATCTGATGGGGAAAGTCTCTGCCCTATTGGTTGAAATAGGATTCCAGGAACTCCTTTATAATGGCTGGCTCAGATGGCAGGAACACAGTGCAGGAAAGCAGTTCAGTGCAGGAGGCAGGCAATTTAGTGTAGGTTTTCCCCTGAAGTTCGGGGAAAGAAAAGTGGAGAGAAGCCCCTGTGTAGAAATGGTTATTAAGCTATTTTTTGTTGTTGTTTGTTTGTTTTCTTAATCCTCACCTGAGGATATGCTTTTTCATTGATTCTACAGAGAAGGAGGGAGAGAGAGAGAGAGAGAGAGAGAGAGAATCATTGATCGACTGTCTCACACACACACCTTGATGGGGTTTGAACCCACAACTCCAGTATGTGCTCTGACTGGGAATCGAACCTGTGACTCTTCGGTGCACAAAAGGTTGCTCCAACCACTGAGCAACACCGGCCAGGGCTAAGTTCTATTTTTAATATTTGAATCCATTTAGCCACCAGGCACCCTTTTTAGTAGGTATCTTTATTGTCAGGGTCCACAGGCAATAAAGGCAGGGGTATTTAAGAGAAAAGGAAGGGAAACAATTACATGAATAGAAGGAAAGAGTTTCTACAGGTACAGATTGGCTAACACAGTGATGCTAATTCTAAATGACGTGTCTAATTTTTAGCCTGGTTTTATTGTCATCTCTGCACAACTGTTTGGATACAATGCCACTTTAGGCTCAGCCCAAAGGTTATTTTAACATTCCAAAGGTTTGAGGAGTAAGTTCTGCAAGGCAGTTCCTCTGGGATGGCAGCTCAAACTTCATTTTAAAGTGCCTCTGTTCATATTATTTTAAACACCTTTAATACAATAAACAACTTATTACCTATTGTTTGATTGAGTCAACCCAAAGATTCCTATTGCTAGTTATTAACGGTTTTATGGACGTTTGATTTTTTATTTCTTACTTTTTTGATAGCTCTTCTTAGCAATGGGACCAAAAGTAAGGATTAAAAAAGCAATGGGACACAACAAGAACTTCCAAAATGGTTCTCCCTATGTCATCTTCCCGCGCCTCACATCAGGACCCATAGCCCAGAGCGCAGCTTCATCGCTCCGAGGGCTCCAGCCAGCCAGCTAGTTCATCATCAGGCTGCACGCACCAGCCAGCCAGGCCCCGCCCCCGCGCGCCTTCCGGCTTCTGTCGGGGGCGGGGTCACGGGAGTGCGCATGCTCGCAGTTTTCCATTCGCCTTTCTCGTCCTTCCAAAGACTCGGTCTAAATCCGGGACCGCCTTGAAGGCGGGGCTGCGTCCAGCCTGGCCAATGGCGCCCAGGGTGAGGGTTGAGGGGTGGGAGGTGCCAGCCTGCTGCTGGTGGTGCAGGATTGTGCCGAGTGCTGGGTGACCTGGTGGTCATGGAGGTAGTCTTGGCAGAAGGGTTAGACGAAGAGGAGCAGCTGGTGAGAAAGCATCGCAAAGAGAAGAAGGAGTTGCAAGGTAAGGGCGTAGTGGGGACCCGGAATCGCCAGACGGCCCGTTCTGGGGAGTGTTGGGCTTCGAATCTGCATTGTCCTAGACTTCTCCCAAGTAGCCTGTGGCCTCTTCCCTTTCGCCTCTAGTCCTCCAAATCGTCAGTGGCTTCCCCTTCTCGGGTCCGCCGGGCCCCTGCCCCCGGCCGCCCCTCGAATGCTGGGTCTGAGAGCGCCTCGGAGCCGCCGTGGAAGGACCGGACTGTTCGCCTCTCTCCCCGCTCTCCCTTTCCCAGTGCTGCCCCGCGCACCTGCACTTGGCCCTAATGGGGGCTTTTTGAAATACCTCAATTTTGAGGACTCAGAGGGGTACTGGAAAGATTTAGAAACTTCATTCATTTTTTTTTTCTTTTGTCTCCACCACAACAAACTCACGGTTATGTTAATAAGACTTTGGGGGGCAGGGGCGGACTCAGTTTCAAGTGGGCTCTTTTCTGTAGTCGTCTGATTGTTATGAAATTATTCTTGTTTACGTAATGAACTTTTTCTGTACCCTCTCCTTATTGTTCCTATTATTCCTTTCCTCTTAAACTCTGCCTGGGTTTTTGACTTAAAAGTTTTTGATGGATTTTCAGCCAAAATTCAAGGCATGAAGAATGCTGTTCCCAAGAATGACAAAAAGAGGAGGAAGCAACTCACTGAAGATGTTGCTAAGTTGGAAGCAGAGATGGAGCAGAAACATAGAGAGGAACTGGAGCAATTGAAGCTGACTTCTAAGGAGAGTCAAGTATGTTTCTCTTTGCCCACAGCATTTGAAAGCAGTTGTCCACTTCTGTTAAACTGTTTACTGTGTGAAGTAATACATTTGGAGGGAAATGAAGTCAGTCATGCTCATGCTTTACCTTCATTACCTTGTGACCAGGTTTACATGGTAGTGTGTTTTTGTAAGGGAGATCAGCAAAGAATGTACATTTTATGTTTATTTACCCAGAAGATGAACAGATTGATAACGTGGACTAGAGTTCACTTCACCAAGTGAGAGTTGGAAGTACAGATGTTTGGTCCCCAGATTGCCATTAAATATGATGGTAACCTGGGTAAACTTGCTTAAACTTCCTGAGCATAAATTTCTCCACATATAATGATACAAATACCTCTGCTGTTTGAGTAAAGATACTGTATGAGTCAAATGGGACACTGAATGTGAAATCATTTTTAAAGTATAAAAGTGCTTTATGAACAAGTTGTAATGAATGAAAATTTACTGAGGTTTCTTGGGTAAATTGAAGCATACTGTCATCATTTTAACTTATCTTTATTTTATTGTTGTGGCTAATACGTGTTGTGTGCCAAGCACTATGTTTAACGTATTACATGCAGTCTCTCATAGTTCTCATAGTAACACACTATGAGGTATTACCTATGAAGTAAGTGTAGATAATCCCATTTTCAATTGGGAAACAGACTCCAAAAGATGAAGAACATTGTCCTGAATTCATAGCATCTATTAAGTGCCAAAGCCAGAGCTGTCTTATTCCAGCATGTGAATGTTGAATTCTGTTACAATTTTGTATAGTGTGGTAGTTTATTGCTTGGGTTTTGGATATCAAGGATCAGACTGCATAACCTCACTCCATTTTAGTAGTTAGAAAGTTCTTATGTCTATGCAAAATTCTTCTACCATAATTAAATTTTATTTTATTTTGTTCACGTTTGGTCTGCTGTTGACAGGGAAAACAGCTTGTCTATACTGATTTATAATGGTTATTATATTAAACATAGTCTCATTTTCTTTAACTTTATTAGCCAGTCATCAAGATCCTGGCCTTCCGGGCCTATAAGATATTTTATTTCCAAGTCACAAGGCTTGGTACTCCAGGTGTTTAATTGTGTTGTCACAAATGGCATTCCTAATTGTCTCCCAATCTTTATGGTAAGATAGTTTTGTTTGCTGTCTCAGGTCTTTCAATTTTGAGATTTCTTTCCTGGGTTTCCCAGGACAAAAATGTTTGATTCTTAAGCTACATATTATCCAACTGTTCAAATACAAACTGCCATTCTACTTTGAACTGTTTTCTTTTTCATTAACTTATACGCCTGTTTCTTTCTGAAAGCTGCCTGATTTCTTATGTTATTGTTTCTCTTTTTTCCCCAGATATTTCTCACATTTTGCCTATTGTCAGTATGGCAATTTATAAATTTTAACAGATTCTAATGAAAAATATAAGAATACTAATTTCACTAAAGGTGATAACCACTCCAAAGTCTTAATCTGATTTTGATATTTTGATCATTTGGACCATAGCCTTGGAGAGTTATTAGAGGCATTGATATGCTTCGTGTGTGTGTCATATAAAAACTAGCTTAACTTACTTGCAGTAATAAAATACTAGCTACTAATCCTGATGGTTATAAATCTAGAATCTTTTTTCTTCAACAAATACATGATCCCCATTTAATGATTAAGATTCATTGTAATGTCTTAATGATATTTATAAGTTAAATTCTACCTATAGTTATCAGATGGGAAAGGATAATAAAAGCTCAACTTATTAACTAGGGTCAAGAAGCAGTGCTCTTCAGGTTCTGGTTCATTATGCTGGAGAAAGACCTCTGCTGCTGCCTTTGAGCTTGTGAAGGTAGTAATGAACTGAGCCAGTACAGCACCTTGTATATCCTATGAATACTGTCAACGTTTAGAGAGGGGAAGGGTGGAATGCTGAATGAGTTGGCCCTTAAAAGAAGTATTTAGATTAATGGAGTGGACATGCTAAGAAGGAAGAATAACATTCAGGGATGAGCATTACCTTTGAAGAACTTTAAGGAAACTTCTTGAGAATCTGATAAATTCTCCCTTACAAATAGAGAAAGGAGACAAAACTATGCTGTCTAATGTTTAGCTAATAAGTGCTGTTACTCAAATTTGAATTGTGGAATTACACATATATGTGATTTTCAATAATGTATTAATCTGATACTTTGAATACTAACTTAAAAATACTTTTTATTAACTAGTTAATGCTTTCTGTCTGTTTTCTTCAGAGAGATTTTGACGCTGTTAACATTTCAAACTTGGTTCTTGAGACCCAGCCGCCTCGGATATCAAGGGCACAAAAGAGACGGGTATGAAAGTCGTTACCAAGTATTTAAGTTAGTGCTGTGTGCTCAGTACTATCTTAGTTGTAGTATAAGAAGACAGTAGGAAAAAAGTGAGAGAGTTTCTTGTCCTGACAATAATCCTATGAAGTAAGATTTCTTCTTTTCATTTGATAGAGAAGAAATAGGCCTAAGGTAATATAAAACAACATAATCAGTTTGTAGTTAGTTGGAGCTAGGAAGAGGGGGTGTACAAAGAATATTTTTTACAAATATGCAAATCTATATTTTTATAAATATCTATTACAAATATATACAGACTTAATGATGCAGAATCTTCACACTGTGGGCTTAGGTGGTTCTGGTGTACAACTTTACTTAAAAACTGTAGTAGTAAGTGCTGAAACAAGGATTTGAACTGACAAGTTAAGCAAGATACATAGGTGTACAAAATTCTCAGAGAATTATATAGGTACCTGTGTAATGGTTAATTATGGTGGAAATTCAGACAAGTATTAAAAGAAATTCCAAACCTGAAGATAGTGTATTTTGAGCCAAAGTTTTGGGGTTAGTCCCAGAAGCAGAATCTGAAAGGATTGAGATACTGCTCCAGGGAGTAGCAGTTTTGGTTTACTTTATACATTTGAATCAAAGGACAAGACATAAGAAAGGTTATGTGAAATCCATTGGAAGCAGGAGAAAGTAAAGCAGAATATTTTAGGATTGGATAAAAAGTAAAATGGAGAGATACATGTTTCTTTTATATTGATGGACAGTTAACATTTAACAGGCATAGTTTACAGAGGTATGTGGGTAAAAGATAAGAATGAGGAATGTTGGGGTCATCTGGTCCCATACCAGGTGTTTATCTCTGAAGACCTGGAGAAGAAATCATTCTGATATTTCAAATGTGTTATTCTAGATGCACAAAAACAGTGGACAGTGCTTTTTCAGTGGAGAGATTAATCTATCAGATAAGCTTCAGGATGTAACTTCCCACCACAGCTTGCTCAGTTAGGAATTTTTTTTTTTTTTTTTTTTATGATCAGGACATCCCATGTGGTTATTTTCTGTTATTAAGTGTGTCAGGTTTGCCATGGTAGTTACTCCCTTTTTGTTGGCAGAAGGAAAAGTTCACGGTGCAAAGTTTTAAATAATGAGTTGGAATTTAAAGGACATTTAGTTATTTAGATATGATATATAAAGTAGGAGAAATGGCATAGACAGAAACGTGGGAATGAAATTTTGTGTTATCAAAGAGCTATATGGAAACTGATTTATTGGAATTAATGAGTTAATGATATCAAAATTATGGTAACGAGATTAGATAAGGTAAGGCCTTTTCCTTTGAAAAAGAAGATTAAATCCAACCTTTTTAGTCCCAGATATTGTTTTACTAAACACTTAATGTTTTCTGGGATTTAAATGTTTATTTTTAAGCTAGCTTTGCATCTTATTTAATATAGCATGGACTTTGGTGTCAGACAGATGGGGTTTTAATCCTGCTTACAGTGTGACTTTGGGTAAGATTCTTAAGCCTTGGTTTCACATGTATAAAAGGAGGGAAATAATACCTTCTTCATAGAGTTACTGTGAATATTAGGTAATTTACCTTTTCCAGAGCTCTAATACAAGGCCTGGAGAACTACTGGTTGAACAAATGATAGTATTGTTTACTGTGTTACCTATTGCATAATATACTTCTAAAAAATTCAACCCAAGACCAGTGTCTTTTTTTTTTCATTTGAAAGTTGATAAAGTTCAAATTGTCAAACATTTTTCACACTTAGGTACAGTTTTATTCTTGAGTAAACTTTATGATTGTGAATTTCAAAAAAATTGTGAAATTTAGATTTCATGGTATCTTGAAAGTTACCTAGTTCAACATATGTTTTGTGTATGTATGTGATAGCCTTATAATCATGATCTATAGATCAAAAATGAAGGGTAGAATTTTTGCTTGGCAGTAACATAAAGTATTTGTTAAAATTGCCTCTACTTAGTAATTGATACATCTTAGGGTAGCCTATTTCGTTCTGGAAAACATAAGGATATATAGTTCCTTCCTGTCTTTATCAAAACTTGGTCATCCTTCCTGGACCCTCAGGCAACAGAACAAACAACAAATTAAACTTCTTTACCTTTCTCAAACATTTTATAATTTTTCTCCTAAAGTACTGCAAAAATGCATACCTTTTTTTAGCTATATCCTCTCAAAAATGTTCATATCTTTTATATTCAGCTCTGTTAACACTTGGCAGAGTACCCTAGAAGTAATGCCCAAAGTTTTTTTGCTTTCTTGTATTAATAGGATTCTGGAATTTTAAACCTCTTTTTTTTTTTTTTTTTTTTTTTTTGCTGAAGGCAACAGTGATTGAAAAACTAATTAACTAATGGTGTTTACCTTTGGGAGAGATACAGCTCTCTGGTAGAAAATTATGACAAAACTTTATGAATATTTATTACTGGAATGTTCTATAGCAAATCTCTTATTTTTAATCTAGAGAAGCGTAGGAGTATTTAATTCAAAGAACTTCAATGCTTCCATTTGGTATGATGGAAAAAGTCCAATGTAGAACTCAAAAGAACTGGGTTCCAAAACTAAGAAATTTGAGAGCTGGAATGAGATCTGTAGAGAATTTTTTTGAAGAGTTTATGCCCGGCCGGTATGGCTCAGTGGATTGAGTGTAGTCCCATGGACTAAGAGGTCCAGGTTCGATTCCTGGTCAGGGCACATGCCCGGGTTGTGGGCTTGATTCCCAGTAGTGGGGGGTGGTGGTGCAGGAGGCAGCCGATTGATGTTGCTCTCTCACATTAATGTTTCTATCTCTCTCCGTTCCTCTCTCTCTAAGAAATTAATAAAAACATATTTTTTAAAAAAATGTTTATATGAGCTAAACTGAGGACATGTGCCTGGGAGCAAGATCTCAAATGCTCTGGAGAATAACAGTTTGCAGATTTTATTATGCATTAGAGATTAAGGATGGGAACATAAAGGTTACATGAAGCGGAGAGAAAGCAAGGCAGGGATTCATTTTCGGATGGTTAAGATTATGTGCTCTCTTGAGTGTGGTCACTACTTTTAGAAGGAGGGGTCTGAAAGGAGGCATTCTAAGGGTGGCTTAACCTAGATACATAGAAACCATGCCCAATGTGTGCTTAAGGCAAAGATAAGTCTTTTACTAAAGTAGTTTTATGCCTGGGGCATGACTACCCACCATGACCTACACAGTTAGAAATTTATGATCAGATCATCTTGTGAAGTTACTTTCCATAGAACCCCTTTTTGGTCTACAGTATGCTGCTGGGAAAAGAATCCAATGGATATCTCAGCTAGTACTCTGGAAAGGAAACACAATTGCTTTGTAATATTGGAGCAGAGCATAAGGGGAAAAAAACCCAAAATGGTTGGATTAGTATTTCAGAGGCTCACAACAGTTTTGCAGTAACTAGTACATAACATCATTAAGTCCAGCTCCCATCTGCTCTAATTTTTTATTCTGATTCAGGTGCCTGGATGGAAGGAGCTCTCTGTGTTGTCCTTGGCCCCTTCTCTGCTCTACTCAGTTGTATGGCCTTTGGAAATCTTTCTGCGTGCAGTTTCCTCAAAAGAGGAAAATGAGGGGTTTTGGAATAGATCTAAAGTCCTTATTCTCACTTTTTCCTCTGAAAATGTTTTTTAGTGTTTTATAAAGTCATAGTGTTATCTTGTGTTTTAAGATTTTATGCTATTGTAATCCACAGTTGTAGTGAGATAAATTTGTTCATGTTATTTTTGGAATGGTTGGAACCTTAAATAGGCTTATGTTTTATTAGGGAGATAATTTTTGAATCAGGTAACTTATAACGCACTTTAGGTGTGTTTAGCATGGCATTTAACAGGCGTGTAGTAAGTACAGCATGTAGCATTAAGTTAAGTTGATATTTGCCTTTCCATTCGCTTCTTGTGTCCCGAGGAGGAGTTAGAGATAGGAACATGAAAATCTTTACCTTTTCCTAGGTTTACCCTGTAATTTGCTACCAATATCAAGATTTGTAGAATTTAGTTTATTTTTATTATCTTAAATTTAAAAACCCCCCTCCATGTATACAAGTAAAACATACAGTAGAGAATTAGAAAGATGCAGAAAAATGCAACACACACACACACAAAATAAATAAATCAAACTTATTTTGTAATACTATCATCCAGAGAAATGTACTATAAATATTTTGTGTGTGTCCTTCTAGTGTTTTTTTTAAACTATGTGCATAGATTTAATGTATATTAACTGCGGATCCTCCTCGACTTATGATGGGGTGAAGTCCTGATAAACCCTTCATAAATTGCAAATATTCTACGTTGAAATTTAACATGCTTAACCTACTGAATGTCAGCTTGGCCTAACCTACCTTAAACGTTCTCAGAACACTTACATTTGCCTACAGTTGGGCAAAATCATCTAACACAGTGACTACACAGAATGTGGTTGTTTACCCTTGTGGTTACTTCCTGCCTGGGCGCTGTGGCTCGCTGTCGCTGTCCATTATCGTGTGAGAGTATCATACCACATATTGCTAACCAGAGAAAAGATCAAATTCAAAATCTGAAGTAAGGTTTCCACTGAATGTGTATGCTTTCATACTGTCGTAAAGTCAACAAATTTTAAGTCAAACCATCGTTAAGTCAGGGACCATTTGTATGTACCTATCTTTTTTCCCCCAACCTCATCTCTTGACACTTTTCTCTGGTATTCTAGCTATATGGACTGTGTTCATCTATGAGACATATTACTTTTGGCTTTTCATCCTTGCTATTCCGAGTGTCAGGAATTTTTTTCTCTTTTTCCCTAACCTTCTCACTCTACTGTCTGTCCATCCTTCATATCACAGATCTCTCATTCCTCCCCCCACCCCATCTTTGCATATGCTTTATGGGAAGATTTCTTACGACATTTGAATAAGGAAAGCAACTTACAGAATGTAACGTATACCATTGTTAAAAAGTTTTTTTTTTTTAACACATTTTCTATGAGTACATCTATATTCATTAAAACTCAGAGGAGGCCCTGGCCTCCCGATAGGCCAAGGTTGCAGGTTTGATCCCTGGTTAGGGCACATACAAGAAACAACCAATGAATGCATAAATAAGTGGAATAAGGAATTGATATCTCTCTCTCTCTTTCTCTCTCTTTCTCCCTCTCCATTTCCCTCCCCCTCTTCCCCTCTCTCCCTTCCCTCCTCTCTCTAAAATCAATCGATAAAAAATAAATAAATAAATAAAATGCATAGGAAAAAAATCTAGAAGGATATATAACATGCCTCTAGAGCAGGCACTGGGATTGGCCGTGGTCCTTAAGGGGAACTTTGTCATATTTCAATTTTTTTATGTAGAAGAATATTTTTATTTGTTACGTGAATAAAATGTTTGTGTCTGTGTTTACACATGCACACACACACACACACACACACACACACATACTTTTTTAAAGCTAGATACATGTAAATAGAATACCTGTACCCTTCTAACCTTTAGCATGTTAATGTCTCACTGGCGGAGTGCTGAGTTACAAAGCTTGGCATTAGCCTGGACTTAAATATGGTAAGGTGTGCTTCAAGGCCTGGGACAAGCCAGTCTTAAGACAGGGCATTGAAATTAGTAAGTAAAGTTTTTAGAAATATATATCATGTAGTTTTTAAAAGTTTTAAATTTTTCAAGGAAAAATTTGAGGGCTTTTGTCCCATTACAGAGCTAGGTGCCGGATAAACATAGATGAGAAAGGTAGTTTGCCCTTAAAGGGAGGTCACAGTGTAGACGATCCTGTAAGTGATGAGACCATCAGTATGAGAGTGCTTGTGGAGAAGGAAGAAAAATGGCAAAAATGTTTTGCGAATCTTATATTTCTATCTTGTTAATAAATGTAAATTAGTCCTAATTATTATGAATTAACTTTCCTACATTGTCTTCTTCTTAGGACAAAAAAGCTGCATTGGAAAAGGAGCAGAAAGAAAGGATAGCTGAAGCTGAAATTGAGAACATATATGGAGCTAGACATGTAGAAAGTGAAAAACTTGCTCAAATATTGGCAGCCAGACAGTTGGAAATTAGACAGATCCCATCTGATGGCCACTGTATGTACAGAGCCATTGAAGATCAGCTGAAAGAACAGGAATGCCCTCTGACTGTAGCTGCCTTAAGAAGTCAAACTGCCAACTATATGCAAAGCCATATGGAAGACTTTCTGCCATTTTTAACAAACCCTAACACAGGAGATATGTATACTCCAGGTAACTTATTTTTCTTTACTATGCCTAGGTGTTACAGTTGTGGTTGTTGTCATTGTTAAATAAAGTGCTTCCTGAGACAATAAGAAAAACTGGTATAATCCTTATGGGGAAAAATATCTCAAACTTTAGGTAGAATTATTTTCTATAATTTTAATAGATAGTAGTGCATGTTGCTTTATTACATACTTAATTATTTTGTAGTTAAAATACATTAATTGTTTTATATAAGATAGTGATGCAAATAAGGTAAGTGTTTCCAAAATAGTAAGTGGAAGCACCATTTGATGCTATCTCTGAGAAAGGAGTTTCAGTGCATTTGTACTTTTACCCTAATTTTCTTTTCACATTTCTTAAGGTCTTACAGTGGAGCTGATTCTATAGGGGCTACATTTTTATTCCTCTGGTGTATTCTTTCAGATGCATGTTTAGGCTTTAAAATACATGTCAAGATAGTGAATAAGTTGACAATTTTGGGGAGTCATTGCTTGGGATAAAGAGAGGGAAGTAAGCTTTGGTATGTAGTTAAGATCCTTGGGTCTCAGACTGAGGGAGGGAAGCAGAAATGCTTTGCTCTTGGATGAAAGGTGGTGGAAAATTGTACCAAGTTTGGATCTGGTGAGTGGATTAAACTCTGGAGAGTACAGGTAAGAAGGAGGAAGTTCATATCTTGCTCAGTTTTATCTGGAATTGTGAGAGCTATGAAAGGGATTTTATAACAGGAGTTATGAAAATTATTAAGAGCTATCTTCTGTTATTCTCTACAGAAGAGTTTGGAAAGTACTGTGATGATATCGTAAATACAGCTGCATGGGGAGGTCAGCTGGAGGTACGTTTATAATCATTCATAGTGATTGTGGATTGTTAAATTATTTCTAAATCACATCTGTAGTTTTCAGATGATCCCAATTTCTCTTTGAAGATTCCTTTTCTTTGTATACTTGCCTTTTCTCTACTGACAAAGCATTGAATTGTAGAGGGTTAACATTTTTAGGCATTTAAGTACGTACCTTCAGGAAGTGGAGCACTATTTCATTTTAAATAGCCCAGTGTTTGATCTGTGGTTGTTGAGGGTGGTGTTGCATCTGCCTAAGTGTTTCCATTTGTGATGCTGCTACTGGCAATATATTTGATTTTTTAGACTTACAAAAGTTACAATTTTACTCAGGTACAGTAATACTTACCCTAGTGGCTCAATTGATGAAAGTCAGTATTGGAAAAGTAACATATCTATTACATAAGAAATAGAAAACAATATTTTTATGTGAAATTACAGGACAAGTCCTACCCCACATGTCTGTTACAAATGTGTCCTGAATTCCTAGTTGATAATCATTGACTGACTGTATGTGTAAGAAAACAATACATTTAAGACACTTGTAGGGGGTTAAAAAGGATTATTTTTTTAGCTCCAATTATTTACCTTACTTTGTTAACTTTGAGCTTATTAAAATAAAATACCTAAGTAGTCCAAGTGGTGATGAGGCAGCCTGGGTTATTAGAAAGTCAGGAGATAAGAGGGAAAGTTTTGGGTTTGTTTGGGTCCTGGCTTTTCCTTTCTCTTCTCAGTTTTGTGACTCTGCGGGAGTTAAGCAACCTCCTATTCTTGAGTTTCCTAATTATTGCATGGGGATAAGAAAAACCCTTTATATACTGGGTAGATCACTTGTGGACACTAAGTAAGGCAGGGAGTGTATGCATAGAAGTTTGTAAGCTAAAAAGCCAGGTGGATGAATCTAGCAGTATAATTAACATTGTGGAATGATTAGTCATATTGAATAATTTGTGGCTCTGAGTATTTCACTTTAAGAAGTATGTTGTTTAAAGGTATATGAATGCTTCTTCAGAATATTTTTCTGAATAGTGGTATATCTGTACCTCTTCTGAGCCACCGCGGGGAGGGGGAGCAACTGTCCATTCATTTTGTGTGCCTCTCTTGGGTCTCTAAAACTCAGGAAGTTTTCATAGTAGCTTTGTGATTACATAAGGAGTAATTAAAGATGCTTGAACTTTCTTATAAGGATCCCAAGTTAATAGGAGAATTAAAGACCTAAATGACTCTTTATAAATTCAGAAAAAAACTTTAAAAAGTCTTTTGAAAGACATTTCTCATAAATTGTTCATCTCTGAATCCATTTGAAATAAGATTTGCTGTTTTTTCAATGGGGTAAAATTAAATTATGATTGAGAAAATCTTTATATGATTTCTGAAGACTGAGAAGAGATGTTAATATTTTCAGAGCTTGCTTTGCACCCTCCATTCCAAGCTAGCTTTTTTAAAAAAATGTTATTTTAGGTATGAGAAAAAAGTGCCTCAAAGGAACATTTTATGAGATAGAGTATGAGATTAAATTTGCCAATGTGAAAACATAGAACCTTTTTCATATTCCTGAAGTAATTTCTTACTTTTGCTTAAAACTTTCTAAAAGGACCATGTTTTAGACTGAATGATCTTATAATGGAGCAAATACATAGTTCAGGGCCCTACATTAAAGACTGTTAAATGATTAATTTGTTTGTGAACTTCCTCAGTTTGCAGGTCATTTCATTTCCTTGTGCATGACTTCAGGCAGGCCTCTTAACCTTTCTCTGCATCAGATTCTAGGCCTTCAAAATAAGTATAACAAAAATAAAATAAGTGTAACAGTAGTTCTATCCCAGAAGGTTGTATGAAGATTAAATGTATTAATAACTATTATTCATCCAGCTTTAAGCTCTAATTTTATTTTTATGGTATAAAATTGCTTAAACTTGTGTATTAATTAGATGGGAACTCCATGAAAAAATAATACAATTCATATACATACCTCATTCTATTTGCACCTTGAAAATGACAGAGCAGTGGCCGTCAGCACTAGTTGTACATTAGAATTGCCTGAAAAGCTTGAAGAAAAATAAACCTCCTACTCTGCGTTGTTCCCTCTTTCCCTCCAAAATTGTAATTGATTCGGCCTGGTGCTTTAACAATGATTTTTTAAAAAACTTATTATTATGGAAATTTTCCATTATTTTCAGAAGTAGAGAGCCCACTTTCTCACTTTATTTGCTATGACATTGATATTTCTGACGCTATCATGTAGCCAGGGCTTGAAACTTCTGCATTTGATTTAATAAATATTATATTTGTTTGCTAATGTAACAAATATGTATTAAGTGCCTACTGTGTGCCAGGTTTTCAGTGTATAGTGAGGAACAGAGAGAATCCCTGCTCTGACTGATTGCCCTATTCATGAATACCTCAGTAGTTTATGATTTCAATAAGATTTACAGTTTAATTTTTTTTTTTACTAATACATTTTCTTTCCTATAGCTAAGAGCCCTGTCTCATATTTTACAAACACCAATAGAGATAATACAGGCAGATTCTCCTCCTATTGTAGTTGGCGAAGAATATCCAAAAAAACCATTAATACTTGTGTAAGTACCTAGAAATGTCTACTGTTATATTTTTCATAATTAAGACAAAAAGGATTATTAAAAGATTTTAGGTTGTTGTTGATTAATTAAAAAAACTATCTTCAGCAGAATTAATTAGGCTTATTTACGTTAAAGGCAATTATAGAATTAAAAAGCATTGTCAAAATATGAGAATTAGATAATTGTTTAAATCTATAGTGATTCATTTTTTTTAAATTTTTATTTTTTTGCGTATGAGTTAAGAATAAAGTCATTTCTAAAGGTAGAAAGTTTTAGGATTAGTTTGAATATTGTCCTGGTTTGGCATTAATAATGCCAAAAGTTTCAACAAGTGAAAAAGCTGAAATATATTCATGTTACCTGATTGTTTATTCCTTAGAGATTTTTTTCTTTATATTGTAGAAGTATTTTACATGATTGAGAAATCTCCTCTGAAACACAGCATGGAGTTTGCTATCGGCTTTAGTGTTTATTAGCTAAACCTACTAAGGTGGTCATTAATGGCTTGGATTTAGGTAAAATTTTTAAGCTTATTTGAGCACTCAACATTTCAATCTTTTTTTCCCCCCTCCAATGATTGTGTTTTACTTGACTTATACTCAGCAGACAGGGTTAGAGATCTTACTGACGGCTTATGCTTTTCACTTGGTGTTGAACTTGAAAGTAATATGCTTATGTAGTTTATTGAATGATACCTCTGTGGAGTGATTCATTCAGAGTGCTTGGTGTTATATGCATAGTAAACATTTATATACGAGGAATTATCTTCATCAAAACTACTCATTTGTTTTTTTTTATTTTTTATTGCAGATATATGAGACATGCATATGGCCTAGGAGAACATTACAATTCTGTTACGTGGTTGGTGAACAGAGCTCCTGAACCTTGCAGCTAGTTTACAAAGTGTTGCACAGTTATGTTTTAGTACAGTGTGCTAATATGAGTATTTATACCAAGTGCTGGAATGTTCTAAATGTTAACTGAAAAACACAACTACTTTAAATCAGTTTTATGGTAAAGCTGCTAAAAGGTTTTTAAAAAAACAATGTCAGAGACAAACTTTAACCAGTGTCTCTTACTGGTACTTTAAAAACACTTGTAAGTCCATTGTGGACAACATCATTCATAGACTCAGATGCAACCCTATTTGCTTGTATTTTTATGAATATAGGATCCTGAACATTCTGTTGAAATAAATCTTAATGTTTTAATAAAAGTTTTCGGTAACCATTTTAATGTAATTTTTCTTGAAGAAATGAAATGACTCAGTCTCTTTGTCATTGCAGTAATGTGGGGATGGTGATAGCAAATTTAATTAATGCTTATAAATAAACTTGATTGCAGTAACCTTGGTATTGGTGGGATTAATGCTGTGAAACTTTTTATAACCCCATCAAAGTACAGCTAAGAAGCTTGTTTTAATGATTAAGAATTAAAAAATTTTTTCAGATAGGAATCAGTTGTTACACTTTAAGAAATGAGATAAACTCAAAAGTAAGTAGATGTTCTCTATCAGATTTAAACTTCCAAAGAATTACAGATTAGCCTTTTATTTGTGTGTAATTTAAAATGTCATTAATTTGGTACTACTTGCTGTTTCTTCAACTTCTTGATGATTTTCATAACTACACATATTTATATTTGTTGTGTTTTCTCCTTCACTGCTCAGCTGCTTTGCTTTCCCTGCAGCTTTTCCCATTAAGAAGCAGTTCGTGACCTCTCACTCGTCACCTTGCGCAAGTTGAAGGAGCAGCAGTGTGAAAGTGTCCAAGGCCAAATAAATATACTGCACATCCGTCCTCCTTTCCACTTTGTCTTACAAGATCTTTTTCTTTTTGCTTCATTCTCTAGGATTAAAAGAAAGCCTTTTTTTAGTTGTTATTTTGCTAGCCTTTTAATGTCATCTTTCCTTAACTCAAGTATTTGAGAATTTTTGTATTACATGTATGGATAAAGTTGAAAGCCACTCTTTTTAAAAAAAAAAAAAATTTTTTTTTTCTTTATTGATTTGAGAGAGAGAGGAAGGGAGAGGGAGAGAGAGAGAGAGAAACATCGATGAGAGAGAACATCAATTGGCCGCCTCCTGTGTGCCCCCCACTGGGGATTTGGCCCACAACCCGGGCATGTGCCCTGACCAGGAATCGAACTGGTGACCTCTTGGTGCATGGGTTGATGCTCAACCACTGAACCACACCGGCCGGGCTGAAAAGCCACTCTTTAGGAGCCAAGACTGTATAGTAAAAATCGGTATATAATACTTTTTGGTGTGAATTGTTTAGCGCAGATTTCAGGTTACACATAACAGTATTGCTTCTAAGAAGATAGTACTCATATATACAGATGTGTCTGATAATTTGGTAAGTAAAGAAGTATTATGAAAATGAGACCTTTTTGGTTGAATCTATTTTTTCCCTGTTAGAAATAACTAGTAACATTTAGCATGAAGTTTATAACATTTGAATTTTTGCTTTATGAATGCAACTAATTTTTGCAATATCAGGATTATATAAAAAAAATGGGGTGTCACTCTCTTGATGGGGTGGGAAGCTGGCCAACTAGAGCAAGTAGGTACTACATGAAGATACTCCATTTCAAGAGATTGAAAACCATTCAAACAAAATATGTTCTGAAGGCTGCCTGTTTTGCAATTCATAATCTGAGTTTTCTTGGGGGTCTGAAATTTATAAAATAATGAAATTATAAAATACTTGATACCTTGCTTTTATTTTGAAGTAATCTGTTACTTTAAAATGAAAATATATAAGCATTAAGAAGAAATAAAACAAGGCATCATGAAACTTAGTTTAAATTTCATCTATATTTAAAGCATTGGAAAATAACTTGTTGGTAGTTACTGTTTTTCTAACAAGTAGCGTTTTCTTGATTATAGGTTTATTTTTTTTTATTTAAAAATTTTAAATGGTTGATATGGTTATGAACAACATTTGTACGATTAGCTTCTGTTCTTCCATAAAACTTCAGCTAAAAATCATTTTAGCTCTAAAATTGAAGTTTCAAAAAAATGGCAAATGTTAATTTAAAAGCAGATATACTAATGTAGTTAGCTGTATAATGATAGTCTAATGGAAGTTTCATAAGCTTTCTTTTGTTTTAACTCAGAAAGTGTGTCAGAGTTCTGGAATATTTGCTAAGCTAAGAATTTTATCCACTTAAATATGTTTACAAATTGTATAAAGCAAAAAAGAGTGTGTATCACTATAGTGAGCAATATAGTTTTGTTCATATATGTTTGCCAAAAGAAGAATAAAAGATTAATTAAACATTTGTTTACATTGTTATTCATGAACAATTTTAGAATATAGAAATAGAGAAAACTTTTTTTTTTTAATCCTCACCCGAGGACAATTTTCCATTTTTTGTTCAGATAGAGTGGGAGGGAGAGAGAGGAAGAGAGAGAGAGAGAGAGAGAGAAACATCGACATGAAAGGGACACATTGAGTGGCTACCTCCCACACAACCCAACCAGGGCCGGGGACAAACTGCAACTGAGGTATGTGCCCTTAGTGGGAACCGAACCCGGGTCTCTCTGGACCGCAGGCCGACGCTCTAACTGCTGAGCCAAACCGGCCAGGGTGAGAAAACTCTTTCCTTTAGAATTTTATCCAGCCTTTATAATGTCCTCACATGTAATTGAAAATAATATAGTAACATATTCTTGCATTTAAAAGATTTGGAATAAATACATTATGCCCCAAACAGAATGAGGGGGTAGTAAAATAGCCATTTAAAGCATGGCTCTTAGAAATCAGGTTGGAATTTGGTTTCTTTTAGAGTAATGAGGGTTGATTTAGGGTATGTGAATTGGAATATTCTCAGACTGGTGGATGTTAAAGAAGAAAAAGGGAATAATTAGTGAGTGGGAATGTGAAGCAGTAAGAAGGACGTTTGTGCAGATGAGCGCGGGCACACATTTGTTAATATGTCATCTTGGTGTACAGGTAGGTTGTCATGAACTAGCTAAAGGAGCACGTCAGTTGTTTTTCTGATAATTAGCAATTTCATACTGTTTTTACTTTTATTTAACATAACACGTGATTTTTCTTCCTGTCCAGTATGTTTCCATAATCGATTCTTCTACTTTTTAAGTCTTGTTTGAAATAGCCTCTCTCCATCTTGTAGAAAAAATAGAATTCATGGAGTTTGTAATTATTTGTTCAAGGTAAAATTTAGGAAGCAAACAAGGGGTGTCCTTCACCCCTTGTTTTTTCCTCCTACTTGAAGGCCTCAAAGCTGAATGTTTCACCCAACCTGCTACATCTAGCTTACTGTCCTGGCTTCAGCTTAAACAGCACCTACCTTGGCAAGCTACCCAGATCCTGCCACCCGGGCTGGGTTAGGTTTCCCAGTTCATGCACGTTTCTAGTGACTACACACTTGTGATTAGCTGTTTGCATTTAGGTTATTGTTGTTTTTTATTATTGCTATTATTTTCCCCTAGTCTAAATGCTTAGAAATAAGAACTTGACCATTATAATATTTAGTACATTGTCTGGCCTATATAAGTGCTCAATCAATGTTTTTGCCAGTCTTAAGATCAGTTGAGAGGATAGTATATGACTGAGGAATTGTCATTAGGTTAATGGATGAATAGGAATAGAGATACTGACTTACAGTAGTGCTTGTTCATAAAAGGGCTGCTTTCTGATTTACCTTGTTCTTGGATGAATTCTGAAGTTTTTGGTCTATTGGGGAATGGAACTCCAGAGAGCTTTCTTTTTTCTTAACTTCTGATAGTGTGTTATGGTTAAGTTATCTTCATGTGTCAATGAGGACAATCTGATTTTAATGAATTTATAAAATATAAAGGTCCTCTAAAATAAGTGTACAGACTAAAAATATATTTTAAAACTTTGTTAATATACTTACCACGAAGTTTATGTTTGTCTTATTTCAGTGTAGTCAGAATGACTAGCATGTCTTACTGAAACAATCACTGCTTTCTACAAGGCTGCTGAATATATCCATTCTCTGAACAGGGATGACACAGAATCTTTCTTCTGATTTTTCTTATCTCTATCACCCTGGTCTTGACAGAAGGAAACTCCTATTTATGTTTATAATATTAACAAAGTATCAACATGAGGATTAATGAGAACCCTGAATGCATGAGTTTGATGAGGAAAAATAATGACCTTGTTTTACATTGCTGTTTTTGAAACGCATTTCTTTCTCCCTGAAATCAGAAAGGCTTTGTACACCCACATCAGAGTGTTTCTCAGCAGTGACACCAATGACATTTTGAGCTGGATAATTCTTTGTTGTGGGGGCTGTCGTGTGCATTATAAGATGTTCAGCAGCATTTCTGGCCTCTACCAACTAAGAGCCAGTAGTAGATGTGGGGGAAAAAAGATGGGGGAAGGGGGATTATCCAGACATTGCTATTCACTTAACCTTGTGATTTTGAAATATATATATTCTTCAGCCAACAACTGTATTTTAGCCTCCACCAATCCAATGAAACTGCTTCTAAAAGTAGTACCAGTGACCACTTACCTGTCCTTATGGGAATTTCTGCTGCAATTAACAGACTGCTTACTCCTTGAAATTCTCCTACTTTTCATAACACTGCTCCTTGCTGGTTCCTCCTCCTTAGTCTCTGTTCTGGGCTGTGTCTCTTCCTCTGACTCCTTCAGGTTGTTACCCTTGACCGTCTTTTCCTCACTGTACACTAGAACTTCCAAACCAGAGGGCTGAATGTGGCCCAGAGGTGTATTTTATTTGGACTGTTCAGTGATTTTAAGGGAAAAAAAAAAAAGGTCAATTAGTTGGTAGCATTTAAGAACGGGAAGATTTCCCTTAAAAGCCCTATTTCAAAAAAATTAGAACGGTCAACACTGGGCCGGGGTTTTCTCTTGGCAGCATTCACCAAGGGCTGAGCAGTGGCCTCGGCCTTCAGACAGGGCACGTGTTCTGTTCGGGGCCACCACTCCTACCTGCCTGTTGACTTCCAGTTCATGTCCAGGTCAGGAATGCCCGTTTCCCAAGCCACAGTCTTGCTGGGCATTCTCTTCTATATTCCCCTTTCTGTTTCTCTTCTTTAATTCTGTCCGTAATTAGACTTTGTATTATAGATTGTTAATATGGAACAGGCCCTCTCTATGTTAATCAAATTGATTGTTTTTACTTTGAAGTCCTTAAGATTCTAGGGTGTTACATAGTTTATAATCATTAGTTAGATATTTCCCACAATCTCAGTGGAAAAGTTTGGTATTCCATCTTGTTACGGATGAGAAGAGAAATATAGTCAGTTTGACTGACTTAAGTTTACATAAGTAAGTAGTCAGTTGCTCTGGATTAACATTCGATTTAAGGTTCCTAGTTCTGTGCTGACTTCACAGGATGGTGCTGTCTCAAAATTTTTTTTATTTTCCCCCAATACTCTGCCAAATAAATTGATTTCTGGTTGCTGGGAAAGCTTGTGAATGCTGACATTCTATGAGATTTATCAATACAGCAGAGAGCTCAGCAACCCTTTCAGCTGGGCATGCGTAGTGAGTGCATTTAAGGAGCAGGTCAAAACTCAAGTGTGAAGTAGAAAACCCATCTCCTTTTCTGTATTTCTGTGCCTCGGTTTCTTATGTCCTCATAAACCCGAGCCAGTGCCACAGCCTTACCCTGCCAAATACTCCCCAACTCTTATTCCCATACCTCGTATCCTAAGTTGTGATTCATCCCATCTAATGTACTTATGAGATCAGGTTCTAGACACAATTGTACCCACGTTATACCCTATCATTTCCATTCCATTTTCTCTCTCACCTAGGATAGTACAGAAACTTCCTAATTGCTTTTCCTGTCTCTAGTCTTCCTCCCTTAAACTTTTCTTCATGCTGCTAAAGTGAACGGCCAGAAATTTAAATCTGACTACTGTCTTCCTAACCTAAGCATCTCAGTGGCTCCTCAATCCTATAGGATGAAGCACAATCAATCTCCTTATCATGGCATTTAAGAAAGGTTCATGATTGGTCCTGCGCACCTGTCCAGCATCACCGCCTATCGCTCCGTTCTTTAAACCTATGCACTAGAATTAATTATTTTCCCCATTGCCCCATGTATTTCATGCCTGAACAATTTTTTTCATTGTCTTTTTATTAAATGCTTTTTCCCTTACATTTAGTTTATTAACTGGTTTAACTTTTAACCCATTATATAACTATTTTAGTCAACAAAAGGAAATGTTCCTTGAACCAACAAATCAAATTCTTTGCTATCTGTACTTATTTAAATTAGCATTTATTGCCTTGAAATGTCTTCATGAGAGAAGTGACGTAATCTTTCCTATTCATTACTGTATCCTCAGTGCATTAGCCCTATAATGGTGCCTAACATGTAATGGCCACTTAATAAATATTTGATTATTGTAATCATTTTGTGACATCTACATATATCAAATCATTATGTTGTACACCTTAAAGTAATACAATCTCATATGTCACTTATAGCTCAGTAAAACTTGAAAAAATATTCGATGAGTGAACGACCTGTTTATATTTCTTACTTCCCTCTAGACTCTAAGCTCTTTGAGGGGAATGACTATGGTATATTCATATTTGTATGCTAGGCATCTTGGACAGTGCCTGACAAGGAATCACTCAATGTTTTGAACTTTTGTGATTCTCACTTTTTTTTTTATTTTTATCCTCATCCAAGGATATTTTTCCATTGAATTTTACATAGAGTGGGAGGGAAGGAGGGGAGAGAGAAACATGATGTGTGAGAGACACATCAATTGGTTGCTTCCTTCACGCCCCCTACTGGAGATTGAGCCCGAAAACAGGCACGTTCCCTGACCAGGAATCAAACTGGGACCTCTCCGTCCGTGAAGCGATGCTCAATCCAATGAGCCACATGGGCCAGGATACATGCTTAATTTTAATTACACAAACATGACTGCATAAGTAAAAACAGGTAAACTAACTAATTTGTCAAATTTTTAGCACTCAGAAAACTATTATATAACAGATTTTCAGCTTTAATGGACACTCCCTCGCCCAAAATAGTCCATTATATGGAGGTTTTACTGTACTGTTTGTATAGTGTCCACTGAGGGACTGGCCACACAGAGTTACTTTAGAGGAGATGAGTGTCCGTGAGATATTTTTTTAAGGCAAACCCTTATGATCACTTTGCTTAGATATTAGGGGGACCGGAAAGTAATGTCGTTTTTGTAACATTAACGTCAAACATAAATTTTTAACAAGTTTTTATTTTTAATCAGTGATGTAATCACCCTCGTTATCAACAACCTTTTGCCATCTAGTGTGCAAGTTTTCAATGCTGGATTGATAAAAATCAATTGGTTTTTGAGCAAAATATCTGGAGATGGCATTTTGGACATCATCCAAATTTTCAAATTTTTTGCCACTTAGAAAATGTTGTAGCGATCGGAATAAATGAAAATCCGATGGCGCAATATCGGGCAAGTATGGTGGGTAAGGCAATACCTCCCACCTCAATTCATTAATTTTTTCCAGGGTTCGTGTTGCAGAATAATGCCTTTTCTGTTGACAATCGCTGGGCACTTTTCAATTAAAGATTGATTTACTCGATCCAATTGTTCACAGTAAAGGGCTGCATTCACAGTTTGTCCAGGTTTCAGCACTTCAAAATGAACGACTCCGTGAATACTCCACCAAACACACAAAAGTGCCTTTTTGGGGTGTAAACCTGGCTTAGCTGTACTTCGTGGTGATTCATTTGGAGAGAGCCACTGCCTTTTGCGTTTTGGATTATCATAGAGGACCCATTTTTCATCTCCAGTGATCAAGCGATCAAAAAAACGCTTCTGTATTGTGCCGCTGAAGCAATAAGTTGCATGTGGTGGACCGGTTAGCTTTGTTTTCTTTGGACAGATTATGTGGGACCCAAACACCTGCTCTGCTTACTTCACCAATCTGCTGCAAATGTTCTTGGATGGTCGACCAAGGTTGGTTACGAGTGTTTGACAGTTCCTCGACTGTCTGACACGGATTTGCTTCCATTTCCGCCCTTAACATGTCATTTAACGACATTACTTTCTGGTCCCCCTAATAGTAACAGCATGATTGTTCTTAGGAAACTAAAACATTATCAGAGTAAGTAAGTTAGAAAATAGGATTGGAAGTGATAAGACCAAGAAAGAGCAGTGATTAAATAGCTGAGAAATAATTTTATCATACTAGCCACTGGAAGTCATTATTAATCACCTCTTGTTTTATTGTTATGATGTTGATGTTCATTATAATACCCTTTATAAATTTAATGATTCTTCTTCAGGACTTTGACAGTTCTTTCTTATAAAGTTTTTCATTAACCACTCACCTAATACATTTATTTATTTGGTTACTTATTTATTATATACTAAATTTTTTTTGGTTACATTGGTACACCAAACCACACAGGTTTCAACTGTACAACTCAACAAAACATCATCTGCACACTGCATCGGGCACCTATTGCCTAAAGCAAAGTCTCTTTGCATCCCCATTTATCCCTGTTGCCCACCTCCACCTACCCACACCCCACTTTGGACCTGGAGCGTATTATGCTAACTGAAATAAGCCAGTCAGAGAAAGACAAATACCATGTGATCTCACTCATATGTGGAATCCAATAAAATAAATGAACAAAATAGAAACAGAGGCATGGATACATGGAACAGACTGACAGCTGTCAGAGGGGAGGGGTGTTGAGGAGCTGGATGAAAGAAGGTGAAGGAATTAACAACAACAAAAAAACACATATATTAATATATATCATATAGACCCAAACAACTGTGTGGTGATCACCTGATACTTTTAGCATCCAGTTATGATCATTGTATAGATCCCATTATTTCATTAGAATTTGCTAAAATGGTGATTTTTCTAAATCTGCTTTTCCTTCCTCATTTATTACCTTTAATTAGTCTGTGAATAAGAACTTTTTAAACTATTAGGTTATACTAAAATTCACTGTATACTGAAAAGCAAAATAAATGCTTCACTTTTCCCTTTATCAATTTTCAGACTTATGAATTGGTTCCCTAGCAAGTCCCAATATAATCAGTGAGTTTCTTTTATTTAAAAAATACCATTATGAACCCTTAGGTGTTCATACATCAGTCCACTCTTGATTATTCTTTCTGATCCTAGATTTTCTGATTTTAGACCAGTGGGAGTCCTTATAAGTTGGCTTCTATGTTCTTTTGATGTGATCTCATTAGTCTTCAGTAACTTTCATATCTCTGGTATAAGATATTCTAGGCTCATCTTGTACATTTCCAGCCCCAACCTACCTCAGCTATTTCCCCTCCCAACCTCTTACTCTGGAAAGTATCTGATGCCTCCCGCCTTCCACATGGTAGATCTCAGAATGTTTTTGTTTCCATGACAGCAATTCTGCAATTAGAGGTTCTAACAATGCACAATAAGGAACTTAATCCCTATCGTTTACCTTCTTTTTCTTCTATTTCTCTTCCAAGCCCATGGCTGAACAGTTGTTAGTAAGAACATTAAAGGGTGGTAAAAGCACTAAGATTGTTACCTTGAATGGGAAGAAGATAACAAAGATGCCTTCAACATTAGGAAATCTGCCTGGCCTGAAGACTCTAGACCTTCAAAATAACCTAATCCCAAAAGTGTGCCCAGAGATAAGCACCTTGACCCAGGTGAGGAATAGTTTATCTTTCTGGATTAAGGATGGAAAAGAGGTGAGGGAACAATAGGCTTTGATCTGGGGAGATTCAGCTTCCTGAAGACTTGCTGTGGATCCTTGTTAGAGAGGCATCAGCAGGCTTTCTCCCTCAGGGAATCACACAGGGTTAGGGAAGAAGTTTCAGTTTACGCATGGTCTCTTTGGCCCATTGGAATCAGGGGATTAGGTCTCTGCCATACTCATCTTTCTGGAAGGGCTTGGGAGTCTATATTTGCTTGTCTGCCTTGAGGGCTCATTCTGGAAGTGGGTTTGAGGATCCCTGGAATGCTGTTCATCTTGGGGACTATCCTGAAGCTTTTGCATGTGGAATGAAGAGACATTTCGGGTATAAGAAGGGGCTTCCTTTTTTAGTTTCCCACAGCAGGCTGAACTTTGAAATGGAGTGTTGGCAGGAAATGGGAAGGAGGGGACATTCATTTCTCTTGAAGTAGTTTCAAATCAGTTAAATTCATTTGTTGTTGTTGTTAATCCTCACCTGAGGATATTTTCCCATTGATTTTTTAGAGCGAGTGGAAGGGTGGGAGGGAGAGAGAGAGAGAGAGAGAGAAACATCCATGTGAGAGAGACACATCAGTTGGTTGCCTCCTGCACGACCCTTACTGGGGCCAGGGATCAAACCTGCAACCCAAGTATGTGCTCTTGACTGGAATGGAACATGAGATCCTTTGGTCCATGGGCCAATGCTCTAAACACTGAGCCAAGCCAGCCAGGGCTAAATTTATTGTTAAAAGTAGGATATGATTTCTTCTTTAGAAGAGCTGAGCCAGCTCTCTACGTAAGGCAGATTCAGGCTAATGGCATCATTGTTTAGCTGTTCATGAACTAGTAATTTTTCTCCCATACAGTCTCCAAGGTTGTGGAATTCTGAAAAATCTATTTTCCCTTTATAATGGGAGTTCTAGAAGCAGCTTGAATAAAATGTGCTAGAAACACTCAAAAGATGGACATAGATAATTTACACAGTTGAGAAGTACTGCTCAGTCATCGTCACAGTTGCCAACAAAAGGGCAGATGAAGGTTTAAGAAAAGAGAAGGTTCAAAGAGCTGCAAAGAGCCCTGAATGCGAAGTAGGAGTCCTGGACACCTTAACTGGGTTAGTTCCTTACCAGTGAAATATAAGACACTTAATCTCATTGGGCCTCAATTCCGCCTTCATTTATTAAATGCAAACATAAGGTTCAGCACCATTTGTATCCTAGGCTCTAGGAGCTGGTGCTCCATCAACAAACAAAACATGAAAATCCCTCCCTTCATGGAGCTTACGTTCTAGTCAGAAGAGATAGAAGAAACAAATAAGCAGAACAAATAGGATGCGAGGTAGTGATTAGTGCTCAAGAGAAAATAAAGCAGGGAAAGTGGGCAGGGCATGTTGTGACATTTGGCTAAAGTATTGATGAATGGGCTCTGCCACAAAGTGTCTTTGTGGTCTTTATAACTTGGTGATTTATATGTCATAGTTAAAAGATCTTAATACTTATTCTAACAGTTTTCTATAAAATCCCTTAAAAAGCTAGTTCCTGTGTTGTTTCAGGCCATACCCTTTATTAATGATGACTGAAACTATCTCTCTACCACTTTTATTTTTTTGTTTTGTTTTGTCTATACTGTACTTGCTTTTGGGACTAATACTTATTTTGTCATCATAGGAAGTCCAGTTGGCCTCAATATGCTGCTTTTGGCCATATTTTGCACAGAATGCACCATTACTATTGTCTTGATATTTTTTAAGTTCTTAAAACAAAAGTGATACTTTTAAATTTCCACACTCACAAAATGGTATCAAATAGAATAGCAACATCAACCATTTAGTAAGAGCCAGGCACCATGCTAGGAACTCTGTTCGTTTTCAATGAATTATTATCCTCATATTATTAATACATTTTATGGTTCAGGAATAGGTTAAGTCACTTGTCAAGGTCACTAAACCAGGGACTGTATCTATAACATGAGGTCTCCTTTGAGGTTACTTTTAGCTCTATTTTTTTCTTCTTCTAATGTTCTATACATTTACTGTGAAATTTACAAGGGTGTGGTGTTCAATTTATAATATAAAACAAAACTGTGTTGCCTTATTATGGCAGATTTGAACACTCCATGGTTATCCCTGCCTTTCTTTGTTTACATATCCATTCTTTTAACAAATTAATCTTTTTGTGTCTATGGTGATTCTGAGGATACAGGTGTGAAAGAAAAACACAGTCCCTGTCTTGATGTTTGGGGATTAAATTAAATGTTAATATATATAAAGCTCAATGCCTGGCATGTAAGGACTTTTCAGTAAATTATTGTTGTTATTATGATTAGTATTACCCTTATGGTGTAACTAGTAACAATGATAAATGAAGGGGAGGAGGTTCTTTAGAGAATACAGAGCCTACAGCTTCTTTAAATTTCTTTGCTAATTTGACTAATGCAACTCTACAAAATTACAATCACTTCTAATGACATAAAAAGACAATTAGTTAATGTCCTACAATTCATGGTGAATGCATTTGGCCTGTAATATAGGCCCCATCATTCATACTCCTAAGGTTGCTGTCAACGTGACCTACCTTATATAGAATGCCTAACCATACTGGTTATTCAAAAAAATTTAGCTCCTGTCTTCAAATATCCAAATGCTCAGTGCTTCCAAATATATAAGGGTTTACATTTTAATCGAATGCTTGTTTGTGTGTAATTTCCCGTTTTTGATAATTTGGAGCTCTGTCCTTGCTTCTTTTTTAGTTTTTCTTTAAGAAGATTCTGATAGGATGTTAAAAAGCAGTGCCTTGTTAATGCTTTTTACTATGAATACCAATCAGAGATTTCTTCTTATATTGAATGAATAGGAAGTACCAATTCTATGTTACTGGGCTTATCTTTGGGCTCTAAGTGCATAAGTGCTTAGAGGTCGCAGGGATCACTAGAGATTAGATGCTATGCTGAATGTTGGAATCTTCAATGAAATTGTTTTGAGAAATCTGATTTTATCTATTAAGAAGTGACTGCAAAATTAAATAATAGTTTGAATTTAGCAAAATTATTTAAATAAATTCTTTCAGGATAGCTGTATTCAGAAGCATTTGGCATTGTATTGAACTGTGGTCAAAGATGCCACAGATTTCTGAAAAACAAAAAGGCATTTATAGAAATGAGCAGAGTGAGCCATAATTCTGCCTTTCCCCACACAGTGTGGCCACATACCTGCAAATTATAAAAACAGAAAGCCTTATTACTTTCTCATTAATTTGATTTAATTATTTTTATTAAATAGTGTGTGGAACCTAACACTATATTATGTATTACGTAGGTATAGCAAATGGGAATATTCACTGTCCTTAAGAAATTTAAGGATTAATATTTCAAATACTCCCTCTAACGTATTTATACATGTTATAGGCAAATGATCTAATAGTTTCTTTCAAAATGGTATCATCAAGCCGTGATTTAGTTCAGAGGACTTACAGATAAAAGTGGACGTTTGATCTGGGTATATTTTACACTTGAAAAAAAATTTTTTAATCCAAGTTAGTCACAGATATCATTTTAAAAATCAAGTAAATAATTAAAAGATGTAATAAATAGCATAGAATTTTCTAGTGGAAATTAATATCTATAAGCAAAGCATAATTAAACATTAGGAAAATTTGCCTGGTGCAAGTTTGAGGTGTACTTATGATAGACACTACATTGAATCAAATATAAAGTTATTAAGAATGAGTTGATAGCTAGAATAAGAAAACAACAAATAACTCATTAGAAGGAAGTGAATCAAAGTGGGCAGTTTGGAGCTGACTAAGCTCTGAAGATACTTTATTTTGAAAAAAAAAAAAAGTGGAATCATAATGAGTATTTCACAGTTTGAACCATTAGTTTACAGAAAAGTTCTAATCAATAGTATTCAGCTGATTACTGAGCAACTATTATATTCCAGACACCATTCTATGAATCTTAGATGAATCACATAGAGACCCTGTCATTGCAGAATTTCCACCTAATATTTATATGAATCAGTATAATACAAAGCAGAAGATAATAATCAGCCATAGCAAGTATACAGTGTCATGCAGGTACAAAAGAAGGATGGCTTTGAGACAGGCTATAAACCAGGACAAGTGGAACAGGGAAACTGAGACAGCTGAACAAACTGACAGAGCAATTTACAGCAGATTCAGAAGGTCACCTCCCTAGAAATAGCATCTAGGCCTCAGTTGTATTTCAGCTCCAGACCCAGAAAAGCAGCAAAACCAGGTGGGTGACACCAGGACCAGCTGCTGTGACTAACAACACCCTGCCTTGACACTGACAGTCAGTGAGGACCACGACCCTGAAGGAGCACACCTAGAAAACTGATGAAGGTTCTGTTGAAACCCTCCCCTGAGACCACCCCTAAGATTCCTACCTGCAAAAGAGAAAGAAAAGCCTCAGGACAAAGGACTCAGCACAAGGGCATGCCCGTGCCCCCCCTTACCTTCCCCCACAGGCATGCATCTCCTAGACTCTAAGGGACCCCATGAGGCTTGCAACCAGGGCAGCAATGGGCAGTGGCAGTTCATCCCAGACAAATTCCCTGAACCTGTCCCCAAGGCCCCCTTTTCTCTGACTTCTTAGTGAGCCAAAGCAGCGCAGCCGGGGCTCACTTCCCCAGCCCTTTCTTGTTTCACTGTCCCCAGCTTTAATAAATTCCTCTAAAATTCACCTGGACTCATGTTGTGAAACTCTTCCTGCACAAAGAACCCACATGCTACCGACCCAGCCCTAGGCAGACCCGCCAAGAGCCGGGTCCCCTTTGCGATAACAATACTGAGAAGGTATGGTAGGGTAGGGAAGATCTGCCCTATATGCACCTCTCCTACTAATGATGGATTGGTGAAGACGTAGGCAGTACTGCACATAAGAGGAGTTAGATCCTCCTTGATCCTCTAATAAATCAATTATACAGGATTGTTCCCTAAAACATGAGATTTTTTCTTTGATTTGAAATCAAAATGTACCTTCTGAGATACAGAGTCTTTTCTGTCACTTCCAAACATAATTTACCATTCAGAGTTCATTTCCAACTCCATGCTCCAGAATTTTCTCATTAAAGGGTAAAAGAAAAAGAATCATGGAAGTTTTGACAAATACATGTTTATATAATACAAGAAAATTAATAAGAAGAAAATTTAGGCAAGTTATATTTATATGTAAATATCACACGGTATTTGGTATGAATGTACGTTCATGATTTAAATTAATATAAAGTAGACATAGATTTATTTACAATGAAATTCCTCGTCCTTAGAATTCATGGAAAAGGTTTTGCTTCCACACGTGCTTTCCTCTGAAATATACCATTGTCCCGAAAACAAAGGACCATACGTCTTGGAGGCCTTTGACTTTTGTAAAGGTGAAGTTAAAATATACAGACATGTCTTATTTTTTGCACTTTGCTTTATTGCACTTCACAGGTGGTATGTTTTTAACAAATTGAAGGCAAGACCCTCCACTAGCAAAAAGATGACAACTCACTTTACCAAACACGCAGTATCTCTGAGACATGTTTATATCCATGCAGCCATTCTTATATAAAAAGCTTAATCCAGAGTGTATGACTGTATTAGTTTCCTGTTGCCACTGTAACAAATGACCACAAAACGTAGTGGCTTAAAACAACACAAATTTATTTTCGTCCGTTCTGGAGATCAGATATCAGAAATGGGTCTCACTACTTAAAAATCAAGGTGTCAACAAAGCTATGTTTCTTGAGGGGAGAATCTTTTTTTTCTTTGTCCAGTTTACAGAGGCCTCCCCATTCCCTGTCTTCTAGCTTGCCCTTTCATCTTTAAAGCCAGCAATAACTGGTATAGTTTTTCCCAAATCACATCACTCTGATGTTCTCTTGCACATTTATGACCTTCATAATTACAGCGAGCTCACTCAGATAATCCAGGATAATCTCCCCATGTCAAGGTCAAATAACCATCAACTTTAATTCCATCTGCACGCTTGATTACCCTTTGACATGTAACCTAACATATTCACAGATTATGGGGATTAGGATGTGGGCATCTTTGGGAGCCATTATCTGCCTACCACAGTGACTGTGTGCAATTTGTTCAAACAGGAGGTAGATTTTATTCTTTTGCCTAAATTTGGTAAAACATTTATAGCAGTTGGCCAGTGCTAAGAGCCCAACAAAATCTCTGTTCTACTGGCGAGGAATACAAGAATGCCGGGGACTGTTGAAGGTCTGAGACTGGATCCAACTTGCAGAATAACAGTTAACCTGCCACCATTTCATAGATGATGGTAGAAAGCATTAGACCCCTTGAAAAGAGACAAAGGACAATTTATTACCCATAGCAACAACAGTACCCAGGATATTGTTATTTTTGTACCAGTAACACAGAGAGTCAGATGATACCTGGATATGCAGTGGGTTGTGTTACAGAAAAGGAACCATGAGTTTAGGGAACCTGAGCCTTTTAATTAATATTTTTTTATTGATTTGAGAGAGAGAGAGAGAGACATTGATGTGAGAGAGAAACATCAATCGGTTGCCTCCCGTACATGCTCCAACCAACAATCGAACCTGCAACTGGAGTATGTGCTCTGACCAGGAGTGGAACTGACCGCCTTTCGGTATGGGACAACGCTCCAACCAACTGAGCCACACTGGCTAGGGTGGAACCTGAGTCTTTTAAAATGAGCAGTAACCATCCATGCCTGACCGTTGCTCCAGAGGGAGACACTATCTCTAACTTCCAAGGCTATCAGCTACATAAATATCCTTGAAAATTAGTCCAGAACAAAGGCAGTAGGTCCTTTGCTTATAAGATGTGCAAAAGCATGGAGACACATACATTGTCTCCAACAAAAAGATGCCTTATATGTATTATTTTAATTGTTACCAATTTTTTATTTTTGTCAATTGCAATATGTATTTATAAAGTAAATAAGTAACAAGAAATAACACGTGATTTCCCACACATCAATGATTTCCAGGTATTTTTGAGGGCACAGACTGTATAATGCTTATTTTGTATGCTATGCCCTAAGTTCTCATGGAAGTTTGCTTTTGGCATTGTGTCTTATATAATCTAAGTATATGGCACAGATACATGAAGATAATACAGTAATTTGATATCATAGTACAGTAAAGAAAATCACAAGATATAAACAAAATTGACTATAAAGTAGGGTTTTATTTATTTTTTGATGCTTAGAAATATATCCACTGACAAATCATGAAAAAATAATACAGTAAAAAAATGCATACATAACCATCTTTAAGGAAGTAGGTGGGTCAACATTCATTTAAAAATATGCATTGTATGCCTACCTACTATGAGCCACTAGTTCTAGGTGCTGAATGTAAAGAAGTGAATAGTAGCACTTACATAGTAACAGTGACAAAGCAATAATCAAACCAATGAATGAATGAGTGTCTGAACAATTCAATAAGGAATAAAATAAAACTAGACCACCAACTTACACCACACACAAGAATAAACTCAAAACAGATTAAAGACTTAAATATAAGTCACAAGACCATAAAAATCCTAGAAGAAAACATAGGCAGTAAAATCTTAGACATTTCTCATAGCAATACTTTACTGATATGTCTCCTCAGACAAGGAACACAAAGGAAAAAATAAACAAATGGGACTCTACATCAAACTACAAAGCTTTTGCACAGCAAAAGAAACCATCAACAAAATGAAAAGGGAGCCCACTGAATGGGAGAACTTATTTGCCAATGATATATCTGATAAAGGGTTAATTTCCAAAATTTATAAAGAACTTATAAAACTCTACACCAAGAAGACAAACAACCCAATTAAAAAATAGACAAAGAATCTCAATAGAAACTTCTCCAAAGAAGACATACAGATGGCCAATAGACATATGAAAAAATGCTGAACATCACTAATCATCAGAGAGATGCAAATTAAAACCACAGTGAGGTATCATCTCATACCTGTCAGAATGGCTACCATCAATAAATCAGCAAACAAGTGTTGGTGAGGACGTGGAGAAAAGAGGACCCTTGTGCACTGTTGGTGGTAATGCAGACTGGTGCAGCCACTGAGGACATCAGTGTGGAGTTTCCTAAAAAATTAAAAATGTAACTGCCTTATGACCCAGTGATTCCACTTCTGGGAATATATCTGAAAAAGCTCAAAACACTAATTTGAAAGAATATATGCACCCCTATGTTCATTGCAGTGCTATTTACAATAGCCAAGATCTGGAAACAGCCCAAGTGCCCATTAATAGATGAGTGGATACAAAAGTCTGTGGTATATTTATACAATGGAATACTCCATGGTTGTAAAAAAAAAAAAAAAAAAAGAAGGAACTTTTACCCTTTGTGACAGCATGGATGGACCTGGAGATTATTATGCTAAGTGAAATAAGCCAGTTAAACTAGTACCATAATAATACCATAATAATCTCACTTTACTATAATAATACCGTAATAATCTCACTTTAATTTGGAATCTAATGAACAATATAGAAACAGAGGCTTGGGTACATGGAACTGATTTAAAGCTCTTAGAGGGGAGAGGGTTGGGAGGCTGGATGAAAGAAGGTGAAGGGATTTAAAAAAACGTGTATAAAACACACAGACACAGACATCAGTGTGGTGATAGAGGGAAAAAAGGGTGGGGGTTGGTGGAGGTGGGCAAAGCGGGGATAAATGGGGACACAAAGAGACTTTGCTTTGGGCAATGGGCGCATGATGCAGTGTGCAGGTGAGGATTTGTTGAGTTGTACACTTGAAACCTGTATGGTTTGAGAACCAATGTTACCCCAATAAATTCAAATAAAACAGAATGAACAATAACAGAAAGCACTTAGTACTCTGTAGATAATTTTTAAAATGAGGAGATAGATAGTGATTGTTTGATCAAGGACGCTATCTTAGAAGTTGATATTTAAACTGAGATCTGAGTAACAATAAGAAAAATAAATAGCCAAAATGGGGACCCCAAAGCAGGAACATTCTTGGTGTGGTTAAGGAGAAATGTGGCCGCTGTGACTGAGCATAAAGGGTAAAGGGAAACCCAACAAAAAATGAGGTTGGAAAGGTGTACCTTGGCCACATTATGTATTGTTTTATACACCAGGGTGAGGAGTGGGGATGTTATTCTAAGTGCAATGAGAATAACCGTAGAGGAGTTTCTTTTTCTTTTTAACCCTCACCTGACCAGGAATCAAACCCACAACCTTTTGGTGCACAGGATGATGCTCCAACCAACTGAGTTACCAGGCCAGGGCAAGTGTAGAGTTTTGAACAATTGTAACAGGAGCACTCTGGCAGGTACATAAAGAATAGTCTTCAGGTGGAACAAGAGGTGACCACAAAGATAACACCAAGGCATGACTGCAGTGGTCCAGGTGGGAGATGATGATGGCTTGGATGACATCTTTGCCTACATTATTTCCCTGCTCTGCTCTGCTTCCTTCACACCCTTATGGGTTTCTCCTGATAGCACAGACTCAATTAATTACAAAAATCTGTGACCTAGGCTCTCCAAGATACATAGTGAAACAGAAGCCAAGAGAAAAAAGAAAGCTATTATAAGAAGGTAACTGTGGATCAAATTCCAGAGAAAAGTTAAGTAAAATGACAGCATAGAAATAACCATTGGAATTAGCAATGTGAACATCACTAGTGACCTTGACAACAGGAGGGAAGTGTTGGAAAGGAACCTCTGTTTGAAGCGTGCTGTCGAGAAAACGTGAGAAAGCAAAGACAATGACTAAAAGACAATTCTTTTAAGAACTTTTGTTATTAAGGGACTCTAGAAAATTAGGAGACGGCTGGAGGGTTTGTTTCTCCCTCAAATATTATTATATGCATATTATTATCAACTTATTATACACTGATGGAAATAATCCTATAGAGGATGAGAAACTACTGATATAAGGAGATGGGTAATTGCAGAATCAAAACCCTTTAGAAGATGAGAGTGGGTAGGATCCAAAGTACATGTGGAACTTTTCATCCGGGGAGTGAAAAGGAAGGTAGAAAAGGTGTGTGCAGAGGAGAGCACTGGATCAATTTGGTGATGGAAAGATTGAGGGAATTCCTGACTGACAGTGTCTGTTTTTCAATGAAATACGGGACAGAGCCCATCTGCTGAGAAGAGGAATATGTAACAGATTTGATGAAATGCAATTTTGAAGATCAATCTTGTGCAGTAATCATTACTGCTTAATTATAACTGATAGTCACAGTTTGTTTTCTGATTCAACTTAGCTCCCAAGATGATATAAAATTGATTTATGACCCAAGGAATGGCACTTTCTTAGGGTGACACATTAACTACATGGTCCTTTGGCTAGAAAATGTAGAATTAGGAGCTCCACAGTCAAAAATATGACATGTAGAAGGTGAAAAAGGTTCATCTGATAACCTCAAAATGTAAAGGATTTCAAAGTTAAAACTAAGATGAAGGAAACGGAACTGGGATTATTCTTGATAGAATAGGATAACTAAAAAAAAATTCATTGATGACCTTCAAATTCATAAAGATATCTTAAGGACCAGGTGGTTATACTCTGTTGCCATGTCAGAGCTTCAGCTAGGTTACATAAGTTATCAAAAAAGGTCCAGAGACACCATAGCAAAGAATGAGTTACCTTTGAGAAATACCTCAAGACCCAGTCTAAATGGTTCATTAATTCAGTCATTTATTACATGTCTACTATGTGCTTGGTACTATTCTGAATACGACAGTAAAAAAAGACACATAAGTTCAATGCTGCCCCTTGGCATGTTCCACCTTCTCCATGAAGCTGTTACTGGAAAGTGGACCTGGCCTTTGGTGGGTCTGCCTAGGGCTGGGCTGGTAGTTTGTGGGTTCTTGACTTCATGCAGGAAATTTTTCAAAACATGAGTCCAGGTGAATTTTAGAGGAATTTATTAAAGCTGGGGACAGTGAAACAAGAAAGGGTTGGGGAAGTGAGCCTAGGCTGGTCAGCTTTGGCTCACTAAGAAGTCAGAGAAAGGGGGCCTTGGGGACAGGCTCAGGGGGTTTGCCTGGGATGAACTGCCACTGCCATTGCTGCTCTGGTTGCAAGCCTCATGGGGTCCCTTAGAGTCTAGGAGATGCATGCCTGTGGGGGAAGGAAAGGAGGGGGGGCACGGGCATGCTTCTGGAAAGGAGAGCGTGTGCTGTGTCCTTTGTCTTGAGGCTTTTATTTCTCTCTTGCAGGTGGTAATCTTAGGGGAGGTCTCAGGGGAGGGTTTCAGCAGAATATTCATCAGTTTTCTAAGTGTGCTCCTTCAGGGTCATGGTCCTCACTCATTAGTCAGTGTCAGGACAGGGGGTGGTTAGTCATTGCAGCTGATCCTGGTGTCACCCACCTGTTTTTGCTGCTTTTCTGGGTCTGGAGCTGAACTGCAACTGAGGCCTAAATGTTATTTCTAGGGAGGTGGTCTCCTGTATCGGCTGTAAACTGCTCTATTAGTTTGTTCAACTGTCTGTCTCAGTTTCTCTATTCCACTTGTCCTGGCTGACTGGCCTGTCTCAGTTTCTCATGAATTTTGTGATCACACAGGGTGATGTTA
Source organism: Tadarida brasiliensis (assembly GCA_030848825.1). Lineage (NCBI taxonomy): Eukaryota > Metazoa > Chordata > Mammalia > Chiroptera > Molossidae > Tadarida > Tadarida brasiliensis. The sequence continues at coordinate 32,483,158 of CM061272.1, forward strand.
AAGTCCTTTGCCCACCTTTGGCTGTATACATGTAATAGGGAAGTCTTATTGGTCTGAATGAAATAGCTCATTTGAGAGTAGTATGACAGGAGACCCTCAGATCTTTGACTATATATCTGATGTTAGGAAATTAGCTCCTTTGCTGATTTTTTAATGATTTTGAGTCTATGGGTCACAATGCTAGTATATTCTTGAGTTGCTCAAATGAGTTATACACGAATCATCGATTGTGTTTTTAAATACCTTGGGGATTGTTTGTAATACAATTTTAATGAAGTGCTTTAAATGAAAATTAAATTGTGCTTTAATGAACATAAAGTGTTTGAAAATGAACTAAAATGACCTTTATTTATAAAGATCATTTTAGGTATATGTGAAATAATTGTTTATGATCACATTGAAGTGTTCTTAGGTTACATGTGTCTCAGCAAAGGGGCTTAATTATTTCTTTTCTGTTTTCTCATTTGAAGGTAGTTAATGTATGAGTCCATTAAATCTCTATATGTTTGCAGTTGACAGTACTAAATCTGGGGAACAACCTTTTAGAAGAAGTTCCAAAAGAATTAAAATTCCTTACATCCCTGAAGAAACTGCATTTATTTGGAAATAGAATTCAGAGATTTGCATCTGGAGCATGTGGTAAGTTAGTCAAAGAAAACTAGCGTCATGGCATCAAACTTAATGCCCTCATCATGTTTAATAATTTGGAACTAAATGAAAAAGGAATTTTACATGTTTTGCTTTTTTTGGGAGATATTTACAAACTACTCTTGAAGTTGAGAAATTTGGGGACATTTTTTTCAGCTATTGTATTATATATTTCTTTAGACGTAGACCTAAGAAGAGAAGTAAGCATCGGTGTTAGTGAATTTTCCCTTTTTCAGAATCAGTGTATGTTTAGGCTCTTGAATCTATGGGCCCTTTCTTTGTGCCAGAGTGAAAACTAGTTGAAAATCAAAGCAAGGAAAGCTTCTCACAGCTCTCCTTTTTCTTTAAACTTTTTATTTTTGTCTCAGATACTCAGTCACAATCTTTGATCAAGATGCTAAGTTTAGCCCAGGCCGGTGTTGCTCAGTGGTTAGCGCATTGGCCCTTGCATGGAAGGGTTGAACATTCAATTCCTGATCAAGGGCACATACCTGGGTTGCAGGTTCCATCCCCTGCCCCAGGGGTGCATATGGGAAGCAACTGATCAATGTGTCTCTCTCACATTGATGTCGCTCTCTCTCTCTCTCTCCCTCCCTTCCTTCCACTCTCTCTAAAAATCAATGGAAAAAGTGTCCTTGGGTGAGGATTAGAAAAAAGATGCTAGGTTTAAATCAATTTGAGGAAAACTTGAAGGAAAAGATAGGGATCCAATAACTGGCATTTTTTTGTATTTCCTTTACACCAATAATTTTTTCCATTCAATATGAAAGTCTACCTACTTAAAATAGGTAGAATGAGTTCAAGGACCGAATGTATGACAAAGAAATTCAGGTGATTTTTATAGCACCATTAACTCATGTAAGACACTTCATCACTCTATGTCTTTGTTCCCAGTAGTGAAACTAGAGATATGTTATAGAATTTACAAGGTTCTGTGAACTTTTGAGGTGTGGATACGATACATAATCATTGTTATCATCAAGCAGCCTTTATTAAGGTATTTTTTCCTGGGGCACTAAATTAGGGTTATATTTGGCAAATAGCACAAATAGACTCTGCTACCATCTCTTTAAAGTACTTTACAATCTTAGATCATGTATCTTGAAGAAATCTTTTTACTCAAAATAAAAACTGTGACAACCCTGGCCAGTGTGGCTCAGTTGGTTGGAGCATTGTCCCATGTTGAAGGGTTGCAGTTTGATTCCCCAGTTGGGGCACATGCCGAGTTGTGGGCTCGATCCCCAGTAGGGGGCATGCAGGCGGCAGCCCACTGATGTTTCTCTCTCACATCGATGTTTCTATATCTCTCTCCCTTCCTGTCTCTCTAAAAAAATCAATAAAAACATATTAAAAAAACACACCAATAAAACCCTGGCTGGTTTGGCTCAGTAGTTAGAACAGAGGCCTGAGGACATAGATGATGGCCAAGTGCAACACCCAGTACTACTGGTACAAAGAGTTGGGGGACAAGATCCAAGTGCACAGCCCCCCAGTATATTGGCCTAGTCTTGAGTTCTATGCAGAAACTGGTGACCAGTGAGGACATGTTCCTCACAAAATATGGCAAACAATTTCCCTGCTCCTTTGAGTCTCTGGTGAAGATCTGGAAGTGTTACTGGTGGGGAGAGGTTGTTATCCCTACCTATTGCTCATGGGAGTGGATTTATGTGATATTCAGAGAAAAAGAATTTTGTGAGACTCTCATGGGAGGATGAGACATTGTAGAAAGCTTTGTTTCTGTGGAATCAAACCCCTGAGTTTCCATTGTTCCATTTCCCTTCGTCCAGTCATAGAAGAAGTGTAGCTGGGGCTTCAGCAGAGCTAAAATCAGAGCTAGTGTCCAGAGTTTCCTTTCCAGGTGGGAGCTGAGTTCAGTCCAGCATCAGGCTAGCCTAGCTTGTGTTTCCTGCTGCAGCCCATTTGTCCATTTGTGTGGGGTTCGCATGGCTGTGGGCCATACAGGTGTATGCAAGAGAGCAAAGAGCCAAGAGCAACAAGAGAGTGCAAACTTCTTTGTTTAGAAGATTACATAGTTCCACATTTTGCAGGGTTTGCAGTGGCCATGGCCATTCTGGCCAATGATCTCTGTTTCCAGGTGTGACTGTCAGGTACTTTCCCTAGTCACTCCAACTTTACTGTGCATGTGTCTATCTCCCCTTTGTTGGACCCCTTCCCTCAGGGTTTTTCAGGGAGTGTGAAATTGCAGCTTCCTGGTGAAGCTGCCCAAATGACAGACCTATAATATCTGGCTTCCCCCTTTGCTTCTTTCCTATTATTAATAACTAGCTAATTATATCAGTATCACAAGTACACGTCCCAGCGTAAATCTACTCATCCCTCTTCAAGGAGACACCCTGGCTGTGGAGATGCACAGGCACTTGAGCACACTCTATATCCACTTATCCTTATCACCAGGGAGTCCAACCTGCTCAGCTCTCAAGAAACTGTCATCATGGATAATCTCACAGAGGTGCTGTGCAGTGGTGCACAGGGCACAGAACTGTGGGCAGAAGTGAGCCCCCAAACAGACAGGTGTGCACACATGCAGAGGGATGGTGTTGTGTGTGCCAGTGTTGGTTTGCTTGGGTGTGCACTCATGCTGGGCATGTCAGAGCTGAATGTGGGCTTCACAGATGCAGTGGGCATGGGGTGTTTGACTGATTCCCCATGGGTTTTTTTTGTTGGGTGGATGAATGCCGCCAGTAAGAAAAACCTTTGGACTTCATTCATTCCCTCAACAAATATTTATGGTACTGCCATTCAGAGTTAAACAAACAAACAAACAAAAACCACATCTGTGTTCCAGTGCCTTTTACAGTCCTTTTGGTTTGACATTATGGTAGCTTGGCTATATGTTTTGTCCTCAGGCACTGTGACTAACTAAGCACTATAACTTTGTGATAAATACACATTTTTTTCGTTTTGTTTAAGCTACTTTAAGAGATTATCTATTACCAGCAACCCAAAGAGCCTTGGACAAGACCAGAAATCAGAAGGAAAACAGTTACACAGAGAAGTGGCTAAAAATTATTTTCTAACATATAGCTAAAGTTACTAAAATTATTTTCTAACAGATGGCTTGCAAAATTTGATCCTGCTTAACCTGAACAACAATTGGCTCACATGCATTCCTGAAGAAATCTGCAGGTAATTTTTTAATAGTGATACTCTAGCCTGCTGGAGTTAACCCTCCAGCCTGCTGGAGCCATCTGAAAACCTTATGCCTAGCTTCAAGCCCCTGTGGGATCTGTACATAGCAAAGGGGGATCTGAAGGACTGATGCCAGCCACTCATTCTAAGCAGATGATTCCTTAAACATTGCAGAGAAATGAGAAACCGCATAGCTAGGTAGTTAAGTGTAAAAGTGGTGGTTTGAAACATAAAGTTCTGAAGTTGATCACGTTATTGATCCCCCAACTCTACAGTTCTTGAACCTTGCTCCACTACAGAGCTGGTGATATTAAATTTTATTTCATATGAGTACTGTAACTCATTTTTAGCTTGATAGAAAAGGTATTATAAAAGCAAAGGATTTAAAATCAAGATGTCATTTTCATTAAAAAAAAAAACCCCAACAACTCACATTTTATTATCATTCACAGCAACAGCAACAAAATGCTTTTTGTCCTTCCTGCACATCTGCATGGACAGGCTGCCATTACAGTGCCTTTCTGCAGCCAGCTGAAGGCTTTATCCTTCTGCGGGCAAATCACTGTCTTGGGCTTTTCTTCTGACAGATGGAGAGAAAATCCTACTTGTTTTACTTTGGAGACTATTGCCTGGTGAACAGAAACAGACATATTAAAGTGCTAAGAGCATCCAGATATTTAAAAGAGGACACAAAACTATGAACAGTCCTCAACAAAGGGTTTTCTGTAACATCTATTCTAATTCACTTGTCTATACCTTTAGCAAATATATTGTTTCCCAGATAGATTTTTTTTTTTTTTTTTGGTTAATCCTCACCTGAGGATATTTTTTCCATTGATTTTTTTTTTTTTTTTTTTTTTTTTAGAGAGAGAAAAAGGGAGTGAGAGAGGAAGAGAGAGAGACATCAATGTGAGAGAGACACATCGATTGGTTGCTTCCTGCACATGCCCCAACTGGGGCTGGAGATCGAACCTGCAACCCAGGCACCATGCTCTTGACTGGGAATAAAATCTGTGACCTTTGGTGCACAGGCCAATGCTCTAACCATTGGAGACTGGCCAGGGCTCCCAGATAGAGTTTTACAGAGAAAGTAATGTTTTAAGTCAGAGCAACTAGAAAAAATTTTGAAGCAATTTAACTTTTTAAGAAGAGGAGTATCTAAAGCAATGAAATTGCCAATAGTTTCTGCTTGCTTTTTCTCTTATTCCATTGATTGATGTAGTGATATAATGGAAGATCTGGTGAACGAGGTTCAGGTTCATATGTTTGTACAACCAGCCTTATGACCTGGAGCAAGTAAATTAATTGTTCTATATCTTAGCTTTCTCATCGCTAATGGAAGAATTTTGAGTATGTGAACTTCAAAATCTTTGCTGCTGTAACATGTTATGATTTCACAATTTAGTAAGTTCTGTTTGGAGTACAAAATACAATATTAAAGGAACCATATAAATCTATGGTGATATGTCAGAAAAGTGAATGAAAGTTTTCACTGGCAAAAATAGAATTAGAAAATGTATAGTTCTACACTGTTTTATTCTGGATTGTCTGTATTCTAGCTGTGACTTAGATGTAAGCTGAATGGTTACCTCTCCATGCATGATTCCATTTTCTGACCTTGGGAAACTTTCTTCACTTTCCTATACCTTAGTGTCTTCATCTGCAAAATGAGGACAATAATAGTACCTATTTCACAGGGTTGTTTTGATAAGCTTAAATACGCTCATCAGTCTAAGACATTTGGGTTGAGCCTGCAACACAGTAAGTACTTAATGGACGTTAGCTTTTATTATTATTGGTTGTTATTTTTGTTCTTTCTGTTCCCCTCATTCATTTCTTTTCTAGACACAAAAGATTGACTTAGTGGTGAATTTGGGAAAAGCATTGAGCATTTATGCTCAGCATCCTCCTTTTGCTCTGCCATCAATTAAACAGCTACTGAGCAGGAAAAGCTGCAACTGCATGGGTGTGTTTAATTCAGGGGAGAGCTGAGAGGGAGCCTGAGAATGATCATGTTAGTTCTATGCTGATGTTGGATTCCCTTCTTTCTGCATCCCATGTCTTATTTCTCAATTTGTTCAGAACCTGGAAGGGAGAGAGAGGAGTTCTATTTATTTGGCTTACTTAAAACTACAGAGTATTTGTTCAAGGACTTGGAGTTAAATCTGGGCAGACAAGAGTTTTGGCCCTAAGCAACTTTCATCAGCAGAAATCCACAACCACAGGAAGAGAAGGTGAACATGGGCATCCTGGAGACAGATCTCTCTGAAAGAAAGAGAGGGAGAGGAGCAGGGACGAAGTCAATGGCCTTAGTTCTTTCTCCAAATTTGCCAATCAGTGAATTTCCTCTTCAACCTACTGGCGAGGAAGAAAGGCAAGGAGAGCTGCAAGCGTACCTCCTGCAGTTTTCTTTTGGAAGAATAGTTCTCCCTGCTCTGTGGAAGTGGAAACAATGGGAGATTACTTGTTTCTTCCCTCTGCTCTTTATTTTACTCAACCAAGTGAATGACAGACACATTTACAATAGCCTCTGAGTTTAGTTTAGTGCCTTAAAATAACAAAAAATAAAATAAAAAGCCAAATATCATAATAGTAATTCAGAGTAGAATCAATTAAAATAATGATTGCTACAATTATTAGTGAAGAAAATTCCCTATTCCTCTCTCCATGGGAATTCTATACATTTTTATTTTTTTTTTTTCAACACTGGGTCATCCTTCTTTGACCCTGTATACTCTCTTCAAATGACTTTGCTTCCTATTTTACTGAGAAATTTAGCCTCCCTTAATTGCCTTCTTTTCAGCCATTTAATCTTATCTTAAGTAGACCTTAAGAAAAAATCTACTTATTTTTATTGTTTGTTTTGTATTTTATTATAACTTTTTAATGTTCACATGATTACAGGTGTTCCCACTTTTATACCTTTTTGCCTACCTCCACCCATCCTGCCTCACCCTCCCTAGGCCTTCACCACACTCTTGTCTGTGTCCATTGAGTATACTCATATGTTCTTTGCCTAATCCTTTCACCTTCTTTATCCAATCTCCCTCAACCCACTCCCCTCAGGCACTGTTCAATTTGTTCCATGTATCAATGCTTCTGGTTCCATTTCTTTCACCTGTTTATTTTGTTTGTTAGATTTCACATATTAGTGAGATCCTATGGTATTTGTCTTTTTCAATCTGGCTTATTTCGCTTAACGTAATACTCTCCAGGTCCATCCATGCTGTCGCAAAGGGTAAAAGTTTCTTTCTTTCTTTCTTTTTTATTTTTTAAGCTGCATAGTATTCTGTTGTGTTTTATCCACTCATCTGGTGATGGGCACTTGGACTCTTTCCAGATCTTGGCTATTGCAAATAATACTGCTATGAGTATAGGGGTGCACACATTCTTTCTGATTGGTGTTTTGGTATTCTTTAGGATATATTCCCAGAAGCGGGATCGCTAGCTCAAAAGGCAGTTTCATTTTTAATTTTTTTAGGAAACCCTATGCTGTTTTTCACAGTGGCTACACTAATCTGCATTCCCACCAGCACTGCACTAGGGTTCCCTTTTCTCCACATCCTTGCCAGCACTTGTTGTTTGTTTATTTATTGATGGTAGCCATTCTGACAGGTGTGAGGTGATGCCTCATTGTAGTTTTAATTTGCCTCTCTCTGATGACTAGTGATAAGCATATTTTCATATGTCTATTGGCCTTCATCTCTATGTCCTCTTTGGAGAAGTGTCTATCCCTTTTTTTATATTCATTAATTTATTTTAAAACATGTTTTTATTGATTTTTTAGAGAGAGAGAAAGGGAGAGAGAGATAGAAACATTGACGTGACAGAAACATTGATCGGCTGCCTCCTGTACACCCCTCACTGGTAATTGAGCCTGCAACCCGGGCATGTGCCAGGAATTGAACTGGGACCCCTCAGTCCATGGGATGATGATCAATCCACTGAGCCACACCAGCTGGGCTCCTTTGCCCATTTTTAAATTGGATTGTCCTCCTCATATAGAGTTATATGAGTTCTTTAGATATTTTGGAAATTAACCCCCTATGGACTGTATCAGTGGGTTCCCTTTTTATTTAGTTGATGCTTTCTTTTGCTGTGCAGAAGCTTTTTACTTTGAGGTAGTCCCATTTATTTATTTTTTCCTGAGTTTCCCTTGCCCTTGGAGACATATTGGCAAAAATATTGCTGCAAGATGTATCTGAGGTTTTACTGCCTATGTTTTATTCTAGGATTTTTATGGTTTGGGACTTAAATTTAAGTTTCTTGTCCATTTTGAGTTTGTCATTATATATGGTATAAGTTGGTGGTATAATTTCATTTTTTTGCATGTACCTGTCCAATTTCCCCAACACCATTTATTGAAGAGACTGTTTTTACTCCATTATATGCTCTTGGTTCCTTTGTCTAATATTAATTGATCATAAAGGCGTGGATTGATTTGAGGATTCTCTGTTTTGTTCCATTGGTCTATATGCCTATTCTTATGCCAGTACTAGGCTGCTTTGATTACAGTGGCCTTGTAGTATAGTTTGATATCCAGTATTGTGATTCCTCCAACTTTGTTTTATTTTTCTCAATATTGCTGTGGCTATTCAGGGTCTTTTTTGGTTCCATACTAATTTTTAGAATGTTTGTTCTAGATCTGTGAAATATGCCATTGGTTTTTTAATGGGAATTTTATTGAATCTATAGATTACTTTGGATAATATGGACATTTTAATGATGTTAATTCTTCCAATCCATGAACATGATATATGCGTGCACTTATTTGTACCTTCCTTAATTTCTTTCTTCAATGTCCTATAGTTTTCCGAGTACAGGTCTTTTAGCTCCTTGATTAAATTTATTCCTAGGTTCCTTATTTTTGTTGTTGTTGTTGCAATAACAAATGAGTTTGTTTTCTTAGTTTCTCTTTCTGCTAGTTCATTATTTGTGTATAAAAATGCCATAAATTTATGGATATTGATTTTGTGTTCTCCAAATTTTCCAATATCATTTATTAGATTTAGTAGTTTTTTTTGTAGTCTTTAGAGTTTTCTATATACAATATCAGGTCATCTGCAAATAATGACAGTTTTACTTCCTTTTTTCCAAGTTGGATGCCTTTTATTTCTTCTTCTTGTCTGATCACTATGCAAGAATTTCCAATACTATGTTGAATAAGAGTGGTGAAAGTGGGCATCCTTTTCTAGGTCCTAATCTTAAGGAAAATGCTTTCAGTTTTAGCCCATTGACTATGATGTTGTCTGTAGATTTTTCATATGTGGCCTTTATTATATTGAGGTATGAGCCATCTATTCCCACTTTGCTGAGAGTTTTGATCATAAAAGGGTGCTGGATTTTATTGATTGCTTATTCTGCATCTGTTGATATGATCATGTGATTTTTATCTTTCATTTTGTTTATGTGATGTATCACATTTATTAGTTTGCAAATATTGTACCAACCTGGTATCCCTGGAACAAATCCCACTTGATCATGGTGCATGATTTTTTTAATGTGTTGCTGGATCTGATTCAGCAATATTTTGTTGAGGATTTTAGCATCTATGTTCATCAGGGATATTGGCTTATAATTTTCTTTCTTTGTTGTGTCTTTATCTGGTTTTGGTATTAGTATAATGTTGGCCTCTGGAAACAGCTTGGAAGTCTTACCTTCTTTTGCATTTTTTGTAAAAGTTTGAGGAGGATAGGTTTTAGTTCTTCTTTGAATGTTTGATAAAATTTGCGCGTGAAGCCATCCAGTCTGGGACTCTTTTTCGCTGGAATTTTTTTGATTACTACTTCTATTCATTACTATTTATTGGTCTATTCAGGTGTTCTGCTTCTTCCTGTTTCAGTTTTGGAAGATTTTATGTTTCTAGGAATTTGTCCATTTTTCCCAGGTTGTCCATTTTCTTGGCATATAGTTAGTTGTAATATTTTCTTACAATCATTTGTATTTCTGTAATGTCAGTTATTACCTCCCCTCTTTTATTTCTGATTTATTTATTTATTTATTTATTTATTTATTTAAGTCCTCTCTCTTTATTTCTTGATGAATCTGGTCAAGGGTTCATCAATCTGGTTTATCTTTTGGTTTCATCGATCTTTGTTTTGTCTTTTTTTTTTTTTTTAGTTTCTATGTCATTTATTTCTCCTCTGATCTTTATTATTTCCTTTCTTCTATTCACTCTGGGCTTTTCCTGCTATTCTTTTTCCAATTCTTTCAGATGTAGGGTTAGATTTTTTATTAGAGATTTTTCTTGTTTCTTTAAGTAGGCCTGTAATGCTATGACCTTCCCTTTCAGGACTGCTTTTGCTGTGTCCCACAGATTTTGGGATGTTGTGTGTTCATTATCTTTTGTTTCCAGGTAGCTTTTGATTTCTTTCTTGATCTTATTGGTAACCCATTTCTTATTTAATAACATGCTATTCAGCTTCCATGTGCTTGAATATTTTGGCACTTTTTTATTGTGGTTGATTTCCAATTTCATGCCATTGTGATCTGAGAAGATGCTTGATATGATTTTAATCTTCTTGAATTGGTTAAGACTTATTTGGTGTCCTAACATGTGGTCTATCTTTGAGAATGTTCCATGTACACTTGAGAAGAATGTATATTCTGCTGCTTTGGGATAAAATGTTCTGTAAATATCAGTTGAATCAATCTGATCTAGTGTGTCATTTAAGGTTGCTGTTTCCTTGTTGATGTTTTTGTCTGGATGATTAATCCATTGATGACAGTTGACAGTATTGCTGTTGATTTCTCTTTTAAAGTCCACCAAGATTTTAAAAAAATATATTTATATGCTCCTATATTGGGAGCATATATATTTATAAGGGTCATATTCTGTTGTTAGATTGATCCCTTCATTATTATGTAGTGACATTTTTGTCTCTTGTTATGTCCTTTATTTTGAAATCCATTTTGTCAGTTGTAAGTATTGCTACCCCAGCTTTTTTTTTTTCATTTTTATTTGCATGAAATATTTTTTCCATCCATTCACTTTCAGCCTGTGTGTATCTTTTGTTCTGAGATAGGTCTCTTGTGGACAGAATATATGTGAGTCATGTTTTCTTATCCATTCAGCTACTCTATATCTTTTGATTGAAGCATTTAATTGATTGACATTTAAGGTTATTATTGATAGGTACTTATTTATTGCCATTTTTCTTCTTTGTTCTTATGTTCCCCTCTCACTGTTTCTTCTTCTTCTTAAAGAAATTCCTTTAGAATTTCTTACAATGCTGCTTTGGTGATAATGAATTCCTTTAGCCTTCTTTTGTCTGGGAAGCTCTTTATTTCACCTTCAATATTAAATGATAGTTTTGCTGGATAGAGCAGGCTTGGTTGCAGTTTCTTGCTTTTCATTACTTTGAGTACTTCACATCATTCCCTTCTGGCCTGAAGTGTTTCTGTTGAGAAATCAGCAGACAGCCTTATGGAAACTCCCTTGTAGGTGACTGACTGTTTCTCTCTTGTTGCCTTTAAGATTCTCTCTTTGTCTTTAAACTTGGTGATTTTAATTACAATGTGTCTTGCTGTGGTTCTCTATGTGTTCATCTTGTTTGGGACTCTCTGTGCTTCCTGAACTTGTGTGTCATTTCCCTTCACCAGGCTAGGGCAATTTTCTGTTATTATTTTTTCAAATAGGCTTTTTGTACCTTACTATAACATGCCTTGGAGAAGGCTTTTTTGGATTGAGATCATTAGGTGTTCTGTTAGCTTCTTGGATTTGAGGATCGAGTTCTTTCCATAGGTTAGGGAAGTTCTCATCAACTATTTATTCAAATAGGATCTCTGTTCCCTTCTTTTCCTTCTAGTATAGACATTATTATTATATTTCTCTTTCTGATGAAATCTGATAGTTCTCATAGAGTTCTTTAGATTTTTTTTACTCTCAAATTTTTCCTCTTCCATCTGACTCATTTCTAGATTTCTATCTTTGATATCACTAATTCTTTCTTCCATCTGGTCTGCTTTATTTTCTAAGCTCACTATTTCATTCTTCATCTCTTTTATTGACTTCTTCAGCTCCAGTATTTGTTTGGCTCTTTTTCTATAGTTTTTTTTTTTTTTTTTTTATCCTCACCCGAGGACATTTCTCCATTTTTTGTTCAGATAGAGTGGGAGGGAGAGAGAGGAAGAGAGAGAGAGAGAGAGAGAGAGAAACATTGACGTGAAAGGGATACATCGAGTGGCTGCCTCCCGCACGACCAACCAAGGCCGGGGACAAACTGCAACCAAGGTACGCGCCCTTAGAGGGAACCGAACCCAGGTCTCTCTGGACCGCAGGCCGATGCTCCAACTGCTGAGCCAAACCAGCCAGGGCTATAGTTTTTGTTTTGTTTGTTTGTTAATCCTCACCCAAGGATATTTTTCCATGGAGTGTTTTTTTTCTTAGAGTGGAAGGGAGGGAAGGAGGGAGAGAGAGAGAGAGAGAGAAACATTGATATGAGAGAGACACATCAATTGATTATCTCCGCACAACCCCCACTGTGTTCGGGGATTGAACCTTCAACCCAGGTACATGCCCCTGACTGGGAATCAAACCCTAGACCCTTCAGTCCACGGGCTGATGCTCTAACTGCTGAGCAAAACCAGCGAGGGCTTTCTCTATAGTTTTTAATCTCTTTAGTAAAGTACTCCTTTGGTTTGCTGGTTTTATTTCTGAGTTTGTTGAATTGTCTTTCTGAGTTTTCTTGTATCTTGTTGTGTTTTTCCAAACTGCAATCTTGAATATTCATTTAAATCACATATTTCCAAGTCTTTAAGTTTATTTTCTGGAGATTTTTCATTTTCTTTCTGAATCCCTTTGTTATTTTGGTTGTTCATTGTGCTTGATGGGTTACTTTTCTGCTTGGGCATAATATAAGCTGCTTTTTAAAAGAATTCTAGTTGATAAGTAGAGGTCTTTTTTTCCCCCCAATAGATGGCGCTGAAGCAGTAGTTTTTATTTTCTCTTACCTGTGTGTTGGGAGATGCCTGGATCTCTGTGTGGTAGTGTCCCTTAAACTGTGCAAAATCCTCTGTATTCGCCAGTAGGTGGGCATCCCCTCCACTACCCAGTCATCTCAGACCCAGGGAACCACTCCGTGGATGGAACGGGCAGGCTATGGATCTTCTGTGTGCCCTGCGTGCCACTCTCCTGTAGTCAGAAGCTGCTGGCGAGCTGCTCCAAGTTGACTCAGCTGCTTCCACTAGGAAGTACCAAAAGGGGACCGGAATGGTTGGGTCGCAGGGTAGCTAGTTCCAGGAACTCAGTTCTGCTCTACTTCATGGGCTTGGCAACAATGATTACAAACCACTTAGGCAGGATCTTTTCTTTTTCTTTTCAGTTTTAGTCCTTTCACTGTCAGCTTACTGCCCAGTGGGCCACAGGGAGATGGGGTGGGCTGATTGCCTGTCTGTGGAATCCTTTGTTCAATTCTTGTAGGCTTTGGAGTGCTGTGCTTTTTAATTCTTTTGTTTGTTTGTTTGTTTGTTTGTTTGTTTGTTTGTTTTTGCACCATTTCTCTGCCCTGACCCTGGGCCCAATTCTCAATGTGTGCCAGCCACCCAAGACAGATTGCTGTTTCTTCCTCTCCAGTCTAGTTTGCTCAGTGGGAGCTGCTACCAGCCCTTTACTGCTACAGTGTCCACTGGGGCTGCAGAGAGCACTGGGCTGCAGGAGACTTCTGTCTCTGTCCTTCTCCCTCCCAGTCCTGTTTCGGCTGTTTGCCCAGATATGCCCCTTCAGATGTCTCTGCTCAATGTCTCAGATGTGTTTGAGCAGGGAATCTTTTCATGAATTCTAGCTGTCCAACTTGTGACTTCATGGGGAGAGATTTGGAGGCCCTATTATGCCACCATGCTGCTGAGGTCCTGGCTACCTCTTTAATGTTGAAATACTCTTTTACCTTTACAGAGTCCTTGTTAACCTGGTTCATCTTCTATTTCTCTACTCATGGTTTCTCTGGGTACTTTTTCTTTTCTTTGGTCAGATGTTCACATTTCTCAAGAATCTTTCCATTGGCTTTTTCTTTCTCTTCTCTTGACTGTTTTGCTGCTGTTCTTCTCCCTCCCATCAGTCTCATCTATTAACATGGCTTCCACTATCACATTTATAGTCTTCCCGCAAATCCTTTTCACTAGCACTAACCTCCAGCCCCCCATTTTTAACTGTCTAAAAATGTCACTCCATTCTGTTATTACTTTAATAACACATTGGACCTTGAGATCATTATATAATTTTTTCTTTTCTTTTCTTTTTTTTAATCTGGAACATTTAATGACTTTGGATGTCATCCTTGTGCAGGGGCCATGATAATCTTCTCTGTATAGTTCCAGTTTTAGTATATGTGCAGCTGAAGCAAGCACTATATATTTTTATTATTAGCTTTGCTCGTAGATGTGTCTTCATTTGAATCTTGACACTATTATCTACTGGATGGGTAATTTGGACAAGGTATTTATTTACTGCCTCTGATCCTTTATTTTCCTCATGTCTGAATTAAAGTAAGTCCAACCTTAGAATTGTGCTGATGATTAAATTAAGTGACATGTACATAGTTGTACTCAAATAGAGCTAATTTCTTTCTGTTTCTTTATGCAAAATATTGATATTTTCTCAGCTTACTATGTCCTCCTGTTGCCCTAATTTTATAAGTTTTATTATTCAGGGCCAAGCTCAAATGTCAATTTTTCCAAAATGCTTGTGATGTACCTCAGGTATCTTTTCTTAATCTTTTGCTCCCTGTACAATGGCATTTTCTATCCTCATTTTATGGCTCTATGTAATATTTCCTTCTAGACAATGATATATCAATAAAGGCAGAATTTATGTTTTATCTATCTTGTGACTTCTACAGGAACTAAGTGGTTCTCACAAATATTTGGTATAAGATATGTAATCAGTAACTGTATCTATATCTACACCTATACCTATATCCATGCACATGTTTATGTGTATATGTACATTTGTGCACGTATATGTCCTCCTTTGTTTTCTGGCTTCCGCTTCAATATAGCAAATGTCTATGCACCAAGAATGAAAATAGAATTTTCTTTCTTTAAAATCTAGGTTTTGGTTACATAAAATACATTTAATGTAAGCCATCTGATTATAAATTATCTTCAAAAGTTTGATTACAACAAAGATTTTTTATGCTCAAATCATTCACAGTACTTGTGAACACTCCACTGAAATGAAGCTTAGATGAGCTAGAAAAAGGTTAATTGACATATGGCTTCTGACAAACAGTGTCTATACAATAGACTTTCTTCTTTTTGTTTCATTCATATACTTTGTTTATTTTTTAGATTAAAAAGCCTTACATATTTGAGTATAAATCATAACCAGCTAGCCAGTATTCCTAGACAACTTTGTTTTCTAAGGAAACTTTCTGAACTTCAACTTAACTACAATCAGCTCATTTGCATACCTGAAGAGATTAAGTTCTTGAAGAGGCTCCAGAAGCTTCTTCTAATCAGTAACAATATTGAAGTTTTGCCAGAGGTAAGCAAAACATGAAACCAAATTTTCTTTCGTTGGGGAAGAACTCTCACTACATCCAGTCTGGGAGGGATTATATTAATAGAATAGATTTGGGTATGTGAGTACAAACCATCATTTGCTTTCCCTCTGATTAGATGCAGTCAGTTCCCAAATTCCTGTGGCAAAGGGTAGTTATAACTTGGATTATTTCACATGGCTAAGGCTGCCAGGTGTAGTAAACACACATATAGGATACTCACTTAAATTAGAATTTCAGATAAGCAATGAATAATTTTTTAGTATAAGTATGTTGCAAATATTGCATGGCACATACTTATACTAAAAAAAATTCATTGTTTGAAGTTTAAAATTAAGTGAGCCTTCTATATTTTATCTGGCAACCCTATATGCTGCACAAGATATTAGTACATATTGGTTTTTGAATATGTGCAAGAGAGCATTCACTTTTTCTTCATATCCACACTTTATCTTTTTTCAACCCACTCTGCATCTGAGAGAGTCACCTGTATCGACATCACTGAGCTCCTGTAGCCTCTGGCTCCCTCTTGGACGTGGCCCACGAGAGGCACTAGCACAAAGTGAAAGGGCAGCAGAAGAGTGAATGTCGTATGGTGCTCCCCTGGTACCTGCCTGATGGGGTGCTGCAAGCTTCCCGCACACCTTTTTTGGAAAGCCGTGGCTAATGTCAGGTGCTCCTCACACAGACCATTACCAGCTCCCGCTGCCTCTTTAGGCCTTTGGTGGTAAAACATTTCCTGCTGTTCCTAGCTTTTGGAAACTTTGTGGGTTTAGGGAGCTACATTTTGTGGTTTAGGTTTTCCTAAACCCTGTCAAACTTTTATAAATAGCGACTTTCATAAACTTCCCTCAGATTTCCCAGTTTGAGAGTACTGTTTCCTGCTAGGAACCTGTCAATGGGTTCATCTTTCCTCCTTATGCAAATTAAAATTAATTTGGTAGGAGAGAATATACTGCACAACATATAAGAATACAACCATATAAGAATACTTATATGTTGTGCAGTATATAGGGTTGCCAGATAAAATATAGAAGGCTCACTTAATTTTAAATTCCAAACAAACAATGAATTTTTTTTAGTATAAGTATGTGCCATGCAATATTTGCAACATACTTATACTAAAAAATTGAGAGATAAAAAAGCAAATCAATTCCTGCTATTTCATTTTTCTCTTCAAGGAAATATTCCCTTTAAAAATCCTGTGCATGACATAACGTAATATGTGAAAATATACCAAGGTGTAGGCTATAAATAAGTATATTTCGAAATATTTTTTCTTAAATTCTTTACAAATCCTAATTTCTATAAACAAGTAAAAATATCTTTAAATTACATAATAAATCTATTAAAAGTATAGCTCCTTTATTAGAAGAGAAAGCTGTAATCACAGTAATATGATCATCGTGATGAAGCATTATATTATTTAGTGTTCATAACAACTTTAAAATGTAGCCCTTATTATTATTCCTTTTCATTATACAATTTTAGAATAAGAACAGAGATTATGTGACTTGAACACAATTTGCAAAGATCAGAGAAGTGAATAAAATCCATGTCTTTCTGACTTAAACGTACTCTTTTTACAATTTTATAAATTCCAAGGAGTTTAGACATTAAAAAATTTAAATGCTAATAAGTCCTATCCTAAATTATTATATAAAGAATTCCTATGATCATTTATGTCCTTGTACATTTAGTATGATTCAGTCTATCATTGTTGTTTTTGGCCTGCATTACAAATGATAAGATAAAACAAAAAATACTTGTTTTGTAATGAAAAAATTATGAATCATTTTCTGGTACATTATAAATTGTGTGTGTGTCTGCACATGCATATGAATGTATATGTCCATCCAGTCACATTAGGCATGTAGATAGAGACCCTAACAGATTTTTCTTTACTCTACAAGGAATGGGTTCTCTTAATGCAGTACTAAGCAAAAGGAAGATAAGAAATTAATGATGGTAGAACTGTCAAAAGAGACAAATAAGATTACATCTGTTTTCTGTTTCTCAAAGATTCTTTCCGTTTTAATGATAGTAATATTTACTTACTGCTCACTATGTATTGGGCCCTTTAGTAAGCACTTAGTAATTTATTTAATTCATTCAACAATTGTTGAAATAGGGGCTGGCATTAGCAATTCCATTTTACAAATGGAGAAATTGAAGTACAAAGAGATTAAGAAATTTACCCAAAGTTATGTAGTAAGTGTCAGAGGTGAGATATGAACCTACAAATAGCCTAACTCTTGGTCACCATGTTATATTGCCCTGGAGTGGTCAGAGGAAATGGAAAACAAAGAATCTGACAATCCAGGATATAGTGATATCCTTGGGGAGGATGTACTAAAGAACTGATCAGGTAATTAGGAAAGATGGTCAATACCATCGAGTTCAAACTTAGAAGAAATATTTGTAATTCTATATATTTTACAGATTCTTAAATCTCTCTCTCTTTTGTTTTCTTACATAGGGATTGTGTGATCTTAAAAACCTAAGAATCTTAGACATAGCTGAAAATGTCATTCGGATATTTCCACCAAGAGTAAGCAGAGTCAACTTCTATTATAATTGAAAAGTAATTTTGTTTATGCTACTGGGATTAGAAAAATATGGACAGCTAGTATAACTTGTAATTGGAACTTTGAATTATACAAATGACTTAAAGTTTTTTTTTTACTCTAGAATTTTGAAACCTATTCTTTCCATTCCACCCTTTGTGTTCTGTGCCTGCTGAACTTGTTTGTACTAAGTGAACTCTGATTGCTATCATAAATATTTTAATATATTTGTATGGTGAGTGTTTTTTGTTATTACATACTGTTTTTGGTCACCTCAGACTTTTGAGAATATTATTTTCCAGAGCAAACATTTTCATCCCTTGTAATGAATCCAGAGGTGACACTTGTATTAGTTCTTTTTAAAATATGAACAATAACAAATGTACTTTTTCTATTTGGAAATGAATTTTGACTTGGCTTTATTTCAAATAACCGAGAAGCAGTTGGTCTTGGCAAATTCTAACTTTTGGGAAAGAAATGGCAGTTTTTCATATTGCATTTTTGTATTCTAGTGAATGCTTCTACATGCAAGGTAATAATTAAAGATCATCAATCCAGAAAGTATTCAATAAATAGTCATTGATCCATTAATTACTTATTCTAATTGATCAACTCTGAATGGAGATTTCAGTCTTTTTTTTACCCCATGGCAATTTTTTACACTGAAGATGTCTAAGATATGAAAAATGAGTATAATGTCTGTGTTTTAGAAAAAGTACAGATTTTTTATTGTGCTAAAATATACATAACATAAAATATATCCTTTTAAACATGTTTAAGTGTACAGTTATATGGCAATAAGCATATTCATGTTGTTGTACAACCATCATGACCATCTGTCTCCAAGAGATTTTCATCTTCTCCTACTGAAACAATTCCCATTAAACACTCCTTGTTCTTGTTTCTCCCCAGCACCTGGCAACCAGCATTCTATTTTGTGTATCTACAAATTTGACTACTCAAGGTCCCTCATATAAGTAGAATAATACAATATTTGACATTTTGTGATTGGATTGGCTTATTTTACCTAGCATAATGTCTTCAAAGTTCATGTATGTTATAGCCTATGTTAGAATTTTCTTCCCTTTTAAGACTGAATAACATTTATATTCATCATATATATATATATATGCCACATTATATATATATATAATATATATATATAATATATATATATATATATTATATATATATATGCCACATTTTGTTTATTTATTCATCTGTCAATAGTATTAGTTTCAGGTGTACAGCATAGTGGTTGGGCAATTATATATTTTGCAAAGTGGACCCTGTGATATCTCAAGTACCCACCTGACACCGTACATAGTTATTACAGTATTATTGACTATATTCCTTATGCTATACTTTCTATCCCATGACTATTTTGTGACTACCAATTAGTAGTTCTTAATCCCTTCACCTTTTTCATGCAGCCTCCCAAATCCCTCCCCATTGGCAACCATCACTCTGTTCTCTGTATCTATGAGTCTGTTTTGTTTGTTTGTTTATATTGTTCTTTGGATGACACATATAAATGAAATTATATGGTATTTGTCTTTGTCTGACTTATCTCACTGAGCATAATACCCTCTAGGTCTTTCTCTGCTGTTGTAAATGGTAAGGTTTCTTTGTGTGTGGCTGAGTAATATTCCATTATGTATATTACACAGCATTTTTATACACTCATCTATTGATGGGCACTTGGGTTGCTTTCATGTCTTGACTATTATAACTAATGCTGCAATGAGTTTAGGGGGTGCATATATTCTTTCACATTAGTGTTTTGTGTTTTTTTGGCTATATACCTAGAAATGGAATCACTGGGTCATAAGGTAGTTCCATTTTTAATACTTTGAGGACCCTCCATACTATTTTCTACTGGCTGCACCAGTCTGCATTCCCACCATCAGTGCACAAGGATTCCCTTTTTCCACATCCTAACCATCACTTGTTTGTTGATTTGTGTATGTGTCCTGACCAGGTATAGAATGAGCAACCTTTTGGTGCATGGGCAACACTCACCCAACTGAGCCACACCAGCCAGGGCAGATCTGCCCATTTTTTAATTTGATTTTTTTGGTTCAAGTAGTATGAATTCTTTATAAATTTTGGACACTAACCCCTTATCAGATGTATCGTGGGCAAATATCTTCTTCCATTCAGTAGGTTGTCTTTTGTTTGTTGATGGTTTTCTATACTGTGTAAAAAGTTTTTAGTTTGATGTGGTCCCATTTGGTTATTTTTTCTTTTGTTTCTCTTGCCTGAGGTGATATATCAGAAAAAAATATAGTTGACTTTTAGCTTATTTAGAAATTCTAATTCTTGCTAAAGGGCAGCCCTGTGAGCTTTGAGATGGTCTGAAGAGTACATGGTACTCTTCATTGCCATCGCTTATTTATCACTTCTATTTTTGAGTCCATGTGAAATCTCAGTTTCCTTTTCCCTTTTTATAGTAACAATGTTCTTGCTAAACCAGCCCCCTTTTGATTAATTTAGGTTAGTCCAAAGCAACAGAGGACTTATATACGGCTGAATTTATACATTATTCCTGAGGCATGGATCTTTGCAGGAACAGTTATATTAATTAACCAGGCCTGGAGAGGAAGGCTTTTGCAAATCTTGACTGCCCAGGAAGTGTTATGTGTGCCCGGGGTTTTTGAGAAGACATTAATTTATATATCACTTATTTAATGGGCATCAGCTATGTACTAGGCACTGAATTTAGAGCTTGATTGATAGTTGAGCCTAGCAGGTGATAGACCTTTCATAGCATTTATAGATGGTATGATAGAGGTTGGAGAAGATTAGAGTGGTGATATTTTAGGCTTGAAGAGATGACCCAGGAGTGGGGTGAGTAGAAAGGCATAGCATGAATAATAACTGTAAGATAAGACCCCTATGGATCCCAGGATGGCTGGTGTATGAGGTTGAAGGCAGGACTTACCAGATATATGGTTGGAGAAACAGCCTGAGGAAAGTCAAATATGACATATAAGGGTTTTGGACTTATCCTGTGAACAAGAGGGAGCCTTGAAAAGGTTTAAGCAAGGTTGTATTATGACCAGATTCTCATTTTAAAAAACCAATTCAGCAGCAAAAGATTTCACTGAAACCAATTAGAGTACTATTACCATAATTCATGCAGATGGGGTTAGTGGCTGGGAGAGGAATATGTTTTCCTTCTTTTAAAAAAAGTTTCACTGTGCACAACAGGTTGTAATGAGAACATGTTGATGTGTCTCTGTTTCTCTTCTTCACTGAACATATATTGGATTATAAAACAGTCTTTCAGACCTGGATTTTGGTGCATATTAGAATGTTATTTTTCATCATATTTGGTTTTCTAACAAATATATTATTTGCAATGTTTCCAGCATTTGATTAACGAACTCCCATTCTATTACTAACAGGTTCTATGATTTTCAAAAGTTTTCTCAGCTGTGTAGTATCAGGGATGCCACAGGTGACCTCAGAAGTCATTGCCATTCATGGCAGCATGAAAATCCTTATGCTTGTAACAACTAGAGTATGTCCTGCTGTTAAAATACTAATGTGGAACATAAATCCTAAATAAAGCATTTTAAATCTAATTTCACTGAAGATGTAGCCTCAGGAATAGAGTTTATTATTTTGTTGTGAAATCAAGTTTTTATTTTGTTTTGAAAGTTTCAGAATCTGAAGTTGAAGGAATTCTACTGTGAGGAAAACCCACTGTTCCTGAAGAAGCCTGTTAGTGCTGTACAGCTGGAGGAAGTCTGGAGTCTGCAGGTGAAGCCTTATATCATTCACACAGTTCTCCAAATTCAGCCCCAATTTAAGTTGTAAAGAGTTTTCTTTTAAAGCATTCCAGCCATATCAACAAATGATTAATGTCACCCTAGTCTATTGGCAGTGTATCCGAGACATAATCTCTTTGACTTGCTTATAGATTCTCATGTCTATCTGATTTCCAGAGTGACTAAATTCAGAGAAATGGAAACATTTTGTTGCATGAAAAGAAAAGAGAGGGAGTTGTTTTCACTTTCACCTTCCAAGTATCTTTTAGTATTATCTAAGAACGTGTTTGATTTGTTCTTGCTGGGGTCTTTGCCATTCCCCTTTCACTTGACCCCATTCCTAGTGGATGAATGAAAATGATCCAGAAATCATGTTCACTTTAGTAAAATAAGTTAGTGATATTAAAAGAAAGAATAGGAAAACATATCAGAGGGCTCTCTTTGTGTGTCCTTCGGTGATAGCTGAGTTAAAGGTTGCAGGTCTTCCCACATTTGAATATGAGTCTCCATCATAAATCTGAACTTCTCAGATTTGTAGTTGTAGATGCCAGGTATTGTTCTAAGCAATTAGCAGAAATGAATTAATTTAATCATCCAATAACCCTAAAAATTTAGGGACCATTACTGTTCCCCTTTTATAGATGAACAGGGTCCCAGAGAGGTTAAATAGCTTGTCCAAGTTCACTGAGCTAGTAAGTATTGAAAATATGATGTCCTCCTAAGCAGCTGGGCTGCAGACCCCATGCAGCAGTATCACCTCACAGAGAGGCTGCCTGAGGTGAGGGGGGAGAAAACAGGGGCAGTCCCTATGTGAAGGAGGCTCTGGATTGTGAGTGGGGTGGATTAGCAGTTAACCCAATGTGACAGTGGTCTTGCAAGTGTACTCTTGGAGGTAAGAATGATTTGGGTATTTTTAAAACTATCTCTAGGAACTTTTCTTAGGAAGGTAACACATTTATTATACATTTTGTTCTTAGAGTAAATGTCATTTCTACTGGATATTTGGTTAACATTACTGATTAAACTACTCGACTGTCAAAGAACTATGGAGCTTTGATTCATGGTTGTCTTTTTAATTACAGTTTGCATTCAATATTATTTTGTGTTAGTGTCAGGTGTACAGCATAGTGGTTAGACATATATATTACAGAGTGGACCCTGAGATATTTCAAGTACCCACCTGGCACTGTACATAGTTATTACAATAATATTGATTATATTCCCTATGCTGTACTTTATATCCCCAGTACTATTTTGTGACTACCAATCAGTAGTTCTTAATCCCCTCACCATTTTCACACAGCCCCCCAACCCCTCCCCATTGGCAAGCATCAGTCTGTTCTCTACATCTTTTGCTCTTGATGCTATGTTTTAGTGTCATACACAGAGTATCACTTGATAATACAATAGTTCCAAATTGATCATTCCTTCCAAGGATTCATATTTGTTTCTAAATTTTATATATTTTTATATTTATATAAAAATAATTTGTATATGGATAGTTCTATATTTAAAATTAAACCATTATATGTAAGGAAAAATAAAAGAATAAACCTGAAACTAATTTTAACCTATGATCTTTAAACATAGGAATAATCTCTGATATATATTTAGCTAATAAATATTCTAACAAAATAGCATATAAACTATTCTAAAGGAACATTGTTGTCCATAAAATATTTACTGCCTCTTAAATAACACTGGAATTAGGCCACCATTAAGTTGTATATTCTCAAAAACTGTATTGCATGTATCTTTAAAAGGTGTTCTAAAAGATAGTATTGACATGGCCAATATATGTACTTTATATATACTCACATTTCTAGGTAATAACTTTATATTTCAATGGTATATCTTCCAAACTAACACACTGGCAGCAAGTAGGAGAAGAATATAAATAATGGGTAATATAAAAGTTTTCAAGAGACACACTGAATGCAACAAACATGTTTGGTTCCAGAAATCATAAATAGAAAAAGTGAACTGTGTGAACTGTGATACTAATTTATAGGTCCCATGTATTTCAGCAAATTCTTCTACCATCTGATATTTTGGGGAGTGAATCTCTTATTAGTTTTCTGAAGCTTTATAGTGAGACTTCGGCTTTAATTCTTATAGCTAAAAACTTACCTCTAAAATCAATATTTTATTCAGAATAAAAAATTATGTTCTGTGTAAATAGGTAAAGAAAGGGTGATAACAGACATCTAATTTATTAGTCCTGGTAATATTAGTACAAAAGGGTAATTTTTTCAGAAAGGATGACCTCAATTATGTAACCATCCAGGAGAATGAGCTTAAGTGGGTAGGAGGTTATGCTGTTGAAGGATCAGACATTTAAGGAATCCATGCTGTATGAAGGCAGCTTTCCCAGATGCTTGGTAAGTAGAAGGGATAGAGTAATAAAGAATAGGGAGACAACAATCTGTAAGATTTTATTATTTTAAAAATATTTTAACTGGCGTGAATGAGTGAAGGATTATCTATGTATATATGTAGGTATTCCCAAAGATTCCTTTCAGAGCCGGATGTGGACTACTTTAATACCACCAGAAAATCTTTCACTTTGGCCAGAAAAAAAGTTTCACACACTTATTAATGTTCATGCAGTGTTTATGTAACATTTATACAGGACTTCCAGGCTACTGGCACAGACACTGGGGTAGGGGTGGGGGAACTTAGTGGAATAAATCAAATATATATATATATATATATATATATATATATATATATATTTTTTTTTTTTTTTTTTTTTTTGCTTGGTCACTGAACATTTAATTTTAAGTGATGTATAATTATTTAAAATTTATTACTTTAAGACGATACTAGTAGTCATGATGAAAGTCAGTTTACATTATTTCCTCATTACCCTTTTTATTATTTAATATTATTAACTTAAGTGAAGTTTCTGGACATACCTATGTGGATAGGTTTAATACAGAGTGAATTCAGATATTTGATTAATATAAATCAATATTCTTTACCAATATGACTCTATTCAGGTACTCAATGCAGTAGGTAACTTAGACTAATGCTTCTCAAACTTGAACCTGCAAAGGAATTATCTGGGGAAACTTGTTAATTGCAGATTCTAATTCAGTAGGTCTGGAGTGCATCTGAGAGTATGAATTTTTAATTAGCTTCCAGTGATGCAAATTCTACTGGTCCATGATCCACAATTTTAGTAGTAAGCTTTTAGACATTAGTAAATACAATAGACTCATTTTTCAAGTTCAGCCTGAATATTTGTACAGTCCTTGTTTATTGTAATGAGAGGTACACAATTTAAATTAAACTTTAACTAATAATATAAATTTATTATAACTTGGATTCCTGTATATAAGAGATATGGAAATATTAAAACGGGAGTCAGTTGCTTTTCTTATATTGTTGAAAACGAAACTTATTTACAATACCAGTTATTGACAATATACTTTATTATATACACTATGAAAAATTAATTAAATAGAACTGTGAGGAATAACCCCAAAATATAAATTAGTGAAATGGGAATCAATGTAATATAAAACAGTTATTTTGAAAATTATCTTGAGGAACCATATTTTTTTTAATCTAGGAAATAACATCAAGATTTATAATGAATCAGCTGGAAGATCAGAATCCTTTCCTAATGGAAGCCATAGAACGGTACCCACAGGTCAGGGACACAATTTCTAAAGGAAGAAAATGTGCACTATGTGGCAAGTCATTTTTAACCATATGGATCGACTGTGTTGAATTTGTTCCTCCATCAAAGGTAAATGGTGCTCTTTTGGTGTGATCATGAACATAAGACCTCCTCTTATTCTTTGTTCATATCTAAATCAACCAATGCTAACTAGATTTGTATATAAGAATGGATTTCTACAATAGTATAATGTTTTTATCTTTATTGAGATATAATTGACTGATAACATTATGTTAAAGTGAACATGTTGAGTAAAAACATTTATAAATTGAAAAATCATTACTACTATAGTATTAGCTACCACCTCCATCCCATCATATAGTTATTATTTCATTTCTGTGGTGGGAACACTTAAGGTCCACTATCTTAGCAACATTCATATATATGATACAATATGGTGAATACCAGAGGGAAAGGGGGCTGGGTGGTGGTAGAAGAGGGTCAAGGGGGGATAAATGATGATGGAAGGAGACTTGACTTGGAGTGGTGAAGACACAATATAATATACAGATGATGTATGATAGAATTATATACCTGAAACCTATATAATTTTATTAACCAATGTCACCCCAGTAAATTCCTTAAAAATTGAAAAACAAAAACAAAAATATGGTATAGTATTATTAGTTATAATCATCATACTATACATTGGATACCCAAACTTGTTAATCTTATAACTGGAAGTTTGTACCTTTGAACATTTCCCCACTCCAACCCCTGGTAAACAGTAAACAGTAAATAGTAAACAGTAAATAGTAAAATTTCTCTGAGTTTGTATATTTTATTTATTTATTTGATTAATCCTCACCGAAGATATTTTTTCCATTGATTTTTAGATAGAGTGGAAGGGAGGGAAGGAGGGAGAGAGAAAGGGAGAAAAACATTGATGTGAGAGCGACATATCGATTGGTTGCCTCCTGCACGACCATGAACAGGGATTGAATTTACAACCCAGGTACGTGTCCTTGACCGGGAATCAAACCCACAACCCTTTGGTCTGTGGGCTGATGCTCTAACCACTGAGCAAAACTGGCCAGGGCTGACTTTTTCTATTTTAGATTCTACATGCAAGTGATTGTACAGCATTGTCTTTCACTATCTGACTTATTTCAGTTAGTGTAATGCCCTCAAGGTCTAGCTAAGTTGTAGTGAATGGGAGGATTTCCTTATTTCTCATGGCTGAATAACATTTCTTGGTATAAATATTCCATTGTCTTTATCCATTCATTGACACTCAAGTTGTTTTCATATCTTGGCTACTGTAAGTGATGCTGCAATGAATATGAGAGTGAAGATATTTCTATGACATCCCGATTCCAATTTCTTTGGTTATATACTCAGAAGTGGGATTGCTGGATCATATTTTTAGTTTTATTTTTAATTTTTAGAGGAAACTGCATACTGTTTTTCATAGTGGCTATACCAGTTTGCATTCCAGTACACTATGGTTCCCTTCTCTCCACATCCTCTCCAACACTTACCTGTTGTCTTTTTGATGTAGCCACCTAACTCACGTGAGGTGACATCACATTGTGGTTTTGATGTACATTTCCCTGATGATTAGTGATGTTGAGCACTTTTTCATGTACCTGTTGTCCATTTGTATGTCTTTCCAGGAAAAAAATATCTATTCAGTTCTTCTGCCCATTTTTTAATTAAGTTGTTAGTTTTTTGGCTATCAAGTTATATGAGTTCTTTATATATTTTGGATATTGACCCTTATCAGATATATAATTTATAACTATTTTCTCCCACTCTGTGGGTTGCCTTTTCATTTTGTTCAGTTTATTTTGCTGTGCAGAATTTTTTAGTTTGATGTAGTCCCACTTGTTTATATGTGCTTTTGTTGCTTGTACTTTTGCTGTCATATCCAGGAAATCACCACTGAGACCAATGTCACAGAGCTTTTTCCCTTTTGCTTTCTTCTAGGAGTTTTATGATCTCAGTTCTTAAATTTTAGGTTTTAATCTATTTTGATTTTTGTGTGTGTCAGTGGTGTAGGACAGAGATGCAATTTTATTCTTCTGCATGTGGTTATTCAGTTTATTAACATTATTTATTGAAGGACTATCTTTTTTCCATTGAGTATTCTTGGCTCCCTTGTCAAATATTAGTTGATCATATATGTGGAGGTTTATTTCTGGGCTTTTGATTTTGTTCCATTGGTCTATATGTCTACTTTTTATGCCAGTACCATACTGTTTTTATTACTATAGCTTTCTAGTATAGTCTGAAATCAGAAAGTGTGATTCATTGGCTTTGTTCTTCTTTCTTAGGATTGCTGTGCCTATTTGGGGTCCTTTATGGCTTCATATAAATTTTAGGATTTTTTTCTATATCTGTGAAAAATGCCATTAGAATTTTAATAGGCATTTCATGAATCTAGAGCAATATTAATTCTTCTGATTCATGAACATGGGATTTGTTCCCATTTGTTTGTGTCTTCTATATCTTTCATCAAAATCTTATTGTTTTTAGTATACAGATCTTTTATTTCCTTGATTAGATTTATTCCAAAGAAACTTGTTGTTTTTGATGTACTGGTGAATGGGATTAAAAAATTTTTTTTTCTCAAATGTGTTGTTAGTGCATAGAAACAAAACTGTTTTCTGTATATTAGCTTTGTATCCTGTAACTTGACTGAATTTGTTGATTAATTCTAGCAGTTTTCTTCAGGAGATTTTAAGATTTTGTACATATATAAGAATGTATCATCTGCAAATAAAGACAATTTTACTCTTTTTTTTTTTCCATTTGAATGCTTTTTAGTTTATTTTCTAGCCTGGCTACTCTTGCTAAGATTTCCAGTGTTGAATAGGAGTGGCAAGAATGAGTACTAATTATATAGAGAGAGCTTAACACAGTGCTTGGTACATATTTTATTTCTAAGAATGCCTGATGAATCACAGGATATGGATTTTATTACCAGATTCTCTATTCCATTACATTATTAATATATGTAACATATTACATCAAATGTATCATGAGATAAATCTGGCAGAGCCACTGCCAATGAGGACTAATGTCATCGTGAAATAATGGTTGAGGATAGACTTAAAAGTCAAAACCAGCTGTACATTAAACACCAAGAGAAAAGAGAGGCCATCAGTGGAAAAATGAAAATAGAAATGTATTTTGGTTCTTATTATGAGAGTAAGTCTGAAATCTTGATCACTTATATAATCTATCTCTGAATTGTTCACATTACCATCCGAAATGAATTGTTATATTCAAGAAACATTTGATGAGTATAACACATGCCATATTAGTTGGCAAAAGTTGCCAAAACACTCTGTTTTTCACTTTGTGATATGAACACCTTGGACAGTTGTTATGTTCCCCTTTTCCCCCCCAGCAAACATCTTTCTTGGGAAAGATCTTCTTGCTCTCATAAATTCCCTTTCAAAATTATCTGATGAGCTGCTAGTCTCAATCTAGGATAAATTTCTAGAAGTATATAATCTTCCAATATTGAAAAAGTTCCAAATCTAAATAGGCCAATTACTAGCAATAAAATTGAAGCAATAAAAACAAAAACAAAACTCTCAACATACAAAAGTCCAGGACCAGATTACTTCACAAGTGAATTCTACCAACGTTCAAAGGAAATTAATATTTATCCATCTTAAAACTATTTCAAAAATATTGAAGAAGAAAGAATGCTTTAAATTCCTTTTATGAAGCCAGCATTATCTTGATACATAAACCAGCCTAAGACATCACAAAAAGACAAAATTACAGGCCAATATTCTTGATGCAAAAGTTCTCAACAAAATACAAGCAAACTGGATTCAGCAATACATTAAAAGGATTATACACCTAGACCAAATGGGATTCATCCAAGAGATGCAAGGATGATTTAACATCCATAAATCAATCAATGTGATATGTCATATTAGCAAAATAAAGAATAAAAATAGTACTCAATAGATGCAGAAAAAGCACTTGACAAAATCCAACACCGTTTTATGACAAAATTCTCAACAGAGTGGGTATACAAAGAACATATTGCAACATAATAAAGGCTATATATAACAAATCCACAGCTGATAACATGCTCAACATGAAAAGCCCTTTCTATAAGATCAGGAACAAGACAAGGATGCCCACTATCACCACTTATATTTAACATAGTATTAAAAGTCCTCTAACAATAGCAATCAGGCAAGAAAAAAATAAAATAAAATAAAAAGCATCCAAATATGAAAGAAAGGAGTAAAACTCTCATTATTTATAGATGACATAATACTATATGTAAAAAACCCTAAAGACATCACCAAAAACTATTAAAACTATTAGAATTCAGTAAAGTTGCAAGATACAGAATCAATATACAGAAATCTGTTGCATTTCTGTACATCAATAACGAACAATCAGAAGGAATTAAGAGGACCCAAACTGACATTTCTTCAAAGAGGACATACAGACATATGAAAAGTTGCTCAAAATCACTAATCAGGGAAATGTAGATTGAAGCCACAATGAGATATCACCTCACACCTGTCATAATGGCAATCATCAATAAATCAACAAACATCAAGTATTTGTGAGAATGTGGAGGAAAGGGAACTGCTGATAGGATTGTAAATTAGTGCAGCCACCATGGAAAACAGTATGGGATTCCTCAAAAAATTAAAAATAGAGCAATTATACAGTCCAGCAATTCCACTTCTGGGTATCTATCCAAGGAAAAATACTAATTTGAAAAGATATATATGTACCCTTATGTTCATTGTAGCATAACTAGTAATAGCCAAGATATGGAAGCAACCTAGATGTCCATCAGTAGATGAATGAAGATGTGATGTATATATATCACACAATGGAATATTATTCAGCAATAAAAAGAATGAGGCCTAGAGGGAGTTAAGTTAAATACATCAGATAGAGAAGGATGAATACCATATGATTTCACTTATATGTGGAGTCTAAAAATACAAAACAATTTAATAAACAAAACAAAATAAAAACAGGCCTATAGATATAGAGAACAAGCTCATTGTTGCTGAAGGGAGAAGGGTGAGTGAATGGGAATAAAACATGTTTAAATAAAAGAAATGATATAGCTATTTGATATTCAACACCATCCTTTTAAAAACATGAATAAACTCTTCTTCAACAGTTAAATATAATTAATATGATCTCATGCAAAGTAGATTTAAAATACTATACATAGTATCCTGTGATTCAACATTTTATGGTCTAGCTATTGTTTATACTGTATTGTTTTCCTAATACACTATGTACATTCTTGAATTTCTGCTCTTGTGGTTCACCCTTTCTAAATGTCTTTTCATGTCTTCTCTAGGCTGCCATATCCTAGTCATCCTTCAACAACCAGCTCACCATTCTCTTACACTTTGAAATCTCACTTAATATGCAGCCTCTGCTGCCCTGGCTGGTTTGGTTTAGTGGTTAGAGGGTCAGCCATAGACTGAAGGGTTGTGGGTTCAATTTCCAGTTAAGGGCAATTACCTGGGTTGTGGGTTCAATTCCCAGCCCTGGTTGGGGTCATGCATCTCTCATGTCAGTGTTTCTCTCTCTGTCTCTTCCTCCCTTCCACTCTATCTAAAATCAATGGAAAAAAAAAAAGTATTCTCGGGTGAGGATTAACAACAACAACAACAACAAAAATATGAAGACTATGTTGATGTCTCTCTTCTCAGCACTCATATAGAACTTATCATTGGTTTGAGCCTTATGTTTCTAGTTATTTTTTTGTGTTTATGTCTCATCTTTCTAAATACATGCTAAAAAGATTCTTAGAGTCAGGGATTGCTTTTTATATATCTCTGTATTTTTGGCACTTTGCCTAATGTGGTACAGGATTTAGGTTGCTTGTAATTTGTTAAAACTCCTGGTTGCAAGTTAGTCACACACTAACTCAAGTAATGAAGAAGGCCCAGGGATGGGTCTGATTGAGTATTTAGTCATGCTGGACCAGGTACCCAAATTTATGAACAGGAATCTGTTCTTCTCTATGTATTGTCTTTGTTTTTTTTTGTCAGGTAGGAGCTCCCTAGACTGTGTCCTCTGGCAGTAGAAGGAGAGCTTTTCTTTCTTAATATATCCAGGGAAATCCCTGGGGCTGATGCTCTTTGGCTTTATTGGACTGTCTTGAGTCATGTGCTGGACCTAAGTTATGTGGCTTTGTCTTGAGCTATGGAGTTGGATCAGTTGCCCTTTCCCTCCCATAACATGTACACTGAAATTGGAGAAGGGGTGGTTCTCCAAAGGAAAGGTGAGCTTTTGTTCCAGCAGAATGGAAAATCCATGCTGGACAGGCTAAATAAAATGCCTGTTGGGGATTTCAGTAAATGTTTGCTGATTAATAATCTAAACTTTCTTCTAGGAAAGAAGTCAGGTTTGTAGAGATTCTGTACTATTTTTCACTTTTTTTTTCCCTTCATTGATTTTTAGAGACAGAGGAAGGGAGAGGGAGAGAGAGTTAGAAACATCGATGAGAGAGAACATCAATTGGCCGCCTCCTGCATGCCCCCCACTGGGTATTGGGCCCACAACCTGGGCATGTGCCCTGACCAGGAATCGAACAGGCGACCTCTTGGAGCATGGGTCAATGCACAACCATTGAACCACACTGGCCGAGTCCATTTTTCACTTTTATCTAAAATATTTTATTAAAATAATGCCATGTATCCTTTGAGTACTTTGTAATCACTGTTGGAGGTGGATGTGAAGGTGATATGATGTATGACTTCAGCTTCTCACTGATTTATGACAAGGGTTGAAAGGCTGTTACTCTCTCAAGGATGCATTAATAACTTTGCTTAGGTGTTTGAACCTTTAAATGGGTTCTTCTTTGTAGAAGAGTGAGCAGAACAGCAATGAAGTTTCTCACTGTGGATTGTGGTGATGATGACCCAATGGGTTCATGAAAAAACTAAGTAGCATTATCATTCAATGAAACTACTGGTTGTGTGAGTCTGTTTGGGATTCTGAGAGCTGTGTTGACTTTGTAAGTTGTTTGTAACGCATAAGAATGATAAGCTTTTGAGGTTGCCATTATTTCCAATATTAATGGTCATATTGGCTAACAGAGTTTTTGACCACCTATTTTGTATATTAGGAAGTAGGATTAGCGATATCTGAATTACAAAAACTTAAGCCATGTATTGGATAACTTGCCTAAAACCCAACTGGTGAAGATCTTAATAAACATTGCAGACACTGAACAAAGAGTATTAGGAAGAATAATTTCTATGGGAAATGGATGCTGGACAGACAAAACCAAGGTGTCCATTGGGTAGTTCAATGAATGTCTGCTGATTGATTTATTTAACTTCCCCGTAGGACAGAAGTAAAGTTTGTGTGTTCTGTACTGTAATTTACCTTCATCCCAAACACATTATGACTACACAATATAATATGTTTGATAAAAGCATAAATAATCTTTTATCATTTGAATTTTATTTAATGTTGAGTATGCTTTCTTAGCTAGTTAAGTTTATTTGTGTAGGGAAAATAGCAACTCAAGCATAAATAGAATAGTGTCCTTTAGAAATTAATGTTATGAAACCTCTGAGAAAACTAATATTGATTTTATTCAAAACTATATATTGAGCAATGCCTTAATTTTATTTCTAATCTTTACTTTTTAGAACTGGAAGATAAGCAGAAATCTACAGCTGGTACCTCTTCGAATGTCAATTTGTTCTTACAAATGTTTTAATCAACGTGGCCCTAACCTGTTTGGAATTGCTCAAGTGTAGAGCAAGTGAGAAACTCATTTAGAGCCTCACATGACTTGCCCTATCAGCTCTACCCAAAGTCAGATTATGCCCTAACTACGAAATCAGGTGGTGTCTCATCTCTATCAATACATTAAACAAAGGAAGAAAAATAATTACTTGTAAATATCCCAATTTAAGCATTACAACCTAGATTGTTTAGACTCTAGGTATGCTGTTTCTTCTTTGTCTTAAAAACAAAATAATAAATGGAAAAATTAAGATCTGTGTGGCAAGTGTTATTTTTTCCTGTCATTTTATGACCACTGCTCTCCTTTTCTAGTATTAAAAGACTTTGATGGAAACAGTTTGCAATGGAAAGAGAATCACTTTTTAGTATTAGAAAATTGTATCACATTTGTATAATTCAGTTGAGCTCTTATTTTTTTATTTTTTATTTTTCTAAAATCCTCCCCTGAGGATGTTTTTCCATTTATCTTCAGATAGAGTGGGAGGGAGGGAAGGGAGACAGACAGAGAGAGAGAAACATTGATGTGAGAGAGACACATCGATTGGTTGCCTCCCACACAACCCCAACCAGGCCTGGGGACAGAACTGCAACGGAGGTACGATGTGCCCTTGACTGGAATTGAACCCATGACTCTAACCCGTGACTCTTTGGTCCGAGGGCCGATGCTCTAACCGCTGAGCCAAAAAGGCCAGGCTGAGCTCTTTTTTTTTTAAGAGACACTAATATCTTATCCACTAAGATAAAACCTTTATCCCACTTAAAAATTAGTAAAAGGCTGGAAACCCAGGGTTGGTTACTCCTAATATCACTTTGTTCATTTATGCCCTGCCCCCATGCCCCCAAATGAAACTGACAGAGGCTGGGGCAGTAGAGCTTAAATAAGAATTTGGCTCTTTTTCTGTGAAGGACAACAGAAAAGTAGGGAAAGAAGTTGTAAAAACATGATATACACTGCATGGACAAGTGGTTTTTGCAAGCGTGTCCAACAGCATCCAGATCACTTGAGAAATTGTTAGAAATGCAAATCATCTGGCCCCACACCAGACTACTAAATCAGAAATGGGGCGGTGTGTGTCTCAGCAGTCTGTTTTAAGAACTCCTCCAGGCAATTTTGATACAATCTGCTGTGTGTTCAGAAAAGCAAGAAATTTAATCATAATTTTACATTTAAACCCCACTAGAAGTGTATGTATTCATAAACTATTTGGTGGTTCTTCTGGTGGAAAGCTGAGTGGATTTTCATGTTCCATAAATTATCATGTTACCTTCCCAAATAGGTCTTTTATTAGTTCACTTTAGGAAATAGTCCTTCATGCATCAGAGTTGCCTCTGGCATACCCGGGAAGCCAAATCAATGGAGCGCAGCTGAGAGGCCCTCAATTCCAAATAACACAAGAGTCCAGTTCCTACTGAGAGAGATGGGGGTCTCAAGGTAACTTTCTAAAAGCTCCATTAACTAAGAATGCATTTTAAACTAACACACAAAAGTAAACATGAAAGTCATGGGAGCTCATTAAAAATGAGTTACAGAAATAAACTGTAGTTAATAGAGGAAAAACTGCTCAGTAAGTTCATTCTGACCAGGGAAACATTTTTACACTACTGATGCTATTGGAAAGAATGTTTTGATTACCCTTTTAACCCCATGACTCAGCCAAAAATTTATGTGCCATCTTGATTCTGGGAAAAAAATTGCATCCATTTATTCATCTATGTGCTTATTTAATAAATATTTCAGGTATCCTTGGGGCTCAGTTAACATAAAAAGAGAATCTTGACTCTATATCTGTTCACCCTGTTCTCTTCAGAGGTGATCAGTGACTGCCCACCAATCCACCTGCTCCTTATCTGGCTAAGTCTTCCTTGCGATTTTGGGCTTAACTGAGCATCTTTTGCTTTAGGTTCATTTCTTATTTATCTGACAGCCTATTCCCCATAACTTTAACTGAGTTCTCTTCTATACCTTTTCCCCCCAAAACAAGAGTTTTATGAGATTCTCTATTCAGTCCCATTTTCTTCTTTTTCACCACTTTTTCTTTACCTGGAGGAACACGTCTACTTCCACCAGTTTCATTTAGCTTAATTTTTCACATTTGAGTCGGTAGCGCCTAGCTCTTTCATTTTTAAGCCATGTTTCCAAGCTCCTCAACTTTAACATGTCTGAAATAAGACTGCTTTACATCATTTTTTTTTTTAATTCTCACCCGAGACACTTTTCCATTTATCTTCAGATAGAGTGGGAAAGAGGGAGAGAGAGGGAAAGAGAGAGAAACATTGACATGAGAGAGACACATCGACTGGTTGCCTCCCACACGACCCCGACCAGGCCCAGAGATGAACTGCAACCAAGGTACGTGCCCTTGACTGGAATCGAACCCAAGACTCATTGGTTCAAGGGCCAATGTTCTACAGCGGAGCCAAACTGGCCAGGGTGACTGTTTTACACCTTCACAAAATGTTGTTTTCCCATTTATTCATGTATTAAACAAGTATTTATTGAGGGATTACTCTCTGCTGGTCACCATTCTCTGTTCTTGGGATATGGCAATGAACAAAACTGAGACGGCCCTTGCTCTTCGAAAACTTGCAGTCTAATGGGGGAGACAAACAATAAAAAATAGACCAATAATATGGTGATATGTACTCTGAAGAGAAGTAAAATACAATTGGAGAGATAGGGAATGATTGGAATACTTTTTATATAGGGTGGTCTGGGTCTGAGAAGGGAATATTTGATCAGAAATCCAAAGCATGTGAGGAGGGAGAGTTCTCAAGCTATAATGAACAGAAACCAGTTGAGTGTTTGAAAGGCTGAAAGCCCAGAATGATGCTAGAAAGCACCAAGTAAGTGAATGTGTGCTAAAAAATATCATGACTCTGATATCGAGAAATTCAGTGTTGCTAGATGCATGGTTATGCAGCAAGTGTCACCATGGGAACCAGATCTGCCTGTGCCCTGTGGGGCCACACTCCATGTTCTGAAGCACTGGTTAATTAAATGAAAACTTCAATATTATTCTGATTGGGGAAGGGTATGCAACAAGAATAGAATCACGGTTGATTGATAGCTATTCATGGCACTAATTGTAGATAAGAAATTTTTCTTACAGACCCTGGGAAGCGGTGGAGAACATGTTGTAAGTAGAAAAACAGAGGCTAAAGATAAGTGGCCTTGAAGACCAGACGGGCCCATTACTCAAAAGAAGATACATTTAGAAAGGAAATCAAGGACAGGACCTGCTTGAAGGGAGACGAACGTCTGGGGGCTAATCTTGACAAGGGCAATGACAGAAAACAGACCCTGGGAACATGTAGTTTTAGATTCTTTCCTACTCTCTAACTCTATATGACAGCGGCTAGAGACAGATGGGAGAGTGTTTTTTTTGTTTCTTTTTTGGCCTGGGGAGGGGGGTTATCCCTACTGCTCTCCTGGATCACCAGCATCTGAATAAAAGCATCTCAAAGATTAAACCTTGTCTCTACTTATTGACTCTGGTAGTAATAGGCAGTCGAACTTGGTTCCGGTTTCAAATTCTGGTGACTCCTCCAGGACAGCAGTGGGACTCTCAGGTAAGTGATTGGTAAGGGCAAGAGTCCCACTGGCTACCTGGACTGGGGGTTCCCTGGGGCCGGAATTGGAGTTCTTTCTTGCAGTGGCTGCCAAGGATTTTTCCTGTGGAACTCTGCTCCCGGCCACAGTGCTCCCCGTGGCCTCGCCAAGACTAGAATCAGTGCATTAAGGGGTTTATATGTGTGTGTGTGTGTGTGTGTGTGTGTGTGTGTGTGTGTGTGTTCGTTTGTTTGTTTTTCCTCTGAATCTGAAAGTCCCGGGCTGAGCCTAATAGGCTCTAGATCAAAAGCACTTTTCTGGTTGCAAAGGTATGAGATGCCTCTGCCGGGTTGGTTTAGACAAGAGGGCAAACGAGCCAGGGACTCCATCTCTGGGTATGCCGGGATATTTCTCCAAGCTTGTATATTTCTGCTACACTGTAATGTTTCTTATAGATATATGTGTATAGTAATACAGTTCTTTCTGTCTGTTTTGTTGGCTACTAAGGGAAATTAATAAAATGGGGGCATACATACCCCACTCTAGCTAGGGTCCCAGCTGCTTATGGCAGGCTGACCCCATGGCAGGGATTGCGGGAACTTCCCAGCACCTGCCAAGAGTTCTTTATCTCAGGGATTCTCCCTGCTCTCCTTCTCAAGGTATCAGCCGCCTGATGCTTAGCTGGTGAAAGGAAACAGGTCTCTGGGGAGTCAGTGGACTCCAAGTCTGACTGGGTAAGTGAAACCGGTATGCACGCCAGGGGTCCTTTATCACTGCCCTCTGGGCTTTTTAGCCACCTGGGACTCAGAAACGAGTCATCTGCAGTACTGTTTTGGCAGGGGATAAGACTCTGACTTTAATCCAATTTCCTCCATGGGAGGGAATCAGCTTCTGTCTGAGAGCTCTGGTCTGTCTGAAATGAATCTTCCCTTAAAACTGCTCTTGCTTGTTTCCTTATCTTATGGGGACTTTCTTTGATCAGTGCTGTTTTGTAACTCATTTGTTTTAACCTTTTATTTGCTGTAGATTTTGTTTTTGTTTCTGTTTTGAAACAAACAGCTTGGTCTCAGTTCCATCAGAGAGTCCATTAGGTTATGTTAGCTAATTGGTCAATTTAAGTCAATGACTAATTAGAATTGTTTTGCCAAAAGTGTGGTAGATAGGTATATGATCTCTTATGTCCAAGCTTTCATGTTGTTACATCATAAGGATTCTACTCAGAAAGGATCTAAATTAATAATGCAGAGGGAAAGCACTCTGAAACCTCCCCTTACAGACAGTAAAACTCAGAAAGATAAATATGGAGAAATAAATCTTTTTTTTAATTAAAAAATTTTTAATGGCATAATTTCAGGTGTCTCTCTTTTCCCTGCCCTCTATCCACCTCCACCCAACTCCCTCCCCTTCCCCTGGACTTCACCAAACGATTGTCCTTGTCCATGGAGTATGCATATATGTTCTTTTAAAAAATTTATTGGGGTGACATTAACTAATAGGATCATATAGGTTTCAGGTGTATATTTCTGTTACAAGATCTGTATATTGCATTGTGTGCCCACCACCCAAAGTCAGATAATCTTCTGTCACCATATATTAGGCCCCCTTCACCCCCCACACCCCTACCACCTTCCCTCTGGCAACCACCACACTGCTGTTTGTGTCCATGAATTTCAGTTTTATATCCCACATATAAGTGAAATCATATGGTTATTAGTTTTTTCTCCCTGACTAATTTCACTTAGCATAATACTCTCAAGGTCCATCCATGTTGTCACAAACGGCAGTATTTTGTCTTTCCTTATAGCTGAGTAGTATTGCGCTGTGTATATGTACTACATCTTTATCCAATCCTCTATCGAAGGACACCTTGGTTGTCTCCATGTCTTGGCCACTGTGTATAATTCTGCAATGAACATAGGGGTGAATATATCTTTGTGAATATACGTTTTAGAGTTTTTTTTTTTGGTATATACCCAGGAGAGGGGTTTTTGGGTCATATAGTAGCTCTATTATTAATTTTTTGAGGAATCGCCAGACTATTTTCCATAGTGGCTGTGCCAGTCTACATTCCCACCAGCAGTGAATGAAGGTTTCCTTTTCTTTACAACCTCTCCAACACTTGTTATTACTTGTCTTATTGATAATACCCATTGTAACAGTGTGAGGTGGTATCTCATTGCAGTTTTGGTTTGCATTTTCTTAATTGCTAGTGAGGTTGAACATTTTTTCATATATCTGTTGGTGGTTTGTATGTCTTCTTAGAAGAGGTATCTGTTCAGGCCCTCTGCTCATTTTCTAAATGGGTTGTTTGTTTGGTGTTGGGTATTTTGGACATTAAACCTTTGTTGGAGCTATTGTTTGCAAGTATCATCTCCCATCCAGTGGGCTACAGATTTGTTTTGTTGTCAGTTTCTTTTGCTCTGCAGAAGATTTTTAGTTTGATATAGTCCATTAATTTATTTTTGCCTTACTTCTCTTGACTTTGGAGTCAAGTTCATAAAATGTCCTCTACCACAAAGTCCCATAAGTTTAGTACCTATGCTTGCTTCTATGTAATTTATTGTTTCAGATATTATACGTTAAGTCTTTGATCCATTTTGAATTAATTTTTGTACATGAGGGCAAACTGTAATCAGTTTCATTCTTTTGTATGTGGCTTTCCAATTTTCCCAGCACCATTTATTGAAGAGGCATTCTTTACTTCATTGTGTGTTTTTGGCTCCTTTGTTAAAAATTATCTTCCCATATACATGTAGATGATGCTCTAACCAACTGAGCTACCTGCTCAAAGCAAAAATTATTTTCTTTACACTAACATTTACCAATTTTAATGCCAAATTTACTTATTTCAACTATTTTTCTGGCCACTAGGGCATGGGATTCTGGTTCAGGACTTCTATAATATTCTCATGTAAGAAATAGATTAAATAGGGTCAGAGTAAAGACTTGGACTCCCATAGAGGCTACTTGGAATTTCTAATTTCTATTACATTCTGGAAATGAAGAAAAACTACACTATTCCCAACTTTTAAAAAATTTTACTTACAAGTACAACTCTATCAGCTATAAATCTTTTATTTCTGAGAGGCCCTCAGGTCAGAAGCTAAATAATATATATGGAGTAGACACTGGTTCCCAATTAATACAGAAACAAAATTTGTAATAGAATATTTATATTTCAATTTGAGTTTCAGGAAAAACATTTTTTTACAGTATTACAGACATCCCCCATTCCCCCCCTGCCACCTTTGCTTCCATCCACCCAGCCCCCACTTACCCCAGGCTTTTACCACATTATTTTCTGGGTCCATGGACTATGCATTTATGCATATAGGTTCTTTGGCCAATCTCTTCCAGTCCCCCCAACTCTTCCCCTCTGACATGTTTCCAAGTGTCTGGTTCTATCTTGTTCGTCAGTTTATTTTGTTCATCATAGGATAGTAGACTGCCCATCAAAAGTGATTCCTTCTCTATAGACAGCTGAAAGAATTGATAGGCACAATACTGTTTGCTACCAAGCATATTCATTATTTCTTACTTTGCTCTAGTTTTAAGTTTCTAGGTACAATAAAACCCTGTTTTTATAGATTGGAATGAGACCTAGAATCAATTTGTTAAAAGCAATTTGTAGATGCAAATATGAGAAAATATTTCTGCTAGCTCTCATAATGGCCTTAGATTAAAAACTCCTAGAGCAATAATGATAGGTTTACACTCCCACCAATGCCCACGGCAGATATCACTAACAGATCTGTGCAAACTTGCTGAGTATGGATGCACTGCTTCAGAATTCTTTTCAACTCCTCGTTCCAATAACTCAACTGAAGAACTAATTAATCTGTATTGGCTCAGGACATGGGTGGCCTTTATATTAGTCATATTCATAACACAGAGGAGAAATACCAGAAGATAAAGTTAAGTCAAGGGTTTATAAATTTCAGGATTACCTAAGGACACAGAAAACTTTTGAGATTGAGTAGGGAGAATGGAGTTAGTATGCCAATCTCCAAACTAGGCAGGAGTACATGACCAGTTTTTGAGGATGAATCATGCTGTAGTGCAAACCAGAATTTCAGGTTCAAAAAAGGGAGATGAAAATAGGTTTGGTTGTCATTCAATGTGGAGTTTGAGTGAGTATTCCAGTTTGCAAAAAATTGTAACCTGGATAAGACTGTCCATCCAGGAGAAGCAGAAATCTTTCCATTCTAATTGAATAACGATGGAAAGTAAGACATATATCATTTTCTTCCTTTGTGCATTTAATGCACTAAGGGTATTAAAAGCTCAATTTAAAATTATTGAGATATATACATTATTAAAATCATCTTAAAAACTAATGAAATCAATTTACAGTCACTAACAACTAACATTTATCAGTGCTTCTCCCATTTGCCAGGCATTGCCCTTGCTACCTTACTTATCTAAATCCTCCCCTCATAGACCTTGAAAAGTTGGCATGGAATTTCAGCTTTGCTTGCCAGTTTCTGGTTAGTTGTCTGGCTCCATAGTACAACACTTCAAATATTTCTTTTTGTTGTTCTCCTTTTGACATGAATAAAAAGTAATGTTCCCTGGGGCTTGGTTATCTGCTCTAGTATGTGTATATTTTACTGCTGATAATGTAGTAAATATGGTGCAAAATATCATCGAAATCTATGTGCAACTTCTGGTGTAAATTTTAGTTATGCCATTAATTAATGGGGAGAAAGAGAACTCTGGTTCTATTCCCTTGTATGCTACTTCTTAAAGTGAAATAAATGCTTATGGAAGGCCTAAAAAGTCCCTTAAAGTTGTGATTTAAAACAAAATAAACTACAATAGTTTGAGTATTTGTCTATCT
The DNA here is from genome assembly GCA_030848825.1 of Tadarida brasiliensis. Taxonomy (NCBI): domain Eukaryota; kingdom Metazoa; phylum Chordata; class Mammalia; order Chiroptera; family Molossidae; genus Tadarida; species Tadarida brasiliensis. Next base: position 32,524,594 of record CM061272.1, read on the forward strand.
CTTCAATAAATTAAAAATTTGTAATTATTCACTCTTTCTTTTTTCTATTTGAGTCCACTGTCTGAGTTATACTTAGATATCCAATTTGACTTCCTAAAAGGAAATAATCTTGAGCACTGAGAATGTTTTACTATTATTGTGTTCTTTATGTAACAAGACTTTGGTGGTAGTCTATATTTGAATTATGTTGTCAGAAATGGAATGTAAACCAGCAAGTAAAAACTAGCTCAAAAGAAAAATATGTTCCATGACTACAAGGTCCCAGGAAATTCTAAGCATAAGTGCTCTAATTGATCCAGAAAACTAAACCTCATTAAGTATTGTGGAAGTAAACATATGACAGGTTGAAGAATGTCCTAATGAGATTACTTACAAGATGCATTTATTATTCATCTGAATTGATATACGATGTTAACCCAACAATGCCTTGTTGGAGCATGGAAAAATATTCACTAATAAAAATAATATCATTAATAATGATTCTTTACCAGTTAGTTAGGCCCTAACAGTTCTACTTCTCAGGAAATAGTCAGAAATATGGTTGAAAATTTATTTATGCCCAAAGATGTGAATCCCAGTGTTATTTGTAAAATAAAACAAAAACAAAACACCCTGGAAGAACCAAACTATTTATTCCTCAGAAAATGGGTATGAAAATTATGGCACATCTTTATCAAGGAATAGTATGCAATCATTTTGAAAAATAGTGTTCTCTAAGTTTTTCATGCTATGGCAAAGGCTTATGATATAATGATCAGTAAAATCAAAAGTGTACAGTAATGTCTTAGCATCTCATAGACAAGAAAGACCAGAATAAACTATACCAAAATTTTAATCAACATTGTGATTAGAGAACATATTTTTATTTTTCTATAATTTCCAAAATGTTTTTATTTTAGAATAAACAGTAATTTGATTATTTAATAACCAGAAAAACTATTGGGAAAAATAAATGGCTTCTGAATTCTTGTCAAAGTGCAAGTGCATTTTCCCCTTGGATCCCTGACACAAAGTATGCAAAGCCATGAAGGTTGACCATAGAATGAATAGAAAGGTGGGTTTTATTTTTTGATATTTTAATGCATACGTGTTTTTGAGACCAGTTTTGTAAGTTCACTCATATTTCATGTACAAGATAATTTCTTTTGTTAACAGTACTTCTTGTTGCAAGTGAGAACCCTAAAAGTAATTACCAGTTCTGTATCTTAGAATAGCCCCCTATTTTGTGCACGAAAACCTGAGTGACCATCTCTCAGGAATGCTATAAAAGTGATTTGCACACATCTTGAATCCATTACATTAGGGGCCAGCTCTAGGTCCTACATTAACTTTAAGGCTTAAGATTTAATAAGACTGCCCTGGCCAGTTTGGCTCAGCGGTTGGAGCATCGGCCTGTGGACCAGAGAGTCCTGGGTTTGGTTCCCACTAGGGGCACGTACCAAAAAAAAAAAAAGAAGAAAAAAAAGAATTAATAAGACTAACACTACAAAAGCTATGCTAGTATTGAATTTCCACTAAAAGTAATTTGATTTGAATTTCCACTAAAAGTAATTTTATAAATCAACCACTTTTTGATAATGTTGAGGAAATTTTTTTAGACTAATTTCTATGTAGCAATATAGGCTGCATGGATTATTTTAGCTATTTTTTTCTGGGTAACATAACAAGTCCATATTTTTCTCTTATTATAATCTCTAGATGAGGACTCTATACTCAGAGGGAGGAGTCTAATAAAGTTATTAGGTATTTCCCATTATCTTCCTGGATTGGAAGTTATATGACTGCTGAAGACATAGCATATTTGATTTCAGTAATAAGTTTGACATTAACTCAATACATTTTTGGACAAAATAAAAAAAATTGAATGTTCTCAAGTAATTCCTACTAAAGAATCAATTTCAATTTGAATAGATTCTGGTAGATGTGTCTGTTTTTGTCGTTGTTGATTTGAATAAGACTTATATAGTATGCTTAATTGACTTTGGGGTAATGCTGTAGAATGAGTTCTATCCATACAAAATTCATATGTTAAAGCCCTAACCCCCAATATGATGGTATTTGGAGATGGGCCCTTTGGGAGATAATTAGGTTAAGCCAGGTCATGATATCAGGACCCCTTGTAATGGGATTCATGCCCTTTTTAGAAGAGATATAAGAGAGTTTTCTTTCTCTTGCTCCCTCTCTGCTATGTGAGGACACAGCAAAAAGGCAGCCATCTGCAAACCAGGAAGAGGGCCCTTACCAGGAACAAAATTAGCCAGAACCTTGATCTTTGACTTCCCAACCTCTAGAACTGTGACAAAAATAAATTCCTGCAGTTTACGCTACCCAATCTACATTTAGTATGACAGCCTGAGCTTGTTACTTGAGGGGAGAGGTCCTTGTCTCCACCTGTTGCTTGTGGGAGTAGAATTTTCTGAGACTCTCATGTGAGAACAAATAATTTTTATTCATGTGGAATTAAATCCCTGAGTTTCTAAAGTCCTATTATTTCCCTTTGTCTTGCCATAGAAAAAGTGTAGCTGTGGCTTTTACAGGGTTAGAATTAAAACCAGTGTCCAGAGTCTCTATTCCATGTTAGGGCATAGTCCAATTCAGCATCAGGCTAGTTTAGTTTGTGTTCTCAGCTTCAGTCCATCAGTCCATTGCATGTGGGGTCCACATGCCTGTGGGCCACATGAGCAAATGCAATAGAGCCAAGAGTCACAAGAGAGGCAAGAGAGAGAATTCATTTTGTTTGGGGGACTATGTATTCCCAAATTTTCGTGGGCTTGCAGTGGCCTCTCCCATTCTGACTCATGATCTCTGTACCCAGACTTGACTGACAGGCAAGTACCTTCCCTATGTAACCTCAACTTCACTGCACATGTGTCTATCTCCCCTTTATTGGACCCCTGCCCCCAGTGATCTGTGGAGAATGGGCCAGTGGTTGCCTGGGGAGTGTAAAATTGCAGCTTCCTGGTGAAGCTGCACAGATCATATGCCTATAACATCTGGCTTTCCCTTTGCTCCTTTTCTAATAACTAGCTAATTACAGTGGTATCAAATTGACTAATGCAGGTTACATAATTTTGGAGTATTAGCTAAAATAGTTAATATGTTGAACTGAAGTACATAGTTCTCAGTATTAGTAATGACTGGATCAAATTCAGGAAGATTTCGACACATTGAATTAATTAACTAAATTCAATATATCAGATAAAGCTTAATATAAAACTTAGTGTTTATATTTTATAAAATATTCCTATATAATAAAAGATGGGGAACTTATCACTTACCAGAGTGGGTTTTGAAAAAGTTAGAATATAATTGTATGGTATTGCTTATACTTTTCAGGTCAGAACACAGTTAAGTACTGTTAAATTTTGGTATCACATTCTAAAAGGAAAATTGGCAAACTGTGGAAAATATTGAGGAGGAGATCATAATGATGGAATGTTTGAAAGCCATATTATATAATAAATAACTTGCCTTTTCAGCCAGAATGAAATAGCCGGGACTAGATTTACCTTTCTGCCTGAAACGAATAAGAACCTGAGGAAATATATGAAACAATACTGCCAAGGCATCAAGCAATAAAGTTCAGTAATCTTGGAGAGACTGAAAACAAATCCATTGAGCCCAATTATGGTCCCAGCTTATTGCTAGGAGAGCTTCCAGGCCATGGTGCATCAGAACATGAGTGGAGGAGAACCAAGGAGGACTCTGGCAGTCCTTCTGAGTACAGAGAAGGAGCTTGGAGTCTGGAGAGGCCAAAGCAGCTAGATTTCACATGGCAGAGTACCAGAGAGAGGAGAGCTGCACAGAGAGAGCCCCAGAAATCTGTACATGCAGAGTGTCAAGCTAAGTAAAGATCAGCAAATTAAGTGTAAGGAATCTACAGACACTGGGGAAATGACTAGAAGGAACAATCCTAGGGACTCATATAGAGTCCGTATAGCATCAGGAATACTATGTTTGCACCAGCCAGAGTGAAAATTTCATGATCCACAGAGGTAGCAACTTGGGTTTTGCCTCAATAGTGGGAGTAAGTAAGTGATGCTCTGGTCCCACTTGCCAGTATAATCCTTTTGGTCTTGCTTATAATCATTGAGATGAAAAACAAACTGGACTGAACTAACAGTAGATTATACGTTGCAGAATAACTTTGAGACATAGCAATATACTATCCAAAATAAACTACCCAAAATAAAATGTAAAAAAGCAAAAAAATATATATATATACAAAGCATCTGCAAACTGTGGGACAACATCAAGACACCAAATAAATATATATTTATTTGGAGTTTCCAAAGCATGTAGGATAGAAAAGCATTTAAATAATTGCCAGATATATTTCAAATGTGATGAAAACTGTAAACTCACAGATATAAGAAGCTCACCAAACACCAAGACAAAAAAAAAAAAATTATGTTGGGAGGAAGCAGCACCAAGGTATATCATAATGAAATTTCTTGTTGTTAACAATACAAACTAGAAAGCAGTGGAGCAACATCTTTATTATTATTATTATTTTTTTTTAATCCTCACCCGAGAATATTTTTCTATTTATCTTCAGATAGAGTGGGAGGGTGGGAGAGAGAGGGAGAGAGAGAGAGAGAGAGAGAGAGAGAGAGAGAGAGAGAGAGAGAGAGAGAGAGGAACATCGATGTAAGAGAGACACATTGACTGGCAGCCTCCCACACAACCCTGACCAGGGCTGGGGACAAACTGCAACCCAGGTACGTGCCCTTGGTTGGGATCGAACCCGTGACTCATTGGTCCACGGGCTAACACTCTAACCACTGAGCCAAACTGGCCAGGGTGGTGGAGCAACATATTTAAAGTACTAAAACAATAAAAAACATCAACAACAGTGGCAATAACAAAAATCCTTGACACACTCAAATTTTACAATGGTAATTATAAATATCTTTCAATGGTATTTGAAAGATATGGTAATATCTTTCAAAAATAAAGGCAAAATAAAACCCTTTTCAGATATATAAAACCGGAAAGAATTCATCCAGCAAACCTACACTAGAAGAAATGTTTAAAAAAATACTTCAGTTAGGAGAATAATACCAAATGAAAATCTGGAACTGCCCAGGGAAAAATGAGTAACAATGGGAATAGCAACTCTGTGGGTAAATATAAAAGACTTTTAAAATTATTTAAATGTCTTAAAGGCAAAAAAACCCAACAATAATGTATTTTGAGTTTTATAACAGGTGCAAACACAAATGCATCGCAACAATATCACAGAGGCTGATGGAAGTGCACAGCTGTATGACCTTACACTAAGTGTGCAGTGGTATGCTGTCACTTGCAGACAGACTTGGATAAGGTAAAGGTGTGCTGCCTTATATACCCTAAAGTGATCACCAAAATTAGAGTTATAGTTAATAAACCAACAAAGGAAATAAACTAGAATCATAAAAATTAATTAATCCAAAAGATTAGGCAATAAAAGAGGAAAAAATAAATAACTAATGGGATAAGTATAAAATAAATAGCAAAATGGTAGATTTAAACCCAAACATATCAATTATCACATAAATATAAATGGTTTAAATACTCCAGAAGTACAATCCTAATATATTAACTTACACATATTTCCTTTAGCAATGGGGTTAATACTCCTAGAAATAGGACAGCTATAGCAGCGATTATAGAGCCACAATCACACAGTAGTTAAGGAGATGAATTTCTAGCATTGTACTGGGTCATTCCCTTTTTTAGTATCTTCAAGTTGTCTTAATTCATGATATGTCCCCAGCCATAGTTTGTTTTACGTACTGTTTATCAATTGCTGGTCAGAAATGAGAAAGGGCTTTTGCTAATGCTCAATGAACTTCTATTCTTTAAAAAAATTTTTTTTTCTTTATTGATTTTAGAGAGAGAGAGAGAGAAATAGATAGAAACATGGATGAGAGATAACATCAATTGGCCGCCTCCAACATGCCTCACACTGGGTATTTGGCTCACAACCTGGGCATGTGCCCTGACCGGGAATTGAACATGCGACCTCTTGGTGCATGGGTCAACGCTCAACCACTGAGCCACACCAGCCAGGCTGAACTTCTATTCTTTACTGTTTCCTTTCTTCCTTCTTCTCTTCTTTTCTTTCTTTTTGTTCAGGCTGCTATAACAAAAATACTATATATTAAGTAGCTTAAACAAGAAACATTTATTTCTTATAGTTTTGGAGTCTGGGAAGTCCAAGATCAAGGCCCTGGAAGATTCCATGTCTGGTGAGGGCCCTCTTCCTGGTTTGTAGACAGCTACCTTCATGTCATATCCTCACATGGCTGAAAGAATGAGCTCTACTCTCTTTCTCTTCTTATAAGAATACCAATCCTATCATGGAGTGTCCACCCTCATATCCCATATAAACATAACTAGTTTTCAAAAGCCCCACCTCCTAACACAATAGTATTCCATTGGCTGTTAGGGTTTCAACATAGGAAAATTGGGGACACAAAAATGTAGTCCATAATGCCTACTCCCTTCCTTCCTTCCTTCCTTCCTTCCTTCCTTCCTTCCTTCCTTCCTTCCTTCCTTCCTTCCTTCCTCCCTCCCTCCCTCCCTCCCTCCCTTCCTTCCTCCCTCCCTCCCTCCCTTTCCTCCCTCCCTTCTCTCTCTCTCTCCCCCTTCTCCTTTCCCATGTCCTTTAAAATGCCTCAGATCATTGTAAAGCATGCATTTGAATATACATGTACTTCTTTTCCCTAGGCTTTTTTTTTAACTTCACTTTTGGTCCCTATTATGAGTCAGAGTAAGTCACAGAATATAGAATAATGGCAGAAAGAAAAAAAATGCTAAAGAAACAGACTGTAAAGTGCTATTTAATCTAAAGAAAGCAAAGTAAAGCGCATTAGAAACCAGCACCGGGAGCACAGGATTTTGCTCGCTCTGCTCTGCTGGTTGGCCTGTCAGGAGTAAAACCCGAACTGCGCTCTTCAGGACTGTAATTGACTTGTATGTCTGCATTCACATGTAAAGGCAACAGTATTTCTGAAATAAACATCACCATAAAATTAAAAACTTTTGGGGGATACACTAAATGAAAGCCCTGAAGCTGAAGGGTTGTTATGTGTCCCAGGGGTTAGAATAAAGACTGAAGGGTAGACATTTTAAGTAGCAGATCTTGGCCCAATAATTGGGGAAAAAAATGCTCTAATAATTAGAATGTCTGAATATTAGAATGGGCATTTTTTCTGTTAATTTCAGTCATTGGAATAATTAAAACAGAGGTTCGATTCAGGGTTGTGCCAGCCTATATAAAATTTTGGACAAATTAAGAAAAGGTCCCCTATCTAGTGAGCTACTTAATGAAAGGCATTTCCTCCGTGCGGATGTAGCCCCATACCAGTCACATGGCCCAGTGAGCAGAATGTGGCCTTCGTTTCACAGCCTCTGCGTTCCTCCTCAGATGGGAACGTTTTGTAATGTCCTTTTGTTAGAAAGCTGTCGTCAATTTCCTGAAGTAAATATGGATTTGGAGTTGATGTCCTCCAAGGTTTAGGAGTCTATATTTCTAAATGTAACCTGCATATAAATCAGTATTTTAGTTGTCCCAGTCTCCACACAGATCATGTTCAAAGAAACATGATGCCATATTCACAAGTAATGTCAGAAGGTAGTAAAGGGTCAAGGGGGAAGATGATTTGACTTTGGGAGTTGGGCACACAATCCAATATACAGACCATGTATCATAGAATTGTACACTTGAAACCTATGTAATCTTATTAACCAATGTCACCTCAATAAATTTGATAAAAAAGTAATGTGATAAGAATTTCAATCTTTACTAGTATCTCTCAATGTGACCCATTTTATAACCTGAATGGTATTTCTTTTTTATTAACATATTTTATTGATTTTTAGAAAGAGAGGAAGGGAGAGGGAGCGCGAGAGAGAAATCTAACATTGATATGAGAGGAAAACATCTATCAGCTGCCTCCTGCGCAGCCCCCACTGGGGGCAGAGCCTGCAACCTGGGTATGTGCCCTGACCGGGAATTGAACCAGCAACCTTTCAGTGCATGGGTCGATGCCCAACCAACTGAGTCACACCAGCCACGGCTGAATGATATTTCTTAAATGACTCTTTTCTCATTGGAGCCTGGCTCAGTGATCTCATACTTCATAATTGCTCCAGAGGCTCTTATATGCTAACCCTCTAAAGTTCTCCAAAACCCCAGTCCATGAGGTTTTCTCTCTCTGTTTTGCCTCCTCTCTTTCTCTTGCATTCATCTAGTTTTTCCTCTTTCTGTTATCTAGATTCTATAATACAAGAAAAAGGATTGTGTTGAAAAGAGATGGACATTTCCCTACATTGTGAGAAAATGGGGAGAAGTCCTTATTTTCCCCATTACTATCTCTATTTTTCTCTCTCCACCTATTTTCCTGGTTCTTTAACAGCATAACCTGAGACCAGGCTGAAATAGACTAAATAATTCTTGGGTAATTTCAGGAGAAGGGACATTCAATTCATGTGTTAATTCTTACTGAGTGGATCCTATGTCCGCATAACCTTTTATTAGGTCCTAGGAAAGTGGCAAAGCAAGTTATGTGAATAATCCCTACTCACAAGGAATTTACAATCTCATCAGCGTGACTGGGTAAAATCACATGAAATAGATTTCAAAGAAGAAAACCAATACACAGTAAGAAGGAGTACAGCTGTACACCCAAGAATAGCTTAAAGGTTACCTGGATGTTGGGTGTACAGCAAGAACAGAACTGTGGGGAAAACAGAAAAAGTTTCATGGAAGAGGTAAGAACTGAATAAATGTTTAGTCCAAGGAAAAAGACCAGGGAGCTAGGGAAATTAGTATAGAGATATGCTGAAGGGCCAATATGCAGCAGATGGTGAATATAATTATCTGCTGGAACAGAAGCCTTTTTGCTCAGTGGGACTGCAATGGTCCCTCCTCTGAGCTCCCATAGCATTTCCTGTGTGACTTGATTACTAATTTATCTCATTCTGCCTTGAATTAGTTATAAACTTTTCTATTTCCTTAATTAAATAACTCCTAGAAAATAAAGACAATATATACCCCCTCTTTCATAGCAGTTCACACAGAGTCTAGTAAAATGTGGTTTTCAATAAAAAATTGCTGAGTTATAGAGTTTATAGGAAGGTAATCAGGGGTTATAGGGGAGGAGAGAAAGGTCACATGCTTGTGCTAATGAGTTTAAGTTTGATATTTAGAACACTGGAAGTTCAAACATGTTAGAGATGTAATCAAAATCATATTTTAGGAAGAAAAAATTTTCTGTACTTTCACATTTTAGGTCTAAGATAAGTTTATCTTTTTATTTGTATAGGTGTTGTCTGGACATTTGGGAACAGATTTCTCATATAGATGATACACAGTATAGAACTTTAACCTAAATTTAGTCATTGAAACTTTTGAATGAATATTATTTAGTCCTTTTGAATTTTATGGGCTAGGTCAAAGGTACTCTGATAATCTTATGAGTGTGAATGAAATTCTTCATAAAGGTTTTTTGGTATTGCTGATTATAAGTTGGAGTGATACCATGCTCTGGAGTAAGATTTTGGCATGTTTCAAATAATGTGTAAGTACATGCAATTACAAAAACCTGCAAATGGAATTAGAGGTTTACACTTAAAAAAATTTTTTTTAGGATTTATTCTAATTTTTGGTCTTTTGATTGAGAGACTACAAAACTGTTTTATCAAACTAATTTCTGCTCCCTGCTGGTCTTAGGCTGTTTTAGGACACGCTGGCACTAATGAATAGATACAGATTCATTTTCAATTCTAATATTTCCATTCATATGAATTCTTTGTTACTTACATGTAACACAAAGCTTGAAAAACATGAATTTAAATAGTTAGATTTAAACAAATCATTGCTGTTGATTGGTGATTTCAGTCAAGGTTTCAATTATTCTTGTTTTGTCAGCATAAATTTGAATTTATGACCTAGATATGTTTTGAAAGAAATCTTTATTGTGAATTTTTATTATAAAAGTGATATATACTCAGTATATATATAGCTTCTGAAATGATTTGCTTATATATTGAATGAAGTATATAATACAGATATAAGTATTGCTGTTTGTGAATGAAAATATTTCATCTCCCAGAGACTAAAAAAGATAAGAACATTTAACAATGTCCTCTTATGTTTCTGAATTTTGTAGACCTGAAAATGTGTACATCCCAAAGAGGTAAGTGCAGATTCTCTGATTTTATTTTGCAGGACAGACTCCTCTGACAGTTTCATCTTTTTGCATAGCTTATAGGGAGAGACTCAACTGGCTGAATGCTTCCTCCTTTCATAAGCATAACCCAGCCTACTTCCAACACATGGCCAGAACTACATTAGCTATTGGGACCGGAGCCAGAAATTTAAGACTACAGTGAATATAAGGGGATTTACTGGTGAGAGAGCTCTAGACCAACTTGACACTGAACCCATTACTTTTCCAAGATTGGAAAAATATTATACTAACAGGAACCATTTCTGCATCTCATTCAGGTAAGATTTCAAGCTTTCAACCTATATTTTTATCTGGAATGATTAGCTGCACCATAATAAAATATACAGCCCAGTTGCATACATTTAAGTGCATCTGTTAATCTCTCTACCTGCCACTCTCATTTATTTATTTTTTGATAGCTTTGACATTGTAAACCACAGAAGAATTGGAGCCTTGTATTGAAAGGAGGTGTTCTCCAACAGTCTTTTTCTTGTCTGAAGTTCACTTCTACAAGATAAAATCTGAAAAATGACAGGGGCAAAGAGGAAAAAGAAAAGTGTGCTCTGGAGCAAGAGGAATACACTCCACTGTGAAGACTTTAAACAGTGGTGCAGACGGCGGCTGCCTATTTTGGAATGGGCACCACATTACAACCTGAAAGAAAACTTGCTTCCCGACACCGTGTCTGGGATAATGTTGGCCGTTCAACAGGTGACTCAAGGTAATGTACTGCATTTCATTTCCCTGTTTTATGCAGAGTAGATGTAACTTCGCTTTAGTGGAAGAGTATGTGGTCTCAGATTTACAATTTAGCTAATGAAATGAATATTTAATTAATTTGGGGAGAATAAACACATTGAATATTTGTATGCTGAATATCTGTAAAAATATATAGAGAATCCTGTATGTCCTTAGAGCTTATGTTTATTGTGCAAGGTGATTTAGTTCAATATCACATTGTTTTAGGACACCAGAAAAGATGTTATTGAACAGCTTCCTGAGTCGGAGGGAGAGGGCTGTCCCCTCCTCCGCTCTTGTCAATCTCCTAGGAAAGATTTCAAGTGAGTGACACTGGACAGCAGTGCTGTAGCAAGCAAATTTGTTAAAACTACACCTGGCATAAAGCACAAGTGGACAACCAGCTAATCTGAGCATGCCTGGTGTGGGTTCGAGGGGTTTTATACCCTTCTGTCTATAGGTTTCAAGGTTCCTCTGCTGGATATCTTGGTCATAGACTAGATTTCAAGGTCACCTTTTTACTTTGTTGTGCCTTTCCCAGAATTTCTGAGAATATCTGGCAAGTCCCAAGACTGCTGACTTCTTTGTTCAGTGAGTGAGATAAAATACCTGTTTTTTTCCTTCTCTCTTCCTCCCTCCTGCCTTAGCAGTTTTAGGGTGATTTTACCTATACATTCTCTGGTTAGGGAGGAGAGGTATTAACCATTTGCTCTCAAGTGTCCTTGGTTGGGGAAGATCAGGTCTCGTTACTCACAAGCTGGCTGCAAGCTGCCCAAATGGTTTGGCCTTGTTTAATTTTCTCGTCTTAGTTTCCCTATTCCACTTGCCCAGGAATTTTCCTCGCTTTTTACTATCCTGCCACAACATTATGAACTTACTTATTTCCCAGCAAGCAATTTAACCTGGTGAGAAGTCTGATTTTAATTTTTCCACGGCAGATTCTAAATGATATTCTGGATTTAGATAGATGTTTCTCTCGGTGAAAGCTTTTAGTTAACTAGTGTGCACACATGTGTGAATGTGGTGTGTGTTTACCTTAAAGGTATATTCTTTGTATTTTTTAACTAACTCAGGTAATGTTTCCTAACTGAAGAAAGGAGAGGAACTGACTTTTCAGCCGTGAGAATTTGGAGCACTCCTCAGCACAGACTTTGTAGATTTATGCTTCCTTGCGGTTTCACTCTCTCCCTGTCTCGAACTATTATTCATACCATTAAATTATATGCACTCTTTTAATTGAATTATTTTGTGGTTGAAACAAACTTGTCTGTGCATTTGTATTTTTAATGTGATTGGAAACATCTGCACTGGTTGCTTTCCTTTCAGATTCCTAATACTACCATCTTTTATGGGATTGCATTTTTTAATGACTATTTTGTCAATAACAAAGCATAGTAATCTTTCATAAAAGTGCAAAATAAATGACAGGTTAGGGCATTTTCATGGTTGATTTTATTCATTTTTTTTCAAATGAGACAATGTACTTTGAAACTTAAGTGATTAATTTACAGGGGCTTTTCACCAGATATTTTCAGTATATTTTATAAATTTATTTTGCTTTAACTTAATATGAAATGGAAGAAAAACATATAAATAAAAACAGCTTGTTTTTTCACCGTTGTAAAATATCAGGTTAATAAATTTGGGGATATAATAAAAATACCTGTGATATGTCATTAGTGATATCATTTATATGTAAGTCATTAGTAGTTAATTGTCTGGCTTCTATTTGGGTGTTGATTTTGAGAAATTTTGTTTTATGATTTATGTATTTAATTAGTTAGGAAGAAAAACTGGCCAGCTCCCAACTGATAAGAAACACAAAGTTTACTCAGTCCTTGTGTCTTACAAAGTTATGGATCTTACTACTGTTTCTCTCGGAAGTCTATCAGTGACTGGACAAGTCTACATCACTAGAAAGACCTTAAAAGTTTTTGTTAGTTATGAAAAGACTCATTCTTCTAAAAGTACCTCTTCTTTTCCAAAACCATTCTCTCAAACTTTCCCATGCTCACCCACTATGGAGGTATGAAAGGTGACATATAACAGTCTTGTAAGAAGCATTGTAAGTTCCTGATATACATTATCTCCCCCTATCTTAACAAAATCCCAAGAGACAGTTTTCTCCTTTTTCCACATAAGGAAATGGAGGTTTAGAAAATTAAGTAACTTTCACTGGCCCTCATACCTAATAAGTGACAGTCAGGATTTAATTCCAAAGTCAACACTCTTAATATTTTATACTTTACATTCTATACTGCCAAAATAGCTAGACTTAGTCATAATACCTATGTTATTAATAATAGAAGACATTTCTTTAGAAAGGTTTAAATATCCTTCTCTTCAAATTACTTTTGCATTTAGCTATTATCCCTGCAGCTTTTAGACTCAAAGGGTGAAGTTACAAGGAAAATAACTACAATAGAATATAGAGTAAAGAAGGCATTTATAGATCATTACCTTTCATTTGGGTGAATACAATATTGGCAATCATTATAAGTTTCATTTCTTTAGGAAATTAGAAGAAAGAAGGGGTAATTTTTTTTATCTTGCATCATAACACAGACAATAGAAACAAATATCTGTTCTTCCTCTACTGATCATTTTTTTTTTACAAACAAAATTATGCCTCACTTTATTTTTTTACTTCATTTTTATTGTTGACACTATTACAGATGTCCCCCATTTTTCTCCACTTTGCCCACCTGCCCCCCTCCTTGGCCTTCACAACACTGTTGTCTATGTCCATGAGCTATGACTCTACTGATCTTTGAAGCAGCTTTTCAGTTACTCAGCATAGTTGAAGTAAATGAAATTGTTGAACTGAATGTTTTTTGACCTTCAAATATGAAAAGTTATATGGTTCCATTTAGTAGTTGTTTTTATTCTCACTCTGGAAATGCATTTAAAATTAAGAAGGATAATAGAAACTAACATTAGAGACCAAGGAGCTATTTGAAATTACTTTATTAAAAGTTTCTCAATTGTTAAATAGAGACGCTTGTCAGTCATCACTTGGCTCCCCTGTAACATTTTCTATCTTTCTAAACCCCTTTCTTCTCATGGGTTTTACACACTGCACTTTTGTTTTTCTCCTACTGCCTCTCTAGCCTTCTCTTCTTATGAGCCTCTGCAGATTTTACCTCCTATTCCATCTGCCCATACCTGTGTCATGAGACTCAAACCCTGGCCTTCTTCCCCCCAAATACCTTAGGCTACTTAATCTGCTTGAATAAGAGCCTCTAACCACCATCACTCAGCTAATGAAGCTTTTTCTCAACCACATATTCAACTATGTAAACCTACAATCTTCTAAAAGAACTTTAAATGCAACATTAGTCTTCTAAAACAAACTGAATAGCACCACCATACTAACCAGAATTATAAAATAATTAATAATATTAACAGTAATATACAGGCACAACTGTAAACACTGTTGTAAGTACACTTGACATTTACACAAAATGGGCTCAGAGAGAATAAATAACTTGCTTAAAGTCACACAGCAAATGAGTAGAAGAACTAGGATGTGAATTTAAGTAGTCTGGCTCCAGGGACTATGCTCTAACTTTTATTCTAGACTACCTCTTATAGAAAGTCTCAAGAATCATTCTCAAGTTTTCCTTCTCTTTTTCCACTCTTCCCACTACCATGAAATCAGCCACCAGGTTCTGCTGCTTCTGTTTTTAAATATCTTTCCAATCAAGTAGTTTTATTTCATTCCCCCTGTGACAGCTATAATAGTTTATATTGAAATCTTCATCTGGTGGGTCTTCATTTTCACTTTATCTCCTCCTGTAGGTCATCTTCCATACTGCAGCCAAAATGATAAAACTGAACATATCATTTCCCTGTTCAGAATTCTTCAATGACTCTTTGTTTCCTCAGGGATAAAAGCCTAATTCTTCATAATAACCTATTGAATTGCTAGTAATCTGGGTCCCTTGATACAAAGGTCTACTCAAAGAGATCTCTTCTCTGAAAATTCCTCCCAATCTCTTGGGGAGATGTATGTTTTCTCTCTTTGCACTTTTTCCATATCTTTAGGAGAGGCCTTAGCAGATTATAGTCTTTTATAACAACAGTATTATAATTTTTTGATACAACTCTTTCCACACTGGTCTCTAAGCTTTGGAAACAAAGACAGTGTCTCAATCTTTATATACTTACCAACGTGTCTATTGCCTGGCAGACAGGAGCAGGATTTCAATTATCGTTTGGTGGAAGAATTGAAAACATTTAAGCTCTTGAATCTTCTGATTTTCTTTGCAAGCCTGCTACCAACCTAGGAAATAATTAAATTAAAATTAATTCTTATGTTTTCAAAATAAATGTAATAAAGACATTGATAGTAAAAAATACATAAATTATAAGTAATTTATTTCTTCTAATTCCTCTTACTTTTTTTGAAGTTATAAACTTGCAGCCCTCAAGACAAATCTGATAAAAGATATGCTTCCTTTGTCCCAAACAGTGTTAATTTTTTTCTTCAGCCAACATTAACAAATATGAATAGTTCATATAAAATCCAGACGCCTGGTTTCTCTTTTAAAAAGGGAATACATGGCCATAAAGGGCCTCCATTCCCATGTGGCAAAAATCTGCTGGACATTAATAGAGGTACTTCCTTTAGATAGGGTATGCACTTTGCATTTTGCCACAGTCCCACCAGTCACCATGACATGAACTGCCACCCTTCCTGCTAATCTGCCTAGCCTTCTGAGTGTCTGAAGTTGTCTGTCCTGCAAGATGCTTTCTAACATGTTTTTTGAAATGCCTTGAATGCATTTGTGAATAATACCTTTCTAGAAAGATT
Organism: Tadarida brasiliensis; assembly: GCA_030848825.1. Classification (NCBI taxonomy): domain Eukaryota; kingdom Metazoa; phylum Chordata; class Mammalia; order Chiroptera; family Molossidae; genus Tadarida; species Tadarida brasiliensis. The sequence continues at coordinate 32,540,368 of CM061272.1, forward strand.
GCATAACATTAGTTTTCCCACTTAGATCCACAGAAACTTCAGGTCTGTGAACCTGCACTAATATATTCCAATATAATTTATTTATTTATAATTCTATGTATTTTCTGGTACTTAGTTTGGAAACATGTTCTGGGGCCCGGCCAGTGTGGCTCAGTGGATTGAACGTTGTCCTATGGACTGAGAGGTCCTGGTTCAATTCCCGGTCAGGGCACATGCCCGGGTTGTGGGCTTGATCCCCAATAGGGGGTGTGCAGGAGGCAGCCAATGGATGGTTCTTTCTCGCATCGAAGTTTCTATCTCTCTCTCCCTTCTTGTCTCTCTAAAAAATCAATAAAAACATAATTTTAAAAAAAGTGTTCTGGGAAGGAGTCTATAGGCTGTGCCAGACTGATAAAGGGGTGATGGTCCCTCCTCAAAGTAAATAGATATGAGTATAATGCTCATTCCAAAGGAAAAAAGAGAAAAGACATTTTAGATTATTCTTTCACCATGTCGAAACATTTCTTAGAAACCATTTGCATTTTATTAAATACCTAAATAGTGTGGGATCTCTCATTTCTAACATTAGGTAATAACCATTATAGTTAGCATCTACCGGAATGTTCTTTACCTGACATCTTGTAGGACCTCATTACAGAAAGTATTTTGAGGATGCGCAAACATTCTAGAGAATGTAGTTGACTTAAAACATGTCACCAAGCTAAGCAGTTTAAGATGCTGGTCTGTAGAGTATTTAGTTCACATCCTAGCCTGGATGACCTCTTGGGGGGAAATAGTTTCTTTGTTCCTAACCTGAACATTCAAGCACTGAGACGGAGTGGAGACCTAAAATGCATGACTTGCCATAGAAGAACCTAATCCACTGAGGAACAATATGAGAATGTTTTGGCTTGTAATTCTAAGGGACCACTTAGAATTCAGTTCCTAAACCATGAAAATTTTATGTGGCCACAGTGTTTTGTGTCACAGAGAAAAGATGGATGTTCCTTATAATTATGCAGAATGTTGGCATTACTGGCACATGAACATGTGGAAGCTGAGCTTCACTGCACTCCTGGGGGCAGCTTAGTGACATGCGGAACAATAAATGGAAACTCCTGAAGCATATTACTTTGCAAAAATTAAAGATTTTTCTGGAAATGTTCCCCTGCATGGTCTTAGGCTTGAGCACAATGAACCCTAGCATTAGCTACCTAGCTTTGACCTGACTTTCTTAATCACTGTGTCTTCCTGCTAGTAACTTTTCTTTTCTCTAAGAACAATAATAACCAAATATTGATAAATAAGTCCGAAGTATACTTGCCCCCATAAAACTATACCCAGGAGCTAGTGATAATCTGCTGGCTTCCCCATTTTCTCCCCTCATCCTGGGATCCATCCTCCACTACAGTTCCAGGCTTCATTCAACACTTCTGATTTTCTTTTTCTTTTTGTAAATGTAAAATAATGATGATTTGTACATTGGATGGCCATGATATATTCCTGCAGTCTGAATAAAGTTTCCTATAATATTTAGATCCATTCACATGGAAGAATCGTGACCTTCCTTTTTAGGGTATTGAGAACTTTGCAAGATTTTCAACAAAATAGATAGGTAATGAGTGTGAAGATAAAATGTGTGGCTTACATGTAGCAGACTTCTTGACTGGAAGCTATTCCTCAGGGTATTTTACCAAAAGAATTGACATCTGAGGGCAGTGAATTTACTGGAATAGCTGTCCCATTGAGTCATGTTAGCTGTAGTTTCCTGGATAGTGATTGAAGCTCCATAACCATAGGCTACCGACTATAAAATAATATTGTTCTTATATTTGTGTCTGAAGGGAGTAAAACCTCTGCTTGCCTCTAGGTCTCATCTGCCTGACCTCACAATAAAGAGAGGAGGTCACTAAGCCAACAAAATATAAAGTTTTCAACAGAATAGCTCTCTCTCTCTAATTCCAGCACGATTCTCAACTTTGGATACATCATTCAATTTCTAGAACCAATCTTTGGCAGTTCCAGGTTTCTTTGATTTTCTGAATAATTGCTATTGTGTAAATCCAGATAAAATTCTCCTGCAAGTGAAATAAATATCTGTATCTTAAAATATAGAACATCACTGTCTCTGTGAGAAACAATTCCCTTTCTCATCAGTAGTGATGGTGTCAGTCTCTAGATGTCTCAGCCAAGAGATGAATAACAGGAGCAGAGGCAGAAACTGAACTTTCATGGACCTTCTCGGCCCAGGGTCAGGCACTCTGTCTGTGGAAGCCATTCTCACTGCGGCCTGGGTTTGAGGAGTAAGGGGTGATTGTGGTTAATGCTCAACTTCACACTCAGAGCTCCTTGGAAGTTCGGCAGTGTTCACAGGCCCCCAAACTACTGATGATATTGATGTGTGAATAGAGCCTCTTGTATTCCTCTACTATATTACCCATCACTACACCTATAAAACATGTTTGTTTGTTTTTCCTAAAAGCTGCGTCTTTCACAGTCTCCTAGTGGTCAGTTTTTGTGGCTAAAACAGGCTTGCATTACCAATACATGATTTTTGATCTATAAAATCAATGAGCCATCAAAAGAGTTCAAGTGTTTTATTTCTTCCTCCAATCTCTCTCTCTCCCCTGTTGCCCCACTTCTCTTTCTCTCTTACCTCCCTATCGTTTTGGGGCACCCCTGGGCCTAATACTAATTCTTTTTTTTTATTCCTTGATACTTTTGTTTATTGTGTTGCTTTTGCTCTTATCTAAGTTGGATTAGGTAATACAAATATCTGTCAGCATTTGCAGCAATTTTACCCCAAATTACTAAGTTAGAGAGTTGTAATTCTGCTCTTATTGAATTTAACACCCTACTGTATTAAACATGGAGAAGAATGTAGATCATTCAAATTTGTAAGTGACTCTAGTTAATATCTTCACTATTTTAGAAGATTTAGTGTGTTTTGGCTTGTGTGAATGTGTGTGTGTGATATGTACATATAGAGCTTACGTGATGACCCAGAATAGTAAATGAATCAGTTGTCTGTCTTTTTTAGAGATGTGTGTGGGTGGATGGCTTGGGTCTTATAGTTCTTATTTGTGGAAGGGATAATTGAAGTTTTAAAACAATGCATATCTAAATTAATCTATTTCTTTTTTATTTTGGCTATTGTTCACTGACATGTTAGCAGAGAAATAGTTATTGAGAGTGAAGAGCACTGTTGTTTAAAGTAAAAGTTCAGGACTGGCCAGTGTGGCTCAGTGGTTGAGTGTCAACCCATGAACCAAGAGGTCGCTAGTTCGATTCCTGGTCAGGACACATGCCCAGGTTGTGGGCCCGATCCCCACTGGGCGGCATGCTGGAGGCGACCAATCGATGTTCTCTCTCATCGATGTTTCTATCTCTCTCTCCCTCTCCATTCCTCTCGCTCTAAAATTCAATAAAGAAAGAAACATTTTTTTAAAATGCTGCAATACATTTACACAATGGAATGCTACTCGGCAGTAAAAAAGAAGGAAATCTTACCTTTGTGACAGTATGGACGGATCTGGAGAGTATTATGCTCAGTGAAATAAGCCAGCCAGAGAAAGCCAAGTATCATATGATTTTACTCATATGTGGAATATAATGAGCACAATGAACTAACAAGCAAAATGGAGACAGAGTCATAGATAGAGAGCAGGCTGACAGCTGTTGGGGGTTGGGGGCTGTGGGGAGGATAGAGGCAATGAACAAAAAAGAAAAAGAAAGAGAAAAACTCATGGACGAGGACAACAGTATGGTGATTGTGGGGTGGAGGGGTTGTGTAGAGGTGGAGGAGGGAATGGGGGGATAAATGGTGATGGAAGGAGACTTGACTTGGGGTGGTGAACACACAATACAGTGTTCAGATGATGTTCTGTGGAATGGTGCACCTGAAACCTGCATAATTTTGTTAATCAGTTTCACCCCAATGAATTAAATGAAAAGGGAAAAACTGTATAGACTTGAATGTATTTATCAGAACCTTAACTAGCTGTTTAATGCCAAGGACCAGCCACAAACAAGATTACTTTTATTTTGGTCACATTTAAACCACTAGTAGTCATTTAGACATCTAGGAAATATTTTGATGTGCATCGAACATACAAAGTAGGTAGACAGTAGCATCTATTAGGAATAAACATGAATAGTTGTGAGTTACTTCTTAATTACTCTTTGAATAAACAAAGTTGATTCTTTTTTCACTCTAAGAAATTGTATCCAAATAATTTTATTCATGTGGTCCAATCATGGAAACTGCATGCTTCTGCACACTGGCCCAGCCTCTGTAATACACAACCTTAGGCCACCCAGTCAGCCAGCCAACTAGGCAACTTTGATTGTGTGTTCTTTTTGTCCCAGCCTTAGTCACCTTTCATGTCAGGCTTCTCATCTATCAGTGGTAAAGCTACAGATCCTGCCTATCTCACAGATGTTATTATGCAAATAAAATGATACATGTAAAAATGCTTTGCTGAGTGTGTGTGGAGATATTTTGTTGTGATGTTATCTCTTGTACAGGAAGATACTCTGAGCAAATGCTTTCATTTTGTCATCTCTGCAACCGAGGGAAAAAGCAGTACTCCAAAAATAATGATTTTTGGAATTGAAATATAAACTACTGAGTGAATTTTCTGTTACTTAGAGCTATGATGCTAGTCTCTCATTGAGCATACAATAATAAAATTATGGCTTATTCTGTCATTAAATAAATCAATATTCATTCTGCTTTGTAATGGAGTATATGTTGGGGTTATGAGATGGTCTTAATTATGCTGGTCTTCTTCACAGGGCTGGCCTTTGCTATTCTCTCATCTGTGCACCCAGTGTTCGGTTTATATGGGTCTTTTTTTCCTGCCATCATTTATGCCGTATTTGGAATGGGACGTCATGTTGCCACAGGTGACAATTTCTGTTTCTGATTATGCTTCTCATGTGACTACAGAAAGGGACCTCAGAAGTGATCATTAGTTATTGATTACATTTCTAATTTTACTACTGAAAATCTCAGCAAATATTAGAGCCAAACATTTACCTTTCTGTGCCTCAGTTACCCAATACTTATTGTAGTTTTCTGCTATATTGCTGTGTAACCAGGTTACTGTTAAATATTTTTTGCATTTTTAGTTGTAAAGAGGCCATAAAAGGAAGACAAATGTTCTGAATTTACAATGAAGTGGAGAAAGTAAGCATTTTGAGGGGATAAAAAAAAAGAATATCTAAAATTTAGTGACTTAAATATTGAAAAATATTTTCCACATAATTTATCTTTTAGGTTTCTTCTAAGCTATAATCTATAATGCTCTTTAATTAATATATCTTTTACCTCGTTTAGCTCTTTTCATTACCAAATATGTGACTGTCACAAGTATGGTGGTCTGTTCATAGAGCAGGATGGTTGAAAACAAGGGTTTTGGAGTTAGTCCTGGGTATATGTCTCATTTGTTGCTTGTTGTCTGCATGACCTTGGGCAACATTTTGAAGGTTTACTTGCTGCTTTCTTAATATTAAAATGCAAAAAAATTTCATATTAGTATAGTGAGAATTAGATGAGATAATTGATGTACAGTGTCTGGTTTAGTACTTGCTAAACAATAAGATTTAATAAAAGCTACTATTATTACAAAACGATACCTTAATCTTTATTAAGGTAATGATGATAAAAATACTTGTAATAGAAATATCCATAGGGGCATTTCTATTCATTTTGTGCTTGTAAGATCTCTGCCTCTCAGTAATACCTTTTGTGTCTATTTCTTCAGTAGTCAGTTTGTGTTACTGATTGTGTTAGTTTCCTTTTTCTGATGTAACAAATTACTATGAGCTTAGTGGTTTAAAACAAGACAATTATTATTTAACAGTTGCACAGAAGTCAGAAGTCTGAAATGGGCTTACTATAGCATAACATATTCAAAGGGCTGAGTGCCTTCTTGACTTACCCAATTTCTAGAGGCTTCCTGCATTTCTCAGGTCATGGTGCCTTCCTCTATTTTCAAAACCAGCAGAGTAGCATCTTCAAATCTCTGTAATTCTGATACTTGCTCCATCATTCATATTCAAAGCACCCTTGTGATACATTGGGCACACCTGGATATGTTATTTTGTTGATTAGAATTCATATATAAGTGAAATAATACAGCATTTGTCTTTCTCTGACTAGCTTATTTCACTTAACATAATAATCTCCAGGTCCATCATGCTGTTGCAAATGGTAAGATTTTTTTTTTATACCCACCTAGTATTCCATTTTTATCCACTCATCTTCTGATGGTTGTTTGGGCTATTTCCAGATATTGGCTTTTGTAAATAATGCAGCTATGAACATAGGGGTGCATATATTCTTTCTGATTGGTGTTTTGGGATTCTTGGGATATAGTCCCAGAAGTGGTTTCTCTGGGTCAGAAGGCAGTTCCATTTTTAATTTTTTGAGGAAATTCCATACTGTTTTCCACAGTGACTGTACCATTTTGCATTCTCATCAACAGTGCACTAAGTTTCGCTTTTCTTCACATCCTCACTAGCACTTGTTTGTTGATTTATTGATGGTAGCCATTCTGGCAGATGTGAGGTGCCGTTGGCATCTAAATGAGAAGGATTTCCCCCCAGGCTGTGAGGACTGGCTGTGACCACTGTGGAGGATCAGCAGTGTAGAGTTCATCCCCACAGAGCAGGACTTACTTCGGCAGGGCTCTGGTACCCGATGAGTTTGCCCCTTGAGTGTGTTGTTTGTGGAGGTGGTTGGGTGGTGCTTCAACAAACATGGTCTGAATCTGTCCACTGGGTGCGTTGGCTCTGTGGATTCCTGGGAGGTTCAGGCTGAGGTCAAGGTCAGCCACCACCTGTGCCCTGCCAGTGGCCACCCAGCATATGCCATAGAGTAATCTGCAGATGCCTGCTATTTATGCTGTGTTTGGAGGTGCCCAGGAGAGGCCAACCTGCAAACTGAGGCCTGCTGCCACTAGCGTTGAGCTTGGTGCCACTTAGCAACCGGTAGGAAGCAGGTTAGAGCCAGATTCTACTTGATTGAGACATTTTAGAGAAGTCCAAAACATGAGCCAAGACAAACTATTTGTATGGAAAAGCCACTGGAAAAGACTTGGGTGGGCTGGCAAGTTGGATCAGGCATAGTCTCAGGTAATCACCAGGGGGGGTGAACAGTCATAACCAGGTTGATGAAGACTCAAATATGACCCCACGTACTGGCTCTCTTGGGAGAGAGCTCAGCAAAGAACAATAGCCTCTGCCAGCACTTCTGTCTGGGAGAAAGCTACCTTACCAGCTCTCGCCCTGATGCCAGACAATTCCATTCCTCCTTGTATATCCTTGGTGTCATTTGAGCTGCTGCCCCAGAGCTGGAGCTCAGAGTGAGAGGTTCGAAGTTAATCCATACCCAGACCTTTTAAGAGGATCTCCTGGGACTCCAGCAGCCCTTCGTATCACTGGGGAGTCTTAGTCTCTACTGGCTTTTACAGCCAGAAATTATGGGAGCTTATCTTCCTGGTATTGGAACCCTGGGCTCGGAGGCCTGGTGTGGGGCTGGGACCCCTTGCTCCTTAGGGGGACCTCCACAGCTGAGATATTTCTCCCAATTTTTATCTGTCACAGATGGGTATGGGACCAGACCGTTCCATGGCTCTGCCCCTCCCCAGAGTCTCAAAATGGGCTTCTTTATAGCTTTAGTTGTCATATTTCTGTTCAGCCAGATTTCAGGTGGTTCTGAATGATGGTTGTTCTGTAGTTTATTTGTAATTTTGATGTGGTTGTGGGAGGATTCTAGTATCAAGTTTATCTATGCCACTATATATATATATATATATATATATATATATATATATATATATATTTCTAAATTTTTACCCAAGGATATGTTTTTATAGATTTAGAGAGAGAGAGGAAAGGCAAGACAGACAGACAGAGAGAGAGAGAGTGAGAGAGAGAGAGACATTGATGTGAGAGAGAAACATGGATCAGTTCCCTCCCATATTCACCCATACTGGGGATCAAACCTGCAATTTAGGTAATATGTTCCCTGACCAGGAATTGAACCCATAAACTTTTGGTGTATGGGATGATTGCACCCACCTGAGCCACCTGGCCAGGCCCTATGCCACCATCTTGACTAGAACTTCAACATTTTAAAATAGTCATCTGCATATTTAGGTTAAAAAGAAAACCCCTGAAATTCAGAAAGTTTCTGAGAACACAGATCAAACTCACAGGTGCATGGATTACAACACAGCTTCGGCCACATCGAAAGCCCCAACTTTGCTTCTCCACCACCACTTGCTCATGATTGAATGTTCCTTTTATGTTGATGCAAAAGTAGACAAGCACAACAGTGAATTAGACGTTCTTGAAGCTTATTATTTCTAAATTATCCTGCTAATTTCCTAAAAAAAATTGTTTTCATTTTTCAAAATATTTAAATTTGTCATTAGTAAGTTAAAACATTATTTTAGAGCTGACCCCAGAGCATTTCCTCTGTTAAGCAAAAGATAAAAGATAAAAAAAATCTCATAATTACTTTAAGAAGTCAAAAACATACAATTTGATACATACCTAAATGTAAATTTACACAAACCAATTTATTTTCTAAGGAATTTCTAAAGATATTTACTGATTTTGAAATTGCCATTTATATAAGATTCTATATTTAACTAATACAATTAACAGCTATAGGAACTTTGTGGTCTTTTAGGTAAATTATGTACATTTAAAAATACACGTAATTTTATTTAAAATCAGTAAAGAAATAATTATTTTTTGCCTCATTTTGATATATTTATCCATTTATATCACACTTTGTGTTTAATTAATATTGATATTGATAATATTATTAACAATATTATATATATAAAGGGTACTTTTGACTTTCCTATAATCTTAAACAGAGACCAACTGAATCTCACCAAAAAGTTTCTGTAGCTGCTGAAATCAGTGCTCTTTGACTTCTTCAGAGGAGCAGGGATGGTACCTACCAGCCAGGTAGGTTAGATGTAGGTGGTGCATGTTAATTCCTCCTAGATGTCCAAGCCCTGTTTCCTGTGTGACGGTGGTGTGTCTGGGTCAGAGGTGTGCTCTCACTAGTTAAGATCCAGTAGGCCCACGTGGATCAGTACAACCCTTCCTCCACTCCCACTAGACCTAATTTCTCAGGTTTTTAACCAGACTTCACTCTATTAAGTCGAATCTTGTCCCCTAACATTTATTTCTGTTGTACCAAAGGAAAAAAATAAAAGAGGGAGACACATGTTTAAATTTAATGCTGAGAAACTGCTTGGGTGCCTAGTTGGTATCAGTTTCTCTTTTAAAGCTTTGGAGCTAAGAGGGCGGAGTTGAGTCTAGAGAAATGCAAGTCTCAGACTCTGATAAATCCCTGTTTCTGGCTTCAATGAACTGGGGCCATAACAGCCAATTCTATCAGTTCTGTTCCATACATCTTGTGCTGAAGGTGAATTTCTTGAGCCCTTACTAAGTATAAAGCTCTGAGCTCTATCTTTAGGATCTATCCCTCAAGAGCAAATTTCTGGTCAGCTATGCTGCTGTAACCTAAAATATTTAAAGGGAGGTAGATGTGGGGGGAGAAGGAAGAACATATCCAAATTGGGCCACGGTGACGGAAAGCCAGTTCTGAATAATTTGCTGGGACTTTTAGGCCCCTTATAACATTTGCAGAAATGGTACCATTGACAGGTCACAAACATTTCTTCTGAACTAAGATTTTTAAAAATTTAATTTTACTGTTGAGAGTATTACATATGTCCCCCATTTTCCCCAATTTGCCCCCCTCCATCCATCTCCCACCCCACCCCAGTCCTTCACCTGTCTATTGTCTGTGTCCACTGGCTATGCATATATGCATATAAGTTCTTTGATTAATATCTTCCCACCCTCCTTTCAACCTTCCCTCTGAGATCAGTCAGTCTATGCCATGCTTCCATGTCTGTGGATCTATTTTGTTTGTCAGTTTATTTTTGGTTCTTAGATTCCACATAGAGATTGTATGATGTTTGTCTTTCTTTGACTGGCTTATTTCACTTAGCATAATCATCTCCAGGTCCATCTATGTTGTCTTGAGGGGTAAGAGATCCTTCTTTTTTATAGCTGCATAGTATTCCACTGTGTAAATGTACCTTAGCTTTTTTATCCCCTCTTCTACTGATGGGCACTTGGGCTATTTTTGGATCATAGCTATTGTAAATTATGCTGTTATGAACATAAGGGTGCATAAATTATTTCTGATTGGTGTTTTGGGATTCTTAGCATATATTCCTAGAAGTGGGATTATTGGGTCAAATGGAAGTTCCATTTTTAGTTTTTTGAGGAAACTCCATACCGTTTTCCACAGTGGATGCACCAGTCTGCATTCTCACCACCAATGCACTAGGGTTCCCTTTTCTGCACATCCTCGCCAGCACTTGTCATTTGTTGAGTTGTTGATGGTAACCATTCTGACAGGTGTGAGGTGGTACCTCATTATGGTTTTCATTTGCATCTCTCTGATGATTGGTTACATTGAGCATATTTTCATGTCTGTTGGCCATCTGTATATCCTCTTTGGAGAAGTGTCTATTCAAGTCCTTTGCCCATTTTTTAATTGGATTGTTTGTTTTCCTCTTGTTGAGTTCTATGAGTTCTTTGTACATTCGGGAATTTATCCCTTATCAGATACCATTGGTAAATATGTTCTCCCATACCAGGGGTTCCCTTTGCATTTTGAGGATGGCTTCTTTTGCTGTACAGAAGCTTTTAAGTTTAATGTAGTCCCATTAGTTTATTTTTTCTTTGTTTCTCTTGCCCTAGGAGATGTATTGGTGAATATTTTGCTATGTGAGATGCCTGAGATTTTACTGCCTATGTTTTCTTCTAGGATTTTTATGGTTTTGCAATGTGCATTTAAGTCTTTCATCCATTTTGAGGTTATTCTTGTGTATGGTGTAAGTTGGTGATCTAGTTTCATTTGTTTGCATGTATCTGTCCAATTTTTCCAGCACCATTTATTGAAGAAACTGTCTTTACTCCATTGTATGTTCTTGCCTCCTCTGTCAAGTATTAATTGGCCATAATGGCATGGGTCGATCTCTGGGGTCTCTGTTCTGTTCCATTGATCTACCTCCCTGTTCTTGTGCCAGTACTAGGCTGTTTTGATTACAATGACTTTGTAGTATAGTTTGATATCTAGTACTGTGATCCCTCCAACTTTGTTCTTCTTTCTCAAGATTGCTGCAGCTATTCAGGGTCTTTTTGGTTCCATATACATTTTTGGAATACTTGTTCTAGTTCTGTGAAATATGCTATTGGTATTTTAATTGGAATTGTATTGAATCTATAGATTGCTTGGTGTCATGTGGACATTTTAAGTATGTTAATGCTTCCAATCCATGAACATAGTATATGTTTCCACTTGTTTGTATTTTCCTCTATTTCTTTTTTCAGTGTCCTGTAGTGTTCTGATTACAGATCTTTTCTTCCTTGATTAAGTTTATTTCTAGGTATTTTATTTATTTTTTGTTGCAACGGTAAATGCTACTTTTTTTTTTTTTTTTTAGTTTCTCTTTCTGAGAGTTCATTATTAAGAATGCCATCAATTTTTGGATGGTAATTTTGTATCCTGCTACCTTGCCAAATTCATTTATTAAATCTAGTAGTTTTTTGGTAGAGTCTTTAGGGTTTTCTACACACAATATAATGTCGTCTGTGAATAATGACAGTTTTATTTACTCCTTTTCAATTTGGATGCCTTTTCTTTTATCTTTTTGCCTGATTGCTCTGGCTAGGACTTTCAGTAATATGTTGAATAAGAGTGGTGAAGCAGACATCCCCGCCTGTCTTGTTCCTGTTCTTAGGGGAAACATTTTCAGATTTTGCCCACTGAGTATGAGGTTGGCTGTAGGTTTGTCATATATGACCTTTATTATATTGAGGTATATTCCCTCTATTCTCACTTTGCTGAGAGTTTTTATAAAAAATGGGTCCTGGATTTTATTGAATGCTTTTTCTGCATCTATTGATATGATCATGTGATTTTTATTCTTCATTTTGTTTATGTAATGTATCACATTTATTGATTTGTGAATATTGTACTAGCCTTGCATCCCCAGAATAAATCCCACTTGGTCATGGTGTATGATCTTTATAATGTATTTCTGGATCTGATATGTTAATATTTTATTGAGGATTTTAGCATCTATGTTCATCAGGGATATTGGCCTTTACTTTTCTTCCTTTGTAGTGTCTTTATCTGGTTTTGGAATTAGGATAATACTGGCCTTGTAAAGGGAGCTTGTAAGTCTTCCTTCCTCTTGAATTTTTTGGAATAGTTTTAGGAGGATTCATGTTAATTCTTCTTTGAATGTTTGTTAAAACTCAGCTGTGAAGCCATTTGCTGTAGGCCTTTTTTTGGTTTGGTGTTTTTTTGATTACTGCTTTAACTTCAGCAGTTGTTATCAGCCTATTCAAGTTTTCTGATTCTTTCTGATTTAGTTTTGGGAGACTGTATATTTCTAGGAATTTGTCCATTTTACCCAGGTTGTCCAGTTTATTGATATGTAGATATTCAAAGTGTTTTCTTACAACTCTTTTCATTTCTGTGATGTCAGTTGTTATTTCACCTCTTTCATTTCTGATTTTATTAATTTGGGTCCTCTCTTTGTTTCTTGATAAGTCTGGCTAAAGGTTGATCAATCTTGTTTATCTTTTCAAAGAACCATCTCTTGGTTTCATTGAACTTTTGTCTTATATTTGTGTGTGTCTCTATGTCATTTATTTCCACTCTGATCTTGATTATTTCCTTCCTTTTACTTACTCTGGGCTTTTCTTGTTCTCTTTCTAATTTGTTTAGTTGTAGAGCTAGACAGTTTGGTAAAGATTTTGCATGATTTTTTGAAGTAGGCCTGTAATGCTATGAACTTCCCTCTCAGAACTGCTTTCACTGTGTCCCATAGATTTTGTGTTATTGTGTGTTCATTATCATTTGTTTCCAGATATTTTTTTTAATCTCTGCCTTGATCTAATTGATAATACATTCATTGTTTAATAACAAGCTATTTAGTCTCTATGTGTTTGAATGTTTTTGAGTTTTTTATTGTAGTTGATTTCTAGTTTCATGCCATTTTGACCCAATATGATGCTTGGTATGATTTTCATTTCTTCTCCTTTTTTATAGTTTTTAAAATATATTTTTAGCCCATCCAGCATGGCTCAGTGGTTGAGTGTGGGCTGAGAGGTCCCAGTTCAATTCCTAGGCAGGGCACATACCAGGGTTGCAGGGTCGAGCCCCAGTAGGGAGTGTGCAGGAGGTAGTCAATTGATATTTCTCTCTCGTTGTTTCTATCTCTCTCTCCCTTCCTCTTTCTCTAAAAAATCAATATAAACATACTACTCTCTCTCCCTTCCTCTCTCTCTCTAAAAAAGATAAAATAAAATAAAATGTATGTTTTTATTGATTTTTTTTTAGAGAGAGAGGAAGGGAGAGAGAGATAGAAACATCAATGTGAGAAAGAAATATCAATCGGCTGCCTCCTGCATGCTCCCTACTGGGGATCAACCCTGAAACCCTGGCATGGCACATCGAACTGGTGACCTCTTGGTGCATGGGTTGACATTCAACCACTGAGCCACACCAGCTGGGCTGATTTCAATTTTCTTGAAATTGTTAAGGCTTATTTTGTGTCCTAACATATGGTCTATTTTTGAGAATGATTCATGTACAACTGAAAATAATGTGTACTCTGCTGCTTTTGGATGGAATGTTCTGTAAATATCAATTATATTCAACTGATCTAGTGTGTCACTTAAGGCCACTGTTTTCTTGTTGATTTTTTTGTCTGGAAGATCTGTTCAGTGATGTCAGTGAGGTGTTAAATTCCTCTAGTATGTCTGTATTGTTATCGATCTCTCCCTTAATGTCCATCAAGAGTTTTTTTTTCTTTGTTTGTTTTTTCTTTTTTTTTTTTATATACTTAGGTGCTCCAGTATTGGGAGCATATATGTTAACAAGGGTTATATCCTCTTGTTGGATTCAGCCCTTTAGTATTATGTAATAACCTTCTTCTCTTGTTATGGCCTTTATATTGCTACCACAACCTTTTTTTTAAGTTCCATTTGCATAAAATATTTTTTTAAAATTGATTTTTATAGAGAGAGGAAGGGAGAGAGAGAGAGATAGAAACATCAATGAGCAAGAAACATTGACTGACTGCCTTCTGCATACCCCCTACTGGGGACTTAGCCCACAACCCAGGCATGTGCCCTGATTGGGAATTGAACCAGAGACCTCTTGGTGCATGGGTCAATACTCAACCACTGAGCCACACCAGCCAGGCTGCATGGAATATTTTTTTCTATTCCTTCACTTTTAGTCTGTATGAGTCCTTTGTTCTGAGGTGGGTTTCTTATCTACAGCGTATATATGGATCATGTTTTTCTATCCATTCAGCTCCCCTAAGTCTTTTGATTGGAGCATGTAGTCCATTTACATTTAAGGTTTTTATTGTTAGGTACTTATTTATTGCCATTTTTATTCGTTATAACTATGTTCCTCTCTCTTTTGATTTCTTCTTCTTCTTAAAGCAATCCCTTTAACGTTTCCTGCAGTGCTGGTTTGGTGATAATATATTCCTTTAGCCTTATTTTGGTCTGTGAAGCTCTTTATTTCACCTTCAATTTTAAATGATAGCTTTGCTGGATAGATTAGTCTTGGGTTCAGGTCCTTGCTTTTCATTACTTTGAATACTTCATGCCACTCCCTTCTGTCCTGAAGTGTTTCTATTGAGAAATCAGCTGACATTCTAATGGATACTCCCTTTTAGGTGACTTTCTGTCTCTCTCTTGCTCCTTTTAAGATTCTTTCTTTGTCTTTAACGTTTGTCATTTTGATTATGATGTGTCTTGGAGCATGTCACTTTGGGTTCATCTTGATTGGAACTCTCTGTGTTTCCTGAACTTGTGTGACTTTTTCCTTCATCCAGTTAGAGAAGTTTTTTGTCAGTATTTCTATAAACAGATTTTCTATTCCTTGCTCAGTTTCTTCTCCTTCTGGTACTCTTATGATGCAGATATTGTTATATTTCATATTGTCCCAAAGTTCCCTTAAACTATCCTCCTGCTTTTTATTTCTTTTCATTTTTCTTCTCTAATTGGGTTCTTTTTTCTATCTTGTCTTTCAAATCACTGATTTGTACTTCTGCCTCATTCTATCTACTTTTGATTCCTTCCAGATGTCAGATATGTTATCCTTCATTTCTGACTGATTTTTATTTATTTTTTCTATTTCTTGTTTCATGCTGTTGTAGTTTCCACTAATTTCTTGAAATTTTCACTAAGTTCTTAAAGCATCCTTATAACCACTACTTTGAACTCTATATCTGATAAATTACTTGCCTCCATTTCATTTATCTCTTTTCTGGAGTGATCTCCTTTTCTTTCATTTGGGGGTTGCTCCTTTGTCTTCTCATTTTTGCAGACCCTTTATATTTGTTTCTATGTACTAGATCAAGCTGCTATGCCTCTCAGTCTTTGTGGGGCGGCTTTATGTAGTAAGTGTTTTGTGGGACCCAGTGATGCAGTCTCATATCTCCTGAGTTGAGTGTTCTAGGAATGACCCTTGTGTGAGTTATTTGGGCTCTCCTGTTGTAACTGGGTCTTGAGTTTTGTTGTCCTGTTCGTGGATGGGAGCTCTCTCAGGCTGGCTGATTATGGGGCTCACCCTTGACCATGTCATGTGAGCTGTTGTGCAGATGCTGACAGGACAAAAGTAAACACAACACAACAAAACAAAAAGATACACAAGACCCCCATAACAACAACAAAAGCAATCACAGAAGAAGAGAGAATTAGGAAAGAGAGAAGAGAATAAGAATAATAGAAGAAAATAAAAAAATACAAGGAGAGAAAAAGGGGGGTGGGTGGGAGAAAATATTATGAATGGGCAGAGGTGAAAGAAATAAAATAAGAACAGAGAACAGGAGAAAGAAAACAGTATAAAAGAACATAGGGAAAAATTATGAAAAGAAAAATAGAGGAGAAAGCAGAAAGGCAAAAATTTGAAAAGGAAAAAAGAAGATAAAACAGGAGAAAGAAGAAAAAAATAGAGCAAGAAAGGGAAGATAAATATTAGAGATATGAAACAAAACAGAGACTAAAATAATATTAAATCAATAAAGAAGAAAGATCAAGAGATGAAAAAAAAAAAAAAGGTCTTTCTTTCAAAAAAAAAAAGAAAAGAAAAAAATGAAGTGGCCTTGGTCTCAGCAGAGTTTTAGTGTCTCCTGGGAGCTCCCTTTGGATCCTGCTCTACTTAGGTGCCAGCCACAGTCAGAAACTGTCCTCCTTTGGCTCCTAGCAACCTGTTTGGAGCTTCAAGCTATCCACAGTTGGTGTTGTCTCCATAAACTGGGCTGCACGAGGGAGGGGCCAAGCTGCACTCTAAGGCCAGTTTGTCTGCAGCGTGGGGCCCAGGATGGGTCAGCAAACTTCCCCGGGTTCCTGGGCTCTGCCTCTATCTGCCTTCACCTGCCAGCCAGCTGTCAATCGATATTAGTTACTGAAAAGTCCATTTCTGAAAGGGCTTTAGGCAGAATCAGGAGTATAAAACCTCTGGGTCTCCCATGATAGGGAGTTGCCAGTCAGATTTCAGGGAATGTGGTGAGTGTGTTTCTTTGTTCCAGAGCTACTCATCTGAGAGTGATCCAGAATATTTCCCTGTCCTCTGCTGGGCGGAGATCCTAGTATGCAGTCCAGTGGGATCAGCTGGAAACTGGAAGTTTCTATCAGCTCTCCTGTGAGGGGGAAGCATCAGTCAGGTTCCCAGGACAGTGGGGCAGATGGCCCCACCCCCAAGCCAGTCACTGATGCTCCCTGAGACTGTTCAAACTATAAGTTTGTCTCCTACTGCTGTCTCCTCTGCAAGGGTGATGCAGGGTGTGGCAGGCAGGGTTCCTGAGGGTGGGGCGAGCTGTATTCCTAGGGCAGGGTATTTTCCTTTTCCTGAGCTGTGGCTTCTGGGAGGGACCAGCGCCTCTCAGGAAAAGTGGCACTTCAGTACTGGGGAAGTAGGACTGAATTCAGGTTACCAGGTTACCGCATGGCCGATTTTCCATGTCTCTCCCCAGTGCTTCCCACCCCAGCCTCTCCTCAGGCACCTCCAGTCCATACCGCCCTCCCTCCATTGAAGGCTGGGGTGAGCAGCTGCAAATGAAAATCTTGTGCTCTGGGTTTAAAACAACAAAAACAAAAACAAATCCCTGTGGCTTTATCTATAACCAGCCAGAAGCCCTGCTGCCTTTCAAGGCTGGATGTTTCCTGGGCTGCTGTTTTTAGTTCTGGTGCTCTGAACTAAGGAGCTTAGCCTGGGATCCTGGCCTCTATCCTCTCAGGGAAAAACCCCCTCACAGCCGAGATATTCCTTCTCTCTCTCTCCCCCTGCCACCTGTGGAAGCTAGGCCAGTCACTCTGAGATCTCGCCCTTCCTACCAGTCTCCAGATTGTCTCTGTCCTTCCTTGTTACAAGTCTCCTCCTCAGCTGGACCTCAGTTAGTAATTCCAAGTGAAATGTTCCCCAGTTTAGTTTTATTTCTAGTCTTGCCCTGGGAGGAGGTGTAAGACATTGCAAAGTAAGGTCTTTAAGTAATAAGTCAGGGGGAATTTCAGGCACCATCTTCCAGATCCCAATTTGCTCTATGTATTTATGTACCACCAACTCAGTGGAATAGTAAAACAAAAACAAACAAACAAAAAAAAACTGGAATAACAGCACATACAGAACACTTTCATCTTAGTCTTATTAAGAATTATCTTTTTAGGTGCCAACTATATGCCATATACTGTGATGTGTGCTGTGTTACATTATTTCATTTTAACAACCCCATTGGTGAGGTATGCTATCTGTCTTTAGATAAAGAGATTGAGGTGGCAGTCCTGGGATTTAAGGCCAGGCGTACTGGAAGCTAAAATAACCATACTCTTGTGAACCACAGCAATACTGCCTCTTATGCAGTAGGATGGTTGTCTGTGTCGAGTTTCCATTAAGAACTGTTTCTATCTGATTCATGTTTCTCTTGCCGTACACTTTTGTATGCTTTGTGTTGGCATAGCTACATCTTACCACAGACTCTTTTCCACAAATGACTAGAAGCAAAGTAAGGTCTTTAAGTAATAAGTCGGGGAATTTTTAAATTTGCTCTATGTATTTATGCAGTGTTTTTCTCTAACTCAAAATTTCTGAGCCCTATCTGCGGGAATTGGCATTTCGTTGCCTCTATGGTTCCATTCTCAGATATGCCGTGCCAAGGTGACAGGCATCAGAACTCTTGGCAGGAAGAGCACACACTGAAAATGATCCCACATTTGTGTGAGGCCAGGGAAATTCTTGGGAAATACCATTTAATTACATTAGACAGAAATAGTATACTTAATCATTTTATGGGTCACAGCATGTTGTTATACTATAATAAAGGTCTACTCTGCTCTGAAAGTACACAGAGTAGAAAGATTAAACCTGGCTTGCAGTTTCTGGAGTGGATCCTTATGAATATGGGATTGGAGCCAGACCTTGACAGACAAGAGGGTTTGTTTGCATAAGTAGACAAGGGAGCAAACATATTAGGCAAAGAGCTTTAGATTCGTGAAGAGAACTCATAGCCGGTGAGGTTCCTGAGATCTTTATAGTTACCATCTTATTAATATTGTTTCCAAACTCTGAAGTGTAGATATATGACTCCCATTGAAGAGATGAGGCAATGTAGACTCCTGGTAATACGCTTTGTCACATTAGGGGAACATGGAAGAAGTAGATTTACATCCAGTCCATGATCTTAATGCCTACCCTGAGGACATTCTCTGTGCGGAGAGATGGGGACGGAATAGCAAGTAGATGCATGTGGCTGTATGTTGAAGGAATATGTGTAGACATACGCAGTTTTCTGTTTATTCCATGGAGTGGAACAACACTTGGAAGAATGGGGGTGCTGAGGAGAGTGTTTCTAATAGATGTGCTTGGTTTTACAATATGCATTCAACTTTAATGGTGGACTTCAATGACTTTTATTGAGTCTGTTACCAATAGGAGATTCCTCTCCCCACCCACTTTTTTAGGCACTTTTGCCTTGACATCCTTAATATCAGCCAGCGCAGTGGAACGGCTTGTGCCTGCAAGTAGCCAGAACCTCACCACCTCGAGGAACACAAGCTTGCTGGGCTTATCTGACTTTGAGATGAAAAGGATTGGCATTGCGGCGTCGGTTTCCTTCTTGGGAGGTGTGATTCAGGTAAGCGGTACTGAGATGTGGGGATGAAGAAATTGACACAGTGGCAAGGAAAGACAGTTTATTTTTATTCATATTCATGGGTGTATCTGTGCAGGTGGATACGGGGCAGATGTGTTTTGTCTTTATGAAAATATGGCCTGCAACACAGAATAGTTCCTCTATAAGTGCCTGCTGAGTTAGAATTAATAAATTGAAGTTACAGAGAAGCAGTCTTTTACTTTTTAAGAACATTCTAAAAAGTGTTTTACAAAATGGGGTGGACTTCCTTATGAGGCCGTGAGGCAGTCCTTGTGCTTACCATGGGATAATGTTGTAGGAAGAAGATATGACTAGATTTCTAGGGTCCTTCCCAGTTTTCAGAGTTTACGATAATACTGCCCACATCGGTAGCGAATGGTATTTACTTTTAGCTGTAGACTTGCTGGTGTGAGGTGTCAGGACACAGATCTTTCTGTACAGCCTGCCCCTGTCAGCATCAGGTCTGCTCTGGTTGGTTTCTTCAACACGTCAGACTGTGTAAGTTGGCTATTTCTAATCAGTTGTCAAAATTAGATACCTCAGAAATTAATTTAAAATACGTGTCGACAAGTACTGAGTATGAGACGTGGGTTGCCTGTTTTAGAGCTATTTTGGCTTACTCCCTCATTTTAAATGAAATTATGTGTACATAAACTTCCTGGGTGGCTGTTTTCTGGGTAAATAGAGGCTCTCTTATTAATATTATTCACAAGGTCAAAGATGATGTAAACACCAAGAAGAGAGAAAAATAGTTGGTGAGTGTCTGGAATTGGATCATAGGAAAAAAAAACATGTGACCTAGAAGTCAGGAACATTAAACTTCTTAGAATTACATTGCCTTCCAGCTATGTTAAAAGGACAGAAAATTTGATGTGAAACGAATAAGAACTCATCTTCATAGTTTTTTAGAAAACAGACCATCTGAGTGTTAGCTTTGCCTAGGAGATTACGAGACTAGAACAATAGATATTTTCTATGGCTAATGTTGGAGCTTTCATTAAATAACAAACTGGTTACCTAGATCATATAACCTTTGCTATATACTTAAAAAAAATTTTTTTTATTAATTTATTTTTGTTACAGATGTTTCTCCTTTTCCCCCCATGACCTTCTCCTCCTGATCCCCCACCTCCCGCCCTGTCCCAAGCATTATTGTCCATGTCCATTGGTTACGCATACATTTTGCTATATATTTTTAAACATGGATGATGTCAGCCTGGTCTGAGACTTGCACGGGCAGCATAGTGGCCGTTTCCTCCTCGACTCTCTGTGTGAGGTCCTCTAAAAGATTTGTCATCTCTATCTATCTCAGAAAGAATCAGCCACGTGAACTGATAATTCAGACATAGATGTGTTGCCATAGATTTCGTACAGGTTTTCCTAACTTCTGTTCATTTTAAAAATAAAAATCTTTGTATTCACTCCACAAAGATACTATTACTATTCCTTCTGGTCCCATTATTTTCCATTCATATTTCTCTTTGAATATTCATTATTTTTTTTTAGGTTTGGACTTTCCCTTATTTTACTAAGCATGAAACGAGTATTTTTAAAATCTAAGATAATATATAATTAGCAATTAGACCCAGCAACATTCTTCTTAGTCTCATTTTTACCATTTCCATGTATCTAAAACAACCACCAGCTATTTTGTTATCATCTAGCTATTTGGATTAAAACTTAAATGATAAAATGCAAAAGTGAAAGCCAGCATTTTTAACAATTTAAAAAATTAATACCTCATTTTCCAGAATGAAACTCTCTAGAATCACAGACTAAAACAGTATATTATTGAAGAGAATAAAATAATTTGGTTTTTATTACCTTTTATTATATATAAAATATGACCCAGAGAATTGTAACTTCAAATATCTGCTTTCCTTTGTCTTTAGAGCGGATACTAGATATGCGACCTACATTTTAGCCAATTTTTAAACAGGTGGCTGGACTTCATTTGACCGCCAAGCTTACCTGTCCATTGTCAACCAGAACCCTGGAGTTGGTCCGATCTTTCACATCCAGCTGCTCAATCGCTTTTCTATAAACACAGGAAGGTTTTGTTTGCCTCATTTTATTTACTTATTTTGTTTTGCTTGTATATTGTTTTCAGGTTGATTCTTTTTCCCCTTTGAAGGTCTAACTGATGGGACTTATTTAGGTTAATATGATTATATTGCTAAGGTGTTTGAAATAATCACATGTAGTCTGGTTCACAGAGAGTGTATCCATTGGAAATGCCCTCGGCTACAGGTAACAGAGAATCCTACTATCAGAGGTTTACACTATGTGGACATTTATTGTTTCTTGTGTAACAAGAAGTCATAGAAACAGGCTCTTAAGGATCTTCGATATCTGACAACCCATTTGATTAATGAACTGATCTGCTTTTTTCTTTTAATTTGTTTTTGTTACAGATGTTTCTCCTTTTACCCCCACTGACACCCTCCTCCCCAACCCCCTGCCCCATCCCCAGCATTGTTGTCCGTGTCCATCAGTTATGCGTACATGCATATAAGTTCTGGGGTTTATCTCTTCCCTCCCCACTCCCTCTTCTGAGGGTTGTCAGTCTGTACCCTACTTCCATGTCTCTGGGTCTACCCTGTTCCTCAGACTGTTATGTTCATTATATTCCACAAATAAGTGAGATCATGTGATATTTGTTTTTCTCTGCTTAGCTTGTTTCGCTTAGGATAATACTCTCCAGGTCCCTCCATGTCGTCTCAAAGGATAAGAGATATTTCTTTCTTACAGCTGCATAGTTCTCCATTGTGTATATGTACCACAGCTTTTTTATCCATTCGTCTACGGATGGACACTTGGGCTGTTTCCAGATGAACTGATCTGCTTTTTAAAATTAGATAATAGGGACTCTGTGACTTACCAGTGTTTTCTATTTTTTGCCTTTTCCTCTGGTAGTTCACAAATAAGTTTTTCTCCTAAATTGATATTGAAAATGCTATTATGAAATTAAAAATGTAACCATCTAAAAATGAGGACTTTTTTTTTGTGTGTTTTCAAAGAGGTACTGTAGTTCGTTTGGAAATTTGTACTCTTTTCATCTTTAACAAATAGCATCTTGTGAGAAAAAAAAAATCTTACCATTTGTGACAGGATGGATGGACCTAGAGGGTATTATTCTCAGTCAAATAAGTCAATCAGTGAAAGAAAAATACCACATGATTTTACTTATATGTGAAATATAAGAAACAAAATAAATAAACAAAATAGAAAGGGACTCATAGAGAAGGAGAGTGGACTGGTGGTTGCCAGATGGGAAGAGTTTTGGGGGACTGGGTGAAAGGTGAAAAAATTAAGAAGTACAAATTCGTATAGTTGCAGGGTTGTAAAGTACAGCATAGGAAATATAGTCAATACTATTGTGATAACTATGTATGCTGCCAGACGGGTACTGGAAATTTCGGGGGGAACAATTTGTAAAGTATATGATCGTTTATCCACTATGCTGTACACCTGAAACCAATACAAAATTATATTGAAAGTAAGCTAATTGAAAAATAAAAATAATAAATGGAAAAAATAAAATAAGAAATAAATTATGATTGTTTTCTAAGCATATGACCAGTTTGCCTACTGGATAATCCAACAGTTGGCTGATCTCTGCTCCCCATCCTCATCCGGTTTGGGTGCTTTTGTCCTTTTCCTTGATCTACTCCTTATGTACTACTCCTTTAAATGGCCAGTTCTACATTTTGTCATCAGATTAATCCTACCAAAACCCAGCTCTGATTTTTGAGCTAGTGAGCATATACTTCTTGGCAAAATTAGGTGATGTCACTTCTGCAAAATTCCCTCTTCAATACTTTTAAGATGCTCCATGTCCCGACTTCAAAACGTCTTGTTCTATTTTCTACTGATCTCCTTTGGCTGGTTGTGCTCCTTCCAGACTAATGACTTCGTGTCCTCTGAACATATCCCATGTTGGCTTGCTTTTACTCATACCCTTCCCTCCTTTGGAATGCTTTCCTAATAACTTTCTCTTGTGGATTTCTCCTTCAGTGTCAAGGCCCAGTTTCACTGCTATTCGGGAGTGTTCTCTTCTCCTTCTGAAATCTAGTAGCACATTTTTCTCTTCCTCTCTTCTATGTGTGCACACTTGTCTTGGTGTGGTTATTTGCATACATACCTCTGAAATCCAGCTGTCTGAGCTCCTCTTTTTCTCTGCATCCGTGTATGCAAAACTCAGGCATTCCTCACATGTAGTAGGTAAACATGTAGACTTTCCTGAAGATTTTGTGGAAGAGAAATTAAGAAGTACAAATTGGCCCTTCCTCCCTCTCTTCCTCCCTCTCTTCCTTACTTCCTCCCTCCCTCTCTCTCTTTCTCCCTCTATCTCTCTCTCTTTCATTCTTTCAAAAAAATTTTTGTTTTAGAATAATTTCAGATTTGTGATATAGTTGCAAAGATAGCACGTACAGTTGTCACATATGTCCCTCCCATCCCCAGTTTTTCCTATTTTATTGATAAAAATATCTTCTAGAAAAATTATCCAGATAAAATATTTTTATCATTATCTCATGTAACTTCCCACATCATCTTTTTCTATGCATATTTTGAATTCTTTTGATAAAAATGGTGTCATGGTTTATGCAGACTTTTAAACTAATTTGTACTTAATGTAAAATTAAGATAAACCTTCCAGAAGCACAATTTTTACCTAATGTTCTTCTTTCTTTTTCAGATTTTATCTGGTACACTACATTACATTTCTTGTCCTATCTCCCCTTAGGCTGCTCTTAGGTGTGAGAATTTCTGAGACTTTTTTTGTTTTTGATGATTTTGACAGTTTTGAGACCACTGGTTTGGTATTCTGTAGAATGTCCCTTAACTGGGATTTGTCTGATATTTTCTCATGATTAGACTAGGGTGATGGATTCTTAGAAGAAAGACCAGAGACATAGAGTGACATTCCCATCACATCATATCAAGAGTATAGACTCTCAACATAACTCATCACTGTTGATATAAACCTTGATCACCTGGCTGAGCTAGTGTTTGTCAAGTTTCTCCAATGTAAAGTGACTCTGTTTCCCCCCTTTTATACTGTGTTCTTTGGAAAAAAGTTAATATGAGTATCCCACACTTAAGAGGTGGGAGTTATGTTAAGTGAGGAGTTAAGACAAGTAATGGGAAGTATCTACATAAATTATTGGAATTCTGCACAGAAGATTTTCCAAACACTCCCATTTAAAAAAATGTAATCAATCATTTATGTGGACTCTAGGGTATTTATTTGGGCTATAATCTAATAGTACTTTGTGTTGTTCCTTAAATTGCTCTAGCTTTGGGCATTGGGAGCTCTTTCAGTTGGCCTCTGTGTCCCTCCTTGACATACTCCTATTTATGTATGCACTTATTGTTTATTTATTTCTTAGTTTGATTTTGGAGCACTTTCTTACTTTCTGGCATTACAAGATGATCCAGGCTCGTAATGTGTATTTCCTGGCTCAGTCCTAGAATCAGCTTTCTCTCTCAGGAGTTCTGGTTTCTTTTATTGGAGAATGGTTTTAGAAACCAAGATCTGGATACTAGATGTGCTCATGTTGTTGCTTCTAGGCCATTTTAGCGGACAGAGCATGGAAATATATGTGTGTATATTAACCCATGTGATAAAGATAGCTCTCTCTATTTCTATATGTATCCATCTATATTTATATTAAGCTAAACAAGAGTTTCTACTGAAGTCTCCAACTCTAAGACATTATCACATAGAACATTCTAGGCTTTTCCCCATGCTTGCGCTGGTCTGTAACCACCCATATCGGAGAAGTCTAACTTCTTCAGTAGTGAGAAACCTAGCTCCCATCACCCACTATCCATGTACTTGATTTTTAAATTCTTGTATATATACACAATGGTTTCAGAATTGTTAACTGCTACCTGCATGAAAAATAACTTTATCAACCAGTGTGCAGTGTTTCTTTTTCACCTTTATTTTTATAGACATATATTTCCAAACTTATTTACATAAGCACATTTAGTGAGGTTATTTTACACATTTAGCCAGTTTGAAAAATCTTTGTGTTCTATCATTCCATTTAAATGACACCTTGGAACAGGCAAAACTTATAGAGACAGGAAACACAGAGCTGGTTGTCAGATTCTTTGTCACATTCTGCATTCTGTCAAAGAAAGAAATGTCCAAATCTGTAGAGAATTTTTGTAAGTTTATTTGAGCCAAACTGATGACAATTGCCAGAAAGCAAAATCTCAACAGATTGAGAAATGTTCCAGAGATTGGCAGTTTCAGAGCTTATTTTATACATTACAGTTAAAGGAGGAGACATAAGGGGGAGGGGATAGATTAGGGAGGTGGGAGAAAGCACAGTAGGGGAGTCTCTGAGACAGGACAAAGGGTAAACCAGAGACACACCACTTATTGTACCTTGTGGGTATAGGCTAGTTAACAGTTAACATTTACAGCACATAGAGATCATATATTGGGAAAATATAACAATGAGTGGCTGTGGTCTCCTGTGTAGTGGGTATAAGGGTGGGGTATGGTGAAGGGTTCTGGGGAAAAGGCGATTACTCTGACATTCCAAGGGAAAGTTATCTTAGATGCAAAAGACAATAGGCAGGCTTACTTAAGGTAAAGAGGGACCTCTGTTAAGGAAGCTACAGGCCTAGGATGTGACTACTTGCTGTTATTTGCTTTTAGTTAGGACTTTTGTGTTTAGACCATCCTATGTGGTTACTTTCAGTCACTGGGTTTGTAAGGCTCACCATGCAGGCCTCCTCTAAGCCTCTCAGGTTTTGTATGTGCCCCCTCCCCCCATATTTTGGTCTATAGTTCCACTCTGGGATCTCCTTACTGCTTTTTTTTTTTTTTTTTTTAATTCACATATGTTAAGGTTTACTCTTGTGCTATAAAGATCTCTGAGTTTTGGCAAATGAATACATTCTTGTAACCACCATTATAGTATCATACACAACAGTTTCACCATTTAAAAAAACTTCCTGTGATTCACCTATTATACATTACCCTACTCCCCAGCCCTTGGCAACTATTGATCTGCTTACTGTCTCTAGTTTTGCTGTATAATGGAATCAGTCGGTATGTAGATTTTTCAGATTCATCCATGTCTTTGTGTGGCTTGATAGCTCATTCCTTTTTATCACTGAAAAGGTTGGAAAATATTTTTATATTCTGAAACCCATAGCACATGACTTCATAGCTTTCCATTTGACATCTTCTTCTCACAAGTGCTCTGGGTGACAAAGAAGCTTTTTCTGCCATATCTTTATTCAGCACTCAGTTATTCTCCTGTTGTTATGAGTAATTTATAACTCTTCTCCAAACCTGCATATCCTTTTTGGCAAACAGACGGTGTTCTTAGCGTTTTAGTCCCAACCAAACAGTTTCTCAGACTTGACCTTTCTAGTAACACTTACATTGTAGTTCTTTATGCTCCTGGTTAACATCCCCCCTTCCCAACATTATCATTTCACCTTTCTTTACACAATCTTCTAAACCACGAACTGCATCTTTATTTCTGTATACTTCAACAACGCTGTGCTTAGGCCCCAGCAGGAATTCAGTAAACTTTGACTGAATGAATAAATTACTTGGTATAATGTAAGAGCCAGATTGCAGACAAACTGACAAAACCTGAAATAAATGCTGTACTCCATCTCCTTGGGTAATATAATTGTTTGCTATGCATGCTTTCCTTTTTCACTATTTGAAGTCCACTTACGAAAAATGGCCTGAAATCTGAGTTATGTTCAATTTATACAGAACATGTGGTATTTATAGAAGGACTACTAAATTGTATGCTAACAAACCTTGAAAATGTGTGTCAGGTTTTCAGCATTAGCCCAGAACATCAGCATTACTACAAGCAGCTAAAATATATTGTATAAAATTTATTTTCTCATAAAAAGTTGCATGGACAAAGTGGTGGCTGATTTTTTCATACTGGGTAAATATTTATGATTTTTCATGATGTTCCTAGTATACCACATATGTTGCACATTTTACAGGGTTCAGAGCTCTTTTACATATTATTTCACACTCAATTTACAACAGTTCTACAGGATAGCACATATGTCACTCTAATGACATAGATGATGATGAATGTCAGAAAATTTTAATAGGTTTTCTATAGTCACAAAGCCTAGGATGTATTGGAGCCAGGATTAGAACTTAAGTTTTCAGGTTTGAGTCTGGAAAACTCCATTCTGGTATGAATTCAGAGCATTATTACTTTTGGCCAAGGGACAATGTATATAATAGAAATGATATTTTTGCAATTTAGGCTGTCACGGTAGCAGATAGCACTTTATACTTCTCATTTTGTGACCTCTTGATAGAAAGAGATCTGATTGCTATTCTTTCTTCTGATTTTCTTAATAACTAATCTTATTTTCTAACCAAAAATTTAAGACCTGACTTAAATATTATGATTAACACATTAAGAGGATATATCAACATGACCCATTTTATATCCCTTTTCCAATGAGGATACTCATGAATGTAATTTAATGTTAATTTCAAAACAACAAATTTTATTTTTTGCAGTTTCTATAACTGAGTTTACAAAGTTGTATCCAATCAAAGAGTAACCATCTATGGTTACTCAAAACACATGCTTCCCAAGGCACTTTCTGCTATTTCATTGAAGAAAAAAAGAGTTTTTTCTTTTCTTTTGTCTTGTCAGTCCAGATTCAACCGAATTAAGGCACAGTAATGGTGCCATTTTTGATTTTATAAAAATTACAGATAGGATAATACAAATTCAATTTTTCCCCACAGAGCCCCATATAGCAACTGATTTTAGCATTTTTTGGTAACATGTATGACTAGGAAGAGCAAAAAAGAAAAGTGAATATTCAGGAAAAAATAACATGTTAATTTTAATTGAAACACTTTCATTGTTCCTACTAACATTTAGAGTTTTGGAACCTGGTAATGTTCTCAAGAAAACTCAAGGTATTGGATATATAAAATTGTAGAAACCCATTTTACATTAGTTCTCCATGTCTATGTGAAATGCTGATGTGTCGCATATTAAACTGTCTAGCAACCTCGGGAAATTTCATTTTCCTTTGTCCCCTCAGGTGGCCATGTGTGTGCTACAGCTGGGCAGCATGGCATTCCTGCTTACGGAGCCTGTGATCAGCGCCATGACAACTGGGGCTGCCACACACGTCGTGACTTCACAAGTCAAGTATCTCTTGGGAATGAAAATACCCTACATATCTGGACCACTTGGGTTATTTTACGTGAGTTTTCCATATGTCTTTGTTCATATATTTTGTCTGTGTGTTTCACAAAGTAGAATTTGTTTAATTAGAATACCAAGATATTTCTATATTAAAGAAACTTGGGTTTAAATATAATCTTGTAGGATATTTTAAATGTGGTTTAGGGTGTAGTTTAACAAGTAATATCTATTAATTTTTAAAACAATTCTTTATAATAAACAATTGAAGGTGATATAATTTTGGAGCTTGATTAGAAACAAATAATGATCTTTTTGTGTCAGCCAGATATGTTTCCACGTCTAATGGAAGCCATCTACTGGGATCGGGGCCGAGTTTAACAATGGTACACTCAACCACATTCTTTCAGTATTGTGAACCCTGGTATGGATCACAATCACAGGCCTGGTCAAAACTGATGGTTGGAGCCTCAATAGTAGACAATCAGTAATGAACCTGAGAGAAAAACATGTGGACATTTCAACATATCATCCTCATAATGGTTTATTGTTCTTAGTCTAATGAAAGCTGGCCTAAAATCTATGACTGTTCAGGAAGTCACATCCTATTGGAGCTTTATTGAAAAATTAATGCCTTGTTAATAAACTTGAAGGCTACCAGACTTCATACTAATTTTATTTTGTAGAGGAGGAAAAAAATGCTTTCCTTCTACTATTCTAGGTTCTCAGCTGTGGCCATTGTAACAAAAAACAGATTAACAAGAAAGAAACAAACAGAAGTTTATTAACATGTATATATGATATACACATGGGAAAAACTCAGGGATGAGTAACTCAATAGAGGTGGCTAGAACTTGCTCTTAAATACTGTCTTCACCTAATGCAAAACAAGAAGGGTGTGGGGTAGGCAAGTTACCAGAAAGTGACCAGGAAAAGTAAACAAGGGTAAAGTTGTTAGGCAGATTTAAGTTGGTGCCTTCCCCATTGATGAGAGTCTCTTGTGATTTAGAGTCATCCTTTTCTTTCTAATACATAGAGAGAAACGCCTTACAAATGGAGATTTCTTTTATAAATGTAAATTTCCCTTACAAAAGGGTAATTTCTACTCTGTTTTCAAAACTTACGGTGTCTGTTCTTTCTCAAAATAATAAGCTTAAAATAAATCCTATGTCAAAGAGGCATATTTTGAGGGTGGCATATTCCTACAATGTAATGCTATATACTGCATTGCATATATGCAATGTATATAAATAACACTAATGTTTATATGATAGTGTTCTTATTTTTAATTTTCTTGATTTCAATGGCTAAATGGTAGTTTAATATACATAGTACAATAATATGCTTATCTAAGAAAACAAGAACACTGGAACTGGTCCTGGAAGCAACATACTTTCAAGTTCTAGACCAAACAAAAGCAGATCAGAGTAAGACTGTTGGTGATGTCAGGCCTACAAAACAGAACCAAATCAGCACCAGATTCTGGCTTGACCTTCTGGCTGGGTAAGGTCTGCTCATCTGTGCATCTGTGTAGTGTAAGGAAATATGAGTGGGTTACAAATTGGGCTCTGCAGATACATTCACGTATATAGTAGTCACACACAAATAATCACCTCTCCTTGTGTTGAAAGAAGCAGGGTAGCCTGATATGGGACTGACATTTAGTCTTTTAGTTTGCTTTTCCAGTGCATAAAATGCTACATTAAAGTAATTTGTGTATGATATTTTAAAAAACTTTGTTTTCTTGTGAGGTAAACTTCAATCTACTTTATCTTTGTCTTGCAGGTCAAACACTGCATGACTTTTGATAGCCTTTTGTAATTTCTCACTCTGAAATAGAATCAGGTTTAGAAATATTTTTAGATGGCTGACTTTAAATTCACGTTATTCAACTGATGGAAGTTGCTATGCTTTTCAATGTCACAAAGCTTGGTACTGTTAGGTTGCAATGGTGTTTTGGTTCTTTGCCAGGGTTTCAAAATAAATGCTGATATTTCAGTGTCAAAAATTGTGATAATCTGATCATTCGATTAAGAAATAAATTTTGTGTCCCACCTAGGCTACACTGGGACATTTGGAAAGTAAGCTTTGGCATAGAATCTGGTGATGATAATGTCAATCTGAACTTGCTCTTGGGTCATTTAGGTGAAATGTGAACTAGCAGAGCTGGGCTTAGCACAAGGTATAGAACCAAGGACACAATGGAAGCTGTGGTCACAAGGTCAAAGAACCTAGCAGAGAGTGAATGAACACATTGTGGGATTTCACTCTGTTCTTCTTGCTTCTGAGTTTTCACAGCTGTTATGCTTCTTTTGAAAGCTTCTTATGCTATAGGTGAGGAGCCCTCTGTGTCTCCACAGGTGCTGGTGGAAGTGGGTGTCTTGTGATACTATGAGAAAAGGAATTTTCTGAGACTTGCACGGGAGAATGAGTGGCATTTATTTGCGTGGAATTAAACCCCTGAGTTCTAAGCTTCCCTCCCGCTCTGTCCTGCCATGAAACAAGTCTAGCTATGACCTTAGCAGAGCTAGGATTAAGGCCATTGACCAAAGTTCCCATTCCATAACTTGTGTTCCCAGCTGCAGTCCACCAATCCATTGCGTGTGGGGTCTTCGTGGCTGTGGGCCGTGTGGCTTCTAGGAAAACAGGCAAATGCAAGGAAGCAGGAGCAAATCCAGAGGAACAAGAGAGAGAGAATTCTTTTCTCTGGGGTTTTACCTTTCTAAGATTTTATCACATGCAGTAGCCCCAGACCCCTGGCCAATGATCTGTCTTTCAGGTTAGACAGACAGGCACCTTCCCTGCATCACCCTGACTTTACTGCACATGCATCCAGCTCTCCTTTGTTGGACCTCTTCCCCAGTGATCTGCAGGGAATGGACCAGTGGTTCCCTGGGGAGTGTCAACTTGCAGCTTCCTGGTGAAGCTGCCAGATGGCCATACTTACAGTGAATGTCTAACCTCCCTTTTGCTCCTTTCTTATTATTAGTAACCAGCTAATTACAGCAGTAACACTCAAACTGGTAAGAAAAAAGTAATGTTACTAATATTTCTTGGAACATAAATTAGTATCAAGAATATATGATACATCAGATAAGGGGTTAATTTCCAAAATATACAGAGTGCTCATACAACTCAACAAAAGGAAGACAAAGAACCCAATTAAAAAATGGGCAGAGGAACTAAATAGACACCTCTCCAAAAAGGACATACAAATGGCTAAGAGACATATGAAGAAATGCTCAACATCACTAATCATCAGAGAGATGCAAATTAAAACAACAATGAGGTATCACCTCACACCTGTCAGAATGGCCGCCATCAACAAATCATCAAACAACAAGTGTTGGCGAGGGTGTGGAGAAAAGGGAACTCTAGTACACTGCTGGTGGGAATGCAGACTGGTGCAGCCACTGTGGAAAACACTATGGTGTTACCTCAAAAAATTAAAAATTGAATTGCCATTTGACCCAGTGATCCCACTTCTAGGAATATACCCTAAGAAGCCTGAAACACCAATCAGAAAAAATACATGTACCCCCATGTTCTTAGCAGCACTATTTACAATAGCTAAGATCTGGAAACAGCCCAAGTGTCCATCAGTGGATGAATGGATAAAAAAGCTGTGGTACATATACACAATGGAGTACTATGCAGCTGTAAGAAAGAAAGATCTCTTATCCTTTGAGACGACATGGAGGGACCTCGAGAGTATTATCCTAAGCGAAACAAGCCAAGCAGAGAAAGACAAATATCACATGATCTCACTTATTTGTGGAATATAATGAACGTAACAGTCTGAGGAACAGGGTAGACCCAGAGATGTGGAAGTAGGGTATAAACTGACACCCCTCAGAAGAGGGGGTGTGGGGGAGGGAAGAGATAAACCACAGAACTTATGCGCATGTATGCATAAGTGATGGACATGGACAACAAAGCTGGGGACAGGGTGGGGGGATGGGGAGGAGGGTGTCAATGGGGAAAAAAGGAGAAACATCTGTAACAAAAATAAATTAATAATAATAAAAAAAGAATATATGAGACTCTTGCACAGTGAGCCAGTCACCACTCCTAATTGTCTCAGCTGGAACACTCATGTTTCTTAAAATAATTTAGGACTGTCCAATCAAAATGTTCATTAAGTCATTCTGGTACTAGCAATCTTTACTATGAACTTTAAGAGAAAACACAGCCTTCTACCTTTATTCTGTCACTATAGGTTGAAGTCTCTATCTTCTGCCACAATGATGGCTTCTACACTGTCTTCTTTCTGGGAGATGCCTGATTCTGTGTTACCAAAATAATCCAGTTCTCTAGTTCAAACAGCTAAAATCTCCATCCCATTGGTTGCTCTGAAACAGCAGGTGTTCTTGCCTCAATGGAACATTTTTAGTGAGCAATCTGAATCAGATACAGGTTGTGGTATATGCTCATTTCTGCCCTCTCAGATTATAGAACAGACCTATAGGTCTTAAGAAGGAGACATGGCAAAATACTTTCTTTTCTATACCTGGCATGCAGACAGAGCACATTCTAATAATGCCAGCTAAGCTTGGATTGTTAGGCCACTTTTTTGTTTTTAACTGAAAATTGTTACCCGATATCTTAAGGTGAGAAGGTTCTCTCAGAAGTGTTAAACCCTAGTAAAGCTTTCCTCTGGTCCTTAGAGTGTTTATCCCAGAATTATGCAACAAGAGCCGCTGGAGCCCTGCCATGATTCCCCATATTCCTAAGAAATTTAGGTGGAATCAGGCCTATTTCATGTTGTTGTTCTTGAGATTCAAATATTGAATAATAGTTGGTTTTCCACACAGATAAGAGGGAAAATTTTAATTCCTCTCTAGAATAAAAAAAAATTTATTAGAAAGAGTGTTTTCCCCAAAAGGCACAATAAAATTTACAAAAATCCCTGGTTCATCTGAACAAATGTGAATTTCTTTGAAATGGCGCCAGAGTCTCAGCCTTTAAGAGCCTGTGATAAATTTGGCAAAGCTAGTTCCACTGGCGTGATGTCACCTGAATACTGTTCTAAATAATTATGTACAGTTCTGTACATTAAACCCAAGAGCACAAGGCAAGCTTGGCAATCTCTTTGAATACCATTGTTGGATGTTTTTATTTTCTTCCTTAGAAAAGAGGAGTTTCAGAACTTGAAAACAGTTTCATTCTTAACCCTATCTCTACAGTACAAGCAAAGCACTTTTCTAGTTTGAACAGTCCTGAAGGGTACAAAGCAGGAACCAAGAATGTTAATAAAAAGGAATAAAAAAGTCAGAAGGAGATCAGAGCGAATGAAACCTTTTTCTTTTTTTTTAATGGATATCACAATTTAGTATGTACAAATGAGATTTATATATGGAGAACCAATCTACTTTGAAGACATAGGCCCTCGGGAATTTCGAATCAAGAACACATTTTGGTGGTTTATTGGAAGCCCTCATTTCCTCCTGTTATTTTGATATTTCCATTGTACATTTTAGAAATGTTCAATATTCCCTGAAAACTGGCGGCATAAATTGAATGGGAGAGGAACAGAAAGCTTATAAGTAGCTTGATTCAATCAATGGCTTGGATAGAAAATGTAGCAAGTTTAATCTTGATATGAAACAATTATATGAGAATTTATAACAGAGGTTACCTTGAAATTCTAAATCAGAGGGCATATATTTTTGCAATTCAATCATCTTGGGTTAACCTCTTTCCAGCCTCCACGATTCGTTGAAAAATGCAACACCACAATGTACAGTGCTCAAATAATTCAAATGAAACTTAGTTTTCTAAACAAGGGATGGTTAGATGACATCTGGACCTTGTCATTCTTGGTTGTACACTTGTTCAAGTGTGTTTCGTATGCCCATGTTGTCTCCAGCCGTTTAATATACTATACTCTCCCTAGATTACATTTAGGTAGGAGACTTCATTTATCCCCTAAAACAATAGTGAATAGATTTATTCTCAGTGAGGGAACAAGCAGTATCGATAAGAAATTTGCATATCATGATGTCAAAAATAATAGAATGCTATGTTTTTTCTTACTTTGGTGTTGTGTTTGTACTTAAGAAACACAGCCTAGTGTTTGATTTTAGCTTAATATTTTTCTATTTGTACTACTTTAGGGAGTAGAGGGATTTGAAAAGTGATCTGAACAATAATCGTTCTAAAGTGTTTAGTGATATGATATGTAGATGAGACATCAAATTCTTAAGAACCGAATCAATTTTGGAAGGATCAGAGATGGCTTTTGGGATCCTTGAGCAGAAATCTAGACCTTCTTGGAGGTGGGATGTCTGGGCAGTCTTGTCTCATGTTTAAAGAATCCCAGGAGGTGAAAGCTGCTTTAAGAACAAAGCCAGGGCTGACAGCAGACTTCAGTCTTCTTACCTTCAAAGTGGAAGAGTTGGACTAAATGTGAGGCTACAAAGCCAGACACGTTCAACAGAATAATCTGGGGACATTTTACAATCTACACACGGTTGGGAAGTGATTAGCATGCATCAGTTATCAACATAATTAGCTAATTATTAATATTAATAATAAAAAGAAAGGCCAGACATTGTAAGCATGTTCACGTGGACAGCTTCACCAGGAAGCTGCAACTTCATGCTCCACAGGCCACCACTGGTCCGTTCCCTGCAAATCACTTGGGGAAGGGAGATGGGCACATGCACAGTGAAGTCAGGATGACATCAGGAAGATGCTTGCCAGTCAGTGTAACCTGGGAAAAAGAAATTGGTTGAAGGGTGTGGAGCCACTGCAAACACGTGAAATCCTAAAGAGTTCATTGGTTAAGCTCCCAGTTATAATCCAAGACAAAGAGTTCTCACTTTCTTGTTCCTCTTGCTCTGCTTCTGCTCCTGTGCACCTGCTTGCTCTGTGACCTGCACTAGCCTGCCAGGTGGCCCTAGAAGCCACATGGCTCACAGCCATTTGGACCCCACCTGCAATGGAATGTAGCTGGAAACACAAGCTAAGCTAGCCGGTTGCTGGACTGGACTGGACTTTAGGATGGAGTGGAAAGTCTGGGCAGTGTCTTTATTTCTATCCCTATTGAGGACACGGCTGAACCTTTTCCATGGTGAGATGGAGGGAGATGGGACCTTCGAAAAGAACTCCCTTAATGTTAGATCAGCAATAAAGCTTTCCATAATACCTTATCCTCCCGTGGGGGCCTCAGGAAATCCTGTTCCCATGCACCCAAAGAACTCCACTTATACCAGTAACAGTGGAACCACAGAGGGCACCCCACTGATAACACTTCTTTGATTCAAGAAGCACTAGAATAGATTTAGTCAACAAATATTTACTGATCACCTCATAGGCAATTAGGATGCAGTTAAAAACATCTTGCTCTGGCCCATTTGGCTCACGGGTTAGAGCGTCCACCTGAAGATCAGAGTCTCTAGTTTGATTTCAGTCAAGGGCACACACCTCAGTTTTGGTTCAGTCCCCGGCCCTGGTCAGGGTCATGCGGGAGGCAATCAGTCGATGTGTCTCTTTCACGTCAATGTTTCTCTCTTTCTCTGTCTCCCTCTCTCCCTCCTACTCTATCTGAAGATAAATGGAAAATACCTCAAGTGAGGATTAAAAATAATAATAATAATAATAATAATAATGTCCCTGTTTCCAAGGAGTTTTATTGAAATACTGAGCAGGGATGTGAAGTAGGGCAAGAGGAAACAAACAAACAAATTGGCGAACAAGAGAATCTCAATGTTAATGAAGAAAACAATGGTGTGTAATTATTTTTTTATTTTTATTTTTTATTAATTTGTTTTTGTTACAGATGTTTCTTCTTTTCCCCCCATTGACACCTTCATCCCCAAGCCCCCCCACTCCTATCCCCAGCTTTGTTGTCTATGTCCATTTGTCATGCATACATGCATGTAAGTTCTGTGGTTTATCTCCCCCCCCTCCAATCCCCCCTCCTCTGAGGTTTGTCAGTCTGTACCCCACTTCTATGTCTCTGGGTTAATTTTGTTCATCAGTTTGTTTAGTTCATTATATTCTGCAAATAAGTGAGATCATGTGATATTTGTCTTTCTCTGCTTGGCTTGTTTCACTTAGCATAATACTCTCCAGGTTCTTCCATGTCATCTCAAAGGATAAGAGATCTTTCTTTCTTACAGCTGCATAGTATTCCATTGTGTACATGTACCACAGCTTTTTTATCCACTCATCTACTGATGGACACTTGGGTTGTTTCCAGATCTTAGCTATTGTAAATAGTGCTGCTATGAACATAAGGGTACATATATTCTTTCTGATTGGTGTTTCAGGTTTCTTAGGGTATATTCCTAGAAGTGAGATCACTGGGTCAAATGGCAGTTCAATTTTTAACTTTTTGAGGTAACACCATAGTGTTTTCCACAGTGGCTGCACCAGTCTGCATTCCCACCAGCAGTGTACTAGAGTCCCTTTTTCTCCACACCCTTGCCAACACTTGTTGTTTGATGATTTGTTGATGGCAGCCATTCTGACAGGTGTGAAGTGATACCTCATAGTTGTTTTAATTTGCATCTCTCTAATGATTAGTGACATTGAGCATTTTGTCATATGTCTCTTAGCCATTTGTATGTCCTGTTTGGAGAGGTGTCTATTTAGGTCCTCTGACCGTTTTTTAATTGGGTTCTTTGTCTTCCTTTTGTTGAGTTGTATGAGCACTCTATATATTTTGGAAATTAACCCCTTATCTGATACATCATTGGCGATTATGCTCTCCCATATAGTGAGATCCCTTTCCGTTTTGATGGTTGTTTCCTTTGAAGTGCAGAAGCTTTTTAGTTTGATGTAGTCCCATGTGTTCATTTTTTCCTTTATTTCTCTTGCCTTAGGTGCTGTATCAGTGAAAATTCTGCTGCGTATGATGTCTGAAATTTTGTTGCCTGCATTTTCTTCTAGAATTTTTATGGATTCACGAGTTACATTTAAGTCTTATATCCATTTTGAGTTTATTCTCGTGTATGGTGTAAGTTGGTGGTCTAGCTTCATTTTTTTGCATGTAGCTGTCCAATTTTCCCAACACCATTTATTAAAGAGGCTGTCTTGACTCCACTGTATGCTCTTGCCACCTTTGTCAAATATTAATTGAGCATATTGTCTTGGGTCAATTTCTGGGTTCTCTATTCTGTTCCATTGATCTATCTGCCTGTTCTTATGCCAGTACCAGGCTGTTTTGATTTCAGTGGCTTTGTAGTATAACCTGATATCTGGTAATGTGATCCCTCCTACTTTGTTCTTTTTTTTCAAGATTGCTGTGGCTATTCAGGGTCTTTTTTGGTTCCATATAGACTTTTGGAGTGTTTGCTCTAGTTCTGTGAAATATGTCATTAGTATTTTGATGGGGGTTGCATTGAATCTATAGATTGCTTTGGGTAGTATGGATATTTTAATGATGTTAATTCTTCCAATCCATGAACAAGGTATGTGCTTCCACTTTTTTATATCTTCCTCTTTTTCTTTTTTCAATGACCTGTAGTTTTCTGTGAAGAGGTCCTTTACTTCTTTGGTTAAGTTTATTCCTAGGTATCTTATTTTTTTTGCTGCGATGGTAAATGGGATTGTTTTTTAGTTTCTCTTTCTGTGATTTCATCATTGGTGTATAAGAATGCCATAGATTTCTTGACATTACTTTTGTATCCTGCTACTTTGCCAAATTCATTTATTAAGTGTAGTAGAATTTTGATGGAGTCTTTAGGGTTTTCTATGTACAATATCATGTCATCTGCAAATAATGACAGTTTCACTTCCTCCTTTCCAATTTGGATCCCTTTTATTTTTTCTTCATATCTAATTGCTGTGGCTAAGACTTCCAATACTATGTTAAATAAGAGTGGTGAAAGTGGGCATCCCTGCCTTGTTCCCGTTCTTAACAGGAATGCTTTTAGTTTTTGCCCATTGAGTATGATGTTGGCTGTAGGCTTTTCATATATGGCCTTTATTATTTTGAGATATGATCCCTCTATTCCC
The DNA here is from genome assembly GCA_030848825.1 of Tadarida brasiliensis. Classification (NCBI taxonomy): domain Eukaryota; kingdom Metazoa; phylum Chordata; class Mammalia; order Chiroptera; family Molossidae; genus Tadarida; species Tadarida brasiliensis. Next base: position 32,578,787 of record CM061272.1, read on the forward strand.
ACATTGCTGGGCGTTTTTATCAGAAATGGGTGCTGGATTTTGTCAAATGCTTTTTCAGCATCTATTGATATGATTGTATGGTTTTTATCTTTCATTTTGTTTATGTGGTATATCACATTTATTGATTTGCAGATATTGTACCATCCTTGCATGCCTGGGATGAAACCCACTTGGTCATGATGAGTAATTTTTTTGATGTATTGCTGGATCCGATTTGCTAATATTGTGTTAAGGATTTTGGCATCTGTGTTCATCAGGGATATTGGCCTGTAGTTTTCTTTCTTTGTAGTGTCTTTATCTGGTTTTGGAATTAGGATTATGCTCGTCTCATAAAATGAGTTTAGAAGTGTTCTGTCTTCTTGGATTTTTTGGAATAGTTTGAGGAGAATGGGTATTAGATCTTCCTTGAATGTTCAGTAAAACTCCCCCGTGAAGTCATCTGGGCCTGGGCTTTTGTTTGCTGGGAGTTTCTTAATTACATCTTCAATTTCCTTTGTTGTTATTGGTCTGTTCAAATTTTCTATCTCTTCCTGTTTCAGTTTTGGGAGGTTGTGTGTTTCTAGAAATTTGTCCATTTCTCCTAGATTGTGCAATTTGTTGGTGTATAATTGTTCATAGTATGTTTCGATGATCCTTTGTATTTCTGTGGTGTCAGTTGTTACTTCTCCTCTTTCATTTTTTATTTTGTTTATTTGGTTTCTCTCTTTTTGTTTCTTGGTGAGTCTGGCTGAAGGTCCATCGATCTTGTTTATCTTTTCAAAGAACCAGCTTTTTGTTTCATTGATCTTTTGAATTGTTTTTTTTTTTAGTCTCTATGTCATTTATTTCTGCTCTGACCTTTACTATTTCCTTCCTCCTACTAGCTCTGGGTTTTTCTTTTTGTTTACTTTCTAGTTATTTTAGTTGTAGGGTTAGAAAGTTAATTAGGAATTTTTCTTGTTTCTTGAGGTAGGCCTGTAGTGCTATGAATTTCCCTCTCAGGACTGCTTTTGCTGTGTCCCATAGATTTTGTATTGCTGTGTGTTCGTTTTCATTGGTTTCCAGGAAGTTTTTAATTTCTTCCTTGATCTTGTTAGTAACCCATTCGTTGTTTAATAACATGCTATTTAGCCTCCAAGTGTTTGAATGTTTTTGTGTGTTTTTATTGTAATTGAGCTCTAGTTTCATGCCACTGTGATCTGAGAAGATGCTTGATATGATTTCAATCTTCTTGAATTTGTAGAGACTTGCTTTGTGTCCTAACATGTGGTCTATCTTTGAGAATGTCCCATGTGCACTTGAGAAGAATGTATATTTTCCAGCTTTGGGGTGAAATGTTCTGTAAATATCAATGAAGTTCAACTGATCTAGTTTGTCTTGTAAGGACTCTATGTTCTTGTTAATTTTTTGTCTAAAAGATCTATCCAGTGGTGTCAGTGGCGTGTTAAAGTCACCCACTATGATCGTGTTGCTATTGATCTCTCCCTTGAAGTCCTCCAGAAGTTTTAAAATATATTTTGGTGCTCCCGTGTTTGGTGCGTATATGTTTACCAGGGTTATATCCTCTTGTTGGATTGATCCTTTTAATATTATGTAGTGGTCTTCTCTGTCTCTTATTATAGCCCTTGTTTTGAAGTCTATCTTGTCAGATATGAGTATTGCTACACCAGCTTTTTTTCCATTTCCATGTGCTTGGGAAATTTTTTTCCATCCCTTCACTTTCATCCTGTGTGAGTCTTTTGTTGTGAGGTGGGTCTCTTGTAGACAGCATATATATGGATTATGTTTTCTTATCCAATCAACTACCCTATGTCTTTTGATTGGAGCATTTAAGCCATTTACATTTAAGGTAATTATTGATAGATAGTTATTAATTGCCATTTTAATTTTATGCCTGTGTTCCCCCCCCCCCCCCTCTCTCTTTCTCCTTCTTCTTACAACAGTCCCTTCAGCATTTCTTGCAGTGCTGGTTTGGTGGTGGTAAATTCCTCTAGCTTTTTTTTTTTTTTTATCTGTGAAGCTCTTTATTTCTCCTTCAATTTTGAATGATAGCCTTTCTGGATAGAGTAGTCTTGAATTCAGACCCTTGCCTTGCATTACTTTGTACACTTCATGCCACTCCCTTCTGGCCTGCAGCGTTTCTATTGAGAAATCAGCTGACAGTCTAATGGGAGCTCTCTTGTAGGTAACTTTCTGTCTCTCTCTTGCTTCCTTTAAGATTCTTGTTTTTTCTTTAATGTTTGCCATTTTTATTATGATGTGTCTAGCTGTGGGTCTTCTGGGGTTCATCTTGCTTGGGACTCTCTGTGTTTCCTGGACTTGTGTGACTTTTTCTTCACCCATTTAGGGAAGTTTTCTGTCATTATTTCTTCAAACAGGTTCTCTATTCCTTTCTCTGATTCTTCTCCTTCCAGTATCCCTATAATGCAAATGTTGTCACATTTTGTATTGTCCCACAGCTCCCTTAAACTCTCCTCCTGCTTTTAAAACTTTTTTTCCATTTACTGCTCTATTTGGGTGTTTTTCTCTATCTTGTCTTCTAAGTCGCTGTTTCAGTCTTCAGTTTCTTCTAATCTACTATTGAACCCTTCTAAGGTATTTTTCATAACAGCTACGTCATTCTTTATTTCCTCTTGATTTTTATGCATAGCTTCTACCTCTTTTTTTAAGCTGAAGTAGATCCCAGTGAGCTCTTCATAATTCTTATTAAGTTGCTTGTAGTTCTCACCAAATTGTTTGAGCACCCTTAAAATCATTGCCTTGAATTCTTTATCTGACAAGTTGCTGTCCTCTATTTCCTGCAGTTCCTTCTCTGGTGATTCCTCTTTTTCTTTCCTTTGGATGTTCTTTCTTTGTCTCCCCATTTTAGCCGTTTGGTAGCTCTAGACCCAGTGAGGGATGTTTGGATGTGTAGGCAGCTTACTGTATATCAAATAAGGCTACTGTGCCTCCCAGACTGTTTTGTTGCATGTCGCCTCTTGCCCGCTGTGGATCCTGGAAGACTGACTACTGGGGGCTGGTATTGATGTGTCCTGGTAGGTGCTGCTGCTGGATAATGTGGGCCCCTCTGGAGCTGCGTTCCCAGCTGATTGCTGGTGCCACCTGTAGCTGTATAGCTTAGGCCCTGTTGGAGCTGCGCTCCCTGCCCTTACCATGGGCAGCTCTGTTGCACAGGCCTCACTGGATCCCTGGCTCCCCGCCAATCTTGTGGGCAGCTGGGTTGTATAGGCCCCGTTGGAGCCCCCGCTTCCTGCTGATCCTGTGGGGAGCTGGATTGCACAGTCCCTTTGGAGACCCGGCTCCACGCCTATCTTGTGGGTAGCTGGGTTGCACAGGCCTCTCTGGTGCCCCAGCACCCCGCAGGTCCCGCAGGCAGCTGGATTGCACTGGTCCCTCTTGAGCCCCAGCTTCCCACCGCTCTTGTGGGCCGCTGGGTCACACAGGCCTCTGTGGAGCCCCAGGTCCCGCCACTCATGGCTGGGGAGTGCTGCTGCCCCGTGGGGCTCAGCTCCTGCTCAGCCTCTGTTAAAGTTTTTGGTGATGGGTCTCAGCTGTCGATCTGTGCCTCTGTCACCTGGGGATGGATGTCTGCTCCCCAGCCTCTGTTGCTGGGGGTACATTTCGACTCTGATAGGGCTGCTACTATGGGGGATGGTGCTGGGCTCCCGGCCCTTTGCAGCTTCTGCAATCGGCACCTTGACAGCTCCACTACTGTGCACTGGTCTGTGTTGACACAGGGTATCCACTGGTCCAATGGTGCCAAGTGCACTGGTGGGCTCTGGTTGCTGGGCCCTGGCGGCTCCCACTGCTTCCTCCCAGGGATAACCCGAGATCTTCCAAAATGGTAGGACCTTCCAATGGCACAGGGAGAAGCGCCCTGAAGGGCTGCTTACTGCGATAGCCAGCTGCTCCCCGTCCACAGCACAGGAACATGCTGTTCCGCTTCTCTGCACTGCACGAGTTTGGTCGTCTACCTTCACGTTCACTCACACTCGCTCACACACTAGCTCACTCTCTCACGCACTCCTCCTCCCTCCGGTCCCGCTGCCATCTTCCAAAATCAATGTTGTGTAATTTAAGGCAGGTAATGTGATTGAGTGAAGAGGAAATGCTAATGCTCACCTTTATTAATTTAAATATTACATGGATCATTGCATATAAGATAGCTAATGTACTACCTGAAAATATTAGTTTCTCTACTCTTCTAGAAAGTGGTGAAGTTTAAACAGTCTCCCATTCTTTCTACCTCAAGCTGCCCTGTCCTCATCAACTGGAGGCAGGGAAAATATGAAAATTCCTCTCTATGCAGGGTGGGGAGAAGGAGTTAGGGTGAATGCACTGTATAAATACAAGTAGATTTTATCAAATATGTATATGCTAAGAAAAATAGTCGTGGTCCCTGTACTTATAGATTTTAGAATCAAATTGGAAGACGTTATTGCTTCCGTTCTGCTGACACGATTCTGCTGTTTGAAGGCAGAGGATGTTGAAGGCTTAATGCCAGGGACAAGAAGAGCTTGGTTGCCTGTGAAGCAGCCTGGTGCCACTGAATCCCACCATTAACAACCAAGTCATAGACCGCATGCTTCTGCAAAGAGGTGGTATCCTCCCTGAAGCACTGGGAAAATGGTGAATGTGTTGGTCTAGGGTTTGGGGAATCTGTATCAGTCTTGACTCTGTCACTCACAAGTCAAGTCCCCTGGGGTAAGTTACTAGTCTTTGGAGCCTTCTGTAGAATGAATGTCTGCAACTGGTAATTTCTAAGGCCTTTTCTGGCTCTGATAAGCACTGTAGATGAAATCTTTACCATAGCTATCTACCATGCCTATTTATCTGTGATATACGCTTAATGAGTTTGCTGTTTCTCTTAATGGTACTAGTCATTTAATGGATAATTTCAGAGTATTTCACCCCAAAGCAGCAAAATACACATTTGTTTCAAGTATACATGGAATATTTACTAGGATAGGCTACATGTTAAGACACAAAACAAGTCACAATAAATTTAAGAAGATTGGAATCATATAAAGCATCTTCTCTGACCACAGTGGTATAAAAATAGAAATTAATTACAAGAACCCCCCCCACACACAAACACAAGGAGGCTAAATAAGATGTTATTAAACAATAAATGGTTTAACAATGACATCAAGGTAAAAATCAAAAGTTACCTAGAGACAAATGAAAATGAACACACAACAACACAAAATCTATGGGACATAGCAAAAGCAGTCCTCGAAAATCATAGCAATACAAGCCTACCTCAAGAAGAAATAAAAGTCTCAAATAAACAGTTGAACTTCACATCAAAAGGAACTAGAAAAAGAACAACAAAGTCCAAAGTGAGTAGAAGAAAAAAAAATAACAAAGATTAGAATAGGAATAAATGGTATAGAGACTAAAAGAAAATATAAAAGATCAATAAAATGAAGAGTTGGTTTTTAGAAAGATAAAGAAAATTGACAAACCTTTCACAAAACTCATCAAGAAAAAAAAGAGAAGAAACAACTGATACCTCAGAAATATAAAGGATTATAAGAAAATATTACGAATAACTATATGCCAAAAAATTGGACAATCTGGAAGAAATGGATAAATTCCTAGAAACACATGATCTTATAAAACTGAATCAAGAGGAATCAGATCTGGAAACAGCCCAGGTGTCCATCAATAGATGAATGGATAAAAAAGCTGTGGTACAGTTACATAATGAAACACTATGCAGCTGTAAGAAAGAAAGATCTTGTATCCTTTGAGACGACATGGAGGGACCTGGAGAGTATTATGCTAAGCGAAATAAGCCAATCAGAGAAAGACAAATACCGCATGATCTCACTTATTTGTGGAATATAATGAACAAAATAAGCTGATGAACAAAATAGACCCAGAGACATAGAAAGAAGTATGGTTCAGACTGACAAACCTCAGAAGTCGGGTGCCGGGGGAATGATGAGATAAACCATAGAACTTGTATGGATGTATGCGTAACCAATGGACATAGATAACAATGCTGGGGACCATGCGGGATAGGGAGGAGGGTGTCGGGGGGGGGGGAGGAGAAACATCTGTACCAAAAATAAATTAATTAAAAAAAAGGGGAATCAGAAAATCTGTACAGACCAATTACAATTAATGAAATTGAAGCAGTAATTAAAATACTCCTAGCAAACAAAAGTCCTGGAAAAGATGGATTTACAGGTGAATTTTCAATATAACTTTCAGAAAAGAACTAACACCTATCCTTCTTAAACTATTTCAAAAAATTCAAGAAGGAAAAGTCCCAAGCTCATTTTACAAGGCTAGCATTATCCTAATTCCAAAACCAGATAAAGACACTGCAAAGAAAGAAAATTATAGGCCAATATCCCTGTTGAATATAGATGTAAAAGTCTTCAACCAAATATTAGCAAACCAAATCCAGCAATACATTAAAAAGATCATAAACAATGATCAGTTAGAATTTATCCTTGGAATGCAAGTTTTGAACAATATGCACTAATCAATTAATGTGATATACCACATAAACAAAATGAAGGATAAAAATTACATGATTATATCAATAGATGTAGAAAAAGCATTTGACAAAATCCAGCACTTATTTATGATAAAAACTCTCAGCAAAGTGAGAATATTGGAACATAATTCAACATAATAAAGGCCATATTTGACATACGCACAGCTACAATTATCCTCAATGGGAAAAGACTAAAAGCACTTCCCTTAAGATCAGGAATAAGATAGGGATGTTCACTTTCACCACTCTTATTCAGCATAGTCTTGGAAGTCCTCACCACAGCAATTAGACAAGAAGCAGAAATAAAAGGCATCCAAATTATGAAGGAGGAGTAAAACTGTCATTTTTTGCAGATGACATGGTACTGTATGTAGAGAACCCTAAAGACTCCACCAAAACATACTACTAGAAGTGATAAATGAATTCATTTATGTAGCAAGATATATAATTAATATTCAGAAATCAGTTGCATATTTGTATACCAATGATGAACTATGAGAAAGGGAAACTGAGAAAACAATCCCATTTGCATCAATAAAAAATACCTAGGGATAAATTTACCCACGGAGGTAAATGACCTGAAGTTGCAAAATTATAAGGCACTGAAGAAAATAATTGAGACAGATGCAAATAAATGGAAATATAATACCCAAAGTAATCTATAGATTCAAAGCTATTGTTTTCAATATGCCAATGGCATATTTCACAGAACTAGAACAAATAAGTCAAAAATTTATATAGAACCACAAAATAAACAAGTATCCTCAATAATCCTAAGAGAGACGAACAAAGTTGGAGGTAACAAGCTACCTGATAGCAAGGTCATAACAATCAAAACAGTACTGGTTCTGGTATATAAACAGACATGTGGATCAATGGAACAGAAGAGAGAGCCCAGATATAAACTCACACTTATATGGCCAATTAATGTTTGACAAAGGATGCAAGAACAAAGAAAGGGGTAAAGATAATCTACTCAATAGCTGGTGCTGTGAGAATTGGTAGATACAAGCAAATAAGTGAATATAAACCACCATTTTACACTATATACAAGAATAAACTCAAAATAAATTAAAGACTTAAATGTAAGCCTCAAAAACCATAAAAATCCTAGAAGTAAACATAGCAATTTTTTCCCCCTGATATATCTCCTTGGGCAAGGGAATCAAAAGAAAAAATAAACCAATAGTACTATGTCAAACTAAAAAATTTTTGCACAGCACAGGAAACCATCAACAAAATGAAAAGATAACCACTGAATGGCAAACGTATTTGCTAATAATACATCTGATTTATAAAGAACTCATACCATTCAACACCAAAAAATCCAATTAAAATTGATTAGAGGACCTGAATAGACACTTCTCCAAAGAGGACATATAGATGGCCAATCGACATATAAAAAATGCTCAGTCACTGATGGTCTGAGAAATGCAAATTAAAACCACAATGAGATATTACCTTACACCTGTCAGGAAGGCTGTCATCACTACATCAACAAACAACAAGTGTTGGTAAAGATGTGGTGAAAAGGGAACCCTAGTGCACTGTTGGTGGGAGTACAGATTGGTGCAGACACTATGGAAAACAGTATGGAGGTACCTGAAATAATTAAAAATCAAACTGCCTCATGACCCAGCAATTCCACTTCTGGGTATTTATCTAAAAAAACCCAAAACACTAATTTGAAAGAATATATGCACCCCTTAATTGCAGCATTATTTACAATAGCCAAGTATGAAAGCAACCCAGGTGCCCACGAATTGACCAGTGGATAAAATATTATTCTACAAACATACAATAGATTATTACTTGACCATAAAAAATAACAAAATCTTACCATTTGCAACAACATGAATGGACCTAGAGAGTATTATGCTCATTGAAATAAGTCAGTCAGAGAAAGACAAATTTATGTTTTTGCTTATATGTGTAATATAAAGAACAAAATAAACAGACAAAATTGAAACAGACTCATAGAAACAGAGCAGACTGATGGTTGCCAGAAGGGAAGGGTTTGGGAGGATTAGGTGAAAGAGGTGAAGGGATTAAGAAGTACAAATTGGGCCCTGGCCAGTTTGGCTCAGCGGTTAGAGCATTGGCCCAAAGGCCGAAGGGTCCTGGGTTTAATTACTGGTCAAGGGCACATACCTGGGTTGCAGGTTCGATCCCCAGCCCCTGTTGGGGTCATGGGGGCAAGGCAACCAATCATTGTATCTCTTATATCCATGTTTCTCTCCCTCTCTCTCTCTCTCCCACCCTCCTCCCTTCCACTCTATTAAAAAAAAAATATCCTTGGATGAGGATTAACAACAACAACAACAAAAGTACAAATTGGTAGTTACAAAATAGTCATGGAGATATACAGCATAGGGAATATAGTCAATAATATTGTGAAAACTTTGTATGGTGCCAGTTGGGTTCTGGAAATATTGAGGGGAACACTGTATAAAGTATATTATTGTGTAACCACTAAGCTGTACACTAAGACCAATAAAAAAATAAAATTGAAAGTAAACTGCAAGGAAAAATAAAAATAAAAAAGTACAATCAAATAAAAATAAAGAATATATTTTTTAAGAAGGCATATACTCTTCTCACATTCTGTGCATTTTAGGTGAAACAGACCCACCCCCGCCCCAATTCTCTGATCCATGATCTGGCTAATTCCTGTTTATCTTCTTAAGGGGCAGCTCTGTTGACCAATAACACATCTAAGACACATACTTCAGGTGCTCCTTCTATGTTTATAGCACCAAACTGCACTGGTTTGTTGCTTTAATTTGTAATTTATACTCTAGATTGTTAGCTCTATAAATATTGAGGCACCTTTGTAGACCTAGAATTGAGCGTATTGGTTGGTAAGAAGTATGTGGCAATAAACAAATAAATGAAATATTGAATGACTGAGAACATGGTAATATTTTACATTAAGTCTAATATCTGATATCAGTTAAATACCAGTATTTAATTCCTTTATGTGTGACTTGCACATGCGTATGTTTGATTTTGGGGTTTGAGGAAGCATAGTGGGGTCCAAGGGAGCCTATGAAGTCCCTTCACTGAACTTAACAGTAAATCTACATGTAACTAATGAGTTTTAGCATCTCTCCTCATTGAAGTGGCTGGGAAAGAGAAGTCATACATAGTATTCTTATGTAGAAAGAAGCAAACCTTGAGCTTGATAGAAGCATCAAAGGCAAAGCAATTTTTTTACATGCACATAAGTTAGAGCTGCACGGACTATCTATATCCCACGTTTCCATCCTATAACCATTAAGATGTTTTTGTAAAACATCACTGAGTTCTTTTTTTTTTATCCTTACCCGCGGACATTTTTTCCATTTTTTGTTCAGATAGAGTGGGAAGGAGAGAGAGGAAGGGAGAGAGAGAAAGAGAGAGAGAGAAACATCGATGTGAAAGGGACACATCGAGTGGCTGCCTCCCACAGGACCCCGACCAGGGCCGGGGACAAATTGCAACCAAAGTACATGCCCCTGACCGGTATTGAATCCACGACTCATTGATCCGTGGGACGATGCTCTAACCACTGAGTCAAACTAGCCAGGGCCATCACTGAGTTCTTTTGGAGCCAGATGTTGTTATATTGTGGGTGACCCTAAATTTTTTTTGTATTTTTTCTCATCATTGCAGATCTACACATATGTCTTTGAAAATATCAAGGCTGTTCGACTGGAAGCACTGCTCTTATCCTTGCTGAGCATTGTGGTACTTGTTATGGTGAAAGAGTTAAATGAACAGTTTAAAAGGAAAATCAAAGTTGTTCTTCCTGTCGATTTAGTTTTGGTAAGTACGAAATCAACGTTTATCATTCTGACCTACAATGTTTTACAGTTGCTGGGGTAACCTGCTGAGGTTCACTATATTGACTACAGTTAATTCACAGCTACTCCTGTCTCTCGTTAAAATATGTCTAATTTGTGTGGTTATATATTAATGTAAGAACAGGAAACATTTGAAGTCAATAATTTTAAAAAGGAAATACACAAGTTCTCAGTTATTACAGAATTTTTCATATTCTTATAATTTTTTTAAGTAAATAAAATAACACATATCTTAAGATTTTGAATAAGGAGACATATCTAGAAAGGGCAAGATGGCTGTGGTATAACAGGTGGCTGTGTGTCTTTGCTCCCAGCCAGGGATGGGATTTACAGCTAAGATACTGCCCAGTAAGTTTGAAAAAACAAGACAAGTGTAGCTGATTGGACATATTTTGTCTAAAGAGCACTGAAGAAACAACGTAGAGACTGGTAAAACAGGGGGAGTGTGGAAAGGGGGAGCTCCCTTGGAGCTGGTTCTTGGCTGAGAGGCCATATATGACAAACCTAAAGCCAACATCATACTCAATGGACAAAAACTAAAAACATGTCTCTTAAGAAAGGGAGAAAACAGGGATGTCCACTTTTACCACTCTTATTCAACATGGTACTGGAAGTCCGAGCCATAGTGATCAGACCAAAAGAAAAAATAAAAGTCATCAAAATTGGAAAGGAGGAACTAAATACTGTCATTATTCACAGATGACATGATATTGCACATAGAATACTCTACAGAATCCACCAAAAAACTATTAGAGTTAATAAATGAATTCACCAAAGTTGTAGGATACAAATTAATATCCAGAAATTGATGCCACTTTTATACACCGATAGTGATCTCTCTGAAAGAGAAGCTAAAAAAGCAATACCTTTTACCATTGCACAAAAGTAATAAGATGCCTAAGAATAAACTTAAACAAAGATGTGAAAGACTCATACTTGGAAAATTATAGAACATTGAAAAAAGAAACAGAGGAAGATACAAAGAAGTGGAAGCATATTCCGCCTTCATTGACTGGAATAATTAAAATCATGAAAGTGTCCATAGTACCCAAAGCTATCTACAGATTCAGTGCAACCCCTATTAAAATACTAGTGACATATTTCACAGATGTAGAACAAATACTCCAAAAATTTATATGGAACCAAAAAACACCCTGAATAGCAGCAGCAATCTTGAAAATGAAGAACAAAGGTGGAGGGATCACAATACCGGATCTCAAATTATGCTGCAAAGCCATTGTAATAAAAACAGCCTCTTACTGGCACAAGAATAGGCATATATCAATAGAAAAGAAGAGAAAACCCAGAAATCGATCAATTATGGTCAATTAATACTTGACAAAGGAGGCAAGAGTATACAATGGAGTAAAGATAGTCTCTGCAATAAATGTGTTGGGAAAATTGGACAGGTTTATACAAAAATAATTAAATTAGACCACCTACTGACACCATACACAAGAAAAAACTCAAAATGGATAAAAGACTCAATTATAAGTTGTGAAACTAAAAGAATCTTAGAAGAAAACATAGGCAACAAAATCTTAGACATCTCCCGTAGCAGAATTTTCACAGATAAATCTCCTAGGGCAAGAGAAACAGAGGAAAAATAAAGAAATAGGACTACATCAAATTAAAATGCTTCTGGACAGCAAAAGAAACTCTCCTCAAAATGCAAAGGCAACCCACTGTATGGCAGAACATATTTGCCAATAATACATATATAACTCAACAAAGGAAGATAAATCCAATTAAAAATGGGCAAAGGACCTAAATAGACACTTATCAAAGAGGACATATAGAAGGCAAAGAGACGTGAAAAAGTACACAAAGTCACTAATCATCAGAGAAATGCAAATTAAAACGACAATAAGATAGCACCTCATACTTGCTAGAATGGCTGCCATCAAGAAATCAACAAACAGCAAGTGCTGGCGAGGATGTGGAGAAAAGGGAACCCTAGTACACGGCTGGAGGGAATGCAGACTGGTGCATTCCATATTTAAAACAGTATGGAATTTTCTTAAAAAATTAAAAATTGAACTGCTGTTGGACCCAGTGATCACACTTCTAGGAATATATCCTAAGAATTCCAAAACATGAATCAGAAAAAATATATTACCCCCCTATATTCATAGCAGTGCTATTTATAATAGCTAAGATCTGGAAACAGCCCAAAAGCCCATCAGTAGATGAATGGATTAAAAAAAAAAGGTGGTACATTTACACAACGAATACTATACAGCTGTGAAAAAGAAGGATCTCTTACCCTTTGAGACAGCATGGAGGGACCTGTAGAGCATTATGCTAAGTGAAATAAGCCAGTCAGAGAAAGACAATGATCACATAGTCTCTCTTATATTTGGATTCTAATGAACAAAATAATTCAATGAACAAAATAGATCCAGAGGCATGGAAGCATGGCACAGGCTATCAGATCTCAGAGGGAAGCGGCGAAGTGGGGCAGGAAGAACTTATAAGCATATATACATAGCCCATGGATACAGTCAATGGTGTGGTGAAGGCCTGGGGTGAGGCGGGAACCGGGTGGAGGGAAGCAATGAGGGAAAAATGGGGGACATCCATCTGTAATACTCTCAACAATAAAGATAAATTTTAAAAAAAGAAAGAAAAAAATAGATAATTTGGACTTAAAATTGAAAACTTGGTTCTGAAAACAATAACATCAAGAAAAGTAAAGATAGCTCTTAAAATGGGAGAAAACTGTTACAAGTCATATATTTGATAAGGGACTTCTTTCCAGAAAACAGGGGTTGGCAAAAGTAGGTTTACAGTTGTGAGTATGCAAAACACAGACTTTATACTTGTATTATTATATATTAATTGTACTATTTCCATATGAACAACTGTAAACCTACTTTTGCCAACCCCCTCTATATAAAGAATTCTTAAAACTTAAGAGTAAAAGATAAGCCTAGTCAGTGTGGCTCAGTGGTTGAGCATCAACCCATGCACCAAGAGGTTGTCGGGTTTGATTCTTGGTCAGGGTACAAACCTGGGTTGAGGGTTTGATCCCCAGTAGGGGTGTGCAGGAGGCAGCTAGTCGATATTTATCTCTCTCTCTCCCTTCCCATCTCTCTAAAAATCAATAAAAACTATTTTTGAAAAAGGAAAGCATTTAATTAATAAATTTGATGAAATTACTTTTTTAAAAAGAGTAAAGAAAAAATTTAAAAATGGGCCAAGGATTTAAATAAACATTGCTCCAAGAAAAATATAAAAACAGCTAATAAGTGCATGAAACAATTTTTTTCTTTTTTAAAATGCATTTTATTAAAATTTTCAAAAGTATACAAAAGTAGAGAGAATAGTATGAGTCTTACCCTCATCTGTAGAATAAAGCATTTCCCACCTATTGTTTTTTTAAAAGCATATTATTGCAATTTTCAAAATTATACAAAAGTAGAGAATAGTATAAAAACTGCCATGTACATTAACCACCTTTAATGCTTATCAACATATGTCCAATCTTTCTTCTATTCATGCCCAATTTTCCCTACCTTCACCCTCTTGATTTATTCACTTGAAACAAATCCAAGACATCGTATTATTTCAGTTGTAACTTCTTCAGTATTTAAAAAACAATTTTGTTTTCCTTTACTGATATTAGAGAGAGAGGGAGAGGGAGACAGAGATAGAAACATCAATGAGAGAGAACATTGATTGGCCGCCCCCTGCATGCCCCCACTGGGGATCGGGCCCATAACCTGGGCATGTGACCTGACCAGCAATCGAACCAGCGACCTCTTGGTGCAAGGGTCAATGCTCAACCACTGAGCTACACTGGCCGGGCACTTGTTCAGAATTTTTTAAAAAAATATGTTTTTATTGATTTTTAGAGAGAGAGGAAGGGAGAGGGAGAGAGAGATAGAAACATTGATGAGAGAGACACATAGATCACCTGCCTCTTGCACACCCCCAATGGGGATTGAGCCTGCAACCCAGGCATGTGCCTTGACAGGGAATTGAACCAGTGACCTCTTGGTCCATGGGTCAATGCTCAACCATCGAGCCACACCGGCTGAGCTCTTCTTCAGTATGTTAAATCAATTCCTTAAAATCATCAAATAAAAATACTCAGATTTCTCTGTCTCATCAAATCTTATATATATATATATATATTTTAAAATTCATGGTCCAGATAAGATTTATTCATGATATTGTATTTGTTTGATATATCCACAGATTCCCCTATTTCTTTTTTGTTTCTCGTGCAAATTATTTGTTGAAGAAACCACATTCTTTGTCCTGTAGTTTTCTATAGTATGGATTTTTCAGATTGTATCCTTGTGTGTTGTTTAACTTGTTAGATCTAAAAGCTTGATTGGATTTAGATTTGGATTTTTTTTGGGTAAGAGTATACTTCCCATGGCATCACTGAAACAATTTAAAAAATCATTAGTCATCAGGGAAATTAAAATTAATACAACTATGAGATATCACCTCACAGCACTAAAATGGCTATAGTTAAAATGATGGATGATAATAAGTATTAGTAAGGATGTGGAGAAATTGCAATCCTCATTTATTGCTGGAGGGAATGTAAAATGGTGCAGTCACTTGGGGAAACACCTTGACAGTTCCTCAAAATAATAAGCATGTAACTGCCAAATGATCCAGCAATTCCACTCCTAGGTGTATACCCCAAAGAAATTAGAACATACCTCCGCACAAATACTTGTATGTGAATGTTCATAGAAACATCACTCATACTACCCTAAAAGTAGAAATAACTCAAATGTCCATCAACTGATGAATCAAAAAACAAAATGTGATGTATCACATGACTGACTACTATTTGGCAATAAAAAAATGAAATATTAATACATACTATAGCATGGATAAACCTTGAAAACATTATGCTAAGTGAAAGAAGCTGGTCCCAAAAGATCACATATTATATGATTACTTTTATATTAAATTCTCAGAATTGGGAAATCTATAAAGACAGAAAATAGATTAGTGATTGTCTAGGGTTAATGGGGGGAAGGGATGGTGGAAGAGAATAGGGAGTACTGAGTATGGAGTTCTTTATAAAGTGGACAAAAATGAGATGGTAGTGATGTTGGTAAAACCCTGTGAGTATACTAAACACTAAAGACACAGTTAATTGTAAACTTTAAATGTTTCCCAACCAGGGATTGAACCCACAACCTAGGTATGTGCCCTGACCAGGAATGGAACCCGTGAGGTTCTGGTGCATGGATGACGCTCCAACCAACTGAGCCACACCAGCTAGGGCAGGTTGCTTAATTTTAATATTGGCTATGTGTACTGAACATCATGTATGCTGTCATTTTCCATATTCAGTATCTTGTGGCTATAGTATATTTCTTTTACAGTTCACAATATTTTCTGACCTGAAATAAATATTTCATGAAAATTATTAACAAATTGTCTTATAAAATTTTAATATGTTAACTTTTAATATGTTAATACTAACCTTACATTTTCAACTACTACTATCTCATTTAGAAAATACTACTATATCACAATATTTACAAATTTTAACAGTATTACCTGTTATACTAATTTTTTTTAGATTTAAAAACATTTTTCAAGGGTGTTTTGTTTTTAAAATCTATTTGATGTTTTAGAAACCTCTGTAAATTCAGTTAAATAATACAAATGAATAAAACCATATAGAATACTATTATTGAGCATTAATGATTAAATATTGCTTATTTTGCTAGTGTGATTTTGTTACTATTTTTCTGGCCATGAATATTGTAAATTTTTACTTTAAGTAGATAATCAGTGTATCTCTTTTTAACAGAAAAAATAGTATATAAACAATTCTAAAGTGTTATCAAAGTGACACCATAACCATGTGAAATTTCCAGTACTTATTAAAATTATTAGGAGGATGAAAGGGGATTGTGAAAATAGATGCAAAACATTAGGGTGGCAGGGCTGGTAAAACAAAGGCTACACTGGGTTCTGAACATGGATTTAAAGGTGATTATGGATACAGGCAGAGAACATGTGACCTTGCTTATCATATCCCATATCCCCTATCATATATTATAGAACAGAGTGTAGGGCACCTGAAACTTCGGGAAACATACTTTACTTCAAGAAATAGTAAAAGCTCAAAATTTAAAAATACTCAAAGAGGTTATAAATCATTATTGATTACTAATCTATATTAGGAATATCAAGGCGATATCTCAACACATGCTATTTTATAAAGCATCCCTTCATGTCACAAGAGACAAATGGTAAGGTTGGACAGTGGTATCTGTACACACACACACACACAACTCCTATAGTCTCTTTTTCTCCCCTTCAAAATTAGACATAATTGGGTTTATGTAGAATAGAATTTTAAATATATATATTATTGTAATGCCATTTAATTTCTGAGCCTGCAAATTAAGTGCTCTCAAATCTCAGAAGGATTTTTTGAATTTTAAAATTTAGTAATTTTTAAAAATCTGTACAACTGCTACATTAGTCTTGAAAATCATGGGACACATGAACAATGTTTACTGTTAAAAATAGTTTCTAAAAAGGTGTTTGAAGGGCTACTAATAATTTTCTTTTTATTTTCTAATGGAACCACACAGGTTATTGCTGCATCACTTGCTTGTTATTATACCAATATGGAAAACACATACGGATTAGAAGTAATTGGTCATATTCCAAAAGGGTAACAGTCTTTTTTTCTTACTTTTTTGTTTGTATGTTTATTTGTTTGTTTTGATGGAGGAAGGGACTAGAGGTAGGTGGTATAGCTTTTATTTCTTTCAAAGGACCTGTAAAGGACAAAATTCTACTTAATATCTATTTTTAAGTGATAAAAATTAATACACATATAGAGAAAGACTAACTTCTTAGACGGTTTACATATAACTAGAAAAGTTGATAACTATACTTTATTTTTTATTGTTGACAGTGTTACAGATGTCCCCCATTCCCCCTGACTTTGACCCCCTTCACCCAACCCCCTCCACACCCCACACCTTCCTCATATTATTGTCTGTGTCCATGGGTTATGCATATATGCATATACATTCTTTGTTTAGTCTATTCCTGTCTCCCCACCCCCTCCCTCTGAGATCTGTCAGTTGATTATTTTATACAGCATTGCTTCAGGTAAAAGATTTGGAAATTAGTTACAAAAATATTATTTTTTTAAAATGGAAGGCATTACATTTCCAAATTATAGTCATGCTCTGGGATTTAGTCTTTCCCATTTCATTTACATATTCGTAGGACTATTTTTATTTCACTTAGAGCATAGTAGAAGTACACAGGTGTTATCTGAAAGAGCAAACCCATAGACCCGGTATTGGATAATGGTGAGGGGAAGGATGGAGTGGAGACAGCATGGTTTCCTTACTGTCTTAAAGCTTTCCTCTGAGCACTAGGAGGAAGGTTAATAAGAAGAATTCTCTACCCTAAAAGGGCAAAAGGTTGTTCCCAACAGAGCTTGAAAGAAAACAAAGGCATCTTTAGGAAGAGGGGAGGGTCTTACGGGTCATTTCCTTTTAATGAGATGCATACACATAAATATTTATAAATTTGGGGCAAAGTTGGGTGTTGAGTTCTCTATATTTTTATCTTCTAGTCCCAAATGTTGGTTTCTCCTACTTTAAAATGGAGGGAGAATTGAAAGTTTCAGAGATTAAAGACATAAATTTAAAAAACTGTCTTTAGCCTTTATGCAGTTACAGGTTAATGGTGATTATCTGAGTCAGTTTGGTTTTTCTAAAAACTTATCTACTTTTCCACCTTCAAAAGTCAGTTTATTGTTTCTCTCTGGGTCAGTTTATTGGTATTAATAATTAGGCAAGCACATTTTGTTCATGAAACAAAAGTTCTTATAATTTGAAATGGTAGTACTTTTGTATAGCATATATTTTAGAGCCTGTAGTGATACAACTCAATTTACTTTGAGGGTAAACTTTAATAAATGGGTAAAAAAAATATGTCTCTCCTCCATCCACACTAGTTCTCCCTTATTTTGAGTGAACTTTCCAGACCCAGCCTCTTAAGGAATCAACAACAGAATGTGGCATTGAGATTAGATGGAGCCAGGGTTACATCTCAGCCGCCCCATTCACGCTGTGACTCAGATACATTACTTAACCTTTCTCAAAATGGATTTCTCTCCACAGTTAATATGAAAGGGCTGAGCTTGCTACTTACTAGATACTAAATCAACATGTATTCACTTCCCCTTCTTCTTTTGCCCCAGAAGAATTTTATTTATTTATTTATTTATTTTTGAGGGGAGAGAAGTCTCCCAAAGCATCATCCAGAATAAATCAATGATGATACTTGGTTTGGCACAAGTGGTTTTCAAAAAACAATAAGACAATGGTCAGGTATTAGTGGAAAGAAATATTTTGAATAATTCTTTAAAACTGAGAACCAGTTAACTGTGGTCCTATATTTTGCAACAGAGGGTAGATTTAGCCTTTATACATATTTTTCCTAACATATGTTGTTACCAGAGGGATCGGGGGCCAGTTTCCCTCAACACTCATAGGAGTGAGGTGGCTGTTGAGATATTTTCAGAAAATAAATTTTCTAAAACTTGCACAGGAGAATGAATGGTCTTTATTGGTGTGGAGTTATATTCCTGAGATTGTACCATCCCAGTTCCCTTAACCCAGTCCTGAACAAGGGGCAGCAGTGGGTTCAGTAAGAGCTTCCCATCCATGTTGTAGCCAGGTCCAGTATAAAGCATCAGTCTAGATTCAGCCCATTAATCTATTGTGTGGAGTCCACATGGCTTTGGGCCACATGGTGAGCCCACAAGCTGGGTCTGGTGCAGCAGCAAGAGAGGGCGGGGGAGGGGGAGTGGGGGAGAGAACGAACTTGGGGATTAAATATTCAAGTTTCTCAGCACTTGCAGTGGCCATGCCTATTCTGGCCACTGACTTGCTCCCAGGTGTGACAGACAGGTAAGGTAAGCACCTTCCCATGTCACTCAGACCTTATTGGGCGTGCGTGTAAACTGCCTTTGTCCAGTCCTTTCCCCCATCAATTTGCAGGGAATAGACCTGGAGAGTGTTAAATTAGCTAGTGTCCCCTTTACTCCTTTCCTGTTATATAATAACCAGATTATTTCAATGGCATCAATGCAATGCACAGTTAAGTGTGCTGTAAAGGATTGAGTTAAAAAAAAATTAAGCTCATGAACTCAATGGCAAATTTAAGGATTAACTGAAGAATTGTAGCTTACAGTAAACTAGTGTTTTCATAAAGCACTATAGTGCTCAAGGCAGGGAATACAGTCTCTAATGCCAGCCAAATAAATATTTGGAAAGGTTCAAATGAAACAAGGCTGTAAGTGTGCCTTTGTCCTGATACAGAACATTTTTGTTGAGTCAGTGCCTGTGGTGAACTTGGGTGCAAATGACAGATGCGTGGGGTTGTCTCTCTGGTGTTCCTTACAATTTTGCTTTTCTGTTAAATAATGTTGAAAACAAAGGGCTTCTGAGGTCAAGGCTGCTTGGTTTTCTAATGTGTATTTTACTTATTCTGTGTAAACTTCGGAGTCATTGCCATAGTTGAATTCATTGCAAGTTGTTACAAAAATTACATGAAAGTCGATGACCTCATTATGGTATTTCTTTCCACAGAATTCCTTCACCTAAAGCTCCCCCAATGAGTGTCCTCTCTGCAGTAATCACAGAAGCGTTTGGAGTGGCACTTGTAGGCTATGCGGCCTCACTGGCTCTTGCTCAAGGATCTGCCAAAAAATTCAAATATTCAGTTGATGACAACCAGGTGGAGTATGCCCAGTCCCTGTCCACAGCTATTGTGTCATTGTGCTGCGTACTCCAAGCTCCTTACAATGTTGGTCTTATGAAAAATATAATTTGACTAAGTGTACAGCAAGAATAGGTAGGACGAAACAAAAGAGATATCTCTAAACCATTCATAGCTGAATATCTGTCCTTATGGGTTGGTTTATAATTTTATTTTTTATTTTTAGAGAGAGGGACATCTTGATTTTCTTTTTAATTTGCTTTTAGGAGAGAATCTAAATATATTAACATTGAGAACTTGCTTTTTAAAAATACGGATTCTAAAGTACAAATAACACTACTATTACTCTTCTTAGTAAAAAACTAAAGGATGTGAGTGTGTTTTTAGAATGCCAAAGGATGAAGATAATGTTGATCATATTTCCGAACCTACTACTCCCAGTGTCTTGTTTTAAGCTCTGTGGCCCTACATTCCTACAGGTCTGCAGAATACTGGTTACAAATGTCAAATTACCCATGTCTAAGTCTCACTCTGACACTGTGTGCCCTTAATTGTTTCTGTGCCCCAGTCTTGTCATCTGCATAAAAGCAGATTTATTCATTCAATAGTAGTGTATTGAATCCCCGTAATGTACCAGGCACGGGTCTAAGAACAAGGGATACAACAGTGAACAACACAGACCATATCTTCTCTCAACTCAGAACCTCCCAGAGGTTTTCCCTTGTATTCAGATTAAAAATCTCTTCTCCAAGATTTACAAAGCCCTCCATGACCTGCCACCATCCATGTTTTCCTCTGATCTCATACTCCTTTTTATTCTGTGCTAGGCATACTTGCTGCCTTCTTTTCCCTTGACCTCACTAGTCATGATTCTGGCTCAGAACATTTGCACTTGCTCTTCTCTTTTCCAGAAACTCTTCCCTCAGATACCTTCCTGCCTCCCTTATTTAAATGGTCCCTTCTCAGGGAGGCCTTCATTGGTAAGCTCAAGTCCCAAACTTCAGATTTTTACCCTCCCTCCTCTGCTTTACTTTACATATTCATCGTGTTTATTGTCAGCATTCCCTCACTAGAATGTCAGTTCTGTAAGGGCGGGGATACTTCTCTGTTCTTTCCTGGTAACAGGAAAGGCAGGAAAAAACATTAGGTTTTACAATAATCCAGGTGAAATTTGATGGCTTGGACCAGGATGTAGCAATGGAGGAGATGAAAAGTGGACAGATTCTGGCTTGGATGTAGATGACATTTGGGAAAAAGGGAAGGAGTCAAGATTATGGTCATGTGCTGCTTAGTGAGTGGGATCCATATTGAGAAATGTGTCGTTAGGCTATTCGGTCATTTTTCAAATATCACAGAGTTCTCTTACACAAACCTAGATGGCATAGCCTACTACACACCTACACATATGATACAGCCTATCACTTCTAGGCTACAAACCTGTGCAGTGTGTTACTGTACCAAACAACATGAGATTAAATCAAGCACAAGAAAAGATAATATAAGCAAGAGGCCCAGTGAACACGAGATGCATGAGGCTGTGCTAGTGTAAAAGGGCATACTATTTTACAGAAAAATCCTTTTTAATAATTAAAAAGGGTATAGTTTAAAATAACAATAAAAGGAGCCCAGGCTGGGTAGCTCAGCTGGTTAGATCATTGTTACACTACACCAAAGTTGCAGGTTCAGTTCCTGGTCAGGGCCCCTACTAGAGTCAACCAATGAATGCATAAATAAGCGAAACAACAAATTACAAATTGATCTCTCTCTCTCTCTCTCTCTCTCTCTTTCAAATCAATAAGTAAAAATTAAAAAATAATAACCATAAAAGGTAGAGTTTAGTAAATATTAATATATAAACTAGGAACAGTGATTTATTATCATTATCAGCTATTACATACAGTACTTAACTGTATGTGCTATACTTTTATACAGATGGCAGTGCATTAGGTTTATTTACACCAGCATCACCACACACATGTGAGTAATATGTCGCACTATAATGTTATAGTGGCTACAGACACCACTCAGTGATGGGAAATTTTCAGTTCTATTATAACCTTATGGGACCACTGTTTACATGTGGTCTTGATACCATTATAATAATCTGGTTATTATTTAGAGAAAAGAAGTGAAGAGGAGACTAGATAATACAGGTATGCCATTTGTACAGCTTTGCCAGGAAGCTGCAATTAGCACTCTCCAGGTCTGCTCCCTGCAGATTGCTGGGGGAAGGGTCTGGATGACATGGTGGGCTGCTTACCTGTCAGTCGCAGCTGGGAACAAGTCAATGCCAGAATAGGTGTGGCCACTGCAAGGGTGTGAAATTAAAGATATATAATCTCCTGAACAAAGAAAGTTTCCTCTCTCGTCTCTTGGTTCTCCTGGCCATCTTGGGACTACTGTTGCATGGGGAACATTCCCCTGCATTCACCCACATGGCCCATGGCCATGTGGACTCCACACAATGGACTGATAGACTGAATTTAGCCTAATGGCCTGATGCTACATCAAACCTAACTCCACCATGGAATGAAAACTCTGGACACTGGCCCTGCTTCTAGCTTTGCTAAAACCCCAGCTGCATGTCTTCCAGGACTGGGTTAAGGAAACTCAGACTTTGGAACTCAAGTGGTATAACTCTATGCAAATAAAAATCATTCATTCTCTCTGTGAGTCTTAGAAAATTCCTTTTCTGAAGATGTCATAAGAGCCCCACTCCCATTAGCAATGGAGAAACTTGGCCCACTGTTTTCTCCTGCAAAAGCCTGTCATTACCTGAAACGTTATTATGAGGTACATGACCATATCTGTAAAGCTTTTGGCCCAAGTATTTGCAGCTTGAGATGGAAAAGAACTTGGGAGGACCAGGTTGGGGGTGGTAAAGAGCAACAGCTGGATTAAGTTTGGGATACTTGTTAGCTATCCAACTAGAAATGACCGAGTCTGAACTTCAGAAGAGTGGTCCAGGCTGGAGATATAAATTTAGGAATTGTCAATATGTATTCGGGTAGCTAAGATAAAGATAGAGAAGTGGTCCAATATTTGTGGTTGGTTAGAAGAGAAGTAACAACAATGAAAAATGGTGGCCAGGGAGGTCGGAGGAAGCCAGGAAAGTGTAAGGTCCTAGAAGAATCTACCATGAGCCTTTAAGGAGGAGGAAGTAAGCAATTGTGTCAAATTCTGCTTTTAAACCAAATAAGGTAGGAATTACCCATTGGATTTAGCATTGTGGAGGGCATGACGTGGTGGGAACAAAAGCCTTGACTTCAGTGATTTAAAAGATAGGGGAGAAACTGGCAACAGAGACAATGACTATCTTGTACTTTCTTATAAGGTTGTTATGAGGATTCGATGAGGAAAGTTTCTGGCTCATTTTATTACTCAGTAAATGTGTGCTTTTTTCTTTTTTCCCCCAATGGTTAAATCACAACCAATGGAGAGAACAGAAATAGAATAGAAACAAGTCTCGTTGTTTGACAGGTTGTACTTGTGGTCTCTAAAAGTTGATTGTTAATAAGAAATGATATATTTCATATTATCAATCTTATAGGAATTTTTGGCTCATGGCCTCAGCAATGTGATTTCTTCATTTTTCTTCTGCATACCAAGTGCTGCTGCCATGGGAAGGACCACTGGCCTTTACAGCACAGGAGCAAAGACTCAGGTAACCTCACTGTCTAGCAGGGATGAAAGAACTGCATGGCCTTTATTCTCCCCTGGGATGGAGTGGTTAAGAGAAAGCTTCTATCTGAAGTACAGAAAACATTTCTACTTCTTCAATTTTTCTAACCCGTTTTAAGGAAGTCTGTCTCTTCTCTTTCCTGTGAATGTTCCTTCCAGAAGCCAATGATTCAGTGAGCTGAGTAAAAAAAAAAGAAGTACTGAACCAATAGCAGCTTTCCTGCTGGCAGCCTTTGAGGCTTCCTCCAGTGGGGTCTCTGATTTTGTGTGTTTGCTAAGCTAACCAGCTTGAAAATTTTCCATTTCTGTTCACTTTCTTTAAATTAAATGAAATCAATTATATGCAAAAATTCATCATTAAGAATGAGATTCCTGTATGAATAGATGTACAAGTATTTAAATTAGTAATAAGCTGTCTGTACACATTTGAGGCTAAAGGAATAATTATTATATATATTTTTTAACTCAAGTCAGCTTAACATTTGAGTGCCTCCTTATACCAAGTATTGTGCGGGTACTGGTAAGATGACAGTGATGAAAACCAATATAATCTGTGATGATGATCCATAGTGGTAGTGTCGGTGGAAACATACTGATTTATGTGCCAGGTGTTGCATGTCATACTTTTATGTAAATGAACTCATTTAAACCTTTTTAGGCAACTCTGAAGGGAGTATAATTGTTATTCTTAGTTTCCACATGATACAGTTGAAGAAAAGAGGGTTAAAGTAAATTACCCAGGTCACAGAGCTAGTGAGTTGGCAGAGCTGGGATTTTAACCCAGATAGATCTACCCCAAATCTTGCACTGTTAACCACAGTTCTATACAAAAAAACTTATGTACGTATTAATACAGAAATTAATGTTATCTTTCAACCACTATTAAAACAATTGGAATTGAATAAGAATTTATAAAATGTCTTATGTGATATTTCAAACATTTTTAGGAGCCTAACTTACAGTAAGTCTTCTTTGGGGGGAAGGGTTTAAAGAATAAATTTGAAAGGGTATGGTTCTTGACCTTGGGGAGCAAGAGGCAGGAAAAAGATGGATAAATAGATATTAAAATATTGCATAAAATTAATAAGAATATATATTTAAAAATGTTTTTTATTGATTTTAAAGAGAGAGGAAGGGAGAGGGAGTGAGAGATAGAAACATCAATGAGAGAACATTGATTGGCTGCCTCCTGCATGCCCCCCACTGGGGATTTGGCCCACAACCTGGGCATGTTCCCTGACTGGGAATCAAACCAGCAACCTCTTGGTGCATGGGTCAACACTCAACTACTGAGCCACACTGGCCAGGCTTAAGAATATTGATAAATACTAATTAATAGAGCAAAGGGGAAGCAGCAAGCAATTCTGAATGTGTGATAATTTGACAAATAATAGTCACAACTCATTTGCTAAGATGTGAAATCCTCATTCAACCTCATTTTATATGAAAATTTAATTAATTTTTCTGAAGTTAGTGATTTCAAACATAGGTTCATCATGTGTATTGGCATAAACACTTTTGAAAAACTGTGCTCTTAAATGTTTGTGATCTAAATTTGAATGTTTAATGTGTAATGTATTTATTTATTTATTGAATTTATTGAGATGACATTGGTTAACAAAATTATGTAGGATTCAGGTGTTCAATACTATAATATTTATCTGTATATTGTATTGTGTGTTCACCACCCAGAGTCAAGTCTCCTTTTATCACTGTTTATATCTATTTTATCCTCTTTTCCTTCCCCCACCCCCTTTTCTTCCTGGTAATCACCATACTGTTGTTTGTGTCTATGATTTTTATTTGTTTGTTTTGTTTTGCTTTGCTTAATCCATTCACCATTTCACCCAGCCCCACAAGTCCCCTTCTCTCTGACAGCTGTCAGTCTGTTCTCTGTATCTATGAGTTTTATATTTTGTTTGTTAGTTTATTTTGTTCATTAGATTCCACATGTAAGTGAAATCATATGGTATTTGTCTTTCTCTGACTGGCTTATTTTACTTAACATAATACTCTCCAGGTCCATCCATGCTATCACAAAAGGTAAGATATCCTTCTTTTTTTTACAGCTGAGTAGTATTCCAATGTGTATATGTACCACAGAGTTTTTATCCACTCATCTACTGATGGGCACTTGGGCTGCTTCCAAATCTTGGCTATTGTAAATAACACTGCAATGAACATAGAGGTGCATATATTCTTTCAAATTAGTGTGTCTGGTTTCTTCGGATATATTCCCAGAAGTGGGATCACTTGGTTATAGGCAGCTCCATTTTTAATTTTTTGAGGTAAATCCATAGTGTTTTCCTTAGTGACTGCACCAATCTGCATTCCCACCAACAGTGCACAAGGGTTTCCTTTTCTCCACTCCCTTGCCAACACTTGTTGTTTATTTGTTGATGACAGCCATACTGACAGGTGTGAGGTGAAATCTCATTGTGGTTTTAATTTGCTTAGGTAAATTAAATTTACCTAACTTACCTAAGTAAGTAAACTTACCTAAGTAAGTAAAATTCCCTTACTTCAAATTCTCTTCTATCTATGAAATTCTTGCATTCTATAGTCATTTCTACTTGGTTTCTCACAAGGATGTGTACATTAGATTTGTTCTCTTCATGTTTAGGTTAAATAAGTATAATGAGCAGTTAAGGGCATGGGATTCTAGAGCCTGGACGTGTTCTGGCTCTTACCACTAGTGATTGGGTGACTTTGCACACATAACTTGACCTCTCTAACCTAAGAGGACTCTGCTGTTAAAGTCATTTTTATAACAGTTAAGTGAGTTAATACATTCTTATTTAGTAAAATGTTTAAGTACCAAATAAATGCTCATTCAGTGTTAGCAATTATCACTGATTTTATTATTATTATTATTTGTTTTAATTATAAGAAATTATTTTCAGAACATTTTAACATTTAGTATTAAAACATCCTTGTTTGGAGAGGAAAAAATGGCCGCGGAGTGAATGGAAGCTACACGGACCATCTCCCAGGATCTAACTGGAATTACAACTAAAATAAAGACAAATCATTGGGGAAAACCAACTGAAAAGCAACTGGAGAGAATGCTTATAACCAGGTACGGAAAGAGGACACCAAATCGAGCCTGGTAGGAACTGCAGAAGCACGAGAGGGTGGGCTGGGAGCCCATGGACAGCAGCTGAGGGCTGTTTTAGCTGTGAGCAGTTCCCTCTGAGAAGCTGGGGGTTAAAACTCCAAGCTGGCTCCACAGCACAGAGTGGCAGCTCCCCAGCAGAGAGGGGTGGCCACCTAGCACAGAGTGGAGGGACAGGAGAAGGTGCTCGCATAACATCTGGCTGAGATCACCAGACCCGAGGCTTTGTCTGGCAAGGAGAGGTGCAGAGAAAAATGGCACCTCCCTGAAGTGCCAGAGCACTAAAGCAGCTACAACCACTCACCTTGGGCTCTGGCAGAGGGAGGGTGGACTGGACTTGAACTGTTTGAAAAGAATCAGGGGTCCGTGGCACAGGGGAGAGAGCTGGGAAGGAGGACACTGGGAGTTTTATGCTGAATCACTGCCTCATAGGATAGCAGCCATCTTACTCAAAGAATCCCTTCCCAAAGTCCTGGGAAGAAGCAACGGCCCCTCCCTCAGGAACTTAACACCATCAGGCCTGGCCAGAGAAATGCAAATTGAGGCTCATTAATAGCTAGAGATTACCAGCAAGCAAGGGGTGGGGGTGGGGGGAAGCCATTGTCCCACCCTCTGGAAATCCTTTTACCCTGTACACCTGAGGAATTGTTCATTCAGCTGAGGGCTTCAACCTGAGGCTCATCAAGTAACTGAAACTAATAGCCTCCAGGCAAAAGCTAGAGGATAACTAAACCTTTGCTTGGTCTGAAAATCTACCCAGGAAAGTAAGACTTGACAGTGGTATTTAACATGGGTCCTCTCACACTCATCCGAACCCAGTAGAAGGAGCCACAACCAGCAGAACACCAATACCCACAGGGAAAATTTGGTAGGCTCCAAAACCCACTTAGACAGCCAAAATGATGAAATAAAGAAACAAATCCCAAATGAAAGAACAAGAGAATTCTACAGGAGAAGAGATAAATGAAATTGGATTAAGCAGGATATCAGAAGTAGAGTTCAGAGTAATGATTATGAGGAAGCTCAACAGCATAAGTAAAGACAAAGAACATTGAAAATCAACCAATTGGAAATGAAAAACCACCAAGTGGAAATGAAAAATTACATAACAGAAATAAAGAACACATTGGAAGGAATAACCAGCAGAGTAGAGGAAGCTGAGGATCGAATCAGTGAATTAGAAGACAGGGTAGAAAAAATCATCCAATCAGAGAACCAAAAAGAAAAAAACAATTAAAAAACAGGAAGACAGCTTATGAGAACTATGGGACAACATGAAACATAACAACATCCATATCTTAGGAGTTCCAGAAGAAGAAGAAAATGAGCAAAGGTTAGAAAATGTATTTGAAGAAATAGTGACAGAAAACTTCCCTAACTTGGTGAAGGAAAAAGGCATACAGGTTCAAGAAGCACAGAGAGCTCCAAGTAAGAAGAACCAAAAGAGGCCCACACCAAGACACATAATAATTAAAATGTGAAAAATTAAAGACAAAGAGAGAATCCTAAAGGCAGCAAGAGATAAGCAACAGCTTAGCCACAGTCCCAAATGACAGCTTGCATGTCTGTTTTCTGCAACACTGATATTGCCTCTGAGTTTTAATTTGCCAAACTGCATTCCATTATTGTTTCAGAATTTGCCTTATTGCTTCCAACTTTTTAAAAGCCTTTTTAATCTAGTCTTAGTTACTTGATATCCAGTCTCTTTTTCTGACCTTTCTCATCTCTTTGGCTAATCCACGATTTTCCACAAAGCTGTGCACGCTGTGAGCTCTGGATCTACTTTCTATTCTTTGAAAAGGACTGAGAAAGGAAATGAGTGGCACTTCACCCTCCTTCCAGCCATATATATGTGAAACATGCTTTCAGAGTCATCTTTGTAAGGAGCCAACAACATATATTTGTTTGAAAATGTAACAAGAAGGATAATTCTGCATACATTGTTCTGTATGCAGAATTAACTGAAATATGAGTAGTTATGGGTTTTTTTTGTTAATCCTCAATCCTCAGTGGAGAATATTTTCCATTGATATTTTTAGAGAGAGTGGAAGGGAGGGAGGGAGGGAGGGAGGGAGAGAGAGAGAGAGAGAGAGAGAGAGAGAGAGAGAGAGAGAAATATTGATGTGAGAGAGACACATTGATTTGTTGCCTCCTGCATGACCCTGACTGGGGCTGGGGATCAAACCTGCAACCCAGGTACGTGTCCTTGACTGGAAATCGAAACCTAACTGCTGAGCCAAACCGGCCAGGGCAAATAGTTATCATTTTACAGCCAAAGTATCTTTAGATACTCAGTTAGTATTGTCAAATAAACAAAAACAGAGCCTGGAGGCTTTGCCAGAAATAAATGATAAAAGATTTCTTCAAGGTTCTTAGGGTTTGCATATTGGAAACACAACTAGGCAATACCCAGAGTGTTCTGAAGAAGAAAGAAAAGCTGAGGGTTCTTGTAGTAAAAAGTACATACTTGAGAAGAGTCAGTCCTGCATTCTTAGCCTCTAAATTTGTTCAAGATGGAAATCCTCTAGATTACTTGTTGGTGTGGATATAGAGATGGATGTCAGATGGTCTGGATACCTGAACATCCTTTTCTTAGTCCTTCAAGGGTAATCTGAGGGTTATCTGAAGGTTTGATGTATATCTAAGCATTGATGCAGGACTGGAAAGTTCAAAAATTTAAGTTACCAAGCTTCTTAAAACAAGAATGGAATTGTTTTCTCATACCTTAACCTGCTTGATTTTAGTAATTTAGCAGCTTGACTATAATGACTCCATTTTAATTTCTTTACTCTATTCCTAAGTATAAAATGGAAAAAGTTGAAGAAAAGTAAAATACTTAGAAAATGTTTGTTCTACCCTGGCCGGTTTGGCTCAGTGGTTAGAGTGTTGGCCCATGGACCAAAGGGTCACAGGTTCGATTCTGGGTTCAGTTCTGGTCAAGAACATGTACCTAGGTTGTGGGTTCAATCTCTCCCAGTGGGGGTCGAGTGGGAGGCAACCAATCTGTGTGTCTCTCGCACATCGATGATTCTCTCTTTTTCCCTTCTTCCCTTCCATTCTCTCTAAAAATCAATGGAAAAAGATCCTCAGGTGAGGATTAAAAAAAAATGTATAAGAAATGAAAATGTTTGTCCTATGGGTAATTAAGAGTATGAACATTTTACTAGTTACAAACTAAGCCAGCTTGAAATATTTAAAACAGGGGGTACTTAAGTTCCATTTTTTTTCTGAGTTTTAAGAAAAGATACAAGTTTATCTTTCTTGTTCTGGTTGCAACTTGCTTTTGAATTTTTTTCTCTTAGTAGAAAAAATTATGTGCAAATTAAAGGATACTCAAAAAGGTGTTAAAACTTGAAAACATAACTCAATGGGGTTATTTCAGAATCTTGAAGTTAGAGAAGTCTATTATAGCACTGCAAATAGCTGATCTTAATTTAACTTATCTTTCCATTTATTGAGTTGTCTATCTATGGAGTGATGGTTTGGACTGCATGATCTCACAAATCTTTTACAAATCTAAAGTTTAGCATCTGTGTCTCTTATCTGTGGAGACAACAAATGCGGTACTTTGAGAATTTTGAGGGCAGAAACTGTTATGTTATTGATTTTCATGCCTGAGGAGTAGATACACTATGCAGAACTGATAAAAAATCTCTTGTCCAATTAGATGCACTTGTCTTTTGTCCTAGGGCATCAACAATGATGAGGCAAATGCAATAAAGAAACTGACATTAGCCATTTGTTTATATGACCTATTTCATTTTATGATTTACCATGTAAGGTAAACAAATAGTCTTTTTCACCCATTATTTATCAGTTTTGTAAGTAAGACCCTTTTAACTCTTGACCTTTTGACAATAGGACTTGACACTGTAGGTTAGTAAGTGCATTATTGTTGATATACATATAAAGCATCATGTAAATCAGCAGTTCTCAACCTTCCTAATGCCATGACCGTTTAATACAGTGTCTCATGTTGTGGCGACCCCCAACCATAAAATTATTTTCGTTGCTACTTCATAACTGTAATTTTGCTACTGTTATGTCTTAGGCGATCCCTGTGAAAGGGTCATTCGACCCCCAAAGTGGTCGCGACCCACAGGTTGAGAACCGCTGATGTAAATAAAAGATAAGTTAAATATCATTTAGAGAAAAACCCAAAGGTAGTTATAGTTTACTATTTTGAAATATGATTATTTAATTAAGTTGTATTTTCTAGAACAGCTTTGGTGTATTATAAGATACCTCAGAACCTCAAAATATATTTAGGTTTATGGACACTAATTCAGTTTATGATCCATATGCTTTCTTACTCCCTAGTTTATGACCTCGGGCAAATCTCTTTGCCGCCCTGTGCCTCAGATCCTTTCACAGAGTTTAGACTCTATCTTTCCCACGCTTATATCTGCACCTAAGATTAAGGGTTTTATTTTCAGGTACATTGTGAGTGTATGAGTGAAGAGTTCCACAAAAAGGGTGCATGCCATTGTCTTTTGTCATGAAATAAACCTTGGTAGTTGTCCGTTTTTTTTAAAAAAATTCCATACATGCAATAATATATTGAATCACTTACTGAGATATCTGAATGAATCCTGTGATTTGTTCTCTCCTGTTTAGTGGAATGACAGGCATCATATTTTGTTTAAAATTTGTTGTCATGTAAAATTACCTATTACTCCTAAATGATAGTTTAATAACAGTTTGGTGTACTATGACTTATTTTATGGGCAATCTTTAATTACCTAGTGACTTATTTCCCACAGAAAGATTTCTTTCCCCTTTATATTCTGGGGAGTACTAGAGATGAGGTCTACTAAATAGGAAGGAACTTGTGACTAGCTTCTTTTCCTTAGTTTAATTATTTTGAGTTTCATTCGTGCTGTTGCATATATTGATAGTCTGTTCTTTTCTATTGCTCAGTAGTATTCTGTTGCATGGATATACCACAACTTGTTCTAGTCACCAATTGGTGGACATTTCATTTATTTTCAGTTTTGCTGTTTGTTAATAAAGCTTTTATAAGTATTTACATATAGGTATTTGTATAAACATTTGTTTTCATCTCTCTTAAATAGTTCTGGGATATATGGTAAGTGTATGTGTAACTTCATAAAAAACTGCCAAACTGTTTTTTCAGCAATGTCTGAAAACGCTAGTTGTTCTGAATCCTTGTCAGCCCTTAATATTGATTGATTACATGTTTATTTATATATTTATTTTTAATTTTAGCCATTCTAATAGAACCTGATTCCCTCTGATTTCTCCATAATGTTAGTCTAGACATCTTTGTAGTCCTATGAAAGCCCTATTTTTTTCTCTTAGGCTGACAGTTTGGCCAAAAGTTTCTATTAAGTCGCAAACATTTGCTTATGTGAAATCAACTTCTCCATCAGGTGGAGTGTAACTACGAGTCAAGTATTGCATTGTCTTTTGTCAGCAGATTGAGTTGGTTAGAAGATGATACTAATAACTTTTCAGGATTAATAAAATGTGTCTGTTTCATTGCAGACACTTCTCCCATAATCCTATATAACTGCTTCATACTAGAGCCCTTTCTAACAAATAACCCCAAAGAAGAGAGTAAATGCTTCAGTGAGAAGTTCTTCATCAGCACAGAAAAACCTTCAGCTGCATATTCAGTTATTACCCAGACAACTTCCTGTTGAGGAAGGGAGTTAAGCTGAACAATAGTAGGTTAAAGGACTTGTAACTGACATGTTGCTTTCACTATTACACAACAAAAAAGTCATTGTTGTGATGTGTAATGAAAATTGATAATGTCCTATTTTTTTTTCCCATGGAATTGCTTTTCTGTTATCACTGACTTAATTAGATTGCACCAGTTTGTCAGATGCCACATTCGGGTTCCTTCAGCTGCAAAATATAGATAATAAAAATCTATGTAATTTAATAATCATGTGCCAACATATTGTTTTTTCTAATCAACATGAAATAATAATTATATTCCCCCCTTTTAACTTTGGAATTATTAGAAAGTTCAAGGTTTTCTTTTTTATCTGTTTTGTATTTTATAGGTGGCTTGTCTAATATCTTGCATTTTCGTCCTGACAGTCATTTATACAATAGGACCGTTGCTTTACTGGCTGCCAATGGTACAGTAGTGCTTTTTTTATGATCTACTTTTTAAGTTTATTTTTAATAAGAAGAATTGTATATTAATATTTCTTAAGGAACAACTTCAATAATCATTAATGATCCGTAGATCATTCATGTGACA
Organism: Tadarida brasiliensis; assembly: GCA_030848825.1. NCBI lineage: Eukaryota > Metazoa > Chordata > Mammalia > Chiroptera > Molossidae > Tadarida > Tadarida brasiliensis. Next base: position 32,611,903 of record CM061272.1, read on the forward strand.
TAAGTAATGGTTGAATCAAGAATCAAGGAGAGGTGGGAAAAGACTACATTTGATGGGGGAGGACTAGGAGTTTTCTAACTTTTAGGCTCTTGTATAAAAATGCCAGAGTGGAATTAGATTTATTTTGTGCTCATTTGGAGAGTGGAACTAGGCAATCTCTTTTATAAGAAATAGACTGAAATAAATTTATCCCAACTTGTACTGTTAGAAAATGTGTATGTGGAGGAGATAAACCACAGAACTTATGCGCATGTATGCATAGCTGATGGACATGGACAACAGGGCTGGGGACGGGGTGGGGGGATGGGGAGGAGGGTGTCAATGGGGAAAAAAGGAGAAACATCTGTAACAAAAATAAATTAATAAAAAAAAAAATAAATACATAAAAAAGAAAAAAAAATGTGTTCTGGGCAAGAAAGTAGGGTACAAAATACATCTTACTACTTTTGACACATCCTTATACAAAGTGACCCAGAACACTAGTACCAGTGATTCACTTGCCTTTCATAAGCCTGAAGCACCAAATTACACAAGATTCTGGTCTTCAGAGAACCAGAGAAAATAATCAAGTACATTTTTTTTTTCTTTATTGATTTTAGAGAGAGAAAAAAGGAGAGGGAGAGAGAGATAGAAACATTGATGAGAGAGAACATCGACTGGCCACCTCCTGCATGCCCCCCACTGAGGATTGGGCTCACAACCTGGGCATGTGCCCTGACTGGGAATTGAACCAGCGACCTCTTGGTGCATGGGTCGACGCTCAACCACTGAGCCACACCGGCTGGGCTCAAGTATACAGTTTAAGAGGGTTATATCTTTAGGTGAAACCAGATAATTGATACTCAAGGCAATTATAAAGAAATATATATGCCCTGACTGGGTAGCTCAGTTGGTTAGAGCATTGTCCCATATGTCAAGGTTGCCTGTTTGATCCCCAGTCAGGGCACATACAAGAATCAATCAGTGAATACATAAATAAGTGGAACAAAAAAATTTATGTTCCTCTCTCTCTCTCTTCCTCCCTTCAACTCTCTCTAAAATCAATAAATAAAAAAATTAAGAAAGACATGATATAAATATTTAATTTAGCAACAGATTTCAAACAAACGGTGGTTAATAATTATTATAAAGTTAAGAAGACAATCAGTATTATAACATTTACCCTTATCATTCATTACTTTTCTTTTTCTTTCCTTCTAATTTTTTAGAATGACATAAATTTTACCCTGTTATTTTCTAGAATTGATATTATATTCCTGAAGTGCAATAATAGGTTAGTTCTAAACAAAATAAATATTATCTAGTCTTCTAAATGGTGATTGCTTTTTTTCTAGTAAGCACTCTAAGAACAAAGAAAGAAATAAAAATACCTTGGTTCTTTTAAATTTTGATTAAAATATTTATCTTGCTTTTTTTTTATTAACCTGTTTCTTATTTGTAGTGTGTTCTTGCAAGTATTATTGTTGTGGGGCTGAAGGGAATGCTCATACAGTTTCGGGATTTAAAAAAATATTGGAATGTGGATAAAATCGATTGGGTAAGTAGAAATTAACCTAAATTTTTCATCTTCGGCTTAGAACGTGGAAAAAAATAAATTTTAATAGTTTCATTTACAGGAAGTAATTTAAGTCATTTGAGACTTGTATGCTTTACAACTATCATTAATTTCTTTCAAAATCTTAATAATGCATTAAAATGTCTTTATAAGAAATAGACATGGAATTTTGTCAAATTTTGATTGATGTGTTGTTTGATAACTTTTAAAGAAATGCTAACTAACTTGAGTGGATTAGGGATTCTTGATTACTGTTATGAATTAATTTTGTCAGTGAAGTTCATCAAGGAAGTACACACTAATAGAAATATGACAATTTATAACATATATGAAAAATCAGCATTAATTGCTAAGATATGTATGCCACATTAATATAAGGTGAAAATCTTAATAATGACCATATTTACTCTAAATACAAAAGTCTCATGAATTGTGTTTTAAATGGGTTACTTTGAGAGGATCATAATATTAACAGGATATTGCCAGGAAGAGATATAATTATATTAAACAATGGTAAAGTGTGGCTTTTATACTAACATAAATGTTTAACACATTTATTCTAGAGAAATGTGTCTATGCAAGAACATCCAGAATTCTTTCTCTCTGAAATATGGGTGAAGTATTTCATTATTAGCAATGGTTAGCTCTATTATGACATTCACCATATTGAAATGCAATTATCTATGTATCTCCCCTCATTCAGATTCTTTGTTCTGAGAGATTTTGGGGGCATTCCTTATGCTGGTGCTTAATTTCATAATACTCCTCTAAGGCTCGATATTACTGAGCCCCTACTAAAATATAATGTGGGTGTCATGTATAATGCAAAGATGAATAAATAATTGTTTGCCCTCTCCAGATATTTATATTTGTGCAGGAAGCAGACATAGAACAATATGACCTATTAGCAAAAGTACAAGCTTAGTGCTTTGGAAAAAAAGAGAATGGGGCAATTAATTGGGACTGGGTTAATAGAAAAAACTCTCGCAGCAGAACTAAAATGTGAACTAGGACTTGAATGAACGCTATTTTATAGACAAGCCAAGAGCCCCAAATTAGCCAGGCTAATGGAGGATTGTGACTTTTTAACGGTGAAAAATATGAGGTGACATATGAAAATAGAGAAATAAGCAGATGCAAACTTAATTAACAAGCTATTTGATAGTCCTATGATAAAGATATTTCTCTGGAACTCATTAATCACTTAGGCGGGAACATATTGTCATATTTGAAGTAGGGAGATGTCAGAAGAGGTTTCTTCCAGAAATTATGGGTAGAATATGTAGTGTGAGGGTGGGAGTAGAAGCTGATGGAGTTGGAAAAGTTAAGAATGGGTTGGACTAGACTTCATCCTAAAGGCAGTGAGACATCACTGGAAGGGGAAGTAGGGATAAGATTTATTTATTAGAAAGGTCACTGGTAATTTGAGGAAAATTAATCAAACTGATGAAGTATGCAGCAATTGGAGCACTTTTTAAAAAGTAATTCAGGCAAACAAATGGGAAAGGCTTGAACCAAAACTGAGACCATGAGGTTCAAGAGGAGGGAATAGATTTGAAAAGTATTCAGAGGGTTACATTAGTTAATTCTCACTGCCAATTCATCATATAAAGTTCTGATTTAGGTACATAATGTGAAGATTTGTTCCCAGTTATAACAAATCCTCACAAATCACAGGCTCTCTGGTCATCTGACACTTGCTCTCTCCTCTCCATTCATTACCTTGCTAATCTGCATCAGTCTCCTTTGTTAGGAAGCAAGGTTGTAAGTGATATAAATGACATTTCACCTCACTGCTCTTCATTCCATGATATCAATAGATAACATATGGATACATTTCCTTCTTCTCTGGTGGCCCACCATTGCATAATGGGTCTTATCAAAAAGATTATCATATAGATTTTTCAAAACTGTGATATTCATGGAGAAATCTAAAATTAGTTTATCTCTGATGATACATTTGTTGGCTTCCAGTGACCTCTTTAGTATCTTCCAAATTTCACAGTATTTGGCAAGTCTACACCATATTTTGTAGTTAGTGGTTATGACCATATTCTTGTTCCACTGAAGCTTGATTTTCCTCCCTATATATCCATTTTTTAAAGTTGTTTTTGGTGGATTTTTAAAGGAGGGTAGTGGAGTAAAAATGCTTTAAATATACCATCTAAATCTGATATTTACATCTATACCTTGGCAGTAGTCTGGCAAATGGTTTACGATGCTGAAAACAAAAGCAGACAATTAAGTAGGAGGCTCCTGGAATAGTCTAAGGGAGCCAAGTGTGAACTAGAGTATTTTCAGTGAATTGAGAAGAAGGTATGGTTGGAAATTTTTAATAATTAATAATTATTAAATTAATTAATATTTGATAGAACTTGGGAAATTATTTTACAAGGAGATGAAAAGGGAGAAATTGTAAAATATGATTCCAAGATTTGTGATTTCAGTGTCTTGAAGATTATTAGTGTTATAACTAAAAGAGAACATTGGAGGAAGGGAAGATTTGGTGCTCAAGTTAATGAGTTTGCATTTGGACATAAAAGTTTGAAGGTATTTGGAGGACAGTTTGAAAAAATGGTTTAATAGCTTGGTAGTCTCCTGTATAGAGGTAATGGTTGAAAAGTTGGAGTAAGTAGGAAATGCAGTGTGAGCAAAATATAAGTTTGAAAAAGGTGACATGAATATGGCTGATGCATTATGATTAAATGTGACAGTGAGTTTAGCTTGACAATGGCCTCCAATAGTTGAAGTGGACAGGTATCTCTTAGGTGATAAGGAATTCAACAGTGAGAACCTGTGGATTATCGACATATGATTCGGGCATAGCATTTATACTAAAGATACTGCACAAACTTTTGTGGATATAGGGTATATTATTCAGTAGACAGAATATGTCTAGGTCACACAATAAATAGAATAAACCTAAATTATAGAAGTGAAGTTAACAAAGATATCTATGTGTGTTTGTGTGTGTGTGTGTTTATGTAGAAATTGAAAGTTAAATGTTTAAAGAATCTGGTAAGTAGTTATCAAATGAAAAATCAGAAATTTTTATTTCTTTAAATTTTTCACAGTTTAATGATTCTATTTTGAGTTGTAGATCAAAATTCTCTTTGAGGTAATGAGGTAATAGAAATCTAAAATACAGGCCTGACTCAGGGCACAGAACTGAATTTGAGTAACAGAAAAGTGGGGAAAGAGGTCAGACCTTCAGAAATTTGATAATATGAATCAATCACCAAAACAGATAGGCTAACAGAAGGATCAGGAAGAGGTGAAGTGAGCGGGTAGCAGCTAAACTGTGCTTTATACTGATGAATTTTCTGTAAGGCTCAAGGGTATACATGTTCCCAATTTGAGGTCAGCTTTGGAGTTAGCTTATGTTTAGGGCCTGTGAGTACAAAACAGGAAATGGATCAAGTAAGAACACAATAAAAAAAATGTAGGGGCCCAGAGCTAACCAATTCCTTATAACTGTGACAACCAGCATTTGGACTTGTAATAGGAATTGCTACAGAATAGCACTGGGACTTCTTCTGACCAAATCACTGGTCTATGTTATTAATTTCCATTTGATTTTTTCTCCAAGCTATAAATGTAACCCTGGGAAATAACTAAGCATTATAAGTCTGGCTAACAATAGATGATGTTGTGGGAGAGAAAATATGCTTTCAAAATAGAAGCAAATGGTACCAAAATTGTCGGTACTCTGAAGAATCATGGCCTTCAAGCTCTGTGGTTTTTAGAATGGCAGAGACCAGGGTTTTCGGTTTCCTAATGCTATAATAAATTATGCAGGTTGACCAGGAGAAATTAGACTTATAAAGCTTTTGGTGAGGTCTTATTCTGCCATACCTAGACAGAATAAGTCAGAATTAAGGAATAAGTGAGAAACAGAGCAATCATAGAAATTTGAAGTAATGATCAAAATCTTGCAACCTTATTTTGTATATGATCAAGTATAGTGTAATACATTAGGAAGAAAAAAAAACACACTGTGTTCAGATAAAAGATTCAAATGACTGTCTATTTACCTGAATAGAAGAAAAACATTTCAGTGTCTAACCATTAGATTACAGGCTGAGGATGATGTAATAAGTGATAACTTATTATATTTCAAGTAATGGATGTTAACATGGGAACACTTAAAATAAATGTTTTCTTTTAGTCCAGAATGTTTGTTTCTTCTACATAGAAAGGAATTTTACAGATGAAAATCCCTCCATTTGCTTCCAAGGTCTTAGCTTTTCAAAATAGGCCATCGTTCAGAAACCACACAATTTCAGTGTAGATAAATAATACAGAAGAAAAGTATTTCAAGTGAAAAAAAAAAAGCCTTTTAGAAATATTTATTTCAAACTTATGTGAAAAAACCACATACATCCCCTGAAAAATCTGTGCTATTTTCAGATTAGAGAGAAGTTTCTAATTCTTTTATTTGCATATGGAACTGAATTATGTCGTCAAAGATATTTTAAAATGATAATACAGTTGTTGGAATAGAAAAATAACATTAAAATTATATGCATTAGGTAAAGTGATGCAGCTAATTTTGGGAAAAAGAGAGTTTAAAGATTTTATCAGTTTATTATTTGGTAAATGCAGAATTTTTTATTTATAAAATATATAACTTTGTGGATTCTACAGATTATTTTGCTTTTAAAATATATTTTTGCCAGAAATAAACTTAGAAATGCCAACCATAATGCAATGTCTTATTGCAAATTTTAATTTTAGGTGGTGGACAAAACTGTAGTAATTTGGAATTCCAACTAAAGAAGAAATATAATTTTATTGAAATCTTTTTTTTTTTATCCTCATCCGAGGACATTTTTGCATTTATCTTCAGATAGAACAGGAGAGAGAGGGGGGGAAGAGAGAGAGAGAAACATCAACATAAGAGAGACACATCGAGTGGTCGCCACCCACACAAACCCAACTGGGGCCGGGGACAAACTGCAACCGAGGCCTTTAGCGGGAACCGAACCCAGGACTCTCTGGTCCGCGGGTGACGCTTCAACCACTGAGCCAAACCGGCCAGGGCTATTGAAATCTTTTGAAATATTCCCAAGAACTAAGTCAGCTCTGATGCTTCAGCTTTCACAATTTCACAAAATGTGGCCCCTTGTAAATAAAATAATAACTATCTTTGGAGTGGTTGATGTAAAAGTGTTTTTGCTATGTTGTTAGATTCAGTTATTTTAATATTAGAGTTTGAGTCTTGTGGAACAATAAAATACATTAATCCTTTTTATAGCAATCCTGGAAAACAGAATATTGTTGGGAATGACCAAAAAGCTGCAAACACTTGCTTGTAACATTATTACATTAAATGAGAAAGCAATGGGAAATTATGGCACATTTTAAACCATGTACATCAGCCAACAATGTACAGATCTTAAATAAAGTGTTTGTTGGGGATTAAACTAAGTATTGGCAATATCTAGAAATAAAAGAATGTGTCTTTTGCTCACCTCTGATACTGAAAGTCTGATGGAGCCAGGATTTGTTTCTGTATTCTTGGGCTTCTGTTTATGATATCTTAAATAATATATTCTTATTGAGAGATTTGGTTACTGGAATGTAGAAGAAAATTGTTAGTAATTTAGCAATCAATAGAGAGAAGAGAATACCAAAGGACCCACATCTTTTTGTTTGTTTGTTTCTCTTTCAGGGCATATGGATCAGTACATACGTATTTACAATATGTTTTGCTGCCAATGTGGGACTGCTGTTTGGTGTTGTCTGTACCATAGCTATTGTGATTGGTCGCTTCTCAAGGTAAGATCTTATTTCAATGTTCTGTTTATTATGACACAGCAGCTAAGTATATGGTGTTACCAGTTAATTTTATTTCTGTGGACTATATAGTACTACAGTCCCATGTTTTATTTTGTATCAGAGAATTGGAGACAAAAAGAAAAGGTTTTATTTACATAATAATGTTGTTCTTAATTAAGATAAATATTTTTTAAGTACTATAAAATAGAATATATAAATCTATTAGAGTAAATAAAGTAATCTCATTGCCACACACTGTATCAGAGAGCTATTTTTAATTAAATGAAGAGGTATAGTATACAATGAGACACAAACCATATAACAATATAATTATTTAGAAAATTAAATAACTTTAAGAAACTTAATTTTTCAGAAGCTGTATTAATCTATCTATCCATATACTTTTCTCTAGGTAATTTACTGAAGAAAATTCTCTCTTTTTGTCTTTTTATTGAACATCTGTGAGCAGTTCTTCTGTTTTTCATCTGATAAGTTTTGCTCACTTCTTATTCTTCCCTTGAAGTTTTTTGTGTGAAATAATATATTCTTTTTTTCGATTTTTTTCAATTACATTTTACATTTAATAATATATATATTTTAGTTTCAGGTATACAATATATTGGTTAGACAATCATATACTTTACAAAGTGTTCCCTCCCAATATTTTCAGTACCCACCAGGCACCATACATAGTTATGATAATATTATTGACTATGTTCTCTATGCTATGCTTTATATCTCTGTGATTATTTTTAACTACCAATTAGTACTTCTTAATCCCTTTACCTTTTTCACCTAGTCCCCTAACCCTCATTCCCTCTGGCAACCATCAGTCTATTCTCTGTATTTTACTGCCTATGTATCTATGAGTTTGTTTCAGTTATTTAGATTCCACATATAAGTAAAATCATATGGTATTTGCCTTTCACTGACTGACATATTTCACTTAGCATAATACCCTGTAGTGGAAATTCTGTCTTGTTTCTGATCTTAAGGAAAATGCTTTTAGTTTTACCCAATTAAGTATAATGTTAGCTGTGGGTTTGTCATATGTAGACTTTATTATGTTGAGTTATGTTCCCTGTAATCCCACTTTGTTGAGAGTTTTTATCATAAATGGGTGCTGGATTTTGTCAAATGCTTTGTCTGCATCTATAGATATGACCAAATGATTTTTATCCTTCATTTTTTAAAGGTAGTATACCACTTTAATTGATTTGTCAATGTTGAACCATCCTTGCATCCCAGAAACAAATCCCACTTGATCATGGTATATTATCTTTTTAATGTATTGCTGAATTTGGTTTGCAAATATTTTTGTTGAGGATTTTTGCATCTATGTTTATTAGGTATATTGGCCTATATTTTACTTTCTGTGCAGTGTCTTTATCTGGTTTTGGAATTAGGATAATTCTGACATTGTAAAATAAGCTTAAGAGTTTTAACTCCTTTTTTTTTATTGGAATAGTAAGAGAATATTAGGTGTTAGTTCTTCTTTGATTGGCAAAATTTACCAGACTTTTGTATGTTGGGAGTTTTTTTTTATTACTGCTTTGATTTTGTTGGGTGTAATTTGTCTGTTCAGATTTTCTGATGCTACTTGATTCAGTCTTGGGAACTTGTATATTTCAGGTATTTATCTATTTTTCCAGATTGCCCAATTTGTTGGCATATGACTGTTTGTAGTGTTTTCTTATAATCCTTTGTACTTCTGTGGCATCAGTTGTTACTTATCTTTCATTTATTATTTATTTATTTATTTGTGTCATCATTCTCTTTCTAAGTCTGGTTAAAGGTTCATCAATCGTTTTTCTTTTTAAAGAACCAGTTCTTGATTTCACTGATCTTTTGTATTTTTTTATTTTTAGATTCTATTTTATTTATTTCTGCTCTGATCTTAATTATTTCCTTTCTTCTACTCAACTTGGGCTTTGCTGTTTCTTTAGGTGAAAGGTTAGATTATTAATTTGATATTTTTATTGTTTATAGAGGTAGACCTCTATTGCAATGAATATCCCTCTTAGAAGTGCTTTCACTGTGTCCCATAGATTTTTGGTTGTTTTGTTTTTATTTTCATTTGTCTCAAGGTACCCTTTGATTACTTCCTTGATCTCATTTTTAACCTATTCATTGTTTAGTGACATGTTATTTAGCCTCCATGTGTTTGTGGGTATTTAAGTTTTTTTCTTGTAATTGATTTCTATTTAATTTCACTTGGGTCAGAGAAGATACCTGAAATGCTATCAATCTTCTGAGATTTATTATGGCTTGTTTTATAGCCTAACATGTGGTCTATCCTACAAAATGTTTCAGGTGCATTTGAAAAAAAAATGTGTATCTTGTAGTTTTAGGGTGTAATGCTCGGAAAATATCAATCAAATCCCTCTATTCTAATGTGTCATTAAAGGTGGCAGTCTCCTTGTTGATTTTTTGTCTGGAAGATCAATCTATTGATGTCAATGGTGTATTAATGTCCCTTATGAAAGTATTACTGTTGATCTGTCCTTTTATATACATAATATTTCCTTTATATATTTAGGTGGTTCCATGTTGAGTGCATAAATGTTTAAAGGGTTATAATTCCTTGTTTGATTGATCCCTTTATCATTATGTAATGACCTTCTTTGTCTTTTGTTATAGCTTTTATTTTAAAGAATATTTGGTCTGATATATGTATTGCCACTCTAGCTTTTCGTGGGTTTTCATTTGTATGAAATACCTTTTTATATCCCTTTACTTTCAGTGTGTGTATATGTGTGTGCATGTGTGTCTTTCATTCTGAGGTGGGTCTCTTGTAGATAACATATATATGGGTCTTTTATTTTTTATTTATGAAGTTCCCCTATATCTCTTAATTGAAACATTCAGTCTATTTACATTTAAAATGATTATTGATAGAAATGTATTTATTGCCATTTTGTCCTTTATAAGTATGCTCCCATCCCCTTCTTCTTGTATTATTGGTTTGGTGTTAATAAACTCTTTTAGTTTTGTTTTTGTTTTTTGTTTTGTCTGAGAAGCTCTTTATTTCTCTTTCAATTTTAAATGATAGCCTTGCTGGGTAGAGCAGTCTTGGTTGTGGGTTGTTACTTTCATCACTTTGAGCATTTTTTGGCAATCTCTTCTGGCCTGAAAATTTTCTGTGGAGAAATAAGCTGACAGTTTTATGAGAGCGCCACTGTAGTTTACTAACTATTTTTCTCTTGAGCCTTTTAAGAGTCTCTCTTTGTCTTTAAACTTTGGCATTTTGCTTATAATGTGTCTTGGTGTGGGTCTCCTTGAGTTCATCTTGTTTAGGACTCTGCACTTTTTGAAGTTGTGTGTCTTATTCCTTCACCAGATTTGGGATGTTTTCAGTTATTATTTCTTCAAATATGTTCTCAATACCTTGCTCGCTCTCTCTTCTCCTTTTTGTACCCCTATGATGCAGATGTTGGTTCATGTCATCCCATAGTCCCTTAAATTAATTTTTAAAAGTTATTTTTGCTGCTTTGATTGGGTGTTTTCTACTCCCTTGTCTTCTAAATCACTGATTTGATCCTCTGCTTTATCTAATCTGCTGTTTATTCTTTCTAGTATCTTCTTTTCAATTATCAAATTTTTCATTTGTGACTGCTTTTTTTTTTTTAGGCAGAGAAGTCAAGAAAAATTCATTTGAAAATACATTGCAATGTGATATATATATATATATATATATATATATATATATATATATATATATATCACAAGGTATTGATATATAGAGAGCAAGGTATTGAGAACATATATATATAATTTTTCCATCAACATTTATCCCCTCGATGCCCTCTTCCTTTTCCATCTTCATCCCCTCCACCCTGCCATCGCTATATGGTTGTCCATGTCTATGAGTTCTCTCTCTCTTTTTTGCTTATGGTTTTATGTTCTTTTTAATGCTTGCTATCTCTTTGCTGAAGTTTTCACTAAGTTTTTTGAGCATCCTTATAAACATTATTTTGCATTCTGTATTTGATAGATAGCTTGTGTCCATTTTATTTAGTTTTTTATTAGGGTATTTCTCCTATTCTTTTATTTGGGACATGTTTCTTTGTCTCCCTATTTTGCTGCCTCTTTGTATTTTTTTTCAGTATATTAGGTAGATCTGCTATGTCTCCCACTCTTGGTATGGTAGCCTTATGTAGTAGGTGTCTTATGGGGCTCAGTGGTGCAGTCTTCCTGATCACCTGAGCTTGGGTTCTCCAGCAATGTCATTTGTATGGTTATGGGAGGCCTCCCATTGTAGTTGAGCCTTGATTATTGTTAGTTCATTCATGGGTTGGGTTGACCCTCAGGCTGGTGATGAGGATTGACCTCATCCACAGTTTTTGAGCTGCTGTGTGGGGACTGACCTTCTGAAGAAGAATTTTCCCCAGCAGGGTCTGGTGCCTACCAAGATCTCCTTTTGGGTGTGCTGCTTTTGGTGATATTTAGGTTGTGCTCTGATATGGTTTGAAGGTTGCCACTGAGTCTTTTGTTTCTGTGACCTCTTGGGAGGGACCCTGGTGCAGGTCTATGTCAGACATTGCCTGCGACTAGCCCTAGGTTATCTCTTTGCATCTACAAAGTGATTCACAGTTTGTAGCTGCCTCTACTGGGCCTGGGTGTGCATGGGATATGCCAAGCTGGGCACCAAGGCTGACTTCCACTAACACTGTGTCTGGGAACAGGTCAGTGAAAGGCCCAAGGCACCTCGAGATCCACCTCTGCCTGTCAGCTGCTCATTAGGCTCAGTCACTTAAGGAGCCTCTGGTGGTACATGAGTTGTATGAGGTAGGTTCTCAGTGTGTCTCCAGGTAGGGGAGACTGGCATTCACTACATTTATTCTGATTCACACTCAGTGCTGGTACTGGGTCTGAGGCCACTCAGCAAGTCTCAGGATACACCAAGGCTAGCTACCACCCACAGAGTACCCTCAGACTTTGTGGTGAGGTGGAATCTCTGGGAGTTATCGGGGTGAAGCCAGCAGAGTTCATCAGGCCCAAACAGACCAAGATTTAGCCTTGTGAAGGGAGGGTTGTATACAGGAACAATGGTTCCTCTGGGTGAGGGAAAAATGGCTTTCTCACTAGAGCAGCACAGCTCAGTCTCTCCAGTTCTGTCTGGATCTCTTTGAGAGCCTTCCTAGGAATTCTACACCATGAGCCCAGGCTGGCCACAGCCAACTGGTAGTTCTGCAGGGGGTGACCTTCCAGGGCAGTGCCACTGATAGGAAGATGGGTCTAGTGGATCTCCCACTGGGGGGAGGGTCAGTGCTGATCAGGCAGAGAGGCAAAAGTGACTCCCTCCTCAGAGCCAAACAACTTCGTCTCTGACACCCTCTGGGTTTGCCCGGACCTCCTCAGGAGCCCTCCAAGAAAGTCTACACCACAGGCCCAGGCAGCTGGCTCCTCTGCAGGGCATGAGATTGGCAGGGCGGGTGACAGGGAATTGAGAGGGTGGAGCTAATGCATTTCTCCAGGCTGATGCCACATGGGGTGGAGTGCTTGACGCAGCAGAGATATTGTCCATGGGCAGTGTGGGAGAGGAATCTGGGAGAGGAATCTATCACAGGGACCTTGGCAAATGTCCCTTCACCTGTCACCCTGGAGCCAAATAACCAGCCTTTCCTTGTACAATTCCAGTCCACTCCCAGTGACCATCCCTCTGCTGGAGCCCAGGGTGAGTAGTTGAAAACAAGATTTTTTCCACTGGCCCTTTAAGTGGGTACCAGGTTTTCTAGCAGACTCCTGTCTTTCCCTGGTAGACAGAATCCCTGCTGATTTTCACAGCCAGATGTTATGTGGGTTCTTCTTCCTGGTTCTGGTGCTCTGGGCTGGGGATTCCAGCATGGGGTTTAGATCCCATTCTTCTAAGGAAAGGCCTTTTCAGCTGAGTACTTCCGGATTCTCAACTACCACAGATGGGTGTGAGGCTGGCCCTTTTTCCCCTTTGCCCTTCCTACCAGTCTCAGTGTGGCTTCTGTATATCCTTAGTTATAATACTTCTGATCAGCTGGTCTTCAGTTGGTTATTCAGGTTCATTTTTTAATAATTTAGTTGTAATTCCAGTTTGGTCCTGGGAGGAGGTGCATGGAACTTTCACCTACTTTGCTGCCATCTTGGATCCTTAATTTATATTCTTGAAATGTTTAAGTTTTATGTCTGTAAGTTATATCTTTGTAGATTGTATCTATGTAGATTCATCATTATCTAGTTCTATCTTGTCATTGATTCTCTTTTTTACTTTCTTCCTCTAAAACAAGATTTTCTCAAATTCTACATACTCTTTATTTAAAAATTTTTTTTTTTTAAATTGATTTTAGAGAGAGAGGAAAGGAGAGGGAGAGAGAGATAGAAACATCGATGAGAGAGAATATCTGTCACCCCCAGCATGCTCCCCCTACTGGGGATTTGGCCCACAACCTGGACATGTGCCCTGACTGGGAATCAAACTGGCAACCTCTTGCTACATGAGTTGATGCTCAACCACTGAGTCATACCGGCTGGGCAATATATACTCTTTAATCTTCTGTCTTATAACTTTTATTTATCAATTCACCTCTTATAGCTTGGATACATGGTAGCTGGGAGCCAAGTTTAGGTAAATTGCATTTTTAAATCACTACTTAGATGTCTCTGTTCTTACCCTTTATTCCTGAGGATACTAGAGAAATACAGATTACCAGTGTTTTATTAACAAATGGAATATAGGATCTAAACCATTTAGATATGTTCCTTTTGTTAGAGCGTTGTTTTTCCTTCTTCAAGGTTAATGTAGTAATTAGGAAATGACATTTTATTTTCAATCTCCCTTAATTCTAGAGCAAAGACACTGAGTATAGAAAACATGAAAGAAATGGAATTTAAAGTGAAGACAGAAATGGATAGCGTAAGTTTAACTTTTTCTCCTTTGTGTAATTACTAATAATTTTTGTCATTCAGATAGTTTTAAAATATCATTAAAAGCAGATAAATTGACATTTTAAAACATTATAGTTGTATTTTTAATAAGTTTGACCTTAAAATTGTATATATGTGACCAACATATATATATATGGCAATCGACATATAGCATATGAATAGAACAATTACAACAAAAAAACCCTTGCATTAGCATTCATATAAGATAACAGAACCACAGTCCATAGTAGCATCATAGTCCAGAGTAATTTGGGCATTTGGAAACCTTTTTTCTATTACTCAATTTCATAAAACAGTCAAACTAAACTAATAGGAAATTAAATGGTGAAGGAAAATAAGGAATAAGAAAGGGAATATGGCAAAGTCAGATCATGGTATGTTGTTTGTGTTTTGTTTTGTTTTGAACACACACGCTGAGATTGTATTATTAGCAGATGGTAACTAGTTCCAGTGGTTATGGAATGCCAGTAGAATCAATTCTTACACAGTGCACACTTAAAAAAAAACACACAACTTATTTGTCTTGCCCTGTTCATGATTATCAGGCCAATTGGGTTTTGCTTTTTTTTAAATTTTTGTTTTTATCCTCACCCGAGGACATTTTTCCATTTTTGTTGTTGTTGTTGTTCAGGTAGAGTGAGAGGGAGAGAGAGGAAGAGAGAGAGAGAGAGAAACATCAACGTGAAAGGACACATCGAGTGGCTGCCTCCTGCAAGACCCAACCGGGGCCGGGGACAAACTGTAACCGAGGTACATGCCGTGACCTTTGCGGGAACCGAACCTGGGTCTCTCTGGACTGCAGGCCGATGCTCTAACCGCTGAGCCAAACCGGCCAGGGCCCAATTGAGGTTTTGTTCCAGATTTTTTATTCTGAGGGATGGCCAAAAACAAGTTTAAAGTGAGGAAAAAAAATTGCCTTGAATTTTTTGTCAATTGGCCTCATTTTGAACCTGTTTTGTAAATGTTTGGCTAACCTTTTATTTCTTTATTTTTTACATTTACTCGTTCCGGTACCTCATGATTACCCTTAGAACAGAGAGAGCTGGCCTTCCACCAGCAGGACCAATGTCAGGGTATTTTCGAATATACTGAAAGTAAGAAGTAGCACCAGGAGTCCTTCTGGGACACCCAGGAGGATGGTTTGTCTTCATTAAGTATGAAAAGATTTGCTTCACGGAGAGCTTTCTAAGTTCAGAGCCTTTGAGTGTCCCAGTGTCAATGTTTCCACCAATGTTGCCTTTTGTTTTCTTTCTTTAAATTTTATGTAAGAATTCAGTGCTTATACCAAGTCCCAGACTGACTATTGGGCCCCTAAAGTCCTCTATGTACCTACACCACACATACAGTCATATACGTTAGCCTTGGCATTCTTAGCTTTGAAACAGAATTGGAGTTTGATTATTTTTTAGCGTAAAGATTACCGGTTGATAGATTCTGTTGAATAGTTACCTTCTCAGGCTAAACACAAGGGGAAGTGAGCAAAGTAGGAAGATGAAAATGCCCCAAATTTCTCCATGTCTTTACGTTTTTATTGGTTACACTCCAGTCACACACTTAAATAAAAACTGTGTCATATAAAAATCTTAATTTTATTACAATATTACACCTTACTAGTTACTTAATGTTTGTATCAAAAATGAGAGGAGGAAAAATCCTAAGAGTGTAATTTGAATATGAAATTTTGGGTGGAATTTTAATTAAAAAATATTTTTTATTGATTGATTTTAGAGAGAGAGAAGAGCGAGGGAGAGTGGGAGAGAGAGAGAGAGAGAGAGAGAGAGAGAGAGAGAGAGAGAGAAACAGCGATTTGTTGTTCCACATATTTATGGATTCGTTTGATTCTTGCATGTGCCCTGACCTGGGATTGAATGGTCAACCTTGGTGTATCGGGATGATGCTCTAATCAACAGAGCTACCCGGCCAGGGTTAAGCTAATTTAAAGTTAGCTTGATGGCAATATGTCATTCATCTCTTGCATTCATACATTCTTCCATATTTTCCTTTTTATATGAAACACCCATTCTCAGTTTGGGAGATTTCTTCCCACTCAATGAATTCAACCCTACTGAGAATTTATTTTCTGGCACAATTTGAATCTTTATTCTTCAACAAATACCTATCTTTAAAAAATGTTATCTTAACTTAAAACAATATATTGACACAATCATCTGGTGTGATTGGTGGGTGGATCTAAGATGTGCATTTTTATAATAACTAAATATGGCAGGCTCAAGAATTATTTATTTTTGGTTTGAAAGAAATTTACTCTTGACTAGAAGTTGGTTTGGTAACCTAAGGCATTTTTTTTCTTGAGTTATTTATTACAAATTCTCTTCATTTCCCAGAGTATAATAAGTTGTACAGCTATAGGAACTTTATGAGATAATCTAGTTTAAATATTTACCTAATTTTAAATATGAGAAAACTGAGACAGTTTAAATGAATTGTCCAAAATTCACGTAGTTAATATTTTCTTTCATCTGTCTTTCTCTGTGTGGAAGCTTCACTATTCTCTGCATCTCTTCTATGTAAATACTAAAGCCTGAAGGAGTAATGCTTTATTTAATTGGTAAGGAGTGATCATTTCATAGAACATACCATCCTCTCAATTTCTAGGTCTGACTCCTGCCCCAAGGGTCATGGAGAAGATGGTTTTAGTTACACACCATCAATTGCTTCCAGAGAGACCTGGGCAAATGGCCAAAACAGATACCTTTTATATGGAGACTTTTCCTTCTCTTTTTCTGTGTGCTTTATTTTTATCCTCACAATCCAGGGCCTAGGCCTGCCCAGTGTGAAATTAAATTCCTGATACAACCTCTAAGTCTCTTTCTCTCAATTAGGACTACCAGTCACTTTTAAGGTAATATGGCAGCCAAGGGGAAGCTATGCCATTATGAGGTACATGGTTGCCAGTTTGAGCCTTTAGGATCTATTTTTGTTTTTTTAAATATTCATGGTTAAGTAGATGAGTGTTTAATTTTTAGACTGAGTAGAAAAGATGCTTTTGGAAGGATAAGTCTTCCTGTACTATTCTAGGCTGTTGCAACCCCCAAACCAAGTAAATAAGGGTAAGAGCCATTTTCTAAAAAGCTTCAGATTCATCTCATTGTTACTAATGTTTCTCAGTGAAGAGAAAGTACATATTTTCCCTAAGAAACATGATAGTATATTAAGTTCTCCAAATACATTTTAATAATGAAACTGATAGCTAAGAGATTGCTTCTATGGTTGAGTGACATTTGGACTTGTAAGACTGAGATTCATTGGATAGAGTTATCTTTTTTTAAAAATATTATTCAGGACACTGAATCTAATCCATTTCTCCTCCAAAAGGAAACCCTGCAGCAGGTAAAAATTATCTCAATAAACAGCCCACTTGTTTTTCTGAATGCAAAGAAGTTTCATACTGACTTAATGAATATAATCCAAAAAGAAAATGCCAGCAACCAGCCACTTGATGATACCAGCAAGGTAGGATCAACTGTTTCATGATTATAATGTCATGATACAGGTAACCTTATAATCATGATACTAAAAAATGTATCACATAATTATAATACATTATAAAAGTATACAGAGACCTCTCTCTCAGCAAAACATTATATTGTATTATGCTTTTAATTTGGTTCTTACAGTTAGCTCATAGGTCATCACTTTCACTTGTTTATTTTTTCTTCCATTTGTTCATTCATTCATTTGTATATACATTCATTCAGCATATATCTAATGGACATGTGTACTAGGTACTATAATCTTGAGAAGAATAAGACAAATTACTTAAATTAACAGACCATTTTACCAAGAGAAAGAAGAGTTAGAGCTAACAGAAAACATGATAAATGACTCAGAAAAGCATAAACTATTGCCATTATTATAACATTATTATAAAATGCCAGCATTCTTTATCTCCATAACTTATTTCAGTTAATAGAGATAGTAAATCAAATATGCATTGGGATATGCCAGGAAAATGAGCCATCTGCAATCATTTGAATCCGTAAGCCCTCTGCAATGTTAAGAACATGGACTTTGGAACTAAGCTGCCTGGGTTAGCTGTGGGACCTTAACCAGATTATTGAATTATTTATACTTGTTTCCTCATTGGTAATCAAAATAAAGTAATGAATTAATGTATGCAAAGTAATTATAATAGTGCCTGACCTATTCAATACTATAAATTTCTAGCTAGTATTATTAGTTTTATTTAGTGGAGCTAGTACCCTCTCCATGAAGCTCTCCTTGACTACTTTAGAGAACAAGGATCTCTTTTTTCTCTTGTACAGTATCCTTGAGCATGTACTATCTCCCAGTCACTCAGGTACATTCCCGTTTCTGGTGTCTCAAGGGCTGTCCATGACCACATTGCTGCTTCTTGCAGCTTTCTGCTTCTGCCTCCGCCCTCATGCTATTTCATACCACAGAGGCCCTAGATACAAGAACAGATATGAAATTTTCTGGAAAAGACGAAATGAAAATGTGAGATTCCTTGTAAAATTATTATTAAGAGTTTTAAGATGATGAGAGCAGAGCATTAAACCAAATGGGAGAGACTCTTTTAAACGTGGAGCCTTGTGTGACTGCATGGGTCACAAGTCCATAAAGATGACCCTGTCTGTGTATATCCAGGCCTGTCTTTACCCCCCACTGTACCCTTTAGAATATCACTTTCATCAGAATATTAAGAACCACTGCCTGTGATTATGGATTGAGAAGAACTTGCTCTCATGTCAAAGGGGGAGATACATTTCTAGTTGTTTAAGTTGGATGCTAGGCCTGTTTCTCTCACAAAGCCATGGTATACCTCTCAGTTATGTTAAAGTGTGCTATGAGAGCAGTAGGTTCTTGTGGCAGATGTCAAGCTCACAACCACCATGCAAAACAGTATTGTGGGAACATTTGTCCAGAGTTTCCAATAACCAACCCACGAGAAATCTGAGGTCTTATTTTACTAAAATGTAAATTTACTTTTTGAAATTATGGATTACTTTACGGGCTTTATCATATCTAGTGAATTATCGGGCATGAGAATTTTTATAACTAATTATTTACTAAAAGCCAAGTATGTTTTCCTTAGAATATATTCCTGTAGGACTAAGGTTGCTCCAACTTGTTTTCAGAAATTAAAAATTGGCATGTGTTTTTTATCTTGTAGAATGTCAGGTCACAAATAAACCTCATTAAGACAGCTTTCCACGAGGACTTTCCACATATATGATTTTATTTACTTGGGACTTCAGAAATTTGAGTCTAGTAATCAATCAGAGTTCATTGAATTTAGATTATTGGTAGGTTACAACATCCAAAAGAGTATTTAACTCAAACTTTATGATGGTGAGAAAGAATTCACTGAAAATGAGTTTCACTATAATGAGAATAATGCAAATATTGTATATATCTGCATGCTGTGAATTTTAAAGAATGCATCAGGGATTCAGATGGCAACCTGGAAGCCTAGCTCTCAGCGGAACTGGGATAAACCTATTTTCAGCATGGTTAAATGGATGGCATTAGGTAGTATGGATGTTCTTTTGGGTATCTCATATTATTCTTGTTACACAATGTCTGGGATGTCTGCTTGTTTTAACGCCTACACACTTAATCTAAGTTGTTTTAGAGTAATGAGTCTGCATCAATTAATCTCTGCTGCGGTGTTGCCTCCTTTTATTTGGCTGCACACCGTAGTCTACAGTTCTGTCTTGCAATAAAGTGCTCTGCCTAGCCTTGATTTTCCCTTCTCTCACAGCTGCATTTTCAGCAGATGGTGATGATAGAAGGACATTTAAAACACCCCAGGACAGGAAGAATCATATTCTATGAAACACAAACTGAAAAAGGATCCCTTTTTGTCATACTGTGGTGATATCACTCTGTGTTTATCACCATTAAAATTCTGCCTGAATGCTGGTTAGGAGGATCTCAGGCTACCAGTGTTTGATGGATTCATGCTCATTATTGTGTAGACTTCAGATACCCACTAATGATATTAATCATCATTTTTCCATTTTTGGCCTCACTTTGCAAGATAAATTTCAATCTGCTGTTTATTCAAAATTTCCTTCTGCTCAGACAAGGTTTGCTTATTTGTTTGTTCTTAGTAGACTCATTTTTTTCTTTTGACCAGTGTTAGATTTACAGAAAAATTGAGAAGTTAGTATAGAGAGTTCTTATATACCCTACACCCCACAGTTTCCTCTATTAACATCTTTCATTAGTGTGACATATTTATTGCAATCAATGAATCAATACGGAGTACATTATTATTATTAAAATCCATGCTTTATTCAGATTTCCTTAGTTTTACCTAAAGTCCTTTTTCTGTCCAGAAATTCCACCCAGAATATCATATTACATTTAGTTGTACTGTCTTCTTTGGTTTCTACTGGGTGTGATAGTTTCTTGGACTTTCTTTTTTTTTTTTTTTTTTGATGACTTTGACAGTTTTGAGTAGTACTGGTCAGGTATTTTGTAGAATTTCCCTCTATTGGATTTATCTGGTATTCTCACTGTAAGACTGGGGATATAAGCTTTGGAAGGAAAACTAGGCAGGCGAAGTACCATTTTTATCACATTATATCTAGGGTACATACTGCCAACATGATTTATCACTGTTGATGTCTATTGACCTTGATGACCTAGATGAGGTAGGTAGTATTTGTCAGGCTTCTCCACTGTAAAGTTATACTCTATTTCCCCCCTTTCTATACTGTACCCTTTGGAAAAGTCTCTGAGTGAAGTCTATGCTTCAGGAATGTAGAGTCATTTTTTACCTCCTTGTGGTTGGAATATTTAGATAAATTATTCCAAATTCTTCAGCATGGAATATTTCAGACAAGGTACTTTTAAGACTAGGAAAAGGAAACTCACATTCATGAATGTCTTCCATTAGCTCGTCCCTTTTATTGGGGTATTTAACTTAATCATCACCAACCCCATGATGTAAAAGTACCTGCTGGAAATTATGTGATAACTATCAGAACCAGACTTAAAATATATAAGCTGCACCACTGAGTATCTAGAAGGGAAAATAATTAGATGTTGTGTAGTCAGTCTCTAAGATATAAACCGATTTCACAGGAAAAATAGTATAATTTAGCAGCTTGTAGCATGAGGTTCAGCATGTAAAGGCATGAGCTTAAGTTTAGTTTTGTGACTTTGGTTATTTAATCTTTCCAAGATTTAGAAATTTTAAATTTTTCCATCAAAAATGAGATTAGTAACTTCATAGGATTGTTCTAAGAATTAAATGATTAATGTAAAGTCCTTGGAATACAGTAAGTACTCAAGAAATATCAATTGTCATCATTAACAATATTAATAATAATTAACAATAATATTTTTTTGGAGAAGTGGATAGCCTACTATTCTTTAGAGCATCAATTATATTTAATTTTAAGTTTAATTGTAGGATAAGAGTCATTTTTATTCTTTAGCATTTCCATAAATCAGGAATGTTTCTCAGGCATTTTCATGGCTCTTCAGATGAATAGTTAACTTTTGTATAATATGAAATATGTGGTTAGTGACTTTCTCTCAAAGAATGCTGTGTTAATGAGGTTACTTTCTGACTGAATATGCTACATGAATATGTTTAATTCATGGTCAAAAATTAAAACAAGCTAAGTCTTGCATAAAATATTCTAAACAAGATAGTCTCACTTGATAACACAAACTATCTACTGAACAAACTTATATTTAGAGCTAATTATCATTTTATTATTTCAGTTTGTTGTATTTATCATTCTGAAATAAATAGACTATGGAAATTTATTATTGGAGGCTAGTGTTTTGTTATTTATGAAGAAAAGAATGATGTACTTTTTCTCAGGGAGGGAAATGAATTTTTGTAATATTGTTATTCTTTATATTTGTTTTCATTTCAGTGCGAACAAAACACTTTGCTCAATTCTCTATCCAATGGCAATTGCAATGGTGAGTCGGTTTTAAAAAACATAAAGTGTTCTGACTTGAATATAGACCAGAGAATGATAATGTCTTCCCTGTCTCCTCTCCCTGCCTCCCTCCTCTGTCCTACTCCTTTCTCTCCTCCTCTTCTTCCTTTTCCCTCCACTCTCTACCTCCTCTTCCTTCCTCCCACTTTCTCCTCCAGTCCTTCTCCCCCATTCCCTACTTGGTCCTTCCCTTCTCCCCTCCTCCCTTTTCTCTTCTTCTTCTTGCTTTTTTTCTCCTCCTCTTCTTTTTCTTCTTTGTCTTCATCCTGCTACTCTTGCCTCCTGCTCTCTTTTAGAAGTAAATTTAAGTATAGATGTATAAATCTACACAGGATGAAGATGTAAAACTTTATTACAAGGCAATAAAAATACTTGAAACCCTTAAATGTATGGTATTTATTAATAAACAAAGGGGAATACAATATCCATTGGTTAGAATACTCAGTATAAAAAATAGATCAGTCCTTTTTTCTTTCCATTTTGTTTGTCAGCTTATTTTGTTCATTAGATTCCACATATAAGTGAGATCATATGGTATTTTTCTTTCTCTGGCTGGCTTATTTAATTTAGCGTAATACTGTCCAAGACCCTCTATGTTATCTAAAAGGATAACAGATCCTTCTTATTTACTGCTGTATAGTATTCCATTGTGTAATTGTACCACAGTGTTTTATCCACTCGTCCACTGATGGGCACTTGGACTGTTTCCAGATCTTTACTATCGTAAATAATGCTGCTATGAACATAGAGGTATATATATTATTTCAAATTGGTGCTTTGGGATTCTAGATATAATTTAACACCAATAGGACAATTTAATGGCAATTGACAAACTAATTCTAAATTTTGTATAGAAACTCAAGTGACCAAGAATAGACAAGACTCTTAAAATATATGAACAAGAGGAGTAATTTTTTCTTAGTTATCAAGATGTATTATTAAGCTCTAATAATTAGTGCAGTATGATATTGGTTCATAGATAAATGAAGAGATCAATAGAACAGAATAGAGCTTAGAGGGACAAAAAATCCTACATACATTGGTGTTTGATTTGTGACAAAAAGTGGCACTGCAGAGCAATGGGAGAAAGACAGTCTTGCTAGTATACAATGATGAGACAACTGTGCATCCATCATAAAGGAAAGTAGACCTCTGTCCCATACTGTTCCCCCAGATCAATACCAAGTGAATCAAAAGCCTAAGAGTGGTAGACAAAATATACATTTAGAAGAGAATATATATAAGAACTGCAAAGCATTAAGCATAAAGACAATGTTTATTAAACTTCACTAGATTATTTATTAAGAGCTTTTGTTTACAAAAAGCACCAAATAAAGCATGAAAGATAAGCCAGAGTGAAAGAAGGTAGATATAACATCTAAAATGGAAAACTAATTGCACTCCCCAAGAAATCAATAAGAGGACAGATGGCCCAATAGAATATTAGGCAAAAGACGTGAACAGGCATTTCTCAAAAGGAGACATTTTCAATTTTACCAATAAATATATGAAAATATGCTTAACTTCACTATTATTATTCATAATAGTTACTGGGGAAATATAAGTATATATATATATATTTGGTAAAAGTTTAAAAGTCTGACAATGTTAAGGGTTGCTGAGGATGTAAGACAACAAGAAGACTCTCATAATGCTGGTGGGAGTGTAAACTGTTACAACCACCTGGGAAAATAGTTTGGCAATATTTTAGAAAGTTAAAGACACATGTACCTTGTGGTCAGCAATTCCACTTCTACTTATATATCCTAAAGAAATGGGAGTTTATGTGCAGCAAATTACACAAATGAGAATGTTCATATAGTATTGTTTATAACTATCCCTATCTAAAAACAGCTCACAGGTTACAAAAAAAGTAGCAGGTATATATGAACTGTGTTTTATTTGATGTATTTATTATTATAATTATACAAGAATGAAAATTAGATGAATCTTATAAACATAATTGGGAAAAAAGCAAGACAAAGGAGAACATTTTATAATTCCGATTTCATTAATATAAACTTCAAATAACAGAAAAAGCTGAGCTATATTAATTTTTGCACTTCTAGAGATGATAAAAAAATCTTTTAATATTTATACCTGGAAACCTATAAATATTGTTCATAGTAGCTTTATTATATAACTTTCCCAAATCTGAAAACTACTAAAATAGCTATTAACAGTATAAGGAAAAGTGAAATGTTTACATGAGAACAAAATACCTACTATAATATTTATTATATTATTGTATGTAATATATTTTAAATAAAACATATAACATATAGAATAAAACAGAATACAATAAATATTGTATAAATATATGAATTACATGCATGACCCATATCAACATGGGTGCAGCTCGGACATTAGCTTCTCTGGTCTTTTCTGACTTCTTATGGCAAATTTACTTTCTACTTCTTTGTGCTCTAAGAGAATGCTTACATAACATTGTACGCATTCTATAATAATGTACATATATACATATATATATATACTATGTGTAATACGGTACTTTTATAATAATAATTTCTTTTTTTAATGTTTTTATTGACTTTAGAGAGAGAGGTAGGGAGAGAAAGAGAAACATGAAACATTGATGCAAGAGAGAAACACTGACTGGTTGCTTCCTGCACGCACTCCGAAAGGGGATCAAGCCAGCAACCTGGGCATGTGTCCTGACTAGGAATCGAACCCACCACCTCTTGAAGCACGGGCCAATGCTCAACCAACTGATTCACACCGGCCAGGGCTATAATGATCATTTCTTGAGTGTCATACTCTCCTGACAATCTGGGAATGTTTTCAGGGCATTTTTACCTCTCAACACTAGACCAGGCCCACTTTGTACAAGAAGAGTGCCTGATGGGCATGGTCACCTTTGCTGTATTCTTGTGAAACTATTGGCACCCAGCGGCCCTTTTATAGTAGTCAGAACTGGTTGGCCAGAATATTTCTTCGGCATCCTCTTCTCCCTTCTGACACTCCAAAGTATCCTGGGTTTCCCATCTCTTTCTTGTTCAGGAACACCATCCTGCTTTTATTTCCCTGTGCTTTAAATGCTAAGGTTACATTTACTGTTCTGGTTCTTGGTTTTCTTTCTCAATTTAACTACAATTTCAATTTAATTACCTGTAATTCTTGGTTTTATTACCTTTACTTTTTCACTTCTGTGACTCTGATTCTGTCCTTAATCATTTTCAAAATGAATTAGTATGATTTTCTTTTTAAATTATTTTTCTGCTAGGAGACATTCTTGGTTCTATTCTATGACTAGAAAATACCTTGTTTCCCGTGCTTACATTTGACATAACTAATAGATCAGGCCACCTCCTATGAGGCAAAGTAGCCTGAGAATCTTCTAAACATGAGGCAGCAAGAAGCTATCGCAAATGGTTGGTGTGGACACACAAGCTGAGGTGTGATTGCTGTTCCAGCTTTATTCTATTTGTGAGGTAATGACATTCATTGTATATCATCTTTACTTAAAAATCTTCTTATGCTTAAAAAAATGATAAAGGTTCTCTTCTGAGGATCAAGTGCCCACTCTTCAGTGTGGCACCTAAAATTCTTCATCTGCACAAACTGCTTTCCCTTTTCCTACGCACTGCACATGCCCTCCATCAATTCACACCAATCAGTTAATGACCCCCGACCTCTAATTTAATTATCCCTGGCTCTGAGCCTTTATTTGGATTTCCTTGGATATAACCATCTCCCTTCTCTGCCCATCCAAATCTTATCCTTTTTTCAAGATTTAATTGAGAAGTAAAGTAAATTGAAAGGACGCAATCTTTAGCAATCCCGTTAAGCACAAAAATAAGTTAACAGGACCCATGCAAGGAAATAGACAGTCAAGTGCAACCTGGAATTCAGTGTTTTCAGCTTTAAAATGGAGAGCATAGTAATAGTGAACAGAGAGACTTCCACATGTTTCACTCAAACACATATAGCCTCCTATCTTTATAGAGTTATTTTTTTTATTTGTGCATATTTTTCTCTTAACTAGATTTTAAGGCAAGGGCGCTTTTGTTTTCATTTCTATTGCATTATCCTTTATCGTCCAATAAACACTTGGTCAGTAAATGAAAATTGCAGTGATAATATTTGTATAGCACTTGACAGTTTTCAACAGACAGTCTTCTTTTCAATACTTCTGAAAGAGGTAAATACTATACTTTCATTTTCAAATAGATAATAGTATACTATTCATTTTACTGATGAAGAAGTTGAGGCCTATAGGGGATAGGAACTTGCTCTGGGTCACACAGGTAGGGGCAGAGGCAGAACTAGAGCCCTTGTTGCATGCAGACATGCAGGCAGATGAGAAAGGGGGCTTAAAGCTGGCTTTCAGGAGCACTGATCTGAGCAAGGACACAAGCAAGAAGGGTGGGGTGTTGCAATCCAGAGAAGAGCAGGTGACAGTGCCATCTTCCTCTGGTTTGGTCACAGGGTTATGAAAATGGAGAAAAAGAATGGACTTAAAAGAGATTTCAGCCTGGCTGGTGTGGCTCAATGGTTGAGCGTTGACCCATGTACCAAGTGATTGCCGGTTCGATTCCCAGTCAGGGCACATGCCCAGGTTGTGGGCCAGATCCCCAGTGGGGGGCGTGCAGGAGGTGGCCAATTGATGTTCTCTCTCATTGATGTTTTTATCTCTCTCTCCTTCCCCCCTCCTCTCTCTCTAAAATCAATAAAGAAAACAACAACAAAAAAAGAGATTTCAGCATGTAATGAACATAGCTGACATTGGGTGTTGGGGAAAGGGAGAGGGCAATACAAGTGATGATTGTGAAGCTTTAAACTCTCATACTGAGGTAACAAGGGAACCCAGGAGGGTAGCTAAAAGGGAAGGTGTGTTTATTTTAGAGGATGGTGAATTTAAGATACTGGGAGGTCATCCAAAAGACATCCAGTGGGTTTTTGGGAGCACCAAATAGATCTGAAAGTAACTAAAGCAAAATGATACATTAGTTGAGCAAGGAAGTGGGAAAGAGAAGAAAATACCCTCTCTTCAACAATCTTTACCGAAGGGGAAGATTCGTAGTTGAGCACATAATTGAATAATTACAATATATAAAACAAGCTGTGTAAATAATAAGGTGGAAGTCATCATATTTCTCTGAATAATAATAAAAAAAAAGTGCTCAAATGTGGAGAAATCTTACATTACCATGTTTAGTAGGTCGTGTCCCAAAACACTTCAGTCAAGTTATGCCATTACCAAGACACTCTGTCAACATCTCTCTCAGCATGATTTCCCAGACGCACCGCCCCACTACCTTATCACCTGCTTAACTTCAAATTCTCCTCCAGGTCTCAAGGTCCACAAAGCTTATCCTTCCTTTCATTTCTGCATTAAGTAATGCATGTCCTGGTTCACTTGACAAATATTTCCTCTACATATTGCATATCTCTTATGTCCTATGCACAGTGAGCAGTGCTGCATATTTCAGGATGGAAAAAGCCGGCGTGATTTCTGCCACAAAGGATCCTGAAGTCTAAAATAAGCTCTGTACCCTCACCACCCTCCACTCCTCAAACTACCACCCAGGTGTATTGGTTTCCTATTGTTGCTATAACAAATTTCCATAAACTTGGTGTTTTAAAACAGCAAAAATGTATTATCTTATAGCTTTAGAGGACAGAGGCAGAAATGAATCTTGCAGGAGAAAAATCAAGGTTTTAACAGGGCTGATTTTTTTCTGGAGAATTTTTTTCTAGAGGCCAATCCATTTATTTTCTTGCCCTTTACAGTTTCTAGAGGCCACCTGCATCCCTCATGGACCATTCCTTTATCTTCAAACCAGCAGTCTGGCATTTTAAAATATCTCTCTGACCTCTTTTTCCATCACCACATCTCTGACACTGACCCTCTTGCCTCCTTCTCATAAGGATCCTGTGATTACATGGAACTCCTAAATAATCCAGGATAATCTCCCCATTTTAAGGCCAAATCAAGGCCTTCATTAATTTAATAAAACTGCAAAGATCCTTTGCCATGTAAGGCAACCTATTCAGAGTTTCTGGGGATTCTGATATGGACATTTTGGGGAACCATTATTATGTCTACCACACCAAGTCACTCCTGTACCTCCTTAGCACTTTCTTCCTAGTTTTCCAGACACTCTGCACATCAAATTACTAATTATTAATAAATTGACTGGGTTTCTGGCTTGGTTGTGAGTCTATCGAGGGCAGGGTCCATCATCTCTCTTGTTCACCCTTCTACTTGCATTTCTTAGGACACTGCGTATTGTCAACACCCAATGCATCCATGTTGATTAACTGCTCGAGTGAATGAATAAATGCATGAATGAGGTGCTCACTAATATCTGCATATGTGTGCAAAAGATAGTGGTGTGGTTCGTCCTAAATATTTCTTATCTCTTTGTTTT
Source organism: Tadarida brasiliensis (assembly GCA_030848825.1). Lineage (NCBI taxonomy): Eukaryota > Metazoa > Chordata > Mammalia > Chiroptera > Molossidae > Tadarida > Tadarida brasiliensis. Next base: position 32,640,504 of record CM061272.1, read on the forward strand.
CTTGCCAAATTAGAGATGTAAATCTGCTTCTCAATAGTTAATTGATAGCAACAGAAAATGCCTTCTTTTAAAAAAATCATGAGTGACTCACACACTGTCAAGAACCTTTTGAAGTATATGAAAAGCACTCCTAAATTATGCAACTATGAATACATTTTAATTAAAGGAGTTAATGAATATGCCACAGGAAAGAGCTAGTTTCCACAGTGTGGAATAATTGTCCGCTGACAATTGATGGTTAATTTTTTTTTCTGAAATGTTGTTTTTTGTAGATAAAGGCCATTATTTACCACATCCTACATGAGTATAGATTAGTTGTCTCCTGTGTACATACTCCAAGCTTACCCATTTTGCTTAAGGCAGGATATTAAATGTGAATTCACTTTACTCTTTTCTAGGACAATGTGATTTTTATTGCACTGTTTGATTTACTTAGAAGCTTAGAATACATGATCACAGCCATAAAATCAGTACAATGGCAGAACTGAGAGGATACTGTGCAAAAGAAACATCACCTATTTTTGGAAAGATTTCAGCACTGTCTATTGTATTTAAATTTTCATTTGAGTGATAATAACTTTCCACTAAGAATGTCTTTTTTATGTACAAAAAACATCATGAATTGATTCCTTTAAAATAGCTTAGTTAAATTATTATCCATAACTACATGGCACAATTCTTTTCTTTTGCTTTATTTGCTTTGTTTTGGGTGGCCTAAAAATACACACACATTTTAATTAAAGGAATAGGAAAGAGGGATTTCAGACATAAAAATGAAAGACAAAGCAAGTACACACTGAAACAATGGAAGGGAAATTTTTGTAACACTATTGATAAAACCCAAACATTTTCTTAAAAATGTTTTTAATTGCCCTGGCTGGTTTGGCTCAGCGGTTAGAGTATCGGCCAGAAGACCAAAGAGTTGGGGGTCTGGTTCTGGTCAAGGGCACATGCCTCAGTTGTGGTTCATCCCAGCCCTGGTCAGGGTCCTGTGGGAGGCAGCCAGTGGATGTGGCCCTCTCCGGTCGATGTTTCTCTCTCTCTCTCTCTCTCTCTCTCTCTCTCTCTCCCTCTCTCTCCTCTCTCTCTCTCTCTCTTTCTCTCTCTCTCTCTCTCTCTCACAGTCTATCTGAAGATAAATAGAAAAATATCCTCAGGTGAGGATTTAAAAAAAAAATGTTTTTTATTGATTTTTAAGAGAGGAAGGGAGAGGGAGAGAAAGAGAAAGAGAGAAACAGCCATAGAGAGAGAAGCATCAACATCGATTGGCTGCCTCCTGCATGCCCCCTACCAGGAATTGAGCCCACAACCCAGGCACGTGCCCTGACCGGGAATCGAACCAGCAACCTCTTGGTGTATATATCGATGCTCAACCACTGAGCCACACTAGCTGGGCAAACACAAACATTTTAATAGCAATTTATATCTACTTCAACTATAAAACGATTACAAGAAAATGTAGAGAATGGCAAGGATAATTTTCAAGTGAGATAAATGTGATAGGACAGAAAACTTGTTTATTTTCATATTTTAAATTATTTTTTAAGTTTATTTTTTATTGTTGACAGTATTACAGATGTCCCCCATTTCCCCCCCACTTACCCCCTCCACCCAGCTGCTGCTCCACCCCAGGCCTTCACCACACAGTTGTCTGTGTCCATGGGCTATGCATGTATGCCTATAAGTTCATTGGTTAATCTCATCTCATCCCCCCCGCATACCTTCCTCTGAGGTTTGTCAGTCTGTTCCACCCATCCATGCTTCTATTTCTATTTTGTTAGTCGGTTTATTTTGTTCATTAGATTCCACATATATGTGAGATCTTATAGTATTTGTCTTTCTCTGACTGGCTTATTTCACTTAGTATAATACTCTCGAGGTCCTTCCATGCTGTTGCAAAAGGCAAGATTTCCTTCTTTTTTAATGGCCATGTAGTATTCCATTGTGAAAATGTAACACAGCTTTTTTATTCACTCATCTACTGATGGGCATTATGTTCTTTGGAATTAGTGTTACAGGATTCTTAGGATATATTACCAGAAGTAGTATCATTGGGCCAAAAGGCAGTTTCATTTTTAATTTTTGAGGAAAGTTCATACTGTTTTCCACAGTGGCTGCACCAGTCTGCATTCCCACCGGCACTGCACTAGGGTTCCCTTTTCTGCACATCTTCGTCAGCACTTGTTGTTTATTGACTTATGAATGGTAGCTATTCTGGCAGCTGTGAGGTGATATCTCATTGTGATTTTAATTTGCAACTCTCTGATGATCAGTGACATTGAACATTTTTTCACATGCTTATTGGCCATTTGTATGTCCTCTTTGGAGAACTGTCTGTTCAGGTCCTCTGCCCATTTTTTTAATTGAATTGCTTGTCTTCCTGGTGCTGATTTGTATGAGTTCTTTATGCATTTTGGGAATTAACCCCTTATCAGATATATCATTGGCAAATATGATCTCCCATGTAGTAGGTTCTTTTTTCATTTTTTTGATATTTTCTTTTGAAGTTTTTTAGTTTGATATAATCCCATTTGTTTATTTGTTCTCTGTTTTTTTTTGCCCTAGGAGATATATAGGCCAAAAATATTGCTACAAGTGATGTCTGATATTTTACTGCCTATGTCTTCTCCTAGGACTTTTATGGTTTTGTGACTTACATTTAAGTTTTTTTTAATCCATTTTTAGTTTATTCTTGTGTATGATATAAGTTGGTGGCCTAGTTTCTTTCTTTCTTTCTTTCTTTCTTTCTTTCTTTCTTTCTTTCTTTCTTTCTTTCTTTCTTTTTTTTTTTTGTATATACTGTTCAATTTTCCCAGCACCATTTACTGAAGAGACTGTCTTTACTCCATTGCATGTTCTTGACTCTTTCGTCAAATATTAATTGGCTATAAAGGTATGGTTTTATTTCTGGCTTCTCTATTCTATTCCATTGGTCTATATGCCTATTCATATACCAGTACCAGGCTGTTTTGGTTACAATGGCCTTGTAGTATACTTTGATAGCAGGTATTGTAATACCTCCAACTTTCTCCTTTTTTTCTCATTGATGAGACTATTCAGGGTCTTTTTTGGTTCCACATAAATTTTTGAAATATTTGTTCTATCTAGGAAATATGCCATTGGTATTTTAATAAGAATTACATTGAATCCATAGATTTCTTTGGGTAGTATGGACATTTTAATGATGTTAATTCTTCCAATTCATGAACACAGTACATACTTCCACTTATTTTTAGCTTCCTCAATTTCATTCTTCAGTGTGCTATAGTGTTTTGTGTACAGGTCTTTTACCTCCTTGGTTACATTTATTCCTAGGGACCTTATTATTTTGTTGTTGCATAGTAAATTTGGTTGTTTTCTTAGTTTTTTCCTCTAATAGTTCATTATTGGTGCATAAAAATGCCATTGATTTCTGATATATGTATATCATATCAGTATTAAACTTTTCTAAGAAAGCTTATTTAATGTTTAATTTTTAGAGATTTTTATGCTATAAAAATTCAATAAAATGTTTCCAAATTAAATAAAAATGTACTTATGAATAATAAAAATATGCAAGGAAATATATCACAGACTAAATAATGTGCACCTTATTTAATATTGTTTTAGCATTTCTTTTATTGTATCTAAACAGAGTGGAATAAAGTATCTATAAACTAATGTAGCACTGACTTGTGTGTGTGCATGCATGCACGTGCATGCGTGCGTGTGTGTGTGTGTGTGTTATGAGAGTAGGAGATAAAATGAATAAATACCAATGTTTATCTTTGCTTGGGATGCATATTTTTCTTTTTCCTGTGAACTACATTCCCTGTTATCTCTGATAATGAGCAGGGATTCATTATATCTGAGAATATAAATAAAAGCCATTGCATAGTAGAGGTGGGTCCTATGTTTAATTAGGCAAATAGTGTGTGATAGTGATTACTACTGAGTAGTCAGTGGATGAGCTAAGTTGTAATTACTTCTTATTTTGTTTGAGGTTCTAATTTGCCATTTTAGGCAAATGGCAGCATAACCTGGATTTATACTTACTGCTTAGCCCTCCTTCCCACGGGAGATCAGGGACACAGAAAGTACACCTGAGGGGACTGGCATGCAGAAGGTCCTCAGTACATGTTGAATGAATGAGAGCAGGAGGAATTTCAGATTTCAGACTATCATCAGTGTTCCATTAAATGTCCATATGACTGGAATGCTCACATCTCCATATCATTTCTACTTTTGAAAGTATATATATCTTTCAAGACTACTTTTGCATGAAGCCTTCTTAATCACTCCAAAGAGACTTCTCCTTTCTTATAACCCCCCCTCCTTTTCCAATTTTTTTTTTTTTAATAATTTTAAGTCATGCCATTTTGTGCCTAGCCTATCTTTTCCACTCATGGATAAGATCCTAGAAGATATAGGACCTTCCTCACATTTGTACCATTCATTATATTTGAAAAAAAATTTGAACATAGTATATGCTCTAGTTATTTCTCAATTAATAACTATTAATATAGATCTAAAGATGAAACTTGGAAGCAAATCCTATACCTGAAAAACAATGTTCAAATACATTAGAATTACTTTGTAACATTTCTTATTTTCCTAACAGTTACCGTTATACATAAATGTTCAGTATTTATTCTATATTTTCTGCTTGCCTGTTTTTTCTCTAAGCAGCAGTTTTTAAAAACACACAATTTCCCTTATACTTCCTCTGAATGCTAGTTGAGATACTACCATATTCCCATTTTGCTGTAGCTACTGTAGGAGAATACCGTGGGCATCTTAAGTGGCAAAGTTATTCTAATTAAGAATTCACTTTTCGAGAACTTCATAATAATTAATCAATTGGAAATTATTTGATCGACTTTGCCTTCTGATAGTGAGAAAATCTTAGCTTACTAGATCTCCTCTGAGAGCCTCATCACACCTTAGAGGGGCTGGCATATGGCCTGTCATTATTTTATTTTATTTTTTTCCCTTTATTAATTTTAGAGAGAGAGGAAGGGAAAGGGAGAGAGAGGTAGAAACAAGAATGAGAGAGAACATCGATTGGCCGCCTCCTGCATACTCCCCACTGGGGATCGGGCCCACAACCTGGGCATGTGCCCTGACCGGGAATTGAACCAGTGACCTCTTGGTGCAGGGGTCAACACTCAACCACTGAGCCACACTGGCCGGGCGCCTCTCATTATTTTAGAAGTATGTCATTTCACATGAGGAGAGTGTGGCCCTTAGGACATCCGTGAAAAAGAGGTCATGAACTGCTATGTACAAAAATTTATTTTTCCCAACAGGTGCTTTTTTGAGGCAGATTTACCATGAACCTATTGAAACTTAATTTTCAGGACCCCTGCTTCAGATCCTTTCCATGGCCAAAAGACAAGCTTCAGCAATGAATATTTTCCTTAGAAGTATGACTCAAAATTGTATAAGCTCCAGGCACAGCAGAACATGGCTCCGCCTCTGGGCACTCAGGAAGGAAACCGTGATATTGTGGAAAGAGTTCTATGCAGAATGTCTTGAGGCCTCTGTTCTGGTCTGTTCGGCACTAACTGGCCAGATTTTTTTTTCAGAATTATATAAACCTGCTGAGCTTCAGTTATCTATCTGTGAAATAATATTGGTAATCAACCTATCCAATATTCTTCACTGTGTTATATAATAATAACCTGAAATAACATTTGAATAATGAAAAATCAAAGAGTTTAGAAATCATTAGTAATTAATTGAAAATATAAAGATTAAAAAGTGTTTGGAATTAGTCTTATTAAACATAAGGCCACTGTTATTGTTCTACTTTTCAACAAAATCAGCAGCAGAAATCTCTAAGAATTCTCCTTAACTCAAGTCTATGTTTCTTCTACAGAAGAAGCATCACAGTCCTGCCCACATGAGAAGTGTTCTTTAATCCTGGATTGCAGCGGATTGACCTTTTTCGACTATTCTGGAGTCTCCATGCTTGTTGAGGTATTTACACAGCTTGTGTGCAGACCGATCCCTTCTCCTCAGGAACAGGGTTTGCACCATCTCCTCTCTCAGCTCTGGGATCTTGACTCTGCTTGTTTCAATACCCATCTCACCCATTCTCTCAAAGGACATAGAACTGTGTGCCCTCCACTACTACACATTTCTTTTCAGGCGATCCCATCAAGCTTTAGGTATGTGAATGTGTGGGGGCCATAGGTGGGGATATTCACATGAGATAGAGACCACAGACATAGACTTAAGAGGCAGTGGGCATAGCATATGCTGGGCAGTCAGGAGAAAATCCCCTCCGTGATCAGCAAGTAGCCGTGGTGGTGACAGGATGTTCCTTCTCCTATCATTCCTGGTCTCTGAAATAGTGTCCACTGCAGGGACTTTTCTCTATTCTCTTGGATGATGGTGCTTACTTCTCTATCCCATGATCTCCACAGAGTCTCCACACATGCTGGTATGCAAAAAATAAAAGTTTTATTTCTTTAAAATTGACATAGCTCACAAGCTTCTATTTCTACAGATGAAAGAAGACCTAATTTTGCCAATTCAAGGAAAACTGAAGATACGGCTGGGATTTTTTCCTTTTCTCTTTTGAGTAAACACTCTGTCAACAAGAAAAGTACCCCCCTTCTCATTCCCATTGATTCTCTACTTTAATATCCTAAATCTGGGGGGACGATCTTGAGAATGAGGCAGCATCTGTTTCCCAGCTGTCCTCAGTGACCCCTCCCCTTCCCCTATCAGCTTCTGCTGTGTCAACCTCAGCTCACTGCATCTTCTGGTGTTTGCTCCTCGGGGGTTCTCTGACCCTGACCTCATGCATTATTCCCTATGTGCGGCTTTGTATTCAGCCAAAACTTCGTTGAAACCTGTGAACATTTCTGGAGTTTTTTCTCTGCCTATCTTCCTCCTTTCCATTACTCTCACAAATTTCACCTCCCCAATCTTTCCTAAACTCTCATTCTGTCTGCTCAGGTTAGTGAAGCAGCTTCGTTTTGCTTGGGTTCCCCTCCTCATGCTGCAGTGGCTCAGAAACTGCTTTGCCACAGAAAGCTGAGCTGATGGGAGAACTCATCTCATTGTTTTCTTCCTCTCAGGGAACTCAAATCTTGTGCTGCCTGCTCCCATTGTCTGAAAACTGTATATTTTTGTCTTGTTGTTTATTTATTTATGGAGGATAGAATAGTCTTATATTATTTACTCATCATGGCCAGAAGTCAAAATTGGACATTGACTTTTAAACAGTCAAGATCAGTAGTCTTTAAAAGTTCTAGCAACATGGATTTTGATTTTCTTGTTGTGTTTCATAACTGTGTCTCTGTTATTTAATGTGGGGGATAAATGGTGATGGAAGGAGACTTGACTTGGGTTGGTAAACACAATACAATATACAAATGATGTATGATAGAATTGTATACCTGGAACCTATATAATTTTTATTAACCAATGTCACCCAAAAATTTTTTAAAAAACTAAATAAAAATAAATAAGTAATAAAATGTCCAACCCTTCAAATTCAAGACAGTACAAAGGTCAACTTTAGTATGGCTTTCCTATGAAGACAAGGGTGGAATATGTGGACAGGAATCTTCTTAGTATGTGACAGCCTTAGAATGTAGTCTCAACAATATCACACTAGATATTGGGAGGTGTTGGAAAAATCAGCTAACCTGTCTGGATCTCTGTTTATTCATTTTGTAAAAATAAGGGTGATTTTGTTTTAGTATTAGCAGATATACAGAAAATAAATTATGTGATACAATTTAATTTTAAACATCCTAAGTCTTAAATCTAGTGATTATTTTTGCCAAGTCACCCTTTCCCCCATGTAATAAGTTTTTATTTTCTTATTCACTATAAAAACTTTACACAATTGGGCACTGGGTTCTTGTATCTAAATCTGGACTGTAAGTAGATAGTCCCTCTTCATTGGAGGGCTTCTTGTGCTCAGCACTTTCATTTACTCTCTGTTGTTAAGGTGCAGAGGAGTGCTATTAAATTTCCGTGCATAAGGATCATATGAGGTGCTCATTTAAAATGCAGTCTTCTGGATCCTAGCTCTGGCCCAAAAATCTGCATATTAAACAACCACAGATAATTCTGAGGCATGTGGTCCAAGGATCCTATTTTGAGAAACACTAGACTAGGACTGTTCTTTTACTGGGGAAAGCCAATATGTATATGTTTTCTTATATTTTATATTTTATTTTTATTTTTTTATTTATTTTTTATTTTTATTTTTTAAACTTATCTTTATTGTTGAATGCATTACAGATGTTCCTCATTTTTCCCCCATTGCCCCCCTCCTCCCCATTCCCGCCCCCCTCCTGCCTTTCCCCACACTGTTGTCTATGTCCATTGGTTATGCATATATACATATAAGTTCTTTGGTTTATTTCTTCCCACCCCCCAACCCCCCTTCCCTTTGAGGTTTGTCAGTCTAACAACCAATTTGTACTTCTTAATCCCTTCACTTTTTTCACCCATCCCCCCAGCCCCCACCCATCTGGTAACCAACAAAATTCTCTGTATCTATGAGAATGTTTCTGTTCTGCTTGTTCATTTTGTTTGTAGATTCAATTGTTGATAGATATGTATTTATTGCCATTTTGTTTGTTCATATTTTTTTATCTTTTTCTTCAAGAAGACCCTTCAACATTTCATATAACAATGGTTGGTGGTGATGAACTCCTTTAGCTTATCCTTGTCTTGGAAACTCTTTATATGGCCATCGATTCTAAATGACAGCTTTGCAAGATAGAATAATCTTGGTTGTAAGTTCTTGCTTTTCATCACTCTGAATATTTTTTGCCCCTCCCTTCTGGCCTGCAAAGTTTCTTTTGAGAAATCAACTGACAGTCTTATGGGATCTCCCTTGTAGGTAACTAACTGCTTTTCTCTTGCTGCTTTTAAGATTCTCTCTTTGTCTTGAACCTTTTGCATTTTGATGATGATGTGTCTTAGTGTGGGCCTCTTGGGGCTCATTTTGTTTGGGACTCTCTGTGCTTCCTGGACTTGTATGTCTGTTTCCTTTACCAAGTTGGGGAAGTTTTCTGCCATTATTGTTTCAAATAGGTTTTCAATTTCTTGTTCTCTCTCATCTTCTTCTGACACCCCCAAGATGCGAATGTTGGCATGCTTGAAGTTGTCCCAGAGGCTCCTTACACTATCCTCATTTTTTTGGATTCTTTTTTCTTTTTGCTGTTCTGATTGGGTGTTTTTTGCTTCCTTATATTCCAAATCGATGGCTTGCTTCTTGGCTTTACCTACTCTACTATTGAACCTGTGTAAACTATTCTTTATTTCAGTTAGTGCCTCCTTCATTTCTGACTGGTCCTTTTTTATGCTCTTGAGGCCCTCTCTAAGTTCACTGAGGTTCTCACTAAGTCCATTGAGCATCCTTATAAGCAGTGTTTTGAACTCAGCATCTGTTAGGTTGCTTAACTCCACTTCACTTAGTTCTTTTCCTGGAGTTTTGTTCTGTTCTTTCATTTGGGACCTGTTTCTTTGTCTCCTCATTTTGGCTGCCTCCCTGTGTTTGTTTCTATGTATTACTTAGCGAGAGGTATAGGGCTAGCTGAGACCAGATGCTGCTTGTTTGAAAGAATTTAGGCAAAGCTGAAGCAGGATCCAAGACAGGCCAATCCTATGGTAAAGCAACTGGCAACAGCTTGGGTGGGCCTGAAAGTTGGGTGGGGCGGGGCCTCAGGGAATCACCAGGGCGGGGCAAACAGTGTGAGCTAGGTTGCTGGAGTCCCAGATATGGCGGCATCTGCCGGCCCAGGGAAGGGCTCACCAAAGGAACAAAAGCCTTTGATAGCATGTCTGTCCAGGAGAAAGCTGCCTCTCCAGCCCTCGCTCCAATGCCAAACAGCTTAGTTCTTCCCCATATGACTCTGGTGCCTTTCAGGCTCCTTCCTGCATGCTGCAGCCTGGAGGGTGGGGGTCCAAGTAAGTCCGTGCGCGGGCCCTTTAAGAGGAGCTGCGGGGGAGGGGGGGGGCTCCAGCCACCTCAGCCTCAGTTCCCACTGGTTTTTCCAGCCAGAAGTGATGGGGATTCTCTTCCTGGCACTGGAACCCTGAGCTGGGCGCCTGGTGTGGGACGGGGACCCCTCAGTCCTCAGGGAGGACCTTCCCAGCCGAGGTGTCCTCCTAATTTTTATCCACCACATGCGGTGTGGGACCAGCCCGTCGCGCCTCCGCCCCTCCTACCAGTCTCAATGTGGCTTCTTCTTTAATTTCGTAGTTGTAGGACTTCCATTCAGCTTGATTTCAGGTGGTTTTGAATGATGGTTGTTCTGTAGTTTAGTTGTAACTTTGATGTGGTTGTGGGAGGACGCCATACCGCGTTTACCTATGCCGCCATCTTGACCGGAAGTCTCTGTTTTCTTATAATTTAAATTTGTTTCTGAACATGGTCTAATATTTACTGGCTGTCCTCTCTACATATTGCAAATCAGGACAGAGTTAGTAAAGAGTAGAAAATGGATACTTATTCCCACTGAATTTATGATCTAAGGTTGAAAATTTAGAGGAATTCAAATAATCCATGTAAAGTATTGGGCATGTTGAAAAACACCTTTTTAAACATTCATCTCAATGGTTTTAAAATACTACACAATGGAATGAAAGAATGAATGAACTGAAGCACTTCCTTTTTTAAATGACAGAAAAGAACATTTGCCCTTGTCCTTGTGTTTTTTATCTGTATATACAAAACAGCAGTTTTGTATCAGTTTACCCTTTTAAATTTCCTTATTACTATTTGATTTATCTAATCATGATTATAGTAAATTATGATGGATATTGAAAACATAGGTTTTTAAAGCTAGTCAAACTCTGGGTCCCAGTGTTAGCTATGTAACTAATTCTATGATGTGGGCTTAAGTATTTGTTTTTCTGTAAACTAGAAGTAGAAATACCAACTTCATTAAGCTGTTGTGAAGCTTAGAAATGATATGTTCTATATAAAGAACATAATAAAGTTTGCAGAAGTTAGTAAATGCTCAAAAATGCTAGCTTCTATTCTTTGTTCTTCTTTTGCAAGAGTCATTTCTTAAAATACAAATAACGTCATTGCAACTAACATCATGTCTTCATTGCTGTCATCCTGAGAGAAGGTCCACAGTACAGAGCCACAGAGACTGTTCAGCCATTCATGTCTCCCACTTTTTTAAACTTTTTTTTTTCCTTTATTGATTTTTTAGAGATAGATGAAGTGAGAGGGAGAGAGAGTTAGAAACATCGATGAGCGAGAACATCGACTGGACACCTTCTGCATGCCCCCCACTGGGGATCAGGCCGCAACCTGGGCATGTGCCCTGACCAGGAATTGAACTGGCGACCTCTTGGTGCATGGGTCAACGCTCAACCACTGAGCCATACTGGCTGGACCATGTCTCCCACTTTTTAAATAACATTTCCTGGATTATTTTCTTAGTTGCTTTAGCATAAGAAACATTCTCCTAGGAGCTAGAGGTTGACAGAAATGGAGTGATTTCTATTTATTTTTGTGCTTAGGACACTGGAGAGGTCAGTGAACTGCAGATTATGTTTATCAGCATCTACAAACTCTCCATAGCAATGTATTTGTGCTTTACTGAGCTTAAGAGAAAGTCAAACACTGACAGGTCACCTTGAATTAATCATTTCAACTTACAAAAGCAGGGGCCATTTATTCAATGGCCAAGTCTCAGTTCATGTATTATTTGTTTAGTGGTTTGCTTGTGTATTCATTCTCAGAGCGATATATTGCCTGTTCTACAATTCTTCTGACACAGAACTGTCTACTGATAGAAGAATGTAAGGGAAAATTTTAGATGTATCATGCATACTCTTAGTGTTTAAATACAGCTTTCTATTTTATATGTAAGATACATCACTATTATATAACAAAATCCACCCTACAGTTACTAAAACTTCTAGATTTACTGGCACTGAGTTGTATAGGCTGGGTTTGGTCTGGGTGAATTTAAGATCAGGGCGTTCAATAAGTTTTTCTTATTTAAGATTTTCTTGGACTTCAATGAGGCAAGATCTTACAATATGGCAAGCAAATTATTTAGGATCTCTTATCTGCATGTATCCTAAAAATGGAACCAAACTTGGTTTCAGTATAAGGAGGGATGAGATGTACCATTTATGGCTGTACCATTCATAGATGGGATTTCGAGAGTCCATGAATATGCACAATTTGTAAAAATATTACATCACACCCTGGCTAGTTTGTCTCAGCAGTTAGTGTCGCCTGCGGACCAAAGAGTCGCAGGTTTGATTACAATCAAGGGCAGGTACCTCAGTTGTGGTTCGGTCCCTGGCCCTGGTCGGGGTCGTGTGGGAGGCAATCAGTGTTTCGCTTTCTCTGCCCCCGCCCCCAACTCTATCTGAAGAATCATGGAAAAAATATATACTTGGGTGAGGATTTAAAAAAATATCTATGTCTATGTCTATGTCTATGTCTATGTCTAATCTATCTCTATCTCTATCTCTCTATCTCTCTCTCTCTCTCTCTCTATCTCTATCTCTATATCTATATCTGTATCTATCATCTATATCACATTACTTTTATAGATGGATCTTTGACGTCCAATAAAAGAAGGTTGAGAACCATTGTATATAATTCTTATAGCGAAGGAAAGGTAATTCTTTTATTTTATTAAATGAAATGGAAAATGGAAGCAGCCAGACTTATTTGTATAAAAGGTAAAATGTTTTGCTGCATTCATCTTTGCTATGCATCTTTTTTAGAAGCTTGTCAGGGAATGCCTGACTGCGTAGCAATATTGCCCTCTGGTGGTCTTCCATCATAAAAATTGTCTCTATAGTACTGGAAATTCGCCTTGCTTCTGAAGCCCATTGTGTCCCTTCTCGCTGCTATCCTACATTAATTGTGGGTATACGATTTTAATTCTTCCAGGTTTACATGGACTGTAAAAGCAGGAGTGTGGATGTATCGTTAGCCCATTGCACAGGTAAGGAAGGGAGTGTCCTTGGCTAGCATGAATCCTTGCACAATCAAACATGATCCTTCTGCTGCTATTTATACCCTGTATTACTTGTGCTTTCTTGTAGCTTCCTTGATAAAAGCAATGAAGTACTGTGGAAACCTAGACTCAGCGAAACCAATTTTTTTTAAATCGGTATCTGCTGCAATAAGTAACATCCATTCAAATAAAGTGAGACAAGTAAGTTGGTCAGCGGTGGTATAAGAAAAATTAGAATGTAAAATCAAGGGCTTTGTATTTTTTAATATTAGCTAATTACCCAACTGGCATCTAAAAATCTATTAAAATTTCTCCCTTCAGAGTCCTGTACCACAAGTAAAGAAATGTTTCTATTCCTTTTTTAGACCAGTTATGAACGTTGTTTAATAATTTGGATTTTCCAACAGTATCATGGCATGGAGGATTTGGTGATCACCTATTAAGTACAAACTGCTTGCTTGTAAAATAAATGCTTCTTCCAGGACCCACTGTCCTGGGAATTTGAATCCACCTCTGTCAAATACAAAAACTCTAAGTATAGCATTGTAGCGTTTTTTCTGCTCTGATGTCCTTGACTCTATCCTGACATTGCCATCTTTGGAAATGGTATTTAGAAAGCCCACCACTCACATGATCTGAATTGTCAAAGCTATCCTCCAGATACTGGGCTTTATGATTAGCTTTAGAACTGTTCCCAGAGCTTTGGTTTCCTGCAATTTTCTTTGATTTTGAATCATATTGCCTTTCCTCATCCCTAGAACAGCACTGGGTGCCTCCCAGAGCTGTCCCTAATATATTTGATCAGAGCTGTATGTATTTATAAAATAATAACACTACTACTACTATTGTTATTACAATTATATCCTAACATTTCTTGAGTTCTTGTTATATTCCAGGAATATGCTAAGAGCTTTACCCATATTAATTCACTAAATTTGCTACCATCTTATGAGGAAGACACTATTATTTAACCCATTTTCAGAAATGAGGAGACTGGATGGGGGTGGTGAAGGGATTGAACAAAAAGGAAAGTAAAGAGAAAAAACTCATAGACATGGACAACAGCAACAGTGCGGTGATTGCAGGGGGGAGGAGGAGGGAGAGGTGGAGGAGGGTGTGGGAGGATAAATGGGATGGACACAGGCTGGACATGGGGTGGTGAACACACAGTACAGTGCACAGATGATGTGTTGTGAATTGTGCACCTGAAACCTGCATAATTTTGCTAACCAGTGTCACCCCAATAAATTAAAAACAAAACAAACCCAGAAGTACTCCTTCTGGGAAATAAAAGTTGTCAATTTCCACAAAGCAAGTTTAACAGAGTATGGTGAGAAAGAATAAAATGATTTCATCATTATGCCCTCCCCCAAAAGAAATACAATTAATAAACCAAAACAAACAGAAATGGAGAAACTGAGGCCCAGGGAATTATACGTTTGTAAGTGGTAGAGCTGGTTACAGAGTCAGCACTCTGATCTTGGACTCAGAGCCTCAGGGACTGTTTTCTTAGCTTGGCTGGACAGCGTCCTTCAATTACTACTTTTCTCTACCTGGTCAGTAGCATGTGCTTATTTCTTCCTCTTCAGTTTCAGAATTTGAGCAATCTCAGCGACCAGAGTGAAGTCTGAGGCCTTTTGCTGCAGAGCGGCTGTTTTTAGCAACTGCCCTGAAGAGGCTATACCCTCGCAGTTTGCACAACCTTCTTTCGTTGTTCAGATCCTACAGATGACCTCCACTACAATAAATATAATGTCACTTATGAAGCACATAGCCCTTGGTCAAGATTTGCTCATAATATTTTTCTAATTTTTGTTAGATTCACTAAGTTATTTTATAGTATTTTATAAAATTGGTATGCATTTACTTTTAGTGTACTGAAAGGTAAACATGAATTTATTTCCTTTTCCCTGGGGTTTTGTGTTGTTTTATTTCTGTTTTGTTATAAGTTAATTTGTAAAACTGAGAAACACTTTGTCATAAAACAACTAGAACATTTGCAAACCATTTGTAAAAGTCCAGGATCACCTGTCACTAATATACAAAAGCAATTTAGCAAATTGCCATTTTCCCTTACCAAAAAAAAGTAAATATCAATAAGATTAAATGTTATTTTCTGTGATGTGATATGAAATTCACAGAAAATAAGCCAAACAGAAACAATGACAAACTAGAAGGCATTGTTGTCCTTGTCTGCCCATGCAAGACAGGCTTCAGGAATGTTTTCGAGGTAACTGGCACCCCAGGGGAGCCACGTTCTTCACGTTAATCTCTGCTGTAAATGTTGGAGATGCTTCGGAGAGCTTAAGGCCTGATCTCCTAATTTTCACATCCCCACCCCATAAAGGTCTCTGTTTTCAGCTTAATTTTTATTGGAACCTAGAATGTGGAAGTTACACATTTTATATTTCTTCACAAATATGAATTTTAGATGAGAAAATACCACCAGTAATAATAGCTTTGTGCCATTCTAATGTAAGATTACAGTAGCTCGAGACTTTCCTATTTCAGAGAGACAGTCAATATGACATAATACATTTATCTGTGCATATTTATATATGTATGTTTTTCTCTTTCTTTTGTTGTAGGAGAGCTGGGGTGTGTGATTATCTGTAAACCCCCAAACCAACAGAGTAGCGGACAAGCACCGTAGGCCAGGCTGACCTTATCAGTTATTGTTTCGTTCGTGTTCATATATTTTTATTCACATGCAACTACACTGGTTCAGATTTTTATCTAGCAAATTGATTTACCTATTAAATCTCATTTTCAAAGATAGGTGTAGCTACATAATTATGCCTAAGTTGTTAGGCTCTAGAAATTGCCAGTATAACAAAAACCAAGTACTTCGAAGTGAGTTTGAGATATGGGTTGAAAACAAAATGAAAAGACTAGTAATTTAGGTGTTTTTTGTTTTGTTTTGCTTTGTTTTTTTGTGGACATCTGTAAGAGTAAATTCTAGTGCCTGCAAATGTGTGGTTAACATTCATATGACACTTATTTGCAACATTAAGTCCTAGGTAGGACAATGTAGTAAAATGAAAGGAGAATAATAAACACTTCAAATTCTTGTAACACATCCAGCCATTTCAACTTTGGTTGACACAGACTATGAAGGATAGTGTCTATCCTACAAGAAGCCTCGATCTCTTTATCACTGATTTGAATTGAAATGAGTGAGACCAGTTTTCATTCCCATCAAATACTGTTCCAACAAAAGGTAATAATTGGAGGTAAAACTTCCTTAGAGAAAGAAATTTCACTCTGTGCAATGAATTATTCCAGTGGTAGAGGGTGGTAACATTCCCTTTCCCTAATCCATTGGTCACTGGCACATAAACATGAGTAAAGAAAGTTAAGAAAATAAAATATATTTTGCTATGTATAAATTAATATTTTTCTATGTGACTTTGGCCTATAATGAAATTCATATTCTGAAGGCATTTTCTAATTTGTTAGAGATTATGGCACTAAAATAATGATATATAATCAAGAGATGGATTGTTCTATTTTATTGTTAAAGCTAATATAGGATTATTGGAGCAGATGTATCTGAATGCATTTCAATGTTTATAGTAAAGTTTAATGGATAAAACTTAAAAGCCAATAACTTCAGTGTCAAATATTAATATCATTTTCAAAGTGAAGGAAGACCAAAACATGCACTGTATATAGAACCTTGGCTTATCCTTCCCACCAAGGTAGCAATGACTTGACTTTGAGGACCTCCCTGGAAATGAGTTCAGCCCAATAGCTGAATATGAGTTTTAGACACACAAGATTCTAAGACATAAATGTCTACTTCAAAAGAGGTATTAACACCACAACATGGTCCAGATAGAATGTTTCTAGTCATGCTGAATTATTTTTATGAGATCACCTTATTTCTACATATGATTAAATACTTTCATATTACTTATTATGGTAAAATAAAATGGCAAAAATTAAAACTAACCTATAAGAGTGTTAAGGACCCAATAGACTGACAAATATAAATTAACAATAAAATATGTAACCAGGAAATGACTGTTAATATTACATTTATGCAAATTATATGATTTTTTAATTTTACTTTTGGTCTTTCATTTTAAAGGTTATTTGGCCCTGATTATGATTCGAGTGTTATGAAATCTAACTTGAACTACTTTTAGTAATTTATTTGACAGATCTCTAATCTATAAATGCATGTGTAATGAAGAAAAAGATCTTTCTTTTTTAATGGAAAGTTTAATGTGTTAATACCCTTATGGATGTATTTAACATTTAGTGGTTACTAAAATATATTAACATGTCATTGAACATACATATGCCTTAGAGATGCACAGTCTCTGTTCTCTGGGATGATGATCAATTCAATATGGAATATGCTTTTTGGTAATAGGTTAGTTGCCAGATTTCAAATAGTGAGTTAAATGTGCTTTCACAATCCAGAGATTTTTAGTAAAAATCATGTAGTCTTATATGTCACACTTATTATTTTATATTTTTCAGTGCATTTAAATCTTTGTACTAGCTCAGCATGTCATAACCAATTCACATGGAAATAAATGGAAATTTAATAACTATCGTGCTTAAATAAATTTGTGTCCATCATTTCAAAGTATTTACTCTCCTGTAAAACAAAAAAAATACCTGAATATTGATTTCTTAGACTGACCACAGAGTATTATGTGTTGAAAATTCCTGGAAATATCCATTATTCTTGTAATTTGTTCTTACAGAATGTCATCCCTGTAGGGTGGAGTATTGTGCCTTAATTTAGAGAAGGCTGATAAGGGCACTTTTGGCGGCAAGACTGCATTTACATAATTCCTTTTCACCAGGTTTACGTCCTTTTATTCTAATTTTAATTAATATGTGTATTATAATTATTTATTTATTTGGGTTCTTCATTTATATGCTGTTGTTTGGCTTTCCTGAGTTTCTAGGCTGATTTTATTATTTCCAGCCTTTTAAAGCTTACTGCTCCAAGGACATGCCGATAAGGCACTCTTCTGGGTATTGGCAACACAGCAGTCAATAAAATAGAAAAAAAAAATTTTGCCCTCATGGAGCTTACATTCTAACAAGGGAAGACAGAAAATAAATGTGATACATTTAAAATGCATAAGTTAAATGATAATATGTGCTAAGAATAAGAAGAAATCAAGGTAAAAGACAGGAACTATGGCAGGAAGTTTGCTGTGTCCCTCGCTGGAGTGACAGAACTAATGGGAATGTGTGACTGAGCTCAGGCTACTATAACCAAATGCCACAGACCGGTGCCACCCAGAGTATGTTTATAGTGAGAACTCTCTTCCTGGCTTGCAGACAGCCAACTTTTTGCTGTGTCCTCACACGGTGGAGAGAGAGAGACACTGCTCTCCGGTGTCTTTTCTATAAGGACACTAATCCTATCAGCTGAGGTCCTCACTCTTATGACCTTATTTAACCTTTATTTGTTACCTCCCTCTATGCCCTCCAAATACAGTCACACTGGGGGCTAGGGCTTCAAAATATGAATTTTGGGAGACATAATTCGTAGCAGGGAGTTATAAATTTCCTATACTTTTAAAAAATGTTTCCGTTCTACGTCTGAAAAACAGGATAACTAGAATTTTATTTATGTTTAATATAATGTAATTTCTTTGCATCAACAACATGGTAAATATTCATGAACTGCCTGGTTAAAGCATTCGGATGCTAGAGACAATAGATCAGCATAGAGAACACCATTCATGAAACAGAATTAAGTGGTCAAGAATGGCTTTGCAATATACCAGTGGCTATTCAGAAGCTGAGACATATTCTGGTGATGGTTTCTACTGATTAACCATCCAATTGAAGCAGGTAGACTTGAGTTCATTTTTAAAAATCATATTGTTTTAAAAAGATAACAACAAAGACATGTTTAATTCTACCAGCTGTCACAGAGTCTGGTGCAGAACAGGTCCTGATGCTAACCGCATGAGAGCTTCCCACTTCCAAGTTTGTTTTGTGCTTTTTTTTTAAGAGGGAAAGAATACTGGGTTACTTCAAATTAGCTAAATACTCTGTAATGACCTCTTTCAGAGCACTCATTGTGTAAAAGTCCTCAGTCATTTGCTGTTGATTCAGCAACAGGAAAGAAGGTTATTTTGGTCAAACTTATTTCCTTTCTGTCCTAATAATAAAAACCAATCTCTCTAGTGTAGAAAGCTTTTTAATATTTTTTTTTTCCTATTTGGGGCCTCTCTTTTTATGGCCTCATTTAGAAATTGGCTAATTAATAAGTCCAGTAAAAATCCATATTTATGAACAATTGTTACATTCCCCTGGCCAGTTTCACTCAGTGATTAGAGTGTCAGCCCGTGGACTCAAAGGTTGCAGGTTGGATTCCTGGTCAAGGGCATGTATCCGGGTTGCAGGTTTGAATTTTGGCCCTGAATTGGGGTCATGCGGGAGACAACCAGTCGATGTGTCTCTCTCACATCAATGTTTCTCTCTCGCTCTCTCCCTTCCACTTTATCTAATATTCAATGGAAAAATATCCTTGGGTGAGGATTAATAAACAAAAGAAATGCTTCAATAATAAAATAAAATAAAACTAGAATTTTGTCTTTGTTTCCTATGCTTCTAGAGCTGCCTTTTTTTTTTTCTTTCTTTTTTTTTTGCCTCTTCTTGGTTTGAAGCAATCACTGGCCTTGTAAACCTAGAAAGTCAGAGCCACTCTTTGACTGTGATGTGTTTTCCAAATCAACTTCCATATTTAACACCCATTGCTCCACGGCCTTACACCTTGATTTATATCTCACAGGATCTCCAAGTATCCATGCTTTCTCTTTTCTTACATTTTTAGTAAGGGCCCTATATTTAAATAAGGATACTTTTCCTTAGGCTAATAAAGCTTGAAGGAGTGCAGGGAAGGGAGGGCAGTGAACACAATGCCTGGGCTCTAGGTTGGGGAATAAAGAAAGGCTGAGGATAAGGGCAGGTTTGCAGAGGTTACTGAGCATATGAGGAGAAGGTAGGTTGGCATGATTAACCCTCTGATGGTGTGATTTTCAGGAGTATCCAGATGTTTCCCTAAGTCCAAATATTTACCTCACCATTCTTTCAAGGGGTCTGAAGTTATCATTAGTCACTTAGGTTGGAGTAAATACATATTATAAGAAAGGAAAAACACATGTAAGCCATTATCATGCACTGTGTTAGCCTTAGGAAGCACTAGTTCATTTGATCAGCTTCTAAGACGCTGTCATCAAGGACTCAAGAATACAAAGCACAGAATAAATGTTAATGAGGAAGGCTGGTTGGAAATGTCTTTTGGAGCTCAGGCTGCTGCTGAGGGTCAGGATCAGAGTGGTGTTGTGGTATTGGGAGGCAAGCTGGCATACCGAGGGGGCCACGGCGTGATGTTTGGGATGCAGGCTGGAAGATAGGTCTCAGGCATCCTTGGATATTCAGTGTCGTCCTTGTCCCCCACCCTGAAGACACAGACATGGTGGAAGTGGGGTTTGTGAAGTCAAACACAATTATCATGTAGCAGCTTTTCCTTTTTCTGGGGTTCAGACCCATGACTTTTGCTTTGGCTCAGGAATTAGAATTTGAGAATAGCAGTGTGACTGCCAAAAAACAGGATTGACATGTAATTTTTGTGTTGTGTGAACCTTTATTTATTTATTTTTTTACTTGCCTCTCTCCTGACTGCCAACGAGAATGTTGAAGTAGAGAGGGACTCACTTAAGAGAAGAGAGGTTTAATCAGTTAAAACCAATCAAATTAGGATACCAGCTTTCTCTTAAATTTTAACAAAAATGTGATCCATAAAATATTTTTCTACAATCACAATGGGTATTCGCTAAATATGCAGATTTAAGCACCCTACCCAAGACCCAGTGGATCAAAATTTCTTTGGGGTGGTTTTGGGAATAAGGAATTTAAAACAACTATCCACTTTAATTTTACACCCTGAAGTCTGGAATCATAGTCACAAAGGCTTTTTCATCTGGTATATGAAAGAAACCCCTGCACTCTAATTCTCAGACACGTACGTGTTCATCACTGGCTTTATAGGCTTTGTGCATCAGTCAATGAATTGGGGCTGCATAGTGGATCTATGATGCCAATCTTAAGTGACTAGAACTGGGTGGATGATTATATCACATGGCAAAGGACCATGTAAAATTCACCATAGCTTTTGATTAACATGAGTTGGTCAAACTCAGAAAGTATCTGAAATATACTATTCATATTCATATAGTCCTGGGTAAATTTCCTAAGACTAGATATTTGTATTTTATATCTTTCATTATGGAAAATTTTAGTCTCCTTCTTATTTCACAAATGAATACTGTTTCTGACAGATACTAATGCAGTCACATAAGAACATGGTCCCATCCTCCAGGTTATTCCTCACACATATCCATTAGAAACATCATAAAAGGGAGATATTTCCCTTCCAGCCCAAGGCTCCTTAGGTAATTATTTTCCTTCAATACCTTCATTGAAATTTCTTGTGTAATGCTACCAGAGTGAATTATAGCCAAACCTTCACTGTGCACAGATGGAGTTGGATAAAAAGAAGGTGCCAGCAATATCGCTCAGCCACTTTCATTCTGAGGACTGAGGCTGATGTAAACCGTCATCACTAGAGAAAAAATAATATTCAATTATGAATCACTACCAGATGTGTGAATTTATGTCTTCAGGTTTCATTTTTCTGAAATATGTTTACTTACTATATTCTTTATCTACTTTTTAAGCGATTCTCTTTCTATGGGCAATGAATCTAATTGCATTAAATGTTCAGAAGATCCCCAAATTTAGAATATATATATATATTTTTTGCTTAATCCCTTCACTTTTTCACCCAGCCTCTCAACTCATAGACGCAGACAACACTGTGGTGATTACCAGAGGGAAAGGAGGGATGGGGGAGAGGGGAGTGGAGGTAGGAGAGGGTAAAGGGAGGTCGGAGAGAGGGGTGGGGCAGAGGTAGGAGAAAATAAATTCAATTAAAAAAGAAAAGAAAAGAAAATATGTATTTGGATTCCATCTCACAATCCACAAAAGGAAATCAGAAATTGTCCTAAAGGGAATGTATGTAGCAATGTTCTTTATCACAAGTCCCGCAGGAACTGTGAGGGGGACCTCACTGTGTATCTCCCCATACTCTGTTTCTCCAGGGCAAACTATCCAGGTTAATGCCAGTGTGCGGGACAGAGTAGGTAGAGTGAAACAGAATGTAATAATTGTTAGAAAAATTACTTGCAGTCTAAGTTAAAATGGAGGGATACCTAATGTGTGTGTTTTTCAGATCCTGGATCCCAATTTTTGTGCTTTATATGGACCACCAGATTGTTTGGTAAACCAGGGAGGTGGCTGGAAGATGATTATATTTCTGCAAATGGGTGTCCTTGAAAAGTCCGAGTCTCTAGGCTGAGGTGGGCCTTTATGCTGTTGGTCAATGTTTTCACTTCCCTGTGCTCAGTGATTTTGCCATTCCTGTTTTTAAGTGTTATAAACCATCACCACATCTATAACCCCCCTTTCTAAGCTCATTTCCAAGGCTCTTCTGCAGATAACCTTGCCCCTACCCTCTACATAAACGCCATTATGCACTTTTCTCCCTCAATTTTCTACTGATCCTGGCCACCTAAAATTATACACATCCAAATCCATATACACTTGTATTGTTTGAGAATCATTGACTGAGTTGACCTTTCTTCTAATCAAGATCCAGTCTGCCATGCGGAGTTTTTCTTCTCTCTACCTTGCTTTGTTTTGTTTTATTTATTTTTTAATTAAAACTTCCATCATGCTTTTCTAGGCACTGTTTATCAATTAATTCCTCTTTCTGTGTCTTCAACCTATTTTTCTTGACTAGATGTAACCATAGTCTATACAATTTTTTGTTATCTTATTCATTTAACTAAAAAAAAAAACAACATTCCTCATCTGGCCATGCTTCCTTTTTTTTGCCTCTTCTCTGTGCTTATGTTTAGTCCTACCGGAATAACTTTCAGTCCAATTTGTTAAAATGGTAGTCAGCATTTCTCTCTTGACTTGCTCATCTCTGATCTTTGCAGTCTGAGCTTTGTCTTCATCACAATTTTAAATGGTTCTGGAAAAATAATCATTCACTTCCAAGTTCCCAAACTCAGTGGCTACTTTTCAATCTTCTTCTTACTGATCCTCTTTGCTTTTCAGACTCTCAACTGTTCTCTCTTTTTAAAAATCATATTCTCTCTTGGCTTCTAAAAACCATTCAAGTGTTCAAAAAGCATTTTGATATCTGTTACATTCCAGGTACCATACTGGTTGATATGGATACAAGAATGAGTAATTTCTTGCCCTCAAGGAAGTTAGATACTTCTGGGCAAGACATAGATAGGTAAAAAGAGAATTATAATTTTACATGCTAAATACTCACAGTTTAAGATGCCATTAAAATGTTATCCAAGCTACCCTTTACGATCACCTGTATTGTGGTCACTTTTTAGAGATGAGATGGCTACCCTTCCCCAAAATTTGGTTTGAGACTGATGATACCACACAGACACAAAGAGAGTTTGAGAAAAGGTTTATCCCTTACATAATTGGCTTGAAGAAAACCAGCTTGACATCTCAATGTAAGGTAGGGGGTGTGGCAGGTGAAAGGATTCCTGAAGTGTTTTAAACTAACCACACCAAAGGAGGAAGGACCCAGGCATTCATATCAGCTTGCCCTGAAGTGGAGCAGAAGGAAATGAGTGAAGTGTGAGGTTTAAAGCTGTCATTAGTAGTCAAACATACAAAGTGGAGTTAGAGTCTTTATTGCAATTTATCCAAGTTATGGCAGATGTCCACCCATTCTATTCTCTGTTACACTCACAGTATTTTACAATAATTGTTCATGTATATAATTTTTAAATTAAATTTACTGGGGTGATATTGGTTAATAAGTTTATATAGGTTTCAAGTGTACCATTCTATGATACATGATCTGTATATTGCATTTTGTGCAAATTTCTATTTGATTCTTTTTTTAAAAAAATATTTTTTCTTTATTGATTTTTAGAGAGAGGAAAGGAGAGAGAGAGAACATCAATGAGAGAGAACATCAATTGGCCTTCTCCTGCATGCCCCCCACTGGGGATTGGGCCCACAGCCTGGGCATGTGCCCTGACCAGGAATCAAACCAGGGACCTCTTGGTTCATGGGTCGATGCTCAACCACTGAGCCACACTGGCCAGGCTATTTGGTTCTTTTTTAAAGTTTCAATCTCTTTGGTAAAATACTTGTTTTATTCAGTGAATTTTTTTCTGAGTTCATTAAATTGCCTATTTGTGTTTTCTTGCATCTCATTGGGTTTTTTAAGAACTGCAATTTTGAGTTCTCTGTCATTTAAGTCACCTATTTCCATGTCTTTAAGTGTATTTTCTGGACTTTTAAAATTTTTTTTCCTAGCTGCCTTGTTACCTTTGTTATTCTTCGTATTTAATGGATTTCTTCTCTGTATGGGCATTTATGTAGGGGTGACACTCCTCTACTAGACTGATAAGAAATAGTCTGTCTACTGTTTTCCAGTAGGTGGCCCTGAATGACAAGTTTTTAAGCTCCCTTGTAATGCTCTGGCTTTTCAGATCTCTGCGGGGTGGTGAAAATTGGTCTCTGATCCCTGGGAAGGTGGGCATCTCCTCAGTGATCAGGTTCCAGTGGTCTCCAGGGGCAAACCCCCACAGGGAAACATGGTGGGCAATGGGGTTCCAAATCCGTAAAATCCTAGTGCTGTCCTCTGCAGCCAGATGCTGCTGGCCGTGACTGTGATGTGTGGGACCAGGGTGATCTGGGTGAATTTGGTTGCTTCCTTGTTTCTTTGCCCTCCCAGTAATGGTGACTGGCAGACATCTGCATCATCTCTCCTGTCTCCACCTGACCCAGGGATCAGGCACAGAGTGTGCCTGTTGCTCAGGGAGGGACAAAGCGCTTCTGTAGTACCAGTTCTTGGGTTTGCAGATGGTGCGCTCTGCAATCTGACACTCACTGCTACAGCTTCCTCTGGGGCCTGTTGCTAGCTCTGGTAGGGTTAGGGAGGCAGCCAGGCTCTGTGGCTTTCTCTGTCTGGAATCCTGATTGCCAGACAACTGTGGTCACACTTCTGTGCTTTATCCCTGTCCAGGTAACGGGGCTCAACAGCAACTTGTACTGCCCACTCCTGCAGGAATGCTCACTGAATCCCTTTATTCATTTCTCTTGGCTGAAGGAAGTGCCAGCAGCAACCTGATTCCTCCTCTCTTTGAGCTGAGCCCCACAGTGAGCTCCAGGCTGTGATCTCCAGGCTTCAGGGCTGTGCCTATGGCACATCTCAGCTCTCCTCTCTTCCCGTCTCCCCGGTTCACTCCCTCTTGCCCACCTTCAGATGCTTCAAGGTGCAGATCTCTGATGTGTTTGTGCATTGAGCAGAGTGTTCTTTGTTGAACCATAGCTTTTCACATTATTGAAACCTCAAGGAGAGAGACCATGGGGATATCTTATGATGCCATTTCTCTGACGTTAGTCTCATTTATATCCCTTTAAAGGCAATGACTACGTAGTTATCATTGTATTCCTGGCCCATTAAATGTTAAGTTTAATATGTGTTTGTTGAAGGGATGAATAAAGTGATCAATCAATCAAAATTTAAACTACATAAAGATATTAAAAACCTAGGAATCAACGAAAGAAAAGAGGATGACATCTATGTCACGGGACTCAGAATGCTAGTGTATGGGGTAAACAAGGTCAGTAACTTGAGGTCAATCTGGAAAAATAGAACTTTCTTCATGAAAAAGTTGTATTTACAAAATAATTTAAACCTGCCTGTCAATCACAATTTCACTGCAGTTTCATAATCTTGCCTTCTAGAGAACTAATTTCTATTTCATGTGGAGTAAGCAGGTATCTCTGAAATGCCATCTGTGGGTAAACCAGAAGCTTTAATATCCAAATATCTTACTAACTTGTGACTGATAAAATTTTCCTTTCTAGTAAAGCATTAATTCCATATGTTTTCAGTAAAAATGCTATAATACAAAAAGAGAAAATTAAGATACTAACTCACTATTTTAACTGACTATATTTTATTACCTACCAAAACCCTGACTCAGGAAAATGGAACTTATATGGTAAGTAGAATTTGGGTCAATAGAAAGACGATCTCTTTAGCAGCCAATTGTACCATGTTAATTATCCATTTCTTCCTAACAAAGTACTCTAAAACATAGTGATTTATTATTTTTCATTATTCTGGGCATTGGCTGGATTCTGCTGTTTTACCCCGGGCTCACTCATGTTACTGCATTCAGTTGGTAAGTTCGTTGGGTGCTGGACTCCTCTGGGACAGCAGGGATGGCTGGACTTCCCCAAACAGTTGAGTTTTCACTTAGGCTGCTCACTAGCCCGGACTTTTCAGGGTCCCAAGAGAATGAAAACAGCAGCTGTAAGGCCTCTTGAGCCCTATGCTCAGGAACTCAAAAATATCACTTCCACCACATTTTTTTCACTACAAAGCTAGCCCAATTTCAAGGGAATGGAGAAACAGACTCTATCTCCAGATGGAAGGAGGAGCAAAACCACTGTGCAAAAGGATATGCATCATGTTGTAGCCATTAAACAATAAGTCAGAGTCCACCTTTGGTCACACGCATTATTCACATACTTGTAATATTCAATATGCATGCCTACTCCCATTCAAGGACTCCAAAGTCTCACCCCAATGACAGCATCAGGCTTGAAGTCCAGGGTCTAAGGGCCAGTGTCTGGTCTAGTTCTTTTGGTACTAGGAGATGGAAACTAGAACCCAAGTGATCCAGCCACAGATTGAACATACAACGGAAGACAGAGGAAGAATAGCCCCAATAAACACTCCATTAAAAAAAAAAAAAGTAGAACCTGAGCAATAAGCACATCTAGTGCCATAAAAAAGTCTGAAAAACTTAACTAGAGGGTTAAAGAACTCGAACTTTCAAAATATCTGGCTAATACACTTCAAACTGCCAAGGGCATCGATGTAAAGGAAGACTAAGATACCCTCATGCCCATAGATGCTGAGGCGACATTAAAACTGAATATATTGTGGTATGTTGCACAGTATCCTGAAACAAAACATTATAAATTAGGGGGAAGGAGTGAAATCGGAATAAACTAGAATTTAGTAAATAAAAATATACCTTAATTGTAACAAATGCTTCATGATTCTGTAAAATGTTAGCAGGTTGAGAAAGGGGATGAAGAGTGTATGGGTACTCCCTGCATTATCTCTGTAGCTTTTCAGTAAATATAAAACTACTTTAAAATTTTAAAATATGTTAAATTAAAAAAGGACTAAGAATGGGAAGCACACAGTCCTAATTTTATATAAATTTTGAAAAACTGTTGGGTACATTGTCACCAGTTTTGCCTCCTTTGGGGACAAAGCATGTTCCTTGATTACAGTCCAGTTCTGCAGCCTGGGTGTGATTCTCAAGTTCATTTTTCCCAGATGTTTGATTCTGCTCTCCAAGATGTCTTCTCTCTCTCTCTCTCTCTTTTTTTTTTTTTAATAAGAAACAACTGGTGTTTGAAACTGATTAGCTGTCTCAGCTTGCTTCTTTTTAATTAAAAGTTGAGGTCCACAGCTGTTTTGTTGTGTGTATGTGTGTGTGTGTGTGTGTGTGTGTGTGTGTGTGTGTGTTTTGTCTAAGAAGGCAGTATTTGTGTCAGTATTATTCTCTAAAAAAATTGTCATGAATCTGACTGAGGCTGATACCATACCTCCAAAGTAACTTCCATAATTCTTTTGGAAATAAATCTATCTATTTTGGACATATGAAAGTGCTGGGGGCAATATATCTTGATTTTTAGAAATCTTATTTGACTGATTAGGAGCCTACTAACCACCATCTTTGTCTTTCTGAAATCTTAACAAAAGGTTTTACAGTTAAATATCTATTACATATTTAAATGGATATTTATTCTAAGATCATTTCTTACATTGAGAATCTTCCTTGGGATGGAAATGTGAATCAGTTTTATTTTTCAACCCAGCAATTCCTAGCTCTCCTATATTTCCTCTAAATTCTGCCTTCAAACTGAAAAGTTTTCTTTTTACCTACTTCTCTCTTCTTTTATATTATCAGATGTAATTAAACACAACAAAATCAAATGGCACTTTCAACGCTGCTTGATGGTCTCCTCAGCCAGACCCACGAATTAATTTTCTATGTTCCTATATCGCTGCACTCACTACTCTCTCAGTTGTTCTGCCACTACATAACCAGGTTGCCTTCTACTAGCCTCCAACAGCACTTCCTCCTGCTCATACAGCCTCTTCCCTCCCCTGTCCCCCAGTCTGACAACTCCCACGCACCAATCTGTTTCTGGCCAGTCTCACAAATTTCTTAGCAAAGTTACTGGACCAAGATATCTACACTGCATTCTACTCCTTTCCCAGATAAGAAATGGAAAGTCACATTAAAGACAACAAATTGAAAAACAAAGAGCCCTGGCCAGTTTGGCTCAGGGGTTGGAGTGCTGGCCGAGGACCAAAGAGTCGCAGGTTCAATTCTGGTCAAGGGCACGTACCTCAGTTGCAGTTCATCCCCGGCCCTGGTCGGGGTCGTGCAGGAGGCAACCAGTCGATGTGTCTCTCTCATGTCGATGTTTCTCTCTCTCTCCCTCTCTCTCCCTCCCTCCCTCCTACTCTATCTGAAGACAAGTGGAAAAATATCCTCAGGTGAGAATTTAAAAAATAAAATAAATAAAAAACAAACAAATGTAAGCCTCTGTTGAAGGGCAATATAACTTGTCTAGAGATTATTTTGTACTTCACCTTGACCAACTCCAAGAGGAGGCAAATAGATATTGAAAGTGATAAAGCAATTGAGGATTTAAAGAATTTGACATATATCTAGGTTATGTATACCTGTTTATTACTTTAGTAGGAGGGTGTCTAAAATGTTTAAGGGTAAAATATAAATGATCATTTATTGGTTACTTTGTCAATTGTTTTGAATACTTTGCACATATTATGTAATTTGATGCTTAAAACAACTTTCTGAGGTAGAAAGTTTTCATGAGAGTTCACCTTTTTAAACACTATTCAAGATGTCAAAGATTCTGAACATTCTTCTTGAACATTTCAGAAAAATTTATATTTTGTTATCTACAGTTATTTCTATATATATGTATTCATTCTAAAGGAAAAAAAATAGATGAACTTATATATGGTTTTGCTTTAGTTTATGCTTTTATACCTTCTATATAATTCGTTTATACCTGGGGCCAATTTCAAAAAATTATGGAGTTACAGAGCTCAAAACCATTAGTTTTCAGTACATAATGACAAAATTAGAGATAAAAATCTTAGACTATCATAGGAAATAAGAATGTGTTTAAGAAACACTCCTCCTGCCCGTTTTTTCTATAGTGATCAAATAAACATGGGATTGGGAGAAAAATAGGAAATAATATTATAATAACATTTTGTGAAAACTTTTTATATGAAAACAAATATACATATCTCCCAAAGGGTTAAGGAGAAAGATGATACCATAAGGACATAATTAAAAGTCACAAAGAAATGTGTAATGGAAAACAATGGCTAGTAATCACATTTCATGGGGGTTTTCTTTTTCTTTTTTTAAATCCTAACCCAAGGATATTTTTCCATTTATCTTCAGATAAAGTGAGAGAGAGGGAAGGAGAAAGAGAGAGAAACATCGATGTGAGAGAGACACATCAATCAGCTGCCTCCCCCACAACCCTGACTGGGGCTGGGGATGAACCATAACTGAGGTACATGCCCTTGGCTGGAATTGAACCCACGACTCTTTGGTCTGTGGGCCAATGCTCTAACCACTGAGCAAAACCAGCCAGGATGGGGTTTTCTTTTGGCAGAGGAAACTTTCTCCCCAGGCTTCCATAACAAAATACCATAGTCTGTCTGACTGAAACAACAAGAATTTATTTCTCAGTGTTCCGGAGACTGGAAGTCTGAGGTGAAGATGCCAACAGGATTTATGTCTAGTGAAAGCTCTCTTCTTGGGTTACTGATGTCTTCCTCTAACTATGTCATCAAATAGACTTTCTTTAGTACATGTAGGTAGAGAGAAAGAGAGAGGAAGTAATCTCTCTAGTGTTTCTTCTTATAGGGCACTAATCCCATCATGGAAGCACCATCCTTATGGCCTCATCTAAAAGTAATTACCTCCTAAAGGCTCCACCTTCAAATATTATCACACTGAAGGTTAAAGCTTTAACATATGAATTTAGAGAGGACAAAATTTAGTCCATAGCAGAAAATTCATTGTTTTCTCTTTTTATAAAAACAATATACCACAATAGCTGAAAGTTAGAAGCCTTGGTAAATTATAATGATGATTCCTTTTAGGTTCTAACCATAGCTTTATCTAATATAGTGGTTTATCATTCATGTGGCTTTAATCATCCCAATGCATTAGAATAGGGTGGGATTTTTATTCCCTGAACTTGTATACAGCAAGAGCTATAATCTGGTGGAAAGGTTTTACCATTTTCTTTCTTGGTCTACTTGACTCCAAATTGATAAATAGCTACTCTTACTGAACACAAGTTCATCTGCCTGCTGCAGCAAAAGCCAAACACGTGAGACAGGTGCTGGTAAGAAGGAAACATGTTTATTCAAGTGCCAGCAGCCCGAGAAGATGGGGGATTCTCGTCCCAAAGCCCATTTTAACATTTCAGTGCAAGCAGAGTTTTTGTAGGGAGGGAGAGGGAAAGCAGAATAAAGAGTTCGGGGGAGAGGCTGTGGATATGAAGTGTCCTTACTGATCCCAATATGAATCTTTAATATTAGTATACTGGAACTGGTCAGTGTCAGCCAAATTCCTACAGTTGGGCAATCTGCATCAACCAATGTTATAGACGAGGCTGTTTTTTGTACAAGCAGGAGCTGGAACTGATGCTGTCTGCAATATGCTTAGAAGGAAACTGTCAGTATGTCAGTTTTTATCAGTTTGTTGGTACATTTTATTCTAAGTCCACTTCGTGGTTAGTCAGTGTTTTATAAAGTTTGTATTCCCTGTTGCACTACTAAGCTAATGTAGCTCATGGAAAAGATTTTGTACTGGCCAGAGTGTGAAAGATTAAAAAAATTAATAATAATCTTAAAGGTCTATATCAAACTGGTAACATGAAGCTGTGAGATAGTCAGTTGGGTGTACAGAGTGGAGCAAAAGTAGGTTTACGATTATTTGTATGGAAAATAACAATAATTAATAAATAATAATACAAGAATAAACTCTGTGTTTCATGTACTCACCACAGTAAACCTACTTTTGCTACACACTGTATAATGGTTAATGCCATGGTCTTATGTTCTACAGAATTGTTTAGGATTTCACATTTAATAGCTGCATGGCCAAGGGCACATTTTCTCCAGTAAACTCGCAGGAAGATCTTTCATTAAGTGAGAAAATTAATGTAAGGCATTTAGCACATTCTTTTAGCTGATGAGTGTTTATTGAGTACTTACCATTCACCAGGTTCTCTCTTATATGCTGTATATTGATTGGTGAATAAAAAGGAGCTCGAACCTGATCTTGTGATGCTGTACTCTATTAAGGAAAGACAAAAATAAGACAAATAAACTTGCAAATAAATACCTACAAATTGAGAAAGTACCCTGAAGAACTAAGGAAGTCACCACTGTGGTGGCACAGAATAACAGAGCAAGAAGGAGGAGGGTAGAGGAGGGGTTTGGTGAGACAGCCAGGAACCTGTTGTGGGTATGACACTCCAGGAAGGCTTCTTGAAGGAGACAATTTTTAAGTGAGAGGTTATAAAGAAGAGAAAGACCACCCCAAAAAGCAAGATTCTAGTGGGGGAAGCAGACATGAGAGGACTCCGAAATATGAAAATTTAGGTACAATAACTCAGCAGCAGACAAGAGTTCAAGTGTTAAAATGCTGATTGGACAACATGACTTGGGAGGGTGTGGAGGTGAGAACAAAGTCTAGCACAAAGGAAACATTTACAAATGTTTTTAGTTTTTTTATCTTGATATTTATTTATTTTTAAATTTATCTTTATTGTTGGAAGTATTACAAATGTCCTTTCTTTTTTACCCCTGTTGACGCTTCTCCTCCCCACTCCCGCCCTCCACCCTGCCTTCACTGCACTATTGTCTATGTCCAATATATTTCCACATATGCAAATAAGTTCTTTGGTTTATTATTTCTCACCTCCCCACCTTCCTTTCCTCTGTTTGTCAGTCTGTTCCCTATCTCCATGTCTCTTGTTCCATTTTGTTCATCAGGTTTTGTTGTTGTTGTTGATTAGATTCCACAAATAAGTGAGATCATGTGATACTTGTCTTCTCTGATCTTGATGCTTTTATGAGAAAGGAACAAGATAATATATTTAAAAAATTAATATAGTACCTGAAATATAATAGGTGCCTAACCAACAGAATTAATTGTTATGTTTATTATTTTTAGCAGTACTAGTAGCTTTGCTATTTTCTGAGAAACAAATTACATTTTCCATGTCTCCTTGACTTATTTGTAAATAATAAGTGTAAATAATAATACACTTATTTACCTTTGTTTCTGTCTCAGTCTCCCTGACTCTTCCTGTTGTCTTTTATTTTTACCTTCAGGGTATTAAAATTAAGAATATCTTCTAGATAGTCCACACATAGTTGTTAATTCCTTTGAAATATTTGTTTCTTAAATACATTTACATCATTTACTCCAATCAAAGATTTTTGTTTTGTTTATTTACTAAAACAATTTTTAGAAAGAAATGACAAAACAAACAATTTAAAAATCAAGTTAGTTTAATAAGATATCCCACATTTGGTCTTGCAGCAATGATCATTACTGTGATTGTCTGGAGAAAAAAAAGGAGTTCTGCACCAGTGACTAGGGTTCAGGAAACTCCTCCACCCCAAAGTATTTGCTCCTCTCTCCCAACCAAAGTATTTGCTTCTCTCCAGTCACGGAGAGGCCTGTTCCTCTCCTCAAACTATCATGAATGATTGATTTGAGATTATGGATTCTTCAGAGCTTCTTCCAAATGAACAAAAGACAGTCATGCTCATTGACATTTATTGCAATGTCTTGTTGGCATTTATTGCAATTTTAATGGTTTGTGTGTGAGAGAGTAATAATAGTAAATTAATTATGGAAACCCATTTACCACAGGGTTGACACCAGCAAGAGCCTTTGGTAGCTCAGGAAATTCTGGGATATGACATCTGTTTCAGTGAATATAACTCAGATATTCCGCATTCGTGCTTGCTCATTGGTGTTTAATAGCTTCTTACACAGCTGTATTTCTCCTTGGGACATACACATTCAGACACAGGAAACTGTAAAGGCCAAATGTCTTCTTTAATCTTCTGAAGCTCAGTAAGCCAAAAGGAATCTGTTAAGAGCCGCAGAGACTGACTATGTGAAAATACTACTACTGCTACCATTACTAATAGGAAAGAAAAGAAAAAAAGAAGCTACTTTGAGAATTTAATTCATTTAAGAATCTACTTATCTCTATTTTGCTGCTTTTGTGTCAGATTTTTATGTATGTTAAAATAGAATGTATAATTTGATTGTGTCTCCTTTGTTATGACTTACTGTTAATAACTTTGCTGAATTATAAATGGCCTCACATACTAATTGAGTGTGCTTCCCGTGACATATGCCAACTGAAGTACAAACTAATATATGCTGTTATTATTCATAATAGATCAACTTTGTTTGAAATATTTGTTCCCAAAATTACCATTTGGCATATCTTCAAATTCAAATCCACCTCCTGCCCTGAGATGAAATTTAATGATTTGTTTTCTGTTTATATATTTTGGACTGGCTGCATTTACAGCAGTAAAAGTGTTCAGTGTTTACATTATAAAGACTATTTATTGGGATTTAATATGTTGCCTGTTGCAAATTGCATCCGACAGACATTTGGCAAAGTGGCACAAAGATGTGGGATCACATTCAACTATATTTAATATCATATCAGGTGTTTGTTCTTTTGGAAAGCTACTGTTAAACAATATTTAGCATAATCTTACATACCGTTTCATCTTTTGCATTTTGTAGAAGCTCAAAAGGGTGCTGAATCTTAAAGTAACTTTGCAGAACACACGTGTTCTCTGGTACGGGGGTGGGGCAACGAGAGAACCTAAAACCAACCTACTTGTATTTTGAACTGCTAATGCTTTGTAGATTATTCCTGAATTTTTGTATTTTTGTGTTATGTTACCATGTCCTCTTGTGGCTAAATAGAAGATGGAGGCAGAAACTGACCTGGGAAAAAACATTTGTAGATGTTAAAGAGTAACACAACAGCCAAAATGAAATGGTTGGTTTGCATTGAAAGAGCATTTTACATAATTCTATACCAGTTTAAAATATTGAACCAAATTGTAAATACTAATTAGCTAGATACATTCTAAATAGGTGGGAATGGAAGAGTATGCTCTTATCATTTCACAAACTTTAATTTGTAAAAAGATGCAATGTTCTAGATTTTGGAGACGGTTAAGATCATTGAATCAGAATTAAATTATGTAAACAACAGCACCTCCAGTTAGTGTTTAAGTTTAAATGAAGATTGGTGTTTCTTGAAAATAACATTTTTAGGGGAAGTAGGAATTAGAACATGGATTTTGGAGTTAACTATATTGAGTTTTAATCCAGTTTCTTGTTATAGATCTTGGACTTTACTTTTCTGGGCCTCATTTGTAAACTGGAGATGGAGATGCTTATATTACAAAATTTTGTGAAGAATAAATTACCTACTAATGTAATAATCCTAGTGTAGAACCTAATGCTTTCAAAACTGGTGCCTCATAAATATCACTCAAATCATCATTATCCAAGGAGTTAAACCTGGTGAGTGGAGTCAGCAGTAGTTTCCAGGTGATGGTAATAATTTCAGCCAGGTAAATTGCAGGAGGAAGATACATTGGGTTTGTCCAAATGAAAGCAGGGTCTTTGAGAATGTCTTGGGAGCATATGGAAACAGTTTCAGTTTCAGGAAAAGGAACTGGCAAAACCAGTCTGATTAAGCAAGTCTCAGCCAAATGGGCTGATTTCAGGGTAGCATGTCAGCCCCATCAGGGAATGAGAACCACAATCAGAAAGCTGAAGCAGGTTAAAATCTTGGCTTTGTGTTTTTGGACAATAATTACTTCTTTGTACTTATCCTTTAGAATAATTGTTAATGGAGATTAGTACTAATGAATGCTGAATTCCTACCACTGAGCCTGGCTCTTGGTAGGCACTGAATAAGTGGTTACTCCAGACTTGTTATAAGTAGAGGGTGATGCAGATGAACCATCCTCACCCTAGTAAGGCTTACGGGTCATATCCCACTCCTAGAGTTTGTGACAAGTGAGCTGGTTATCCAGATGCCTAAGTATCAGACCTACAGAAATCTCCTTTGGCCAATTGCACATAGGTCCATCAATCTGAGTACCAAAGTGTCTGAGATCAGAACTGCTCCCAGATCATAATCTTGGGATAAAGTATTCTAATTCCAGTGATCAGTTGAGCTGTAAGACCTGAGTTGATGTGACAATATGAGCATCAGGATGTTCTAGACCTAGATATTAAGAAAGTTTAAAGAAGGGAAAGTCGTGGGTAACACAGGAGTGTTGAGCTAAGCCATAAGCTCGTTAAGGGCAGAAGTTATGATTTCTGTCTTTGCACCCCAACAGTGGCAGTTTCATCCCAAGAGGGCAATAATTGTTTGCTGGTACTGCTGCAGGTGTATGCTAGAAGGTCAGCAAATATCTTTTAGAAGCTGGAGAAGGGAGAGGATCTAACCTTTGTAGGACAGATTGTAGGCTTCATGGGATAATTGGGAACAGAATATACATAGGACTCTACAGATTTGTTTAGATAAAGGAATATCTCTTGGTTCAGTTGTGGGAGCTGTTGTGGATCTGGAAGAGCAACTGGGTGAGTAATATGTTACTAGTGATAGGACAGCCAATTTTCACTGTAAAGCAGCAATTTTCCATATTGGGTTGTGCTTACTGGTGTGGAGAATGCCAGAGAAGCATGCTTTGGGGTTTTGGCAAAACTGAGGGAAGCACTCGTGTTAGAGGGAGTTGAGACCTCCCATGGAAGACATCCCTAAGATGTTTGATAAAAAAACGATGTTAACTAGTGAATATGCTAATTTATATGCTTCAAGGGAATGGGTATAACACCTGACTTGTTCCCTGCATCCACAGATCTTCAAATATCTATTACAGTACCTTGCTTGAAGAAGTGCCAGATAAACATGTGTGCAGTGGTTAACAAATAAATCAATTAAAAAATTAGTATATGGGCTTTCAAACCTTAGGTATAGATTCCTCATCCATGGATCTGCTAAATACCCATAATATTAGAAAATTGGACAAAACCATAATTTATAGAAATTATAAGGGGTTTACATTCAAGCTCAAAAGACAGACTATTTCATAGTTGCCACACTTAATTATCTGACTCAATTACATAGGTTGTTTAAAAGAGTGTTTTCACTTGAAATCCTTTTGGCTGATCCTATGTAGCCTTGTGTTCCTCACAACAATGAAGCAGTGACTGGTGTTTAGATGTACAGTACCTACAAGAGCAAGATGGGTTTGGGATAGAAGAAGTTTAAATGCAAAAACTCACCCATTATCTTGAAATTTTTTCCCCAAAATAGTTACATTATAAAGCTTAAAAGTGAAGAAGAGCTTTGCTCTGAGCAACTTCCTCTCTGCTGTCTTTCTGTGGGCTTCTAAAGTAATACAACATTTTTTCCCTTAGAGAAAAATAACAAACTTTCTGAATTAATGTAAACTATCTGCTTCATTGGCCATCATCTTTGGCACACAATATAGCAAATCTCTTACTAAAAGTCAGCATGTGGAGCATTAGTACAAATACATAAAATCCTCTTTTTTAAAAAAAGAACTAAGGAAATATCCTAAGGCATAACATGCAAAAACACTTTTTGCTAATTAAAGAATCATTGCAGACTTGGCTGAAAATCCTATAATAAATAGTGTTGCTCAGAAACTGTGTACTCTGTGAATGTAGCATATTCCACATTATCTAAAATTCAGTATTGAGGATTGAGGTTGTTTTTAGTTCAAGAAGGGAACGAAGGATGACTTTTTACTTAATTCCCTTGCCCTGGACTGTATCTCTAGTAAAATTGTTGACCTTTCTGTGTTTATATTCGTAGAACAGGAACTCTAACCAGATTAATAAGGATACATTAAGAATTAGTTAGATATTGTGATTAATTCAGCAGCATCAACTTTGATTAAACCAGAGAAATTTACATAGTGTGATCTATATATTTCATTTAATCAAAATTGACCAAGATTTCTAAAATGTGTACACTTAACTTTTTTCTAAAGAGTCAGAAGTTCCATTCATAATCCTAGTTAATACTGGTTTTGTATTAAAGATTGAGAATATTAAGTGAATTATATCACTAAGAAACCACAGTTTTCTATTGATACTTTAAAAATTACCTAAGGAAACTCATTCAGTATGGTGTTCATTTTATGATTCAAAAATATAACTTGATATTATTCTGAACTGTACTGAGGAGCCAAGGTAAGTATTTTAGAGGACATATTTTAAACAAATAATTGGAAACCAATGTTATTTGTGTAACATATACATAATAAGAATGAATTTTTTAAAATTTAGAAATTAATCAACCCCCACAACATGAACGATTAGGAAGTAAGCCTAACCCATAAGTTCATGACTCTACCCAACAACCCACAGGAGGAGATCTGAGTCCACAGAACTTGAAGAGGGTGCCATCATCCTGCAACAGTTAAAATCATGTTCTGGTTCAGTGTTTCTCTTTGAGAACAATGTTGCAGGGCAACAGTATTATCAAAGCCTGAAACATTTGTTTTGTGTGTGTGAAAATTGTCTTCATAAAGAAAGCAAGATGTTAGAAATGTTTTTAAAACAATAAAGAGAATAATATGATTTATGCTCTGTTATAATATACAATATAATATTATTATATTCCCTTGGTTTCAAGTGATTCTTCTTTCAAAGTTCAAAATCCTCCATATAATCCATATTGTTAAATTGGACTATAGAACAATCATTTAAAGACCCTGGCTGGCAATTAACTCATTTAATTATTTAACAAACATTGACTAAACAGTAACTTAAGTCAGCTAAGAGGAAGGGAAACACTCTCAAGGTTGCTGTCAGTTGTGGACCTCCCAGGGAAATAAATTGATGAGGAAACTACAGTCTGGTTCATGATTTTGTAAGTCCAGGAATTTCACTCGTCAGTGTACTTAGAGGTAACTTGACTTAAGAGGACAAATGCATGAGATGCATTATAAACAAAGACAAAGAAAGAATCTTGAAAATGACAAAAGAAAAGTGACTAGTCACATATATGGAGTTCCTGTAAAATCGTTAGGGGAGTTCTCAGAAGAAACATTGTAAGCCAGACGGAGTGGGATGATATATTCAAAGTGCTAAAAGCAACAACCACAACAACGACAAAAACACCCTACCAACCAAGAATGCTCTATTGGGCTAAACTATACTTTAAAAATGGAGAAATAAAGACCTTTCTAGATGAACAAAAGCTGAGCGACTTTATCACCACTAGGCCTGGCTTACAAGAGTTGCAAAGGAGAATCCTTCAGGTTGAAATGAAAGGATTAGTCAGAACAACAACAACAAAAAGAAAACATAAAGCTCTCTGGTAAAGGTAAGTATATAGACCAATATAGAATCCTATGGCATTGCATTGGTGGTGTGTAAATAATTTTCAGTTCAGGTATAAAATGGAAAACTTAAAACATAAAATATAACAAAACTATGTTAATGAATACAAAATATGAAAAGGTGAAATTTTTGACATAAATAATAAAAAGTGG
The DNA here is from genome assembly GCA_030848825.1 of Tadarida brasiliensis. NCBI lineage: Eukaryota > Metazoa > Chordata > Mammalia > Chiroptera > Molossidae > Tadarida > Tadarida brasiliensis. The sequence goes on from CM061272.1 coordinate 32,679,318, forward strand.
TGGGGGGAGATGGGGAAAATAGATAGTAACAAATAATAGGACATTTCAATACTCTACTTGTGTTTTATTGTAGGAGTTATATAGTTTTGAGTTTTACATTTAAATTTTTAATCCATTTTGATTTTATTCTCATATATGGTGTAAGAAGGTAGTCTAGTTTTATGTTTTTGCATATATCTGTCCAATTTTCCCAACATCATTTATTCAATAGATTGTCTTTACCGTATTGTATGTTCTTGCCTCCTTTGTCAAATATTAATCGACCAGATAGGTGTGGGTTTATTTCTGGGCTGTCTGTTCTTTTTCACTGATCTGTATGTCTGTTTTTTGCCATTACTATGCTGTTTTGATTACTATGGTCTTGTAGCATGATTCCTCCAACTTTGTCCTTCTTTCTCAAGATTGCTGTGGTTATTCGGGGTCTATTGTGGCTGCATATACATTTTTAGATTATTTGTTCTAGTTGTATGAAATACATCATTGGTATTTTGACATAAATTGGGTGGAATCAATAGATTGCTTTTGGTAGTATGGATATTTTAACAATGTTAATTCTTCCTGTCCATGAACACAGTATAAGCTTTCATTTATTTGTATCTTCTTCAATTGTTTTTTCTTCAGTGTCTTACACTTTTTTGAGTACTGTTATATTACCTTCTTGGTTAATTTAATTTTATTTTATTTTCTGATGCAATTGTAAATGGGATTGTTTTCTTAGTTTCCCTTTCTAATAGTTCATTATTCGTGTATGATAATGCAACCAGCCCAGCTGGTGTGGCTCAGTGGTTAAGCATCAATCCATGGACCAAGAGGTTGTTGGTTTGATTCCCAGTCAGGGTATGTGCCTGGGTTGCAGGCTTGATCCCCAGTGGGGGGCGTTCAGGAGGCAGTCAATCATTGTTTCTCTCTCATTGATCTTTCTCTCTCTCTCCCCGTCTCCCTTCCTCTCTCTCTAAAAATCAATAAAAACATTTTAAAAAACTGCAACCAATTTCTGGATATTTTTATCCTGCTATTTTACTGAATTTTATTATCAGTTCTACTAGTTTGGGGTGGAATCTTTAGAGTTCTATATGTATGGTATCATGTCATTTGCAAATAATGACAGTCTTACTTCCTTTCCAATTTGAATGCCTTTTATTTCTTCTTGTCTGAGTGCTGTGGCTAGGACTTCTAGTGCTATGTTTAATAAGAGTGGTAAAAGAGGACATCCTTGCTTTGTTTCTGATTTGAAGGGATATGCTTTTAGTTTTACCCCAGTAAGTATGATGTTAGCTGTGGGTTTGTCATATATGGCCTTTATTATGTTAAGATATGTTTCCTGTATTCTCAATTTGCTGAGTTTTTGTCATAAATGGATGCTGGATTTTGTCAAAAAATTTTGTTACATTTATTGGCATGATCATATGATTTTTATCCTTTATTTTATTTACATGGTGCATCATGTTAATTGATTTGCCAAATTTTGTGCCAACCTTGCATCCTAGGAATAAACCACACTTGATCATAGTGTATGATCTTTTTAATGCATTACTGGATTTGGTTTGCTAATATTTTGTTGAGAACTGTAGCATCTATGTTCATTAGAAATAATGGCATTAATGGCATATATATATATATATATATATATATATATATATATTTTTTTTTTTGTAATATCTTTGTCTGGTTTTGGATTTAGGATAATGCTGGCCTCATAAATTGAGCTTGGAAGTCTTCCCTCCTCTTGCATTTTTCAAAAAAGTTTGAGGGCAAGTTGAGTTTTTTGTTGTTGTTGTTTTTAACGTTTGGTAAAATTCACCTGTGAAGCAAGCAAATTCAGTTTGTTTGCTGGAATTATTTTGATTATTGCTTCAATTCCATTAATTATAATTGCTCTATTCAGATTTTCTGTTTCATCTTGATTCCATTTTGGGAGGTTGTATGTTTCTAGAACTTTATTCATTTCTTCCAGATTGTCTAATTTGTTGGCATATAGTTGTTTGTAATATTATTTTATAATCCTTAGTTTTCTATGGTGTCAATTGTTACTTCTCTTTTATTTCTGATTTTATTTATTTAAGTCCTCTCTCTTCTTTCCTTCATGGGTCTGGTTAATCTTTTATTCATTTCTTTTATCTTATCAAAGAACCAGCTCTTGGATTCATTGATCTTTTGTATTGCTTTTCAAATTGTATCATTTATTTCTGCTCTGATCTTTATTATTTCCTTTCTTCTACTTTGGGCCATATTTCTTTCTTTCTTTCTTTTTTTTTTAAAAAATATGTTTTTATTGATATTTTAGAAAGAGAGGAGAGGAGAAAGATATTGAAACATTGATGTGAGAAAGAAACATCGATCAGCTGCCTCCTCACATGTGCCCTGACTGGGAATTGAACTGGAAACTCTTAGTCCATGGGAGGAGCTGAATCCACTGATCCACACTAGCTGGGCTGGGCCATGTTTTTTATTTTTTTCTAGTTCCTTCAAGTGTAAAGTTAGATTGTTTATTTGTGGTTTGTCTGGTTTCTTGAGGTAGGCTTGTAATTCTATAAATTTCCCTCTTAGGACTGCTTTTTCTGTGTTTCATATATTTTGGGTTGTGTCCTCCTTTTCATTTGTTTCAAGATACTTTTTGATTTCTTTCTCGATCTCATTGTCCACCCATCCGTTGTTTAGTAACATGTTATTTAGCTTCCATGTGTTTTTCAGATTTTTTATTGTGATTGATTTCTAGCTTTTTGTGTCCTAACATGTGTTCTCTCCTAGAAAATATTCCATGTACACTTGAAAATAATGTATATCTGCTGCTTTGGGGTAAAATGCTCTGAAGATAACAATTAAATCCATCTGATTTAGTGTGTCATTTAAGGCTGCTGTTTTCTTGTTGAATTACTTTCTGGAAGATCTATCCATTAATGTTAATGGGGTGATACAATTCCCTGCTATAACTGTGTTACTGTCCATCTCTCCTTTTATGTCCATTAAGATACGCTCTTTAGGTGCTCCTATGTTGGGTGCATAAATATTTACTAGGGTTATATCCTCTTGTTAGAATGCTCCTTTATTATTCTGTAGTGTTCTTTTTGTCTCTTATCATAGACTTTGTTTTAACATCTGTTCTGTCTGATGTAAGTATTGCTACACCAGCTTTTTAAAAATTTCCATTTGAATGAAATATATTTTTCCATCCCTTCACTTTCAGTCTGTGTGTATCTTTTGTTCTAAGGTGAGTCTCTTGTGGACAGCATATATATGGGCCTTGTTTTCCTACCCATTCAGGTACCCCATGACATCACTAAATCCTCTTACATTTAAGGGGATTATTGATATGTATGTATTTATTTTCATTTTATTCTTTATAACTTGTTCCCTCGACTTTTGTTCTTTCTTCTTCCTAAAGAAGACTCTAACATTTTTTTATAATATTAGTTTGGTGGTAATGAACTACTTTATAGCTTTTTATTGTCTGGGAAGCTCTTCATTTTTCCTTCAGTTTTAAATAATAGCCTCACTGGAGAGAGTAGTCTTGGATGCAGGTCCTTGTTTTTCATCACTTTGAGTATTTCAGGCTCTCTTCTGTCCTGATGTGTTTCTGTTGAGAAATTAGCTGCTAGTTTTATGGGATCTCCCTTGTAGTTAACTAAGTGTATTTTTCTTGTTGCTTTTAAAATTATATTTTTGTCTATAGCCTTTGCCATTTTCATTATGCTGTGTCTTGATGTGAACCTCTTTGGGTTTATCTTGTTTGGCACTCTCTGTGCTTCCTAAACATTTGTTTCCTTCACTAGTTTAAGGACATGTTCAGTCAGTATTTCTTCAAATAGGTTCTGAATCCTTTGCTCTCTCTTTTATGTTTCTGGTACCCTTATGATGTGACTGTTGTTATGTTTTATATTGTCCCAAAGCTTTGTAAACTATTCTAATTTTTAAAAATTATTTTTCCTATTCACTGCTCTGATTGGGTGTTTTCTGCTATCTTGTCTTCCTAATCACTGATTTGATCCTCTGCTGCATCTAACCTACTGTTTATTTCTTCTGCTATGTTATTCATTTCAGATATTTAATTCTTCATTTCTAAATTTTTATGGTTTGTATGTCCCTTTTTATGCTTACTGTCTCGTTGAGTTCTCACTGACTTCACCTATTCTTTCTCTTGGTTCTTTGCTGATATTTAGAACCATTGTTTTGAACTGTACATCTAGTAGATTGCTTGTCTCCATTTCATTTAGTTCTTTTTCTGGAGATTTCTTCTGTTCTTTTATTTGAGTCATGTTTTTTTCTCTCCCCATTTTGCTTCCACTGTTTGTTTCTGTGTATTAGGTTGATCTGCTAGGTCTTCTAGTCTTGGTAGGGTGGTTTTATGTAGTAGGTGTCCTGTGGGGCCCAGTAGTGCAGTCTCTTTGATCACCTGAGCTGGGTGTTCCAGGAATGTTTACTTTGTGTGTTATATGAGTTCTTTGTGTGTGTGTTGAAGCTTGATTGCCTTTGGCCCTTCTGTGCATGAAGTTGGCCCTCAGGCTGGTTGACTCTGAGGATCAACCCCTACCACACTGAAAGAGCTGCTGTGTGGGTGCTGACTACATGAAGCAGAATTTGCCTCAACAGGGTCTGTTGTCTGCTGAGATATCCTTTTGGATTTGCCACTGGTGGAACTAAGTGAATTTTGTTCTGATGTTGTCTGAAGCTCACCACTGGCTGTATTGGTTCTGGGGCCTGTTGGAATGGACTCTGTTACAAGTCAGTATCAGGCATGCAGTTAGTTTTTTAGACCTAATAATGAATATATTTCTATATGTCTTTTTATTTTACCTGAGAATTGGTTTTTTCCTTTAGATATTTAGTTCTGTTCAAACTGATATATTCTTCCACCAACCTCATTGAACACATTCTACTCAATGTGGTTCTGACTTGGCCAAAGATTTTCATATCTCCCTTAGCAGGTAACTTAGTGGGATACTTTGGAGTTGTATGTTTCAATGGGTTGTTTTCGCTCTAAAGTTGTATATATGAATGGGTTCTTTGTGCAAAGAAAAAATATCTATAGTCTATTTTAGCTAAGTAGTAATTTTTGTCTCGTGAAACTTATATCTCTAGGAATAAAACCAACTTCAGGTATAGCTGTTTCCTGAAATCAGATATTATCATTAGATTCTTTCTCACTCTTCTACTGATCTCTACTTGACTTTATTCTGCAGACAGGCTCTCTCCATGTGGCAGTCAGGATAGCTCTCTCAACATCCTCTTGGAGTCCATGTTAGCTCAAGTGACAAGCCTTAGGAAATAATTTTATTGGCTCTAGTCAAATCATGTGACCATATTGGAATGGTCAGCCTTGGGTCATATTCTCTACCTCCTGGGTCTAGGGAAAGGTATGGAAGTTTGAATGACAGTCCACTGGGATCATAGGATGAAAAGAGGTTTTTCTCCAAGGGAAAAAACAAGATGCTCTAAGCAAAGAAAGGGAATAGGAGACATGCTGTGATGACAAAAGTCATGACTCTCACAATCTATTATGGGGTCAAAATTTCTGTACTGGAAAACATTTGTCTTGTCATAGTGCAGCCATCTATCATGCAAATAAATGTACAAAAAATAATGTTAAAATATTCCGTTGGTAGGAAGATTGCTTAGAAAACTATACACTTTTTGACTTGTAAGATTTTTTAATGTTTATACAGAAGTTTGAAAAGAATCTTTGTTTTGGGTACTCTTCAATACTTCTGGTGGAAATTAAAATTTGTATAGCATTTCTGGAAAACATTTTGCCATTGTGAAAACAAGAGACTGAAAAGAATTCATTAGATTTATCCTAAGTATTTATCTGCTTCTAGGTATATATCCTAAGGATTAGAGATGAAGACAAAAATCATGTATAAGAATATTAGCTATGGGAATATTAAAACTGATAAAATCAGAAAGATAGAGAACGGAAGTGCAATAGGAGAATAGTTAAAAAAAATCATGGCATGTTTAAAATAATGAAATATTTTATTATTATAACCATTATAACTTCAATGACAAGGAAAGTACTCAGATAACTAAAACATATTCAAAACTGTATGCCCATTATAATTTATATCTCATGTTTATAAATAGGCGTATTTTTACAGTTGCACAAAAATATCAACAGCATTTTTTCATGTGGTTCTACATTAATATTTATATATTTTTATTCTAAGTGCATAATCTGTTGTTATAATAAGGTTTTTAAAAAATCTTTGTCCCTTGAAAAGTACATCCTAGTTAACTTCAATAATACTATTAGATATTATCATTAAAAATTTCAGGTGTCTTGTCCATGGCTGCACAAGAATATATATACCTAACTCCTTCCCACATAACTCAGTGCAAAAGAGAGCAGCTAAGAACTGCTCAGACATAGAGTACAATAGTGTGTTTGTAAACAAGCAGAGAGAGAGATCCATTTAAACACCTGGAGTGAGATAGGAGAGGGGGAATCTCCTTTTAGTATTTCTAAATGGTACTAGAGCATGCAAGCTTCCCGAGGGCAAGATCAGTGTTCCCCAACCCCAGCAGAGTGGCTGACACATACTGGATGCTCATGAAATGGTCATCAAACACATTGTTTTTTCATCTATTGAAAATAACTCAACAAACTATATCAGATAACCATGCAAATACTTCACTCACTACCTTTATCTTTGAAATGTTTAGATGTTGGCATATATGAAGAGAGGCTTGTCAATTGGTGTATATGGAGAAAAAATTATGTAATATGAGGTTTGAAGTTCCCTAGGTGATTCCCACTGTCTCTGATATATGAGATGATTGTCATGCAAACAACATGGAACAATAACTAAATGACACTAACATAAACAAAAGCAGCCACTGGCTTCTCTGACTAACCAGAAATAACTCGTCAGGTGCAGGTGTCATAGGTGTGCTGGCATTTGAAAGGTATGCTGGCTTTGGCAATAAATATTGGGAGAGGCCATGTCAGCAGTCTTGGAGAAGGCTGAACTCTAGTTATTTGATTTATGGTGTTTCAAATCAGAACAGAAACTCCTTCCTTACCTTAAGTACATGCTTGAATACTTGGCAATATATAGGGATAGAATGGAGCTTACTTAAACCTGCTTTCCATTGACTTTTACCTTCATATTTACCTCTGCTAAGAAATTGAAAATGACCAAAGGCAGCAAATAAAACCTGTGACCAGAATGTAGCTCCACAGTTATTTGACGAAGGTTAGGCACACTATGTGAATAGCAGAAGGAAAAAAAACACCTAGGAATTCAGAGATCAAAAAGATTTAAATGCATTTGTTACAGCATGTATCCCAAAATGTCTCCTAGTAGAGTAGTTACTATGCAGGGGTGCATGACATAAGGATATTTTGTGTATATGACAAATATGGGAAATGTCACCACACTCCTTCTTGAACTAAAGCCCAATACGCATTCTCTGTGTTGAACAGATTTCTAGGGCTCAGCAAAGTTGAGATGTCTCAGCTACTGTGAGCCAGAGAAACATCATCGAGAGATTGAGAATGAAATTCAGAGTGAGATTATTTGAAATCAACAGAGTATGAGGAAAGCAGAGCAGCCTAGTACCCAGTGGCACACTACTCATTGAATGACCCACATGTAAAGTATAGCATCCTGAGGAAATCAAGCCATAAAGAGAATGCCTGGAGGAATCCTGAATGTGGGGAGGGAGGGAGGAAAGAGTTGAAGGCGTCTGGAGTCAACAAAATTAATTTTCTCCTAAGGTTCATAGTTATGAGACAGAGCAAAGAAGGCTGAAGATAAAGGTGGAAGTTACCTTGGCAGATATGAGTCATGGGGGAAAAAAGCATGATACTTCTTCTATAGAGATGTTGCTACCTGAAGGGAACTCCCAGTTCATCTGATGAACACTAGGCTCCCTGTGGCATTTGCCACACAGGGGGTGCTAATGTAATGACAGGCAGGCTGGCATAATGGATAAACATGAGCCAGTGAGTATGCTCAGCCTGGAGTTCTCCATCAGTTGCCCTTGCTTTGCTTGGACTCATTCAATCATCTCCTTTGTGAGTTCCCATCTTGGAAAATCTGAGTGGTTCTTTTACGGAGTGGTTCTCAAACTGAAGTGTATCAGAATGACCTAGATGGTTTGTTAAAACACACATTTCTGAGTCTTTCACCTAAAATTTCTGATTAAATAGGTCTGGGGTGGGACTTGAGAATTTGCATTGTTAGGTTGCCTGATGATACAGATCCTGCTGGTCCAGGCAGCAGATGTTAAGACCACTGCCTCACAGCACACAGGGGCCTGGGAGTGCTGAAAGGTGCTTTGATTGAATAGAAATTATTTTATTTTTCTGCCTCAGCTTCTCAAACTATCAATTTTATGAAAAGGCTAGTGGGAAAAAATAAGTAGAAAGTACACATGTTAATAGTTAATAATTCTTCAGAGCATGACAACTGACAGCTTTGTCATATATTTTGTTCTTCTGTTTGGTTTGTCTATGGGGAATAAGAATTTAGATATTCTGTTTGTCTTGCCTCTGTCTTGTATCAGTAAACCTTTCCTCCCAACTTTAATGGTAGTACCAGGTTAGAAAAGTCTTTGGTTGTTATGTTGAACCTACAATCCTTCTGCATCGCTACTGCTGAGTCACCAGGGCAGCAAGGCAAATTCAAAATGAGCGACTGACAAAGATTATACATTTCTTGGGAGACTTTGATATCATTTTTGCACAACCAGTTTAATTAAGAATCCTTGGCTACATGTAAACCACAAGCTTATGATCTCAATACCCAATCAGATATAATTAGATCAATGCAAATGTCCAAGTGGAGGCTCTCCTTAGGACAATCTAAAGGCTTAAGGCTGTATCTTTGGTCATTTGACAGAGAGCAAGGGAATAGTTGGATCTGGAGAGGGCAGGATTTGGCCAGCATAGTTTAAATACCTATGACATGATCTCCAGGAAGGAGCTAATCCATATTTGGGTATGGTGTCAGGGTATGAAAATAAAGCTAAAATCTTTGATTTGCAATGTCATATTAAGATAGCAGCAGTGACAACAACAATGGAAACAATGTATTCTAAGACACTAGCCTACTTCTAGAGAATATGGCTAGAAGTCAGGAGCCATAATCAAAACCTGCACTCCAGGTGTGTTACTGTAGGATCTTACACAGGTCAAATGATGTCTGTTTTTCTGAATAGCTAGTGAAGTAGGAATAGTAGTAGTTCCTTTTATTTGTTTTATAATAATGATTGTCAGATAAAAAATAATAGTTTTAATTATATTAATTTATCTGTTAAATGACTGGGTTAATAATGGCTAAAATAGAGGACTGTCATCATCTCAGTGGATCAGGCTCTTGTCCAGATTCTATGAACTTCTAATGTTTGAACAACTTCAACTTCAGGCCGACTGACAGATGGTTGTTAACTGAAACGCATGTTCTCATGGCTGAAGGGCTTGGCCCTGTGAGGTTTGGCGACATTCGCCATTTTTACTCAAAACTGAATGAAAGTACAGTTATCAAATTTATGAGTTGATAAAATTTGAAAAAGATAGCTAATATCTTCTGTGAAAAAATAAAAATCCAAATATACTTTCTTTTCCGTTTGACAATAAGGTGAAATTACATTACATTTTAATAGAGATAAATGTAAAGTCCTTCACGAAGATAAAAAAAAAAAAAGGATCTAAAACACAAATCCGACCTATAAAGTAGGTGACTTAAAAGTTGTATGTGTGGATAATACTTTAAAGTTTCAATATGAAGTGTAATTGGGTCCTAAAAGTTAATGTGGTCTTTGTTGCCTTTAAAGGATTATAGTATTCAGAATGAGAGAAGAAATAGTGTTGCTGTAAGCTAGCCAGACTATATCCAGAGTGTCATCCTCGGTTCTGGACACTAATGACTACCGAGAAACAATCCAGTGAGAGAAAGAAATGATTTCATATGAGGTGTGGTTGAATGAACTGGGAGAATTTAGTTTCGTTTAAAAATGAAAACTGAGGGAAGAACATGAGCTGTTGTTTAAAGTATTGAAGAATCATCATTGTGAAGAGAAACTATTACAGTTTTTTGTACATTGAACTGTATAATTAGGATCAGAAGGCAGAGATGCAGCTGTTGAGTCAACTAAACAATAAATATTCTTTCTTTTAGAAAAATGTTTATCAAATTGATACACACACACAAACACACAGTTTACAGAAACAAATACTACAAAGCATGTAACTAAACACGAGTTATCTTCCCTCTCTCCACCCTAAGCTTTGCTCTCCAGAGGCAATCTCTGAAGACTGTTTTCACTTATGCTTCTGGTATTTCCTTCTATTTTCTAAATATCATGCATATTCTTTTAAAAAAATTATTAAATTTAATGACTTCTATTATAGAAAATGGGAATTTGGCCAAGCTGGTGTGGCTCAGTGGATTGAGCATCATCCCATGGACTGAGAGGTCCTGGTTTGATTTCTGGTCAGGGCGCATGCCCAGGTTGTGGGCTTGATCCCCAGTAGGGGGCGTGCGGGAGGCAGCCGATAGATGTATCTCTCTCACATCAATGTTTTTCTCTCTCTCTCCCTTCTTCTCTCTCTAAAAAAAAATCAGTGAAAACATATTAAAAAAAGAAAGAAAGAAAATGAGTCCTGGCTGGTTTTGCTCAGTAGTTAGAGCGTCAGCCCACGGACCAATGAGTCTCGGGTTCAATTCCGGTCAAGGGCACGTACCTTGGTTAGGGTTCCTCCCTGCCCTGATCGGTCATGCGGGAGGCAACTAGTCAATGTGTCTTTCTCACATTGATATTTCTTTCTCTCTCTCCCTCTCTCTCTTCTCTTTCTCCTTCCCTCCCACTCTATCTGATGATAGGTGGAAAAAGATCCTTGGGTGAGGATTTAAAAAAAAGAAAATGGAATTTGGTTTTCTGTCACTCTCCCCCCTACCATTCTTCCATTCTTCCAATGTAGTTAAATAACTGTTTCTGGTAAAATCAATATTCAGGAAGTGCTTTATATAAATAGCTCATGATTGGGCCAGCGTTAAGACTGTATTTTCTGTCTTATACAATATTTTGTCTTCCTTAGAATTCAAGATTGTCCTACCCTCTCCCCCACTTCCCCCTGCGTACTTTTTGTGAATTCATCCCCAAACTTGCCATCAGAGCTGCAAGGTTTCAGTCAACACAATATATAGCATGTTAGTCAACCACTCAGCAACAATTTTTTTCCAGCAAAATTCTCTCTGGAGTCATTAGTTCACCAGGTCCTATCTTGATGCAGCTGTGGTTCTTGTGATTTCTTTTACCTTTCCTGAGTCATATAGTATCTTCTTTCTTGTTCTCTTTCTCTGTTTTAATGGAAAATTTTCTTCAGTAGCTTCTTCACAAAGGATGTATGCTAAATAAAATTTTTGAAATTTGATGATTTGAATATGTCTACATTCTCTCTTAAATTTGGTTGAGAATACTCCTGGGCCTAGAATTCTAGGTTGGAAATTATGCACCCTCTAAATTTTGAAGGCATGGATTATGCTATTGTTTTCTAACTTCCAGGATTGTTGTTAAGAAGCCTGAGGTTGTCCTTTGCATGTACGCTGCATTTATCTGTTTGTTTTTCTTCTAGGAAGTTTTCGGTAAATCTCTTTATTCTTGTTAGTCTGAAATTTCTCAATGGTATGCATTAATGTGGAACATTTTTATTCTGTGTGTGAGATACTTCAGAAACTTTTGACCTTCAGTTCTGAGAAATTTTCTCATGTTCTTTATCCATTTCTGAAAACTAATTTTGCACCTCCATATGTTAATTTCCTTTCTGGAACTCCTATTAGTTAAATATTGTACCTTCCAGGTTGTCTAATTTTCTTGTTGTCTTTCTTATTCTCCATCTCTTTGTATTTTGTTTTATATCCTGGAGAGTTCCATACTTTTATTTATTTATTTTTAGATAGAGTGGAAGGGAAGGAGGGAGAGAGAGAAAGAGAGAGAGAGAGAAACATCAATGTGAGAGAGACACATCAATCGGTTGCCTCTTGCATGATCCTGACCTGGGCCAGGATTGAACCTGCAACCCTGGTACGTGCCCTTGACCAGGAATCAAACCCATGACTCTTCAGTTTGAGGACTGACTCTCTAATTAGCTGAGCCAAACTGGCCAGGGCTCCATGTTTTTATTTTTTAATTCGTCTATCCAAATTTTAGTTTCCATTAGTGTATTTTGAATTCTCAAGAGCTCTTCCTTGTTTTCTGAACACTCTATTCTTATAGCATTCTGTTTTTATTTTATGAATGAAGTATCTTATCTCTTTGAGAATAATTTAGTATTAATATTTTCTGTATTATCTGTCTCCTTCCAGTTCCTTCACCACCATCACTACCCTCACTGTGCATTGATTTGGACTCAGTCATTCATGTTGTAGCCTTTCCTAAAAATATATGCTGGGATATCGTTTTGTATTTTAGAGTGACTGCATTAGATTGGGCTCCCTGGAAAACAGACTGTAACAAGTTTGCTGGGAATTCTACTGGGAGTAACACCTGAGGGAGAGAGAAAAAAATGGGTGGAAATTTACTTTCAACCAGTTATCAAGCAATCACATGGAACACTCTGGGTTTGGGGTGGCTTGTTAGATATATACCAAATTGGGGCAATAGGGTTGGATCTATTTACCTTACATCTACAAGTTACTGGATTTGTGTTATCCCCTGGGAAGGAGTTTAACCTTGGAAAAGGCACCTCTCTTTATCTGAGGGCAGTTCCCTGATTCTATCACTTTCAGGAGTTGTAGACCTCACTACAAGGTGATCCCTTTGGAAGATCATTTAGGGAGAGTCTCAAAGGTCAGTATTAGCGATATTACTCTGGGCTCATAGATTTCCACAGATAAAATTGGGGAAAGAGTTGAGTAGTGGCTAGTGTACTAGTAGGTCTGTTGATGGGCTCAGTGCTTAGTGTGCAAACTTAGTCAATCCCCTTGTTTTCCAAAGGTGCTTTGCCTCCGCCATCCACTGTGCCTGGTGTCAACAGTTTTGTGGTTTAGGATCTTCAGAAAGTAAACCATCATGCCTTAGTGGGAAGGAGGGCAGTTTCCTGGTATAATGAGGAAGGGAGAGAACCTGGGTGTCTGACTCTTTGTAAAAAGCCTATATATAAATTATCCCATATTCAGCCCTATATCATATTTCAGATATACCTGAGTCTTTCCATGATTTGTCTCTCTATTACAGGCTTAAGTTTCATGTTTCTCTATTCTGCCAAATAAGCTCTTAATATTTCATCGACAACTCAGCCTCTTTGTTTTTGTGGGATTTTTAGAAATCCTTTATTTATTTACTTGAATTTTGGAAATAAGGAAGGAAAATTAATAGGTTGTTTGGGCTTCCATGTTTAATTTTATGTTTCAGAAATGACCTTGTAAAAGGCAGAGTATACTTTCTCAAGAGGTAATGGATTCTCAATCACGGGAAGTGTTCAAGCAGAGAATGAACAACCATTCAAGAAAAATATTGGTAAGATCTTTGCCTCATTTTGGAATCAGGAGCTAAATTTACCAAATCCTGAGATTCTGTGGCTCCATATGATGTATGAGAAAGGGCTTTATGTCCACAAGATGAAATGCTACATGACAGTCAGAAAACAGGTGTCTATGTAGTACAACTTCCCCATTCGATAGCTTAGCTTAATACTCCAGACCCTTTTTGATTTGACTTCTGTCTATTGTTCTACTTTCAACTCAGAGTCTTCTCCCAAAACACCATTGGATTCAGTTTTGTGGAATTGCTGGCAGTTTCTCAACTGTATTTCTCATAGTATTTCATGCCCCAGTGTCTTCATACATACTGCTCAGACCTAGAGTAATCGTCACATTCTTTTGTCAAAACTATTATTACGAATTCTTTAAAACCTTAGCCCAGGAGTATCCTCTACCCAAAATCTTTCTTTAGTACCTGCCCCTAGTCCATTTAATTGCTTCTCTTTTGTGATTTCTCAACTAGACTGTAACTACTTTGGACATAGGAAATGTGTCAGGTGCACTTTTGTGCCCAGCAGAGTACTTAACAAATGGTAATGGCTCAATAAATCTTTGCTGAATGAATTCATGAATGATGACTAGATAAGGAAACTGAGTTTGAGAAAGTTCAAGTGACTTGACCAAGAACACACAGATGATCAGTGACATTTAACTGGAAATACAAGGAGAGTCCATTAAAATGTTCTTTTAACCACACAAGTTTACGTGTTTTTCTTTTTTAAATATTTATTAAAATAATTTTTCCCAAGTTTGAACTTTATTTTAAGGAGTCCTTCTAATACACTCTTTCATCCTGGAAAAATGAGATCCTATAACAAGTACTATACACAGAATATAAAGCAGTGATTTTAAAAAATGTCCTAAAAATTAGTCCACATAGTAACACAGTGAAAAAAAATGGGATTCTCTAGGGCCTTAGAGAATTTGAAGTGGCACCTTAGGTGATTTAAGAAAAACAATTATAGTTTCACGGTTTTCCTTTTGGTTCAAGATTAGAACAGTTAGGTCACCACCTCCTGTTTTAAGAGGTAGAATATATGCTTTTTAGTAGTCCAACATTTACTGGTCAGCCTGGCCTCAATAGACTCTCACAACTTCAGCCCATCTGCCTTTGGTGATGGCCAGATCTCCATGCCCCAGGCAGCAAGGCTTCCTGATCTCTATTAAAGATCCATGAACCGGATATCCATGATGAGAAGGAAATTCTTAGGCAGTGGGCAGGGGGCTGGAGAGAGAACAGTAAACACTTGATGTTCCAGGTCCACACTGGTCACCACGATGAAGCCGGCCACACTGGTCTCAGAAAGGTTCTCCTCTGTGCCCTCAGCCGTGCTCACACTCAGGAAATGGTGCACCATATCTCGGCCAGGGGTGACAGGTACCAGCTTGAGCTGATTGTCCTCCTGAGACATGCCCAAAGGCAAACAGGAGTCTGGGATGGTGGGTGCCCCAACTTTGTAGATTTTCACATCTGAAAATTTGACATTGAAGGCATGGGGGTAAAACAGCCCCGGAATCCATAGAAATACTCACGGATCCGCTCATTCCTACATTCCCGTCGGAAGTCCTTGGAGCGCTCAACCACACCCCCTGATTTAGGAAGCAGCACAGTGCGTGCAAAGTGAGGCAGGTCCCGCTTCAGTTCATTGTACAGTCGTTCTTGATCCCGAACCACAACCACATCTACCTCAAAGGCTGATGCTGCATGCACCAGGGCTTGGTAACCAGAGCCCTTGACATAGCCACAGGTGTTAATGACACCGCCACTCACAGAGGCCCTTCGGTTCACTTCACACCGTTGGTTGAACACATCTGCTAAACGAGATGTAATCTTATTATAGAGCTTGATGTTGGTGCCAGGAGTGGTGGAGCCAAAATGATATACCAGAGGGGCCTGGATGGAGAACCCCTCTTCAACATCTGCTGGCTGCTCAATGTAGAGGGCCCCCATGGTACCAGGGATAGACACAGAGCCCTGGCTCACATCCAGCTCCACATAAGTAGGACGGCGGCCCAAACACACTAAGTAGTTGAGCAATAGACGGCACACTATGGACTTGCCCACATCAGTGGGGCCCACTACCATCAACCGGGGGCCTCGTTCTTCTTCCTTCTCTGCTTGCCTCCACATCTGCTCCAAAGCTGTGTGAGTATTAGGTAAAGCAACATAGGGGTGTCCTTGGAGACATAAGCCACCTCCGTGCGGCCACTCAGCTGTTGAGAACAGCCATGCCAAATGAAAACAGCTACCTTGGCACCAGCATCAAAGGTGAATTTCTTGTTTCGGGTCAGCTCCGTGCCAAAGATTTCTGCCATGCCAGCCAGCAGCTCCAGCTGAACTGACTGAGATGCTTCCACCTCAAATCGAAGTTCTGTTTCTCGCTCTAGTTCAAATTTAGTTGTTGGCTTCTTGTCATCATTGGCCTCTTCTCCCATCTTTTCTGTGTAACTGCTGTGCGCCGGAAACAAGAGCGGTTCCGCACTTGCGCAGTGGAGGAGAAGCGGTGGCGCGATGCCCCTTGGGATATGTAGTTGTGCGGGAACAACCGTGACAGTTGAGCGCGCGCAGTTTATGTGATTTTCTATGCACATATTCAGGTGTGGGATGACGAGTCTCTTTTTCTCCACCCCCCTCCCTCTTTTTCTCTTTGTGTATTTCATTCAACACTTATTAAGTAACCTCTTTTTGGTAATTTTACTAAATGTAAATATGAATACTATTTCTCTGGTTTGAAGTCCATTTCTCTGTTACAGATCTCTTGTCTTTCTCAAAGATTCACCTATCATTTCTAGAGACCTATAGGTTGTCTCATATTAACTCAAGATTAAGTCCTTTCAATTCCTGTTATTTACCTCCCGTTTTCATCATCCCAGCTCTGTGTACTTCCAGGAAGGCCCTTTCATGGGCTTCCATTGATTTTATAGGCATTTCATTACATTACTTTTTCTGATGGTAGGAGTTACCATGAGGATTCTGATGTCTGTGAGAAGGCTGTTGTCTTTGATGTTTCTCCTTGCTTTGTGTTACATGTTATATTGGTTCTAAAGCCAATCGATCTCATTTTCTTATGGAGTTTTAAAATATTACTAAACACCACCCTCTTTCCCAGGATTCAAACATAAATCATGTAAGTCTATGCAATGGGGCAAACTCAAGTTAACGGTGACTTACTTGCCCCTTTGAGAACTCAGTCTTTTTCATTGGGCACGTTTGTTTGTGTAGATTCATTTACTTATTTTTTTCCTCTTAGGATGGGGTTATTTCCTAAGAAACTTTTCAATTCCTTATACAAATAGGCTCAAGCTGGAGCTGCTCTTTCAGTCAGCTGGAGATACCCAACGATGTCTGAATCCCAGCAGTGAACATAATTTAGGTTCTAGCTGAGATTGCATCTCTATGACAAAGAAAACTATATTACATATTTCAGTTGAGCATATGTATTTATAAATGGATAAGCAAGACAAAGTAATCAGTGGCCATGGAATCATCTCTTCTGGGCTCTTCAAGCTTAGTTACTTCACCCCATACTCTTAAAATTATTTGGAAGAGTAGGGCAAATGTCTTTTTGTTTTCTAAGTTATTGTATTTTAGATAATACAATACTAAGAGCTAACATTTATTCTTACCTTGAGCTAGTGCTCTAAAGCTTTACATGCATTAACACATTTACTATTCACAATAAAACTTTACAGTAAATCCTTATATTAAAGTTATAGAGATAAAATAAAGTTTCATCCAGTTTATAACTGATGAAACTGGGTGCAGAGAAATTAACTTGCCCACAATCATACAGTAGGTGAGAGCCAACATTTGAACTACATTCTAATCAGGCTTTAGATGCTAAGCTTTTGGATGCTGTGTAGCCCTGACCTTTCTTATTAACGTAAAATAATATCCTCCAAAAAATATTATACAATAATATGTGACACAACATATTGTTTCACACAATATATTACACAATGTAGTACACAAAAAGGGGATAATAGAATAACCATATCTGTGATAAAAAAACAACAACACATTTTTCCTCATTCTGATAAAATGTTATACTATATTTTACAGCTGCTGCATTTTTTGTCCCCATTTTACTGCTGGGATACTAAAATGCAGAAAAGTGAAATAACTTGTCCAGTTTTACATAGCTAGTGGAATCAGGATTCTAACACAGGTCTGTGGGAATCATAACTACCACTCAAGCTAGCTCTCCATGTAACTCAGGAGAGACCATTGGCTTTATTCGACTTAGAATTTGCAGTACACAATAATTGCAAATGACTCACATTCCAGGACATGTAGTGCAATTAGTAATCATGAAAACATTAACCGTTTGGGGATGCTGCGTGGGTACCAGGCTAGCCTAGAATGCACTACTGTAATTTAGCTGTTTTGTGGCTCACTATTCATATTCATTTATAATTTAATTAAAAAGTATATATTACACAGTCATTTGAATATTCATAAATTCACAATGGTCTGGGTTAAGCCCTCTTGAACATTATAAAACCATGTTGTATTCTCTCCAAGTTGCATGACCACACAAATTATGTTTATATATTATATATAATTATATTAACTATTTAGTACACAAATATATTACATATATTATATACATATATACACACATATGCCCTGGATGGTTTGGCTCAGCAGTTACAGCTTCAGCCTGCAGACTGAGGAGTGAAAGGTTCAATCCCCAGCCCTGGTCAGCATCCTGTGGGAGGCAATGATCAATGTGTCTATCTCCCATCGATGTTTCTCTCTCTCTCTCCCACCCTCCCTTCCATTCTCTCTAAAAATCAATGGAAAAATGTCCTTGAGTGAGGATTAACAACAACAACTATATATCTCTATATCTAACTATCTATATATATATACGTACATACACATTACATACACATATACATATGTGAATATGTTTTCATACCTTTGTACAGAATATAGTTTTGCTACACTCAGATTGCATTGCTCAAATGGCTAGAAGAATGGAAGACTCAAACCCTTCAAATAAGTTTTATTTATTTATTTTTTTCAGATTTTTGCTCTGGGAATTTACTGAAGAATTTCCATGTTTTTATTTTAGGCAGGAAATTAGTTACTGATATTGGCACCATAAGGTAACATCATGCTATGTAGCAGGTGCTACTTCCAGCATAAAGGCACTTTTTTTTTTTTTTCCTCCAGGAAGAGAATGTGTATCTTAAAAACTTATTTTGAGAGAGTAGAAATGTTATGACTAGACTTTGGGATAAAACTAGATTATTCCAGTAGATGTCACTATTTCTCTTTTAGTGAAAATGATTTGCCATCAAATAAGATGCTTAAAATAAATGGAAATTAACTAAATAATTTTCTTTTCTTCTTCTTTTTTAAATGAGTCAAATAGCACAACATGTTGACTACAAAGAGGCACATTTTAATATTCAACCTAGTCCTGCATGTCAACTTTGATACTGGTACAGTACAGCCTTCTTAGCAAAGAGCCTGCCTGGTGTCTACAGTGTTGATACATATTTAAAAGAGAGGAATTCAAGTACAGTTCAATGGTCTATTTAGCTTTAAAAAAATGTGGAGAAAAGGGAAACCTAGTGAATTGTTGGTGGGAATGTAGACTGGTGCAGCCACTGTGAAAAACAGTATGTAGTTTTTTTCAAAATAATTAAAAACGGAACTGCCTTTTGACCCAACGATTCCCCTTCTGGGAATATATCCTAAGAATCCAAAAGCACTAATTTGAAAGAGTATATACACCCCTATGTTCATAGCAGCATTATTTACAATAGCCAAGATCTGGAAACAGCCCAAACCCCCATCAGTAGATGAAAGAATACAAAAGCTGTAGTACATTTACACAATGGAATACTATGTGACCTTAAATAAAGAAATAAATCTTGCCTTTTGCGACAGCACAGATGAACCTGAAGATTATTATGCTAAGTATTTCAAGCCAGTCAGAAAAAGACAAAAACCATATGATCTCACTTATATGTGGAATCTAATGAACAAACTAAATTGACGAACAAGATATAAACAGTCATGAATACATGGAGCAGACTGACAGCTGTCAGAGGGAAGGGAGGAAGGGAAGAATTAAATGAAAGAAGGTGAAGAGATTAACCACATAGATGCATAATCCATGGATACTGATAACAGTGTGGTGATGGCCAGAGGGAAGGAGGGGTGGTGGCTGGGTGAAGGTGGGCAAAGGAGGGGAGGGGGGCAATGGGGACATCTGTAAGAGTGTCAACAATAAAAATAAAGAATAAAAGTAATTTTCCTATTAAAAGTAAGGATTTCAGGTATAGTCTATAAAGCCTTACAACCATTTTATTACTTGTTCCTTTATTCTTGGGAGTCATTGAACCTTCTCAACTTTATTGACCCAAATCCAGAAGATTAAGTTCTAAAGACCACAGAGAAAAGATTAAGAGAAATATACCAAGTTCCCCCACTTCATCATCAGGAGCCTAAAATGTATTTATTAGCATCATCATTCTATGGGATTATCTGCCATCCATTTCAATAACCATATCAATTATGAAGGGCTCAGTCTTATTTTGCATGGGATAAGTGTAAGAATCAATTTTATCTAAAGCTATAATAAAACTGTCATGTTTTATTTTACTGTGTGAAATGCCTTGGCCATGAGTCTTTGAGAGCAGATAAACAGGGTGATAATAAAGCACAAAATAGAATATTTAGAATAACTTTGCATTATTTCAGAAGCCAGTATTCTTTCTACCAAATATGTTTGAAGATGTGTACCTGCTAAATCAACAAAAAAATGACCAGGTGAAAATGAGTTACATAGATTAATTCCTTTAGTAAATATGTATTAAGTTTTGCTACATTTCCATTATTTTGATAGGAAGTGAAGACATGAAAGAAAAGTTTCCAGTCCTCAGGGAGCTTCCAATCTAATGAGGAAGAAAGATTAGCAAGGGGGTGTAATATACTCTTAGAGGTAACAGCAGATGTACTCATATGTAAGCACTGTAGACTGACGGATTAAAGTGATAAGGTCTGAGTTCATATTCCAGAAGCCTCTGTTGCCCATTGAGTCAGCAGTTTTACTTATGACAGGTCACTGACATTAGACCATGAAGAAACCACCCAGCTCAAGATATACTTTTAATTAATTAATTAATAAGTAAAGTTTAAAGTGTGTACATTATACAATTGCTCATCTAAGAGATTTATTTCAAAATAATGTTTTATTCAAGCAGATACGAGGAAAGTATATTTTCAGTTTTCCTACTAGGTTCTTAACGTTAACATCCCCTTGTCAGATTGAATTGGAAACAAATGACACTATGTTTTCTACTCCAACATAAATGTAAATGTGGGAAAAGAGAGCATGCTGAGTCTTCTCTTTTCTAGATGACTGATAAGTCTTAATATAACATAGAGTAAGACTGTTGGTTATCTCACTCAATTTCTATTCCCACTGGATAACTGCATAGATTGATTAGCATTTTAAGCAAAAGAAATAGCTATTTTTCTTCCTGTAACAGTATGAAGTTTTTAATATTTGGCCAAGGTAAGAACAGTTTTTATTTTAGCATTTGCTTTTTAATAAGCTTCAAAAACTAATAGAGAATATCAGAAAGCTGCTTTATTGGTTATAAAAGCAATTAATGAAGAGAAGGGGGAACAAGAAGCAGCCAAATATCTAACTATTCATTATTGATAATATAAATTATAGAATGTTCATAGGATGGAGTAACATGCTAACATTAAAAATGATTTTGTAGAAGACTAGTTCATGATAAATAAGTATATTCATGGTATGTTTTAAATGAAAAAAAACATTATAAAGCTAGGTATAATGTGATTCAAATTTGTTTCTTTTAAATGCTGTGTATAGTTTTGCTAATTTGTACTTTATTAAGTTACAAAAGGAATGTATAATATATTGTAATAAGAAAAATATAGTAGAGTTTGTGTGTGTATCTTTTATTTTTAAGAAATAACTAATCTTAATCCACTTAAAAATTCCATCATAAGACAGACATCCTAGCCTGAAGCCATTGGTTATAGATATCTAGTGAGTACTTTAACATAACTTATCAGGTGTTTATTTTTAAATTTTAGTGATAATATTTGTTAATTATGTTCCTAAAAAAAAAAAAAAAAGAAAAAAAAGAAATCACTGAAGCCTCTCAAATCACAAAATCCTCAATCACTTGGATTTTTAGGAAATATAGACTGAGACTATATTACAGAATACATTTACATTATAGATAAATACACATTTTTTTTGTTTTGTTTTCATACTGTTTGTTCCCAAACGTCTAATCCAGTGAAATCATTGTTCTTATATGTTCCTCAGAAGCTTCAAGTTCTCCTTAAACCCTGTATCTCTTCCTCCTGATCTCACCCATTTTCTCTTACTAAAAGCTTTATTTCCCACAACTGTGATCTTGATATTTTGTCTCCTGCTGGAGAGGGGAAGAGTTTCTGAAAGACTCTGCGTGTACTTTGTCAAAAATACCTGCCTTATTTTCTGAATAATTTTCTCTAATCTCTCATTTCACAGTTATGGAATGATAGCCAATTACAAAGGCTCCCAAAATATATGGTACATGGTTAATAAAAAAATATATAAGTAGAAAATAAAATCTCCATGTGAAAAGCACACACCACTAGAATAAGAAATACAGTTTGTTTTTTGACGCAATAATTATATGGATCAGAAAAATGTGCTAAATTAATCCTGTTCAATTTCCTGACTCTCATTGTTAAAATTTCAGAGAGCAGTGTCATTGTCTTTGAATAGTTTTAATATTCTGTTATGTTGGCTAGAATTCAAATAATTGATTCTAGTTTAGTGAGCCTCACTTCAGATCTCTGTTTACTGGCTCAGCTACCTTGATATGAACTGTGATTGTGAAAATGCCATTCATTTCCTGACTTGGTCCAGGTATACATTCTTCCTGTTAATTATCACCTGAAGCCAAAGCCCCATGCACCCTGTAAGTCACCAATCCTCCATGAGTGGGTTTAAATATGAACATACAACCTCCATGACTTTTATCATGAGAAAATGAATTTATTTAATGCTCTTGATGTGATTTCAGGCTCCAAATCTATAGATAATTTTTCATCATGTTTGGACATTATGGATATGATCTTTCCTCAGTGTGATCACATTAGCTTTCCACCATTTTTCTTTGTGGATTTATACGCAACATTTCTCCATTCACATGTGTTTGTTCTGTTCTCTTATTTTATACTGAAACATCTAAATTCCCTACTTTTGGACATGGATTCAGAAATGTTTTATATTGAAGAACTCAGGCTTGGAAGTTTCATTCCTTTAGCAGGGATATTCTCAACTACTCTCCTTTTTGGTGCATTTTTCAATCATGAATTGAGATCTTTCACAATCTAGTTACACAAAACTTTTTACCAGTATCTGGATTGTGATATTGTCTCCTCATTTCTTACCAAGCATTCCCTCAGCCTAGAAATTTTCCTGAATGCTCACTTTGGCTTGACTAACTCCTTTTCCAAGTTTAAATGTTGATTCCTTGGTTACCGGTAACTTCTCTCCAATTCCCTTGCACAATACCTATGCTATGGACTTGGAAACAAAAAACATTTTCCTAGATCTGGGCTAGTTTGGCTGATTCTATATAGGAATATAATATCTTTCTTCTTTAGTTGATGGGGCCAGAGATGACTCCCCAAGGGTAGAGATAGGGGACAGGGCAGGAAATCTCATTAGCATCCCTCCTCCACCATGCATCAAGAAAGTCTTTTCCCAGCTGGAAAAATGTAGTTAGCAAAAAGATGCACTGAAGGTGGCCTAATCAGAACAATAAAATAAATTTCTAATCTAAGTATCCCAGAAACACAAGATACATTTCTCTCAACTAGTAATCACTTCTGTTTTCAAAATAACTTTTCCCTTACTTCTACTTATTCTTTCCCAAGTGTATTCAACATCAAACCATTCATTTCTCTTTCTGAAATATTCCTTCCCTCCCATTCCCCAAGTCAATGACTTAAAAATAGTCTTCTTTATTTAACTTTACAAACATGGCATCATGTGTTATAAAACAATGTCACATTTCTTAGCTGTCTTTCTCCTGAAGCTCTTGATTATCCTGGTTCCAATTCTGGCTTAGTTTTCTCAGAGCTTGGTTCACAGGCATGGTTACCTAAATCCTGTGTCTCTCCTTTCTCTCAGTTTACTCATTTGTTTTTGCTGCAGTGTACTCTCAAGGATCTCCAAGAAAGAATATATGAGAGGAACATTTTCTGAGACCATACATGTTTGTTAATGTCTTCATTCTATTGTCTGCTTGTTAAGACTCTGGTTGGGTATGCAATTCTAGCCTAAAATTCACTTCCTCAGTATTTGAGAATGTTCTTTATGATCTTCTAGCATTAAAACTTGCTATAAAACTCAAATCATTTGACTTGACATTCCTTCATAGGTGATGTTCATTCTTTTTGAAGCATTCACTTACTCATGTTGTGAACATTCAAAAATATGTGCTTTAGTGAGATCCCTTTATCGTCTGTTGCACTGGGAACTCTATGAGTCATTTCAACCAGTGGAATAATGTATATTCACTCTGGGAAGTTTTCTTGTATATTTAATGGTTAAGAGTGAGAGTTCTGGACTGCTGAGGCACAGTGTTTGACATTTGGTAATTTTTAAATGTTTCTGTTCCTCAGTATTCTTATCTAAAAAGTGAGATAATAATATAATCTACCTCATATAGGTTTTATAGGATCAAATAAGAGAGGGTATATAAAGCCTCTAGGACAGTACTAGCCATCTGTTTTTATTTTAGACTTGGGTTTACACAAAATGAGTTGTGTCCGAAAGAAAAATTAAGCAAATATATCATAGAGAATTTGGTTAAGGGAATGAAGAAACTGTAACAATTTTGAATTTCTTGGGCTTTGTTATGAAACACAATGGGTGAATTAACCAATTTTCAGAGTGAAGGAAGCCTAGACTTCCAGACCCAGGCACTTTCATCAAATGATTTGATGAGAACTAGTAAAGAAATAAAAGGCTTCGTGCAGTTCTGCTTATCTAAGTTGTGTTTACCCAGCTAGCATTTGCCACCTTGCCTATTATAATGTTTACAGGTGGACAGAAACATTTCCAAATAGTCTCATGAAACTTTTCTATAAAAGACTCTTTTGATGTTTGGCCAAAGAGGAACCATCATTATACATAAAAATTTTACAAAATTTTTTAGCCATGCCTGTGAAGAGAACATAAAATCCATCACTCAGGGACATTAGTTGAATTCGTGATACTCTCTGGAGGCCAGTATGTTCATAAAACAATGAATGGATTAGATCCATTCAAATGTGAAGTTTTTCATTTATGACACATGTAATATTGATAATGTCCTTTATTTAATAAGTCACCAAAGTATAATTCAATGAAAGTTTTTAGTATAAATTACCAGCCATATTCATCTTCTTGACTGTTTTATAACACCAAAGAGAAGCCAGAACAACTGCATAAAAATTCCATGTTGAAATCCAGGAGGGCTGCTTCTGCAGCAGGGCTGGCTACTTCTCCTTTGAGAAGTCACACAGGTCCGGCCTCTGCCAGAAAGTCAGCTCATGCAAAGGTAGCTCCATCTGGCTGTGAGTGATTTGTGGCCAGACAGGTACAATGGGAAAAGGAAGGAATTCTTTAGAAAGCTTTATCAAGTCTGTCTTCTTTCCTTTATCACTACACAGCTCTTTCCCACTGTTTTCCCTCGTAAAGGATTTCTGCCTGTTCTAAGTCAACGTGATTTAGAATCTAGACAGCAATGTCTGTTCTTTTTAGAGCATGTAGATGCCTGTGAACTAAATGGGTGACCTGAAATAGCTGAGGGAACCAGGCAACAAAGGATCAAAGTCTAAATGAAATTAATATTCTGATTAGAGTCTTAAATGTAGAACTATCGATGACATGCAACTATGATTATATGATATAGAAGCAGATGAAGAAAAAAATCCATGTGAAAGGCAGGATTAGACCCACTGTCCTTATTTTCATACCTCTAACTTTCTATGTAACCACTACAAACTGGTTCCATGTTATTAGAGGAATTGCACCCTCTAAAGTCATTATGGTATCGTAATGACCAAATCTATTTTTTCACAATTCTAGCTTGATCTTTATATTGCCTTTGACCTGAGTAATCAAATCCATCTTTTTGAAAGTCTTCTTCCTTTGTTTCTAAGATGCTATGTACTTTAAAATCTGCCATTTCCAAATCTTCTAGGTTTCTGGGTTTCCTTTTTTGAGGTGTGTGTTGTGAGGATCAAATTTAATATCTGTAAATCCTATGTCATAGTTCTTAACCCATAACATATGTTCTATAACTAGTTTTATTGGAAAATTTTCCTGGGTGATATGCTATATTCAGAAATTCAACATGCTCTAAATATATATGTTTAAAATACAATTTATGGTATTTTCATAGAACTGACAGTCTCACTCAACTTCCCTGTTTAGCCAGTGGTATCTCCTCTCTCCATTTCCTTACCTGAAATCTCAATGCATATATTTTTTCCTCACTTTGGAATTCTATATGGAATGCTTTTAATAAGCATCCCCTCCTCTTCAGCCCAAGCTCACTCTGACATCACCCGGTATTATAGCATTTTCTGTTTTTACACAAGGTGCCAGATTTATCTTCCAATTACCCAATTTTCCCTCTAAACCTGAACTTAATTATGTAGAGAATAAAAGTGTTTGATAAAATGACCTCTATGTCTTCTCAATTATGAAGCTTTTATTTAAGTTTTATGATTCCATATTACTACTTTTTTCTAAAATCTTAATGTCCACCTACTGCCTACAGAAGAAACCTCACATACTTTTTCCAGCTTTAAGGACAAGCCTCTGCCTTCCCTGTTGTCCATCCAGGTCAGTGTCTTCAGGATATGCTCCCCTCCATTTCTTCTTCTTTGTAAATTGGTTTTTAGAGAGAGAGGAAGGGAGAGGGAGAGAGATAGAAACATCAGTGAGAGAGAACATCAACTGGCCACCTCCTGCACACCCCTACTGGGGATTAGGCTCACAACCTAGGCATGTGCCCTGACCGGAAATTGAACTGGAGACCTCTTGGTGCATGGGTTGACACTCAACCCACTGAGCCACACCAGCCGGGCTTCTCCTCCAATTTTTATTTACTTATCTTTATCATTAATTATCATCTTTCTCTTCTTGCTGCTCAGTTTTTAGAAGCAGGGAGAATATAAATAAAAATGATGTGTGATAGGTGAAGATAAAAAAATAAAAGAACATTGGGCTGGGTCTTAGTGCCTATCTTTCTAATGAACGCCCTTCTTACGAAGGACATGGTAGCTGTTGGCGGTCCTGTATTTACATTTTCTAAGCCAGGGATTTTCAACCTTATTCATCTCATGGCACACATAAACTAATTACTAACATTCTGTGACATACCAAAAAATATATTTTTTGCCTATCTGACAAAGAAAAAAATAGGTATAATTTTGATTAATCACATGAGATGGCTATTGTGTTGGCTGTTGTCATTTTTTTGACAGTCTACGGGAAAAGAGGTCAGTGGCCTCGACTAAATAGTCAGGTATTGCATGTTTTAAAGACTCTTGCAGCACACTGGTTGAAAATCGCTGCTCTAAGCTATTAATCCAAGAAAAGTGATTGACCCAGAATGGTTCATAAGACAATTATTTCTTCTGGAGGAATGGTTCAGCCTACTCTGAATGATTAGGTCTTGTCACTGTGCTCCCCATTTGGTGGTGGGCAGTGGCTATTGTGGCTCCAACCAAACTACAAATTGTGCTTACCAGAAGTGGGAAGAAATATTGCACAAAACAAAACAACTGATGCTCACTGTACTCTGTATAAGTTAAATTAACATATGTATTCCCAAATATGTGAACGTCTTCATAAATGCACTCATGCATTCATTCACTGACCATAATAGGTTTTGTCTACCTGAAGCCAAATGTCTACTTAAAGATAATTGTGACAGAAGCCTCTAGCTGTCTAGTAAATACTCAGAAATGAGAATATTTTCTAAGAAGCTGCTGCTCAGATGATTACATATCTTGCCCTGCTTATAAGTAAGTAGGGCCATGAGATAAACTCCAGTAAATGGAATATGAGTAGAGGTATACTACTTCCAAGCCAAACTGATATAGAAGCAGATGTGCCTTTTCTGTTTTCACTTTCTTTTTCTCTCAGCTGTAAGAAAAAATACCAGAAGACTTTTAGGGGATGGTGGATCCACAACATAAAGATATTCTTTGTCCTGAATCATTATGTGCCAGACATTCTCATTGAATTGTTGTGTGAACAAAATATATACTTTTATTATATTAAACCACTAAAATTTTAATTTGTATCTGTTGTAGTAGTTAGTGTTATTTTAATGAAACAGGAAACACCCAAATAGCTGACATCATTAATAAAAAAAGAAAAAATTTGATTGTATTAAATTGACCATAACATCGATCCCCTTCTTCAGTGCATAACAGATTCTCCTTGAGGGCACGGAACTTTCCTATCATTTTCAATGTACCACAGAAGCTAGAAGAGTTGCTGGAACATAGTAGATACTGAGTAAATATTTGTTGATTAAAGATATTAGTTTTCTATTACTTCATAAGAAATTACTACAAAATCAGTAGCTTCATAAGAAATTACTACAAAATAAGTAACACCAACTTATTATCTCAGTGTATGAGTAAGGAGTCTGGAAATAGCCACTATAGCTAGGCCCTCTGTTCAGGATATCACAAGACTGAAATAAAAATATTGCCAGTGGCTAGAGTTTTATCTAAGGCTCAGAGTCCTCATCCAAACTTATGTGACTGTTGTCACAATTAATATTTTTCAACAGTAGAACTCATGGTAGCTTGCTTCTTCAAGGTTTAGAGGAAAATTTCTGACATCCAGACCCTCTTTCAAAAGGCTCTACTGATTAGTTCAGGCCCACCCAGTAAAATCTGTCTTTTTAGAATTACTTTTTAATTTTTCAATTATAGTCGACATTCATTATTATTTTGTATTAGTTTAAGGTGTATATCATAGTGGTTAGACAATGATATACTTTACAAAGTGGTCCCTCCATATTTCAAGTACCCAACCGACACTACATATTTGTTACAAAAGACATTGAAAACATGATTATGCCTTCAAAATAGGTATATAATATTACTAGAGAATAGAGTTGGTGACTACATGGACTTTGAATAATATATATATATATACACACGCACAGAGTGTTTTAAAAATTTAGACTTAAGAAGTGATATTTAAAAATCAGTAAAATTTTGATGAAATTATAAAATAAATATTAAACTACATTACATTTTTCATGGATCTGGATTAATATAACATGACATATATGCATATTCATATGAACACATATTCATATCATTTTAGGAAAATTATAAGAAAAGTTTTACTAAATTATAATTAAGGATCCATGTTAAAAGATGGTCTTCCATAATACAAGTATCAAAAATATTAGTTAGTAATAGTAGCAATAAAAATAATAATAAAAAAAAGTGGATGTAAGTTTGATATTAATTTGGCAGATATTATATTTATTGCATGATATATTCTGTGTTGTTAAAACTAGAGAATTTGCCATTTAAAAGTTATGAGAACAACTGGACATCCACATACAAAAAAATGACCTAGATGCAGAACATATGCCTTTCACAAAAATTAACTCAAAATGGATCAGACCCAAATGTAAAACACAAAACTATAAAATTTCTATAAGATTACATAGGAGAAAACCTAGATGACCTTGGGATTGGTGAGGACTTTTCAGATACAACACCAAAGGCATAATCCATGAAAGAAATAACTGGTAAGTTGGACTTTATTAAAATCAAAAACATCTCTGAAAAAGACAATAACAAGAAAACAAGAAGACAAATTACAGATGAAAGGAAAATATTTCGAGAAGACACATATGATAAAGGACTGTTATTCAAAATATGCAATGGACACTTAAAACTCAACAATAAGAAAGCAAACAATGTAATTAACTAACGGGCTGGAGATCTTAACAGTCACCTCACCAAGGAAAATATACAAGTGGGAAATAAATCATTGGTACTCCACATCACATGTCATCAGAGAAATGCAAATTCTAAGAACAATGAGATATCATTACACAGCTATTGGAATGGCCAAAATCCAGAATAATGACACCACCAAATTCTGACAAGAATGTGGAGCAACAGGAACTCTCATTCATTGCTGGTGGGAATGCAAATTGGTATAGTCATTTTAGAATACAATTTGGTGGTTTTCAATAAAACTAAACATATTGTTACCACACAACCAGCAATTCTGCTCCTTGGTATTTAACCAAAGAAGTTGAAAACTTATTTCTACACAACAACCTGTGTATAGATATTTACCACAGCTTTATTCATAATTACCAGAACTTGGAAGCAAGCAAGATGTCTTTTAGTAAGTAAATGTATAAATAAACTATGGTATATCCAGACAGTGGAATAATATTTAGTAATAAAAAGAAATAAACTATTAAGCCATAAAAAGACATAGAAGAAGCTCAAATGCATATTATTAAGTGAAAGAAGCCAAAATAAAAAGGCTATATATTATATAATTACAACTATGTGACATTCTGGAAAAAAGGCAAACTATGAGATCAGTTAGAACATCAGATGCCTGTGGTTGAAAGGAAGGGAGGGATGAATAGGCAGAGTACAGAGGCTTTTTACAGTAGTAAAAATTTATGTTAGATAATATAATGATAAGTATGTTATTACACATTTGTACAAATCCATAGAATGGACATCAAAAGTAAACTCATATGTAAATAATGGATTTGGGGTGATAATAACATGTCAGTGTAGGTTCTTCAATTATAACAAATGTACCACTCTGGAGGGGGATGTTGATAATGGGGGAGGTTATGCATTATGGGAACTGGGGATATATGGGAAATATCTTCCCTTCTTCTCTATTTTGCTTTGAACCTAACACTCCTCTGAAAATTATCTTTAAAAAAATGTTACTCAAACTTAATTTTGGTTTTCAAAGGTGCAGGTTTTTCTTCTCCTCTTTACTCTTTGCTCCACTGTTTACCCTGAGAAATTATACCTTTGTATGATTTTCTAAGTTACTCAGACATACAGAAAAATACCTACATGTCCTTTTTTTAGTTCATTAATTAATTTATTTTTAATTAAATTTATTGGAGTGACAATGTTTAATAAGATTATGTAGTTTTTAAGTGTACAACTCTATGATACATCATCTGTATATTGCATTGTGTGGCCGTCACCCAAAGTCAAATTTTCTTCCATCCCCATATATTTGAGCCACTTTTACTGCCTCCTCACCTCCCTATCTCTGGTAACCACCACACTGTTGTCTATGTCTAAGTTTTTTGTTTGTTTGTTCATTTGTTGTTTTTAGTTTTATATCCCACGTATGAGTGAAATCATGTAGTTCTTAGCTTTTTTTGTTTGACTTATTTTGCTCAGCATGATATTCTCAAGGTCCATCTATGTTGTTGCAAACGGCATTATTTCATCTTCTCTTACGGCTGACTAGTATTTCATTGTACATATGTACCACATTCTCTTTATCCAATCACCTATTGGAGGACATTAAAGTTGTTTCCATGTCTTGACAACCATAAGTAATGCTGCAGTGAACATAGGAGTTCATATATATTTGCAAATAAATGGTTTCAATTTTGCAAGATATATACCCAGGAGAGGGGTTGCTGGGTCGCATGGTAACTCTATCCTTAATTATTTTAGGATAATTCATACTGTTTTCCATAGTGGCTGTACCAGTTTATATTCCCACCAGCAGTGAGTGAGGGTTTCTTTTTTCCCACAACTTCTCCAATACTTGTTATTTCTTCTCTTGTTGATAATGGCCATTCTAAAGGTGTGAGGTGGTATCTCATCGAAGTTTTAATCAATATTTCCCTAATATAATTTGAGCATCTTTTCATATATTTGTATGTCTTCTTGAGAGAAGTATCTCTTCAGGTCCTCAGCTCATTTTTCAAATTGGATTGCTTGGTGTTGGATTGTATGAGTTATTTATATATTTTGGATATTAATCCTTTGATATTAAAACCTGGAAAAGATAACACAAAAATAAAACTATAGACCAATATCTCTGATAAATACAGATGCAAAAAGCCTACATTTTCTTCTTGGGAAAATCTTGAACTCAGAAAAATAATCCACATGTAGACACAACAAAAATAACAAATATTCTCTTTGATAAAGCGATTCTGATTTAGACTATCCTTTGTTAGTATTATTGTTTCTTCATTTGTTCTTAGGGGATGTATGTGTTTATGAGTTTTCCTATACAAGTATTTTGCTCACAAAATGCTGGAAACAGAAACTAAAGCTTTACTGCCTAATCCTAATCTCCTTGATTTCATTGACACTTTTCAAAATTTATCAATATACAATTTGGGAAATATACAGGGAATTTTGTACTGTGGAATTGTCCTGAAGAGAGGCTGGAGGGATCAAACCTGTGGGTAGGGGGTAAACTTCTCCTTAAAGAGAATTCATGTTGCCCATGAATCAGGCTGGAGAGAGGACAATCAAAAGCAGAAGTTAAATTCTCCTGAGGAGTTAAAAGGAAGAGAAAGATATTTCTTTTCTGGCCTCTGGGAGTTGGCATCTAAACTACAGGAGAAAAAGAATACTTAGAACGTTCCCTTGCTTATTTACCAAGAGTTAAGCTGGACTCTGTAAAATGGAAGATTCAAAGTGGAGACAGACTCGTGGATACAGAGAACAGACTAACAGCTGTCAGAGGGGAGGGGGTTGAGGCTGGGCGAGAAGGGTGAAGGGATTTAAGCAAAGAAAAAAAATACTGGTAGGCACAGACAACAGTATGGTTATTGCCAAAAGGAAGGGGAGTTGGGGAGGTAGAAGAGGGTAAAAGGGGTATAAATTGTGATGGAAAGAGTCTTGACTTGGGGTGGTAAATACACAATAAAATAGACAGATGATGTATTGTATAATTGTATACTTGAAACCTATAAATTTATTAACCAATGTCACCCCAGTGAATTCAATTAAAAAAAAAAGAAAAAAAAAAAAAAAGAAGAAGAGACGGCGGGGAGGTTGATTTTTACTGCAGTGAAGCAGACCAAGATTTAAGGTAAAAAAATATATATATATACCAAAAGACCCTTGATGTGTGACTTAGGAGTGCTGATTCTGAAAGCCACATAATTCTAAGTTTCTAAGTTTCATGTAATATAGTTCCCTTTGCTTCGCTTTGCTTCCCTCCCCTTCCCTCCCTACTCTTTCTCTTTTCCTCTGAACAATCTTGTTAAACATTGCATATTCCAGTTGCGCTTCAGAGAATTGAGGGATGATCTTGTCACTATGCTTGGTGAAGCTGAAGAAGATGGTAACCATCCCCACCCTTAGACACACATGAAATGAACCTCAATTAAGAACTGGGGAACAAAATAGTGTCCAGAGTTATATTCAAGAGACTGGTGAGTATCAGATAAGACTCTGAGAGCATATAACAAATGCACTCAGGATTCTCATAGGCACTTGGAAAAAAGAAACCTAAAGAAGACTAACATCCCTAAGTCAAACAGAATGAGTGCTTGTACTAAAAAAAATCAGTTAAAAAACACACACATCATTTTGTCAAAGTTTTCAAAGTCTAGAGAATATGAGTTAAAACATATTTAAATTATTTTATCTTTTTATCCAGTTTCTGACAAAACAAATGTCTTAAATTTTCCACATGTAAGTGGAAAAACAATTTTAGCTTTCCAGTAAAGTTCTTGATTAAATTTGAGAAAAAGGATATAGGACAAGAGGAAAAACAGTAATGTTAGAGCACCTGAAAAATTAAAATTGAAAATACATCATTATTATAAATTAATTTCTGAACAGAATTTAACACTTTGTATATATATTACTTTTATGTGTTAAACAAACTCAATTCTACTTATGAATTCCAATCATAACTATAATAAACAACTCTAGTTGGAAAACACCTAGTGTATCAGAACTATAAGATTATCTTTTAAAAATACCATTTAATTAAGAAATTGTAGCCCTGGCCAGTTTGGCTCAGCAGTTAGAGCATCAGCCCATTGAACCAATGAGTCTCGTGTTCAATTCAGATCAAGGGCATGCACCTCAGTTGCGGTTCGTCCCTGGCCCTGGTAGGGGTCGTGCAGGAGGCAACCAGTCAATGTGTCCTTCTCACATTGATGTTTCTCTCTCTCTCCCTCTAGCCCACTCTATCTGAAGATAAATAGAAAAACATCCCCAGGTGAGGATTAAAAAAACAGAAATTGTATGAAGCCATGGCTGGTTTGGCTTAGCAGATAGAATGTCAGTCCATGGACCAAAGGGTCATGGGTTCGATTCTGGTCAAAGGCACATACTTGGGTTGCAGGTTTGATCCCCAGCCTCAGTCAGGGTTGTGCAGGAGGCAACCAATCAATGTGTCTCTCTCACATCATCTCTCTCTCTCTCTCTCCCTCCTTCCCTTCTACTCTCTCTATAAAACACAATGAAAAAATATCCTTAATTGAAGGTTAACAAAAAAAAAGAAAGAAATTGTATAAAGACATAAAATATTAACAAGCAGAAATGAAATGTATTTTACTTAGTTAGGGTTGTGTACATCCACATTAGATGAAAATAATTTTTGCAAATATTTGCTGTTTTAAAAGTAATCTGAATAGCAGACAAAAGAGGTTGTTTTCATGCCACCTACTTCTTCCATCCCTAAAGGATTCTTTGATATCTCATACCAGAACTGCCATTATAACAGAAAAAAGTCAAAAGGAATCTAGAAACTGTTGTGACATTTAAGGAATCACTGTTGTTATGGAGGATATATGAAATCTTATGCTAACCAACAAAATAACCTTCCTGATTAAATAACATATAATAAACAATGCTTCTCCAAAAATCAGGGAAGAAGATGTACATTAAGACAAGACCTGGTTTGTCATGCCTGCCATAAATTGCTAACAACCCTTTGAGTATATTACAGGAACTAGTTTTGGAGAAGGAGGCTGATGTCAGCAACTGGACATTATGGCTCCAGACTTGCTGACTCTTGACCAAAAAAAACCAGACCTCTGTTTGACCAATTTCAAGATAATCATAGGAATGGACTGTGCAGACTTACATGTCGAGAACTTTCAACCTGATTTATTTGTTCTGCTTTCCCTCTCTCTCTTGACAAAATCCCCTGCCTGCACTGAGATGTGAAGATGGGCTTCTGGATGAGCGTTCCCCATCTTCTCAGGTAGCCAGCACTTGAATAAACCACATTCCTTCTCACCAGCGCCTGTTTCATGAGTTTGGCTTTCATTGCAGCAGGCAGCCAAACCTGTATTTGGTTACACTGTGAGACAAGCTGACATATCTAGTATAGTGTGAAGAAGAAAATGTTTGAAAGTAGGGAAGTTATAAAATGGATTTGGCTGGTCATAAAATTACAGAGGGGATTCTCTCATGAGGTGGCAGATGGAGGATTAGATTTCTAAGCTCTCTTCTAACTCTTAAGGTTTTATAAATTTGACAATCGTGTTCACCATTACAGGTTGAAGTACACCAGACTAAGTTTATTTGTTTAGTTGTACCTTGTGTAGTTTTTAAATATTTATTGACCAAATGAAAATACATTTGTATAGATTTTACCCACATATCACTAACATTCAAAAGCAAATAAATAAAATCAACCATGCATGTGCTTGATCCAACTTGACACTAAATAGTCATGAGAAGGTAGGACTTTAATCATCCACATTTATAGAAACACTGATTGAGTTGTTGCAGCAATGCCTCATGTACAAAAGGGCCTGACAGCCCTATAGCCCATTTACTGTCTAATAATATTCATAATAACAAAAAATCAGTGATCCGGGCTTCCACAATTTTATTTTTTGGTTCACAAAGAGCATTTCTATCTCTTATTTTATTTAATCCAACCACAGACAGGTAAAGTAGGTATTAATAATAATTTTGACAGATGAGTTGATTAGATTCAGGCACCTAAAGCAGCCAGGGCTAGGTGGTATAACTAGTTAATGATAAAGCAGAACTGGCTAATGAGGAAGCAGAGACTTGAATCTAAGTCTTCTGGCTCCAACATTTATTTCCTTTCAGTGTTAGATACTGGTTTTACCTCAGTACCTTTTTGGAAAATATGTTTTCTAGTTTATAATTTAATGTTTTTACACCTCAGTAGAATCTGTCAGAATCTAAGTTCTCATAAGACTCAAGGAATAATTATAGTGTAATAACAATATGACAGGACATAATTAATGATTGCTTAGATTAATGCCATCTTCTGTACCATTAAATAAAGGGAAAATGTGAAATGGTGGATTTTTCTGATCAAAAAGTATCTCCTCCTCTGAATCAATTCACCGTGCTTTCCGTATCACAGCAGTTTTCAGATGAGCTTTTATTTGTAAAAGTGAAAGCTTCTTGAAACTATTTCTGTTTGTGATCAATAAAGCAAAGCATTTCACTATCCTCTTCAGCAGACTGCACTAGATTCTACAGTGGTAAAAACCCACTTTTTTTTTTTTAAAGCCTAGAGTCATCTGTAGATTTTACAGAGGCAAGGGGCCTCCTGGCACAGAAAAAATATCTATTCTAATTTATCTCCATCATTTGTTAGTTTAAATTTGAGGGACGAGGATATAAATTTCCCAAACAATGGTTAATGTGGCTGTTTTCATTAAAAAAAAGTCAAATTAGTTGTTTAGCATTAAGTATATGAAAGAAATCAGGTTGATTTCTCCCCATATGTCAGCCTACTGTTACGGTAAATATTTTGGCATCAAAAAGACATTAACATTGTACACATGATGCCAACAGCTTGTTAACAAAAGAAAAATGCCAATAAACTAGTTGTATGACGTTTTAGCCAAAACTTAATTTTCCTGTATTTTTTGAAGCAGAAAAATTATACCATGCTTTAGAATTTCTTATGGATACAAAATTAAGGGCAATTTTCTTTATTTTTAAAGTAGTCATAATTATTAAGACACTATTTATTTGTTTAGGCAACTACTCTAAAAATAAGACTGTGTTAAAAATCTTGAGTTAATGTGATCAATTCTCTACAAAATTACGTTGTACTGACCATAGTGAATTAAATAAAAATTATTAAGAATATGTTAGAAAAAATATACACATTAGTAAACCATATATATGATTACATGTTTAGTAGAATTTTGGCTCAACTTTTATCTATGAGTAAAATAAGAAATAAATTTAAATAGTAAGAAAAGTGATATAATTAGATGTTTCTTTAAGGGTCACTAGAATATATAAACAATCAAAGATGAATTACTGAGAAAATACTTAACACAGTTCAGGCTGTGAAGGCCACTCTTCTCTCTTTGATTGAGGAAAAAATATTTATTATACAATGCTGAAAAATATACAACAAAATACATGTGCTAAACTGTACATTCTATAATTGCTTTAAATAGTCCCAGGAATAAAAGATTGATGAAGGCTCTATTTAAGGAGTGCTGTTCCAGCTGAGCCTTAAAGTAATGGTCAAATTTAAATTGACAGAGGTAAAAAAGGAAGACATTCCAGATGAGAAAGGCAATATGAAGAACATCCTAAGGGTGAAAGTAAGCAATGTGTGTATTTTCATTTTGTTTGGGAAAACATGATGGGGAATGCCTCAAACTAAATGGTTTGGAGATTATTTTAGGAAATGTCTGAATTTCCATCCCTTGTCAGATTTTGTTGACCTCTCATTGTTGACTTGTCAACAGCATTAGTAGTAATATTCATTAGAAAATAACAAATATAATTATATCTCAGTAATCTACTTGTCATAATATTTGTGTAATCTGTACTTATAGACTTCAGTATAAACATATATCAACCATTTTTAAATGCAGTTCTCCAAATTCATTGCTTACTACTTAAATAGTAGTTTAAAAATAACATGGAGAGGTCAGAGAAGGAGAGAGCATAGGGCTGTTTGAAGTTACATTAGGGACGGAAGGCTTTCTGTGCTAGAGAATGTTAAGTACTTTATTTTCCCTAAGTTTCTGAGACAAAACTTCTTTTTCCCCCACAGTTAATGGGCAACTGATAACCCATGTATATTTATGCTGGACATATGAGATATGCCAAGTAATAATTTGTTTGAAATCAGATTATATTATAGGTATTCAAGTTTTTACAATAAAAAAATAAAACAGAATAATGAGATAGAGGATGATGATTTATCAGTAGAATTTAATGAGATCTGCTAAAATATTCCCATTAAAAAGAAGAATCTCTTACGCTTTGAGACAGCATGGAGGGACCTGGAGAATATTATGCTAAGTGAAATAAGTCTGGTAGTGGAAGACAAATATCACATGATCTCACTCATATGTGGAATCTAATAAAGAAAATAAACTGGTGGACAAAATAGATACAGAGGTTTGAAAGCATGGAACACACTGACAAATCTCAGAGGGAAGTGGGGAGAAGGGCAGGAAGAGATTAACTAAAGAATTTATATGCATACATATATTGCCCATGGACACAGGCAATAATGCTGTGAAATCCTAGGGTGGGGCGAGAGTCAGGTGGAGGATGGAAATGGGGGAAAAAATAAAGGGGGGGGACATCTGTAATATTCTCAAGAATAAAAATAAAAAATGTGGCTAATAGCCATTCTAAGAGATGTCAGTTGGTATCCACTATACTTTTGATTTGCATTTTCTTAATATCTAGTGAAGTTGAACATCTTTTCATATATCTGCTGGCAGTTTGTATGTCTTCTTGGGAGAGGTGTCTGTTCAGGTTTTCTGTCCACTTTTTAAATTGGATTAAATTAATTGTTTGCTTGGTGTTGAGTTGTATGAGTTTTTATATATTTTAGATAATAATCCCTTGTCAAAGATGTTTTGCAAATATCTTCTCCCAATTGTTTGGTTGCTTTTTTGTTTTGTTGGTGGTTTCTTTTTCTTGTGCAGAGGTTTTGAGTTTGATAAAGTCCCATTCATGCATTCATTTTAGCCTTAACTTTCCTTGTCTTTGGGGTCAAATTCATAAAATCCTCTCAAAGACCAAGGTTCATAAGTTTAGTACCTATGATTTCCATTATATAATTTATTATTTCAAGTCTTATATTTTGGTCTTTGATCCATTTTGAGTTAATTTTTGTATATGGGAACAAACAGTAGTCTAGTTTCATTCTTTTGCATGTGGCTTTTCAATTTCCCCAGCACCATTTATTTAAGAGGATTTCTTTTCTCCATTGTAAGTTTTTGGCTCCTCTGTCAAAAATTATTTGCTCATATACACGTGGTTTTATTTCTGGGCATTCAATTCTGTTCCATTATTTTGTGTGTCTGTTTTTCTGCCAATACCATGCTGTTTTAATTATTGTCACTTTGGAGTATAATTTGAAGTCAGGGAGTGTGATACCTCTGGCTTTTTCCCTTCCCTTGGTGTTGCTTTGGCCATTCATATTCTTTTGTGAGTTCCATGCAAATCTGATGATTTTTTTGTTCTATTTCTTTGAAAAATGCCAATGGGAATTTTATAGAGATTGTATTATATCAGTATATCGCATTGAGTAATATGGCCATTTTAACTATGTTGATTTTACCAATCCACAAACACAAATATCTTTCCATTTCTTTGTGTCTTTTTCAATCTCTGTTAATAATGCTTTGTAGTTTTCAGTATATAGATCATTCACATCCTTTGTTAATTTTAAGGTATTTAATTTTATTTGTAATTGAAAAAGGAATTGTTCTTTCTCATTTCTTTTTCTGAAAAAACAATTTAAATATGTTTTATTGATTTTTAGAGAGAGAGGAAGGCAGAGGGAGAGAGAGATAGAAACATCGATGAAAGAGAAACATTGATTGGCTGCCTCCTGAATGCCCCCCACTGGGGATCCAGCCCACAACCATGGCATGTGTCCTAACTGGAAATCAAAAGGCCACCTCTTGGTACATGGGATAACACTCAAACAACTGAGCCACATCTGCCAAGATCTTTTTCTGAAATTTTATTGTTAGTGTATAGGAATGCAATGGATTTTTGTCTATTGATTTAGTATCCTGCAACTTTACTGTATTTGTTTATTATTTCTTGTAGTTTCTTTTGGTGGCATATTTAGGGT
This sequence comes from Tadarida brasiliensis, assembly GCA_030848825.1. Classification (NCBI taxonomy): domain Eukaryota; kingdom Metazoa; phylum Chordata; class Mammalia; order Chiroptera; family Molossidae; genus Tadarida; species Tadarida brasiliensis. Next base: position 32,718,952 of record CM061272.1, read on the forward strand.
TTCTATATAAAGACTAATGTCATCTGCAAAAAGTGACAATTTTACTACTTCATTTCCAATTTAGATGTCTTTTATTTCTTTCTTTTGCCTGATTGCTCTAGGACTTCCATTACTATGTTGAATAAAAGTGGTAAGAGTAGACATCTTTGTCTTGTTCTTGATCTTAGAGGAAAATTTTTCAGTGTTTTAGCATTGAGTATGATATTAACTAGGGTTTTTCATATATGGCCTTTATTATGTTGAGGTGCTTTTTTTCTATACCTTTTTTATTGAAAGTTTAAATCACAAATGGATGTTGTATTTTGTCAGATATTTTTTCTGCATTTATTGATATGATCATATATTTATCCTTTATTTTGTTAATGTGGTGTATTATATTGATTGATTCGTGTATGTTGAACCGTCTTTGTGGTGTTATTGCAATAACCTGGTTATTATTTAACAGGAACAAAGTAACACTCCAGGTCTGTTACTTGCTGATCTATGGAGGAAGAGACTAGACTAAAGCAGTTTAGATGCATGCCCAATAAGGTCTGAGTGACATGGGAAGGTGCCTTCCTGTCCATCATATCTGAGAGCAAGTCAGTGGCCAGAATATGTGTGGCCACGGCAAGCATGCAAAACCTGAATATTTAATTTCCTAGACATAAGAAAGTTCCCTCTCTCTCTCTCTCTCTCTCTCTCTCTCTCTCTCTCTCTCTCTCTCTCTCTGCTGCACTGGACTCCTGGCTTGCAGAACTCCCATGTCCTGCATTCACTCATATGGCCATGTGGACTCCACACAATGGATTACTAGATTAATGGACTAAATCTAGACTGATGCTGATCTGGCCCCGGTTTCATAAGGGAATGGACACTCTGGATGTTGGCCCTGTTTCTAGTTTTACTGAGTCCACAGCTGCATATCTTCCAGGACTGAGTTAAGGGATTGTGATATTACAACCCCAGAAATGTAACTCCATGCAAATAAAGTATTTTAGCACAATTTATTCTCCTGTGGGGGGCTTCTGAAAATGCTATTTCAGTGGTACCCCAAGAACCTCATGCCCACCTGTGTTGAAGAAATCTGGCCCACTTATCTCTCCAGTAAAACTTGTGTCCCTGGAATTAACCCCACATGATCATAATGTATTATCTTTTTAATGTACTGTTGTATTTGATTTGCTAGAATTTTTTAAAGATATTTGCATCTGTATTCATCAGAGACATTATTTTGTGTTTGTGTGTGTGTGTGTGTGTGTGTGTGTGTGTGTGTGTGTGTGTGTTGTGTTTGCAAGGTTTTGGTATCAGGATCATGTTGACCTTATAATACAGGTTAGGAAGTACTGCTTCTTCTTCAAATATTTAGATGATTTTGAGAAACATCAGTATTAAATTTTCTTTGAATGCTTGGTAGAATTCACTAGTGAAAACATTTGGCCTGGATTTTTACTTTTTTTGGAGGTTTTTGGTGGTTGTTTTAGTTTCCTCACTGTTAATTGACCCCTTTAGTCTTTCCAGTTTTTCATGAGTCAGTCTAGGAAGGTTGTATATTTCTGGGAACTTATTAAATTTGGTTATTGAATTTGGTGGCAATTTCTATAATGGTTAACATGGTGACTTTCTTCTCATTGCTTTTAGTTCAAATCAACATACAAACCTATTGTTTTAATTAAATATATTTTCTGATGGGTCTTAACTCTTTGACTGCAGTAGCAATAAGCACATAAATAGATGCTCACACTCACTAGTAAAAGGAAAACACAATTTAAAACCTTAATCAAATACTGATACCAATACATTCAAATAAATAACATTTAAAACAAACAAACAAAAAAAAACCTGACTATACCAAGGTTTGGAGAGACTGTGAAGAAACTCAAATTCTTAAATATTGCTGGTGGAGTGATATTTAAAGAATGGTGATGTGAGATGACCCCTTCGTCTTTCTACTTGAAGTTTCAACAATTTAAGAACTTCCCTGCTGATTCCTGCTCAATACACAAACACATCTGAGAGATCTGTGTATGGAAACATCTTAAGGTGGGCAAGTGGGAGCCAACTGTGGAAGAGAAAAGAGCTAAGATGGTGCTGGGGAAATAACTGCAGCTCACAGCCTGGCCTCATTTTCGGTCTCAGCCCAGAGAAGGGAGGAATCAAGTTGCTGTAGCACTCCCTTTAGCTAATAGGGCAGAAAGATACAATGAGCATACTTGTGAGAGTGGTAGGTACATGCTCTGGCTGAAACCAGGGACCTGGGCAGGGACAAAGCACAGAAAAAAGGCAAATCGATCAACATAACATACCACATTAACAAAGTAAAGGACACAAATTATGTGATCATATAAATAGGTGTAGAAAAATCATCTGACAGAATACAACATCCATTTATGATTAAAACACTCGCTAAAATGGGTATAGAAAGAAAATACCTCAATACAATAAAGACGATATATGACAAACTCTCAGCTAATATCATACTCAACTGTGAAAAACTGAAACCTTTCCTCTAATATCAAGAAAAAGGCAAGGATATTCACTCTCAACACTCTTATTCAACATACTAGTGGAAGTCCTGGCGAGATCAATCAGGCCAAAGAAAGAAATAAAAGGCATCCAAATTGAGAATAAAGAAGTAAAATTGTCACTTTTTGGAATGAACCTAACAAAGGATGTGAAGGATTTATGAACTCAAAACTACAAAGCGTTACTAAATGAGATTGAAAAAGACATACATAAAAATGGAAAGGTATTCATGTTCATGGATTAGAAGAATCAATGTAGTTAAAATGGAAATATTATCTCAAGCAATATACAGATTTAACACAATCTCCATCAAACTCCCAATGGAATTTTTCAAAGAAATGGAACAAAAAAATAATCAGATTTGTGAAAATACCACAATAGATCCCAAATAGTCAAAGGAAACTTGGGGGTGGGGTGGGGGTGGGGGTGGGGAGCCAAAGTTATCATACTCCTTGACTTCAAATTATACTCCAAAGTGACGATAATTAAAACAGTATGTTATTGGTAGAAAAACAGACACACACATCAATGAAACAGAATCGAGAGCCTAGAAATAAAACCACATGTATATGGGTAAATAATTTTTAATGAAAGAGACAAAAACATATAATGGAGAAAAGAAAGCGTCTCCAATAAATGGTCCTGGGAAAATTGGAAAGACACAGGCAAAAGAATGAAACTAGATTGTCCCCTTATACAAAAATTAACTGGATAAAAGACCAAAATATAAGACTTGAAACAATAAATTACATAATGGAAAACATAGGTACTAAACTTGTGGACCTTGGTCTTAGAGAGAATTTTACTAATTTGACCCCAAAGGCAAGGAAAGTTAAGGCTAAAATAAATGAATGGTATTATATCAAACTAAAAAGTTTCTGCACAGCAAAATCAACCACCAACTAAACAGAAGGCAATGAACCAAATTAGAGAAGATATTTGCAAACAACAAATCCAACATGGGGTTAATATCCCAAATAAATAACTAATTCAAACAACACAACACTAAGCAAATAATCCAATTAAAATATGGGCAGTGGTCTTGAGCAGACACTTCTCTCATGAAGACATACAAATGGCCAACAAATACATGAAGAGATGCTCAACTTCACTAGCTATTAGGGAAATGGAAATAAAAATTTCTATAAATTAGTTTCAGGTTTCTTCAAATATATTCCCAGGAGCAGGGTCACTGGATCAAAAGGCAGTTCCGTTTTTAATTTTTTGAGGAAGCTTTATACTGTTTTCTACAGTGGCTACACTAGTTTGAATCCCCATAAACAGTGCAGGGGGTAGGAGGTTGTTTTTTCTATTTTCTCACCAGGACTTGTTATTTGTTGATTAATTGATGATAGCCATTTTGACATGCATGAGGTGATATGTCATTGTGGTTTTAATTTGCATCTCCCTGATCATTAGTGATGTTGAGCATTTTTTTTATATGTCTATTGGCCATCTGTATTTTCCTTTTGGAGAAGTGCTTATTTAGGTCATTAGCCCATTTTTTAATTAGGTTGTTTGTTTTCTTGGTGTTGAGTTTTGTAAGTTCTTTCCAAATTTGTAAATTAATTCCTTATCAGATGTATCATTGGCAAATAAATTATCTCATTGAGTGAGTTTTCTTTTCATTTTGTTGATGGTTTATTTTGCTGTGAAAAGGCTTTTTAGTTTATGTAGTACCATTTGTTTATTTTTTCCCTTTGTTTCCCTTCTCTGAGGATATATTTTGGCAAAAATATTCTACAGAAAATCTCTGAAATTTTACTGCCTATGTTTTCTTCTAAAATTTTTATGGTTTCACAACCTACATTTAAGTCTTTAATCCATTCTTGTGCATGGTGTAAGGTTTTGGACTAGTTTCATTTTTTTGCATGTATCTGTCCAATCTTCCCAACACCATTTATTGAAGAGACTGTCTATACACCATTGTATGTTCTCTCCTCCTTTGTCCAATATTAATTGACCATAGGGGCATAGGTTTATTCTTGTGCTATTTTATTCCATTTATCTATATCTGGTCTTGTGCTAATACCATGCTGTTTTGATTACTATGGACTTGTAGTATAGTTTGATATCAGGTAGTATGATACTTCTAACTTTGTTTTTCTTTCTCAAGGTTGCTGAGGCTATTCAGGGTCTTTTTTGGTTTCATATAATTTTTTTGGTATATCAGTTCTTTATCTCTGAGATATGCCATTGGTATTTTGATAAAAATGGTGTTGAATCTGTAGATTGCTTTGGGTAGTATGGACATTTTAATGATGTCAATTTCTCCTATCAATGTACACGGTGTATGCTTCCACAATTTTGTCTCTTCCTCAAATTCTTTCTTCAGTATCTTATAATTTTCTGAGTATAGGTCTTTTAACTCTTTGGTTAAATTTATTCCTAGGTACCTTTTTCTGTTGCAATAATAAGTGTGATTATTTTATTAATTTATCTTTCTGATAGTTCATTATTGGTGTATAAAAATGTCACTGATTTCAAATTATTAATTTTGTATCCCGCTATTTTGCCAAATTCATTTATTAGATCTAATAGGTTTTTGGTGGAGTCTTTAGTGTTTTCTATGTACAATGTCATATCATCTGTGAATAATGAAAGTTTTAGTTTCTTCTTTCCAATTTGTGCTTTTCAATTCTTATCTGATTATTGTAACTAGGACTTCCAGTACAATGTTGAATAATAATGGTGCTAAATAAAAAGAATGTATGCATTCTTATGTTCACTGCAGCATTATTTACAATAACCAACATTTGATGTGCCCATCAATAAATGAGAGGATAAAAATGTTCTGGTACATTTCCACAGTGGAATACTACTCATTCATTAAAAAAGAAGGCAATCTTACCTTTTGCCACAGCATGGATGGACCTGAAAATTATTAGGCTAAGTGAAATATAGCCAATTAGAGTAAGACAAATACAAAATGGTCTCACTTATATGTGGACTCCCATGAACAAAATAAGCAAACAAGAAAATAGAAAGAGAGGCATGAATACATAGAACAGAGTGACAGCTGTCAGAGAGGAGGAGGAGGATTGTGGGGGCTGGATGAAAGAAGGTGAGGGGCTTAAGAAAAAAAAAGCTATATATATAACAGAGAAACAGACACCAGTGTGGTGATACCAGGAGGGAAAGTTGGTTGTTGGACAGGTGGAGGTGAGCGAATGGGGGAAAATGGAGATGGAGGGAGACTTTGCTAGGGCAATTGGCACATGATGCAGTGCATACATAATGTTTTATTGTGTTGTACACTTGGAACCTGTATGGTTTTGCAAACCAAGTTTACCCCAATAAATTAAAAATAAAACTATAATGAGATACCACCTTACATCTTTAGAATGGCTATTATCAGCAAGACGAGTTGGAGATGTTGAGGAGAAAAAAAGAATCTTTATTCACTTCTGGTGGGAATGTAAACTGATATAGCCACTATGAAAAACAATATAGAGTTTTCTGAAAAAATTAAGAATAGAGCCCTAGCCAGTGTGGCTCAGTTGGTTGGCATATTGTCCTGTGCATCGAAGGGTCATGGGTTTGATTCCCAGTCAGGGTACATGCCTAGTTTGTGGGTTCTATCCCCAGTCAGAGAACATACAGGATACAATTGATCAATGTTTCTCTCTCACATTGATGTTTCTCTCTCTTGTTAGCTCTTGATTACTGTCACTCTAAAATAAATAAGAAACATATTCTTGGGTAAGGATTAAAAAATAAAATAAAATTAAGAATAAAGTTACCATATGATCCAGAAACCCATCTTCTGGGTATACACTCAAACAATTTGAAAATATTTATTCACAAAGATATACGCATTCTTATATTGATTGCAGCATTATTCACAGTGGCCAAGACATGGAAACAACTGGGGATTTTTCAAGATGGTGGTGGAGTAGGTGAAAGCTATGCTCACTCTCTCCCAGAACCAAACTGAAATTACAACCAAATTAAAGAACAATCATCCTGAATAACCAACATAAGACTAGCTGTAGAGAAATCTTATAATCAAGGATTTACAGAGGAAGATACATCAAGACTGGTAGAAAGAGCAAAGATGAAAAAGGACTGGCTCCACTCCCACAGTGGAAGCAGAGATTCTGGAGGGATATCTCAGCTTTGGAGGTTCCTCCTGCAAAGCATGGGGCCTAACCACCAAGCTGAACTCCCCAGCCCAGTGCACCAGAGCCTGGAAGAAGTGTCCACATAATATCTGGATGTGAAAAATGGAGTTTTTGACAAACCCACAGCCAACATCATACTCAATGGGCAAAACTGCAAGTGTTTCCCTTAAGACTGGGAACAAGACAGGGATGTCTGCTTTCACCACTCTTATTCAACATAGTACTGGATGTGCTAGCCACATCAATCAGAGAAAAAGAAGAAATAAAAATGATGCAAATTGAAAAGGTAGAAGTAAAACATTATTTGCAGATGACATGATACTGTATATAGAGAATCCTAAAGATTCTACCAAAAAACTACTAGAACTGATAAATGAATTCAGTAAAGTAGCAAAACACAAAATGAATATCCAAAAATCAGTTGTGTTTGTATACATCAATAATGAAATATCAGAAAGAGAAACTCAGAAGACAATCCTATTCACAATTGCTTCAAAAAGAATAAAATACCTCAGAATAAATTTAACCAAGAATGTAAAAGACTTATGCTCAGAAAATTATAAGAAAGCAAATAAATTGAAGAAGATACAAATAAGTGGAAGTATATACTATATTCATGAATAGGAATAATTAACATTATTAAAATGTCCATACTATCTGAATCATTATATAGATTCAATGCAATTCCTATCAAGATACCAATGGCGTACTTCACAGAACAAGAACAAATATTCCAAAAATGTGTATGGAATCAGAAAAGACCCAGAGTAGCCACAGCAGTCTTGAGTAAAAAGAACAAAGTTGGATGAATCGTACTACCTGATATCGAACATACTACAAGGTCATAGTAATCAAAAGAGCATGGTACTGACATAAAAACAGACATATAGATCAATGAGACAGAATAGGATTCCACAAATAAACCTACTCCATTATAGTAAATTAATATTTGACAAAGGAGATAAAAATATGCAATGGAGAACAGATAATCTATACAATAAAAGGTGTTGAGAAAATTCTTACACAATATGCAAGAATAAACTCAAAATGTATTAAAGACAATGTTAGAGTAGAACATAAAAATCCTAGAAGAAAACATAGACTGTAAAATCTCAGACATTTCTCATATTTTTTCTGATATATCACTTTGGGCAAGTAAAACAAAGAAAAAATAAACAAATGAGACTACAACAAACTAAAAAGTTTTTGCATAACAAAGGAAATCATCAACAAAATTCAAAGACAACTCACTTAATGGGAGAACATATTTGCCAATATATTTGATAAGGGCTTAATATCCAAAATTTATAAGGAACTTGTAAAACTCAACATCAAAAAACCCAAACAATCCAATTTAAAAATGAGCAAAGGAGCTTAATAGATACTTCTCCAAAGAGAACATGCAGATGGCCAAAAGACACATGAAAAGATTCTCAGTGTTGCCCTGGCTAGGTGGCTCAGCTGGTTGGAGCATCCTCCCATACACCAAAAGGTTGCAGGTCTGATTCCCTGTCAGGCACCTGCCTAGGTTGAGGGTTTGATCCCTGGTAGGGGTGCATATGGGAGGCAGCCAATTGATGTTTCTCTCTCAGATGGATGGTTTTCTTTCTCTCTCTCCCTTCCTCTCTCTCTAAAAATCAATGAAAACATATCCTTAGGTGAGGATTAAAGAAGAAAAAAAGATGCTCAACATTACTAATCATCAGAGAAATGCAAACTAAACCACACTGAGATATCACCTCACACCTGTCAGAATGGCTATCATCAGTAAATTAACAAACAACAAGTGTTGGCAAGGATGTGGAGAAAAGAGAATTTATGCACTGTTGGTGGGAATGCAGATTGGTGAGCCACTGTGGAAAGCAGTATGAAGTTCCCTCAAGAAATTAAAAGTGGAACTGCCTATCACCCAGCAATTCAACTTCTGGGAATATATTCAAAGAAACCTGAAACGTTATTTCAAAAAAATATAAACACCCCTATGTTCACTGCTGCATTATTTACAATAGCCAAGATTTGGAAGCAGCCCAAGTGCCATCAGTAGATGAATGGATAAAAGCTGTGGTTAAGTTACATAATGGAATTCTACTCAGCCATAAAAAAGAAGGAAATCTCACCTTTTGTGACAGTATGGATGGACCTGCAGAGTATTATGTTAAGTGAAATAAGCCAGTCAGAGAAAGATAAGTTCCATATAATTTCATTTATATGTAAAATCTATTGAACTAAATAACCTAACAAGCAAAATAGAAACAGGCTCACAGGTACAGAGAACAGACTGACAGCTGTCAGAATGGCAGGGGTTTGAGGGGCTGGGTGAAAAAGGTGAAGGGAGTAAGCAAAGAAAAAAACAAACAAACACTCATAGACACAGACAACGGTATGATGATCAAATGAAGGAAATGGGGGTGAGGGATGTAGAAGAGGGTAAAGTGAAATAAAAGGTGATGAAAAGAGACAGCTTAGTGTAGTGAACACACAGTACAATGTACAGATGTTGTATTATAGAATTCTACACCTGAAACCTATATAATTTTATTAACTAATGCCACCCTGATAAATTTATTTAAAAATATCACTGGTGATAATTAAAAATGATACAACCACTTTAGAAAATAGTTGTATATTTGCTTATTAAATTCAACACACACATAAAATCCAGCAATCCCTGCCTAGATATTCACTCAAAATAAATTAATGCCCACAAAGAGCTGTAGAAATTTGTTCTTAAGAGTTTTATTTATAATAGTCAAATATTGGAAACAGATTAGACATCTTGCAACTGGTGAATGGTAAACAAGTTGTGATTTCACCTTGCAATGGAATACCACACACAAATAAAAATAAATGTACATACTTATTTATATATAAAACAACATGGGGGGATATTGAGATTATTTTGCTAAGTGAAAGAAGGAAGTCACAAAAATCTTCACACTGTATGATCCCTTTATATGAAGTGTTTTTAAAGGGAGAACTATAAGGATTGAAGAAATGTGATTGATTGTCAAGGATCATGTGCAGTGGGACTATACTGACAAAAAAACTGCATTCGGGAACTTTGGGGGAATGATGGAAATTCTCTATATCTTGACCATAGCGGTGGGTACATGACCACATAAATTAGTCAACACTCATTAAATTGTAGAATTAAAAAGCGTAAAATTCATTTTATGTATATTATACTTTATAAAAATAAGAATAATTTACATAAAAATGAATATTTCCAGTTTTTAAAAACTCAAATTTCTGTTAATACTTGTCCCACATTCGAGAATAGAAAACATTCGCTGAAGCTCATTAGCAAGTACATTCTTTGGGCAGGCAGTCCAAGGGCTGCCCAGGGTACCGCAGTTCCCAACAATTCCATGTGTTCCCTAAACTGAGGGCAAATGGCAGGGTATTGTTTCTCTGTACCCATGAGTTTATGAAAAGTGAAACAAATAAAAAGCTGAAATGGCTTTGTTTTTCTTTATGGAAATAAAACTATGTGTTTAATCTGTCCCCTGTTCCGTTCACTCATTTACACTTTCTGTTTGGCCCTTATGGGTATTTAAATTAACCAGTCCTGCTATAGAGTAACATTATAGAGTAAAACATCTAATGTGTTAATTATATGTTCTTTTTTCTTTCAAAGATTCCATCAGAATTGCTTCAGACATATTTTTAAGGCTCTACATTTCTGTCTTGCCAAAAGAAAAAGTTAATATTCAGGCTCGAGCTGATCTTTACTATACATAAAAAATTGTTTCCAAGTCAAACTAATTTACTGTGATTATTGTCCATAGTAATTGTTGGTGGTGTGGCAATCTTTAATCTCTAAGCCTTTTTTTCCCAGATATTCAGAGGCTCTACAAATCTGTTCTTGTTAATTTTCATGCTATTCCACAGGCAGAATAAATAACTATTTATTTATTGGACCATCTAGATTCTTAGTTACTTTTTATGTATTTGCCTCCTTTGCTATATGATGAGGTCCTTGGAATCAGGGATGTTTGTTATTCATCTCTGCAAGGTAGGGACCCAGTACAGTGAAATTCAGCAGATAAATATTCAGGAATCTTAGAAAGCTGATTTAAGCAGAAGTACTATCTGTCAATTATGCTGGGTTTTTGCTCAGAACCTCTGTGAACTGTTTTTTAAATCTTGGAAACATGGGTCATTTATTTGATTCTGGGAAATCGGGATTTTTACATGCGTTTGAGAATGGGAACAATTTGCTAATGTATTTGAATGATATGTACTTCTATGTTTCAAGTCATCCTTAACTCCATGATGGGAAATATTGGCATATCTCATAGGTCATGTAACAGCTGTGGGCATGGGCTTGTATGAGTGCCAAGCCTTCTCTAGGAATTATGTGATTTATAGATATTGTCCTATCTCCTTTATTTCCTCTTTTATCTCCCACTCTTTTATATGCGTCTTCTTTGTTTTTATGACTTCCTATTATAAAGATAAAAAGAAAAAGTATTACATAGAAGAAGTATGAAAGAGAAAAGAGAATACAGTAATTAAATGCAAGAAAACAAAACATGTAGATAGACAGAGTTCTGGAAACAGAATGATACATCTTTCAAGGAAGAGTGAAATCCAAATAAAATTGTTAAAAGCTCCATCTGTGAGCATACAAGCTAGCTAAAGGGTGGGGGTGAAGTAGAAAGTTTTTTAGAGTCTTACTATTTATGCAATAATGTACAAAGTAAATTAAAATATTTTATTATATATTATTAAATTTCACTCAGTCATTTCCCATAAAAATGGATTTTCCTCCAAACAACTTGATAAATAATAAAATTTCTATCTGTAATCTAGAAAAACCTTACAAAGTTCTAAAGTTTTCATAGAACCTCAATCATCTTCAGTACTATTATGGATGTTGCACATTTTTGGAATTGATTCAGAGAACAGTTAAGCACCATCTGTGTGCCATTTACAGTAGAAAAAATATCTTTAAACTATTCATATCTTGAGATTTTCTTTTATACTTGTTGGACAAAGTAGTTTGGTTTTCAGGAAGCAACTTGACCTTACTCTAGTTATAATCAAAGAATGAGTAACTTAGACAGGCATTGCTAAAGAAGATATCACAATAATCACAGGTGCTTGTCATAAGAAGATAACGCATAAAATTGCAGGTTATCTGGTTAAGTTGTATGAACCTAATCAACAGGCTGCAGTGATAATCTATTGGTGATCAACAGAAACTAATTCACAGACTTACTCTATATGAAATAAAGTATTTAATTGTTTTGCAATGACTGGAATGACATGTCAAGAAGGAATTACAGTCTGTTCAATTGAGAGAAATTAAAAATAATAACAATAACTAATACATTAAGCAAAATAGTTCAAGATTGCAATATAGTCTCAACTGTGGATTTTTATTATTTTGACTATTATATATTTATAATAGATTTAGCATGAACAGTAATGTTTCTTCTAATTTTTAAAAAATCCTATAAACGAAGAGAGAGGACCCAAATAAACAAAAAACAAAAGAGGTGAAATAACAGCTGACACCACAGAAATACAAAGGATTGTAAGAAAATACTATGAACAATTATATGCCAACAAATTGGACAACCTAGGATAATTGACAAATTGCTAGATTCATACAATCTTCCAAAATGGGACTACATCAAACTAAAATGCTTTTGCAGAGCAAAAGAAACCAGCATCAAAATGAAAAGGGAACCCACTGTACAGGAGAACATATTTGTCAATTTTACATTGGATAGGGGTTAATTTCCAAAATGTATAAAGTAATTATACAATTTAACAAAAGGAAGACAAACAATCCAATTAAAAAATTGGCAGAGGACCTGAATAGACACTTCTCCAAAGAGGACATACAAGTGGCCAAGAGATATATGAAAAAATGATTGTCACTAGTAATCAGAGAGATGCAAATTAAAATAACAATGAGGTATCACCTCACACCTGCCAGAATGGCAACCATCAACAAATCACAAAAAAACAGGTGCTGTCTAGGATGTAGAGAAAAAGGTACACTAGTACACCTCTGGTGGAAATGCAAGCTGATGCAGTTACTAAGGAAAACAATATGGTATTTCCTTAAAAACTTAAAAAAGGAACTGCCATTTGACCCAGTGATCCCATTTCTAGGAATATATCTTAAGAATCCTGAAACACCAATCACAAAGAATATATGCACCCCTATATTCATAACAGTGCTATTTACAATATCTAAGATCTGGATACAGCCCAAGTGTCCATCGGTAGATGAGTGGATACATTTACACAATGGAATACTATGCAGCTATAAAAAAGAAAGATATCTTACTCTTTAAGATGACATGGAGTGACCTGGAGAGCGTTATGCTGAGTGAAATAAGTCAGTCAGAGAAAGACAAGTATTCCATGATCTCATTTATTTGTGGAATATAATGAACAAAATAAACAGATGGACAAAATAAATCCAGAGACATCAAAGTAGGGAACAAACTGAGGAACCTCAGAGGGAAGGGGTGTGGCTGGAGAGAAGAAATGAACTGAAGGACTTATAAGCATATATGCATAACCAATGGACACTGACACAGTGCAATGAAGGCTGGGGCTGGGGGTGGGAAGAGAGAGGAGGGAGTCACTGGGAGGGGAAAGGAGGGACATCTGTAATACTTTCAATAATAAAGACAAATTTTTAAAAATGTTAAAGAAATCAGGGACTATTCATTAGGCTAGAAATCACATTCTGCTCAATTTTATATTATAGCTATACTACTCTACAGAATAACATTTTCTCAGGTGATGAAAGGTTTAGGACACATTGAAATCCTGCTTTTAAAATGGTTTCTGGGACCATCCTATATGAAATACAAATATATAAGTGCATTCTCTATAGCCAGTTCTCAGTGTTATCTCGAGGGAGTTACTGAGATCATTTCTTTGGATGCAAAATAAAAAATAACAATTTCAGATCATACAATTTACTTATGTGTATCTAAATAACAAAATAAACAAGAAACAAATCAGAAACAAACTTACAGATACAGAGAGTAAATTGATGGTTGTTAGATGGGAAGGGAGTTGGAAGGAAGGGTGAAAAGGTAATAGGGATTAAGATGTAAAAATTGGTAGTTATAACACTAGTCATGAGGATATAAAGTACAACATAGGGAAGATAGTCAACAATGTAATAAGTATATATGCTGTCGTAGGGGTACTAGACTTGACATGATGATCACATTGTAAGTGTCTAATTGCAATGTTGTACACTTGAAACTAATATAATATTGTATGTCATCTGTAATTGAAAGATGAAATAAAAGAATTTAGGGTGCCAAGACAATTCAATGATGAAAGAATAGTTTTTTCAAAGAAAGGTGATGGGGCAACTAGATATTCACATGCAAAATAAAAGCAATTTATATCATAAAATAATTAATATCTGATAAGGGATTTGTATCTATAATATATAACCAACTATTGCAACTCAATAAAAAAATGACAAAGAATCCAATTAAAAAGTGAATAAAGGATCTAACTAGATAGTTCTCCAAAGATAAACAAATTGCCAGTAAGCTCATGAAAAGATGCTCAATATCATTAGTCATCAGGGAAATAAAAACCAAAACCACAATGAGCTACCACTTCACACACACAGGCAAGGTTATTATAAAAAATAGAGATAATAACTAGTGTTATCAAAGTTGTAGAGAAATTGGAATACTCATACGTTTGTAGTAGGAATGTCAAATGCTGTAACCATTGTGGAAAAACTGTCTGGTAGTTCCTAAAATAATTAAATGTAGTTACCATGTAACCCAGTAATTCCACAAATAGGTTCATACCTAAGAGAAATGAAAACACATTTATACACAAAACTGGTGTAAGAATGTTAATATCAGCATTATTCATAATAGCAAATAAGTAAAAATAGCCCAGATGTTCGTCAACAGATGAATGGATACATGAAATGTGGTACAGCCGTATAATGAAATATTACTCAGCCTTAAAAAGGAATGAAATATTGATACATGCTACAGCATAGCTAAACCTTGAAACATTATGTTAAGTGAAAGAAGCTAATCACAAAGTACTGCCTATTGTATGTCTACTTTTAAATAAAATATCCATACTAGGAAAATATACAGAGGCAAGAATTATATAGATCAGTGGCTATCAAGAACTGTAGAGGATGGATCTTGGGGTTTGATGGCTAAGGGGTGTGAGGCTTCTTTTTAAAGTAATGAAAATAATCTAAGGTTAATTAATAATCTCAGATTAAATAATCTAAGAAGTGTACACTACTCTGTGAATATACTAAAAGCTACTGTATTGTACTCTTTAAATGGGTAAATTGTATGATATTTCAATTACTTCTCAGTAAAATTCACAAATTCAAGAAGTACAATGAAACCAAAACTGGATGCACATAACTAAAACCAGACCTAGTGCACCATAGTCTAACTATTAAAACCAAGTAATGAAGAGAAAGACTTCAGAGGAAAATGATGCAGTACATACAACGGAACAAAGATAAGAAATCAAACTGACTTTCCATTATATATAATGCAAGCCAGAGATGGGATAATATCCTTAGACTTGAAAATAAAAAGTTGGCTTAAAATTCTATATCTAGCCAAAACATCCTTTTTAAAAGGATGTAAAATAAGACCTTTTTAGAATATCAAAATCTGAGAGACTTTGTTTCTATGGAAGGCCTGCCTTAAAATAATTCAAAAAAGTTCTTCAGGCTAAAAGAAAAAGATTTTAGAAAGTCATTATGCCTGAAATGGTAAATTTGTGGGTAAATATAAAAGATTATTCCTGTTACAAAATTGTATTAAAATAGATTAAAGCAAAAAAAAAATAACAACATATAATGGGATATATAACATATATGGATATAAAATTATTGACCAGAATAGAATAAAGGACAGGAAAGCAGAAAAGTATATTAAAGTATATTGTTGTAATGTTAATAAATTCTACATAAATTGATAACATGCAAAAGAAATGATTCCAGAAAGGTACATCTAAATGGGCATATATAAAGAGAGATTATTATTGCAGAGTATTCTATATGTTTTTTTTTAGTTTATCTGCCATCAGAAAAACATATTGTAAAAAATATGTACCATACACCACTTACCATATACCAAAAAATTAAATTAAGTTTGATTTTGAACTGTATATATGTTGAAAAAAATCTTGTGATGGATAACAAATACTATACAGCTATATAAGGTCTGACTGAAACACACCTGAGAAAAATTGGTACTAACTATGGATATTTGACAAACAGTGATATAATATTTGAACTCTAAAAATGAAGTCCAAGTTTGCTTTTTCTCACACTTAACAAGTGGGGAGGATAGAATTATATCAATGAATGTCAGGAATGTCATTGGCAAGTAAGAACTGTAACTAATAATATCCAGGGGACTAAAAGTTCTAAAAGAGTTTCCTTGAATTTCCCAAATGCTTTGCAGAATCTTTTTTTTTTTTTTTGGCAATAATGTAAAACTCTTTCACATATTTATTTTTTTTAATCTCTTTTAGCTTCTGGATGGATTTGGGAAATTCTTTCAAGTCAAATTCTTGCAGAGTGTGTGCCTCACAAGAACACATCTATGTATCGCCTTGTTTGGTTGCAGTAAGTGATAAAATTGGCCCTAAGTGAAGTGAGTTAGTGTGTGGTTTAAACCACTAATCCAACGACCATACATTGGACAAGAACTGATCCCAGTTAATTTTTTATTTTTATTTTAGTTATTTATTTTTATTTTATTTACTTTAATGTAATTAATTAATTTATATTTATTTTTTAATGACAATTTACATTCAATATTACATTAGTTTCAGGTGTATATCTTAGTCATTAAATATTTAAAAAACTTGCAAAGTGATTCCCCCTGATAAATCTAGTACCCACCTGGCACCATAGACAGTTATTACAATATTATTGATTTTATTCTCTATGCTGTACTTTTACATCCTGTGACTATTTTGTAAATGTCAATTTGTACTTTTAATTCCTTGACCCTTTTCACCCAGCCCCTCAACCTCCCTTCCATTTGGCAACCATCAGTTTGTTCTATGTATCTATGAGTTTGTTTCTCATTTGTTTGCTGCTTATTTTGTTTTTAAGATTCCACATATAAGTGAAATCATATAGTATTTGATTTTCTCTGACTTAATTTCACTTAGCATTATACCCTCTAGGTCTATCCATGTTGTCACAAACAAGATTTTATTCTTTTTTATGCCAAATAATATTATACTTTATATATGTATGCCCACACAAATATTTTCTAAAAATCATAGGAGCAATATAATTATTTCATATACATAAGTCTGATGTTTAATTATTGCTGCTAAATAGTCTGGCTAGTTAAGGAAGATTCATGATTTATTTTAAAACATTCAAGAGCAAATATTAAGATGTAGAGATGGCCACAATCACAGACCAGAATATCGAACAAATGTTTTAAGACTGACAAGTATTCAAGTATTCTATGAGAACACTTTTTTTTTTTTTTTTTTTTTTACCAGCAAAGGAGTTAATAGTTTGAAGAAGAGAAATTCATCACTAGCAAATAAGTGGCAAGATATTCCACGGTTGACTCTTTGCCAAAGTTGCAGGCTTGTTTTTAAAGCTTATATAATCGTTTATATTTTAAGCCGGTTTTAAGACATTGAAAGACAGCTTGGTAAGCTGACACTTGGGAGATGACATGGGAAAAACTTGAGCTGAAAAATGTTAATCTGTTGTGAAAGGGATTGATTTGATTTATCCTGCAGAGTAAGCATAAATAATAATTGCAGACTACTGTGATATACAGGCAATAAACAATGGTGGCTTAGACTAGTGGCTCAATTCTGAAAATATTTTGGGGTAAAGCCAATGGGATTTATTGATAAATCAGATTTGTACTATGAAGAAGAAGAAGGAACAAGGAAGAATTAAAAAACTTTTAGCCTGAATCGTTGCAGAAATGCCATTGCTATTGCTATTTATAGATATAGAGCAACTGAGGGAGAACAAGTTTAAGGAGAAAAAAAAAAGAATTTAGTTTTTGAAAAGTTAATTTTGAGACATTCAAGAATTAGTGTCAAAAAACAGAAATGGATATGAACAGATAATTGAATACATTTCAAGGAGAGATCAGAGTGGATATGTACACCAGGGAGTCATTAGGATAAAGATGGTATTTAAAACCTTGGGGCAAGATGAGACCGAGAGATTTTTGGTATACAAGACAAGAAGTGATACCAGGACTTAGTCCTAAGACATTCCATTGTTCAGAGGTTGGAATGCTAAGCTGGAGACAGGAAAGAAAGCTGAGAGTAAGTGAGAAATAAGGTAAGAGAACCTAAATGGTCAAGTGAAGGATATGGTTCAAAAAGAATAGAGTGATGATTTATGCCAAATACTGCCAATATTAACTATTACTAAATACATGGTGATATATGTTATCTAGAATTTTGCCTTTCCTTTGTTTGTACACCATTATAGCCTATTGTTGTATGACCAGTACCTCCATCCTGATGTACCTGATAAGTAATACTCTCATATCCAAAGCAACGTGTCTGGTGGTATTCTCTCCTTTGTTTTTCCAAACTCCTATTTCCCTAAAAGTATGTAGGAATTATTAGAGAAGGAAAAAGCAACATTATATAATATTAAAATATCTAAAAATATGACAAAAGTCCCTCTTGGGAAGATGTGGCTGCTTTATCATTAGTCTAAGGCCTTAGAGGAATTAACCTAGAGAATCAGGTTAATTCCATTCAGGTACTTTAACATGGTTAGATTTGGGTAGGTCTTTAAAATTACTGAATTAAAAATGTGCCTTTTAAATATATATACTTTCCTTAGTATTTATATATCTTTTGTTCTCCGTTAACAGAAACAATCAAGAAATTATTGTATCTTTGAGTAAACATAATCCATGTTTGAGCTACTCTAAAAACTATTTTAACTTTTTATGTCCATAACTAGAAAAATGCCATCTTTTAAAGTAACAGCAGGCTGATATATTTCAATATAATGTACTTGAACATTATATTATGATCATTTAAATATGGCCTTGTATAATAATGAAGAATCTGTTTTAACACAGTGTAGTTCATTTCTACATCATTGGTATAAAGCTTACAAAATTAAATGCAAACTTTTGATGACCCTATCTAATATTAAACTGAAACCAAATATTTGAGAATCTTTATTTTATAAAATTAAAATCAAATTTACAATGAAAGAAAAAAAAGAGAGCTAAGCTAAAAGGAATTTCTTGCTCACTGGATAAACTATAAAAGAAAGAGTGTTTCCACTAAATTTTCTTTTCTTGAGGTATCTGTAAGGAAATAAGGATACAAGTTGGACTAGGAATTGTGGCAGCATGTATAAGAATCAGCCTGGGACTGCCTTTTTAAAACCTCAGACAAGGAAAGAGAAATTACAGGCTACTGTTTTCCTAAGGCAAAGGAAAAATATAGGCTAGTGTGACTCTGGGTCCCACTAATGGATTCTCTACGGGGTCTCAGCAATGTGTGTATGAGAAGGTGGGACATGAACTGGTTTCCCACAGTAATTTGATGCCACGAGCAGTTCCCTCCTAATGGAGTTATAATAGACTCTGTACTTCAAACAAACATTGATGTTAGTGAACACTAATTTTCATGGTGTATTCCTCTGAAAAAGGGGGCATTTAGTTTAGGATAATAAGACACTGTTTCAGTTTACAAGAAGAAAGTTTTCAAAGAGGGGGAAAAAAAGGAATTTATGCTTTTATGCTCAACGTTTTGTGCTTTGTCCTCTGGACATATCTATATTTACAATTTACTGTAGAACCATTTATAGATTGCCAAATGGTGGTACATTGTGATATTTGCAATGTTTGCAAAAACCGTATCGATGGTCAATCTACTAAAGCCACTAAAAAAACTGTTTAAAACAAAGCCAAAGAAAAAATATCATGTTGATTGGATTTTGTGGTGATCTGATTGATTGTTTTGTTTTGCTTTTTGAATTAACTCATCAAGTTTACTGGAAAATGTCTAATTAAATTTTACACATTAAATTGTTTTGGAATTGAGGAATTTATGAGCATCACTGGAAGAAAGTATCCAGGACCTGATATATAGAGTTTGGGGTTCCTTGCTTTTTGTTTTCCAAAGACTGGGATTTTTATGATGGCAGTGGTCAGTCCCAAACTCTGATCCTAGGCTTAATCTCTAGCCACTACTTTGGTATCTACCCCTGACTCAGAAAAAAATTCCCTTTGAGGAAATAGTACTTAGATTTACAAGTGTGATTCTTGCTCAATTTTTAAACCCATAATCATATATGCCAAGAAAATTTCATAATTTTCAGTGGAAATATGCTACACATTTGTAAGCTTTTCATTATGATGCATAGAATATGTCATACAGACTATTCACTCTAAAATTTTCTGATATATCCCATGAAATTCCATATTTTTTTCAAAAGTATACTGTGTAAAATACAGATCAAGCTGTACTTTGCTGTTGCTTAAAAACTATTGTAGCTTTCCATTTGAACATGGTAAGGTCCAAATTCCTTAACATGGCATACAAAGCCTTTCTTGATCTAACCCTTTCTAGGTGAAATATATTGCAGTTGTAAAAGGAAGACAAAGAACCCAATTAAAAAATGGGCAGAGGACCTAAATAGACACCTCTCCAAACAGGACATACAAATGGCCAAGAGACATATGAAGAAATGCTCAACGTCACTAATCATCAGAGAGATGCAAATTAAAACAACTATGAGGTATCACCTCACACCTGTCAGGATGGCCGCCATCAACAAATCATCAAACAACAAGTGTTGGTGAGGGTGTGGAGAAAAGGGGACTCTAGTACACTGCTGGTGGGAATGCAGACTGGTGCAGCCACTGTGGAAAACACTATGGTGTTACCTCAAAAAGTTAAAAATTGAACTGCCATTTGACCCAGTGATCCCACTTCTAGGAATATACCCTAAGAAACCTGAAACACCAATCAGAAAGAATATATGTACCCCTATGTTCATAGCAGCGCTATTTATAATAGCTAAGATCTGGAAACAGCCCAAGTGTCCATCAGTAGATGAGTGGATAAAAAAGCTGTGGTACATGTACACAATGGAATACTATGCAGCTGTAAGAAAGAAAGATCTCTTATCCTTTGTGATGACATGGAGGGACCTGGAGAGTATTATGCTAAGCGAAACAAGCCAAGCAGAGAAAGACAAATATCACATGATCTCACTTATTTGTGGAATATAATGAACTAAACAAACTGATGAACAAAATTGACCCAGAGACATAGAGGTGGGGTACAGACTGACAAACCTCAGAGGAGGGGGGTGGGGGGGGGAAGAGATAAACCACAGAACTTATATGTATGTATGCATGACCAATGGACATAGACAACAAAGCTGGGAATGGGGCGGGGGGGGGGGATGGAGAGGAGGGTGTCAATGGGGGAAAAAGGAGAAACATTTGTAACAAAAACAAATTAATAAAAAAATAGCTAACTACAAAATATATATATATATATATATATATATATATATATATATATATATTGCAGTTGTAACTGCACTCTATGTTCTTTCTTACTTGTGTGTCTTCATGAACACTTACGCTGTGCCTTGAATTACTTTCCCTTTTTCTCTTTCTCCAGTTGCCTGCCTTACCCACAAAAACAGATTTTACTCCTCCAGAAAGCCTTCCCTTACTGTCCAGGTTATGCTATCTACTTTTTTGTCCTTTTTTTTTGAATTTACTGGGGTGACGCTGGTTAACAAAAGTATACGAGTTTCAGGTGCACATTATGCTATTTATTTTTCCACTGTTTTTTCACTCTGACATATTTTTGTCATCATATTTGCCACATTATCATTATTTCTATTTTTGTCTCTATATCCCTCAACATATTGTGGTCTCCTTGAAAACAGTGAATGTTAACCTGTAATTCCTTGTCAGGAGCAGTGCCTAGCTAAAAAAATGAACAATCACTAAAAAAATTATTTGTCAAGTGAATGAGCGGATAGCAATAAAAATGCTTACTATCGGACACTACCAGTTTTAGTATGTTTGTTTTGTCAGTGTTATTTCATGCAGCCTCTTCTAAATACCTTAAAACAAATACATTTCAAAAGATGCACCATGCGTTTTATTGCAGTTTAGTTCAGAAGGAGTTTGATATGTCGCAACAACTGAAGACACTAGAGAGCCCTGAGAAAAAGCGCATTCATACTGAAGTAGAGCTGAAATCAAACAGAAGGAAGAGTGCTAGCTCATGATTTATTTCCTGAAAGTTTCCAGTGTGAGTACAATTAATGCACTCTTAGAATGTCTTCAAATGATGAAGAACATAGACATAAATTTGTTTGCCTATTTAATTTACTTGAAAGTGTTTTGATTTTAGCCACAAATTTGAATTTGAATGAATGTAATTGGAAGCCATAGTCAAAGTCCATTATTCTGGTGAATCCAATGATTTGAAATAAAAATATTTACATTTGTTTAATTTAAAAAATAGCCCGGTTCTCATACTAAGGAGCAAAGCTTTCTTCTTTTACTTCAGGCAGCTGCATAAGAGAGATTTTCAAATAACTTTGCAATTCATTTCTTTACCTGTAATGAGAAAAAATTCCTAGGTTTTGCAAAATTAAGAATTATATTTATATCATTTACTTTTCTCATAGAAATTTAAATATGTTTATTATATGTATTGTAACTTAATATTTTAATTCTGATAAATGGGAGCACAAAATAAATACTTGCCACATATTCTTCAACAAACTTTAACATTTTTATTGAGATAATATTCATATAACATAAAATCCACCTTTTAAAACATTTTTAAAATTGATTTTAGAGAGAGAAAGGGAGATAGAGAGAAATATCGATGTGAGAGAGAAACATCAATCGCATGCGCCCTGACCAGGGATCGAACCTGCAACCTGGGTATGTGCCCTGACCAGGAATCAAACCTGCCACCTTTGGGTGCACAGGATGATGCTTCAACCAACAGAACCACACTAGACAGGGCTTCAAACATTTTAAAGTATACAATTCTGTGTGTTTTTAAAATTTTCTATATTTAACATTGTGCAACCATCATCAATATGTCATTACGCTCATAGAAAACCCCATATCCATTAAGTAGTAATTCCTCACTTCTCTATCTTCCAAGACTCTGGAAACCAATAATCTACTTTCTGTCTCTATGGATTTGTGTACTTTGGACAGACATTTCATCTAAAAGGTATCATAAGAAAAGATGAAATACTGCCATTTGCAACGACATGGATGGACCTTGATAATATCATACTAAGTGAAATAAGTCAGTCAGAAAAAGCTAAGAACCATATGATTTTACTCATATGTGGGATATAAAACTGAAATTCATAGACACAGACAACTGTATGGTAGTCACCAGAGAGAAGGGGGATGGGGACTAGTGAAGGGTAAAGGGGGCCAAATATATGGTGATGGAAGATGATTTGACTTTGGGTGGTGGGCACACAATGCAATATACAGATCATATATCATAGAAATGTACACTTGAAAACTATATGATCTTATTAACAAATGTAACCCCAATAAATTTTAAAAAATAAAAGATGTCATACAGTATGCTATACTTTGTGACTGGCTTATTTCACTTATGTCTTCAAGTTTCATCCATGTTATAGCATGTTATCAATACTTTCTTTTTTTTAAAATGTATCTTTATTTATTTATTTTTTTTCTTTTATTGATTTTTTTAGAGAGAGAGGAAGGGAGAGGGAGAGAGAGATAGAAACATCGATGAGAGAGAACATCCATTGGCCGCCTCCTGCATGCCCCCCACTGGGGATTGGACCCACAACCTGGGCATGTGCCCTGACTGAGAATCAAACCAGCGACCTCTTGGTGCATGAGTTGACGCTCAACCACTGAGCCACACCAGCCAGGCTTAATACTTTATTTCTTTTCATGTCTGAATAATGCTAACTGTATGACTATAACACATTTTATTTATCTATTTTTCTTTTTTGCAGGGGACATTTGGATGTCTTTCCATTTATTTGTATTTTATTAATTTCCTTTAGAAGTTTTGTAGTTTTCCATGTGCAAATCTCTTGCCTCCTTGGTCAAGTTTATTCCTAGTTATTTTATTCTTTTTGAATTTGTGAATGCAATTGTTTGATTAATTTAACTGTTACATTGTTCACTGCAAGTGTGTATAAAAATACAACTGCTTTCTGTATGTTGATTTTTTATCCTGCAACGTTGTTGAATTTATTTTTAGCTTTAATAGTTTTTTGTGATTTTTTTAATTTTCTTAATATAATATCATGTTATCTATAAATATAAGCAGTTTCACTTCTCTCCAATCCAAATACATTTTATTCATTGATCTTGTCTAACTGTTCAGCCTAGACCTTTCAGTAAAATGTTGAAAGGAAGTAGCAAGAACAGACTTTTTCTTGATCCTGGAGGTGTAAGATTTTTAGTGTTTCACCAGTAAGTATGTTGTTAGCACTGAGTTTTTTCATAGATGTGCTTTATCAGTTTGAGGAAGCTTCCTCTATTCCTAGTTTGCTGAGGGTTTTTATCATGAAGGAGTGTTGGATTTTTAAAATGAATTTCTGCATCTATTAAGATCATCATGGGTGTTTTTCCTTCATTCTATTAATATGGTTTATTACACTGACTGATTTTCATATGTTTAATCAATCTTGTATTCCTGGAATAAATCCCACTTAGTTATTGTGTCTAATCCACTTAATATGTCACTGGACTCTGTTTGCTATTATTTCATTAAAGATATTTGTATGTACATTCATAAAGTATTTGGATTTGTAGTTTTCTTTCCTCCTCCTCCATAAATTCCTCCTTTTCCTCTTTCTCTTCCTCTTTCTTCTTCTGCCCCCCCAACCCCTTTTTTTCCTCTCCCCCTTCTCCTTCTCCTCCTCCTCCTTGTCTGGCAATGTCGTCCTAGGCTTTTGTTGTTGTTGAAAGTTTTTTGAGTTCTGACTCCTTCTCTTTACTTGTTATGGGTCTATTCAGATTTTCTATTTTTTATAAGTCAGTTTTATTAGATTGTGCATTTCCAGGAATGTGTCCATTTTGTTGAGGTTATCTACTTTGTTGATATACCAAAATCCATAGTATTCTCTTAAAATGTTTTATTTAATTTCAGTAAGATCTGTAGTAATGTCCCACTTTCATTCTTGGTGTTGATAATTTGATACTTGTCTCATTTTTCTTGGTCACTGTGGTTAAAGGTTTGACAGTTTTGTTGATCTTCTGAAAAATATAATTTTGTGATTCTTATTTTCTCTATTGTATTCTATTCTCTATTTTGTTTATTGGTCCAGTAATCTTTATTTTCTTCCTTCTTCTTGTTTTAGGTTTGGATTGCTCTTCTTTTCTAGTTTCTCATGTGGAATTTAGGTTATTGATTTGAGATTTTTCTTTTCCTTAATGTAGTTAATTACTGCTATTAATTTCCCTCTGAGCACTTCTTTTACTTCATTGGATAATTCTGATATTTTGTGTTCTTGTTTGCATTGATTTCAAAGTATTTTTTAACTTCCCTTTGACTTATTTAACCTATTGTTATTTAGGAATATAATTCTTAATTTCCACATCATTGTGAATTTTCCAAAGTTCCTTCTGTTATTAATTTCTAATTTCATCCTATAATTGTCAGAGAACAAACTTTGTTTGAATTTAATCTATAGATTTATTAAATTTTTTTCTGTGATGCAATATGATGTATCTTGGAGAATGTTGCATGTGCAGTTGAGAAGAACGTGTATTCTGCTGTTTTGGGGTGCAGTGTTCTGTATATGTCTGTTAGGTCTAGTTGACTTATAGTGGTGTTTAAGTCTCCTAATGTAGTCGAGTGTCACTGATCTTCTGCCTAGTTTTCTATCTGTTATTGAAAGTGAGGAACTGAAATATCCAACTATGGTTGTTGAACTGTCAATTTCCCCTTTAACAGTTAGTATTTGCTTCATATATTTTGGGTCTTTAAGTGCATATACATTTTTAATTGTTATACCTCTTTGATGGACTGACCCTTTTTATCATTATATAATGTTCTCTTTCTGTTTCAAAATAATTTTTTTCTTAAAGATTTTGTCTGATATTAGTATAGCCTTCTGGCTCTATTTTGGTTACCATTTTCATAAAATATGTTTTTCCTTCCTTTCACTTTCAACGTATTTGAGTCTTTGAATCAACAGTGGGTCTCTTATAGATAGCACTTAGTTAAGTTCTGTATTTTTGTTTTGTTTTGTTTTGTTTTTAATCTACTGTGCCAATCCCTGACTCTTATTTGGACAGATCTACATTTAAACTTAATGTAACTACTTAAAAGAAATAACTTATATCTGAACCATTGTTATTATTTTTCTTTATATCTACTTCATTCCTAAATCCTTTATTGACCTCTTTTGTGCAAAATACATATTTTTTACTGTACTGTTTCAATTCCCTTGTACCTTCTTTTACTATATACTTTGTAGCTATTTTCCTAGTGATTGAAATGGAGATTGTAAGTTTTAAAGTAACTCATATTCAATAGCATATAAAAACTTTGTTCCTGCCTGCAGACAGAAGGGTCATGGGTTCAATTCTGGTCAAGGGCACGTACCTGGTTTACAGGTTCGATCCCCAACCCCAGTCGGAGATGTGCGTGAAGCAACTAATTGATGAGTCTGTCTTGCATCGATGTTTCTCTCTCTCTGTCTATCTGTCTGTCTGTCTCTCTTCTTTTCTCCCTCACTCCCTCCCTTTCACTCTATCTAAAAATCAATGAAAAAATATACTCAGATGAGGATAAATTAAAAATAATAATAAAATAAAAAACAAACCTTTATTCCTGTATGGCTTCATTCTCCCATTATATGTTAAATTACACATGTTAAAATTGACAAATTTATACATGAACATGCATCAAAAATAAATCGATAAATTATTGTTTTATGAAGTTGTCTGTGTAAAAAGATATGAAAAAAGAAAGTTACAAACAAAAATATAGTAATGCTACTTTTATATTTACTTATGCAGTTACCTTTATTAGTGTGGTTTCTGTGTGTGTCTGTGTGTGTGTTTTCTTTATTGATTTTAGAGAGAGAGGAAGGGAGAGGGAGAGAGAGATAGAAACATCAATGAGGGAGAACATCCATTGGCTGCCTCCTGCATGCTCCCTACTGGGGATCGGATCCACAACCTGGGCATATGCTCTGACCGGGAATTGAACTGGTGACCTCTTGGTGCATGGGTCAATGCTCAACAACTGAGCCACACCGGCTGGGCTGTGTGGGTTTGAGTTACTGTCAAGTAGGCTTTTATTTCACCCGGAAGATGCTCCTTAGCAGTTAGGACAAGTCTAATACAATAAATTGTTTCAGTTTTGATTATCTTGAAATAGCTTAATTTCTCCATTATATATATTTTAAATATTTATTTTCTTTAGTTTTCAATTACAGTTTATCTTCAATATTATTTTGTATCAATGTCATGTGTACAGCATAGTTGTTAGACAATCACATACTTGACAATGTATTCCTCCCAATATTTCCAGCACCTAATTGGCACCATACATAGAAATGACCATATTATTTACTACATTTCCTATATTGTACTCAATGTCCCCAAGATCATTTGTAACTTGCAATCTGTACTTATCTATCCCTTCACCTTTTTCACCCAGTCCACCGACCTTCCTCCCCTCTGGCAACCACCAGTCTGTTCTCTGTATCTATAAGTCTCTTTCAGTATTTTTGTTCATCTATATTGTTCTTTAGATTCAACATATAAATGAAATCATATGGTATGTTTTCACTCTGACTGAGTTATTTCACTTAGCATCATAATCACTAGGTTCATCCATGCTGTCACAATGGTAATATTTTGTTCCTTTTTATGGCTGAGTAATATTCCATTGTATATGTGTACCACAGCTTTTTATTCACTAGCTTATTGATAGCACTTGGGTAGCTTCTATAGTTTGGCTATTGTAAATAATACTTCAATAAACATAGGGATGCATATATGCTTTTGAAATAGTGTTTTGAGTTTCTTCAGATACATACCCAAAAGTGAAATTGTTGGGTCATAAGGCAGTTCCATTTTTAATATTTTGCGGAAACCCTATACTGTTTTCCACAGTTGCTGCACCAATCTGTATTCTCACTAACAGTGCACGAGGTTACTCTCTTCATATCCCTGTCAAGACTTGCTGTTCGTTGATTTATTGGTGATAGTCATTCTGACAAGTGTGAGGTGATATATTATTGTGGTTTTAATTTGTATTTCTCAGATGATTAGTTGACCATCTTTTTATATGTATATTGGCTATCTACAGATCCTCTTTGAAGAAGTATTTCAGTGTTTCACCCATTTTTACATTAATTATTTTGGGGGGTGTTGAGTTGTATGAGCTCTTTATAAATTATGGATAGTAACCCCTTATCAGATGTATCTTTGGCAAATATGTTCTCCAATTCAGTGGATTGTCTTTTCATTTTGTTGATGGTATCCTTTGCTGTGCAAAAAGTTTTAGTTTGATATAGTCCCATTTTTTTCTTTTGTTTTCCTTGCCCCAGGAGATACATCAGAAGTTTTTCTAAGAAAAATTTTACTGCCTATCTTTTCTGCTAGGATTTTTATGGTATTGAATCTTACATTTAAGTATTTAATCCAATTTGAATTATTCTTGTGTATGATGTAATAAGGTGGTCATTGTATTTTTTTTGCATGTATCTGTTCAATTTTCCCAACAAAATTGAATAGATTGTCTTTACCTCATTTTATGTTCTTGTCTTCTTTGTCAAATATTAATTAGCCAGATAAGTGTGGATTTATTTCTGAGCTCTCTATTCTGTTCCATTGATCTATATGTCTGTTTTTATGCCGATACCATGCTGTTTGATTACTATAGCCTTGTATTATACTTTGATAGCAAGTAGTGTGATTCCTCCAACTTTGTTCTTCTTTCTCAATATTACTGTGTCTATTCAGGGTATTTTGTTGTTCTCTATATATTTTTGGTGTACTTATTCTAGCTCTGTGAAATACATCATTGGTATTTTGATAAGAAAAGAGTTAAATCTGTAGATTGCTTTGGGTATTGTGCACATTGTAACAATGTTAATTCTTTCTATCCATGAACATTGTATATAGTTCCTTTTATTTGTACCTTCAATTTCTTTCTTCAGTGTCTTATCATTTTTTGGGTACAAGTCTTTTACCTCCTTGGTTAAATTTATTCCTAGCTATTTTTTGTTTGTTTGTTTGTTTGTTTGTTTGGATGCAATTGTAAATGGCATGGTTTTCTTAATTTCTCTTCCTGATAGCTCATTATTGGTATATAACAATGCAACTGATTTCTGAATATTTATTTTGTACCTTGCTACATTACTGAATTTGTTTATCAGTTCCAGTAGTTTTTAGGTTGAACCTTTAGGGTTCTTTATATACAGTATCATGTCATCTGCAAATAATGACAGTTTTGCTTTTTTTCTAATTTTGATGTCTTTTTTTTCTCCTTGTTGTCTGGTTGGTGTGGCTAGGACTTCTAGTACTATGTTAAATAAGAGTGGTGAAAGTGTACATTGTTATATTGTTTCTGATCTTAAAATAAATGCTTTTAATGTTTCCCTTAGTAGTAGATGTTAGCTGTGTGTTTGTCATATATGGCCTTTATTATATTAAGATATGTTTCCTCTATTCATATTTTGATAAGAGATTTTTTATCATGAATAGGTGCTTGATTTTCTCAAACCTTTTTCTGCATCTACTGATATGATATTTATCCTTCATTCTGTTAATGTGGTATATCATGTCAACTGATTTCTGGATATTATACCAACCTTGCATGCCAGGACAAATCCCATTTGATCATGGTATTTGATCTTCCTAATGTACTGCTGGATTCAGTTTGCAAGTATTTTGTTAAGGATTTTTGCATTTGTACATTGAGAATATTGATTTGTAATTTCCTTTTTTTTTTAGTGTCTTTTTGATTTTGGAATCAGGATAATGCTGGTCTGTAAAATGAGCTTGGGAGTCCTCCTTCCTCATGAGATTTTTGGAATAGTTTAAGAAGGATAGGTGTTAGTTCTCCTTTAAATGTTTGGTAAAATTTACTTGTGAAGCCATCTGATCCATGACTTCTGTTTGTTGGAAGTTCTTTTATTACTTCTTCAATTTCATTAGTTTTAATCCATCTGTTCATATTTTCTGTTTCTTCTTGATTAAGTTTTTGGAGATTGTATGTTTCTAGGAATTTATCCATTTTGTTCAGATTGTCCAATTTGTTGGCATATAGTGGTACGTAATATTTTATTACAATTCAGTGTAGTTATTTGGTGTCAGTTGTTATGTTTCCTCTTTCAGTCCTGATTTTATTTATTTGAGTCCTCTCTCTTGTTTTCTTGATGAGTCTGGTTAAAGGTTTATCAATATTGTTTATCTTTTCAAGGAACCAGCTCTAGTTTCTTTGATCAAGGGTTATATCCTCTTTGTCTAGACTCTATTTTATTTATTTCCACACTGATCTTGATTATTTCCTTTCTTCTACTCACTTTGGGCTTTGTTTCTTTCTTTTTTTTCCCCCTAGTTCTTTTAAGTGTAAAGTTAGAATGTTTATTTGAGATTTTTCTTGTTTCTTCAGGTAGGCATGTAATGCTATGAATTTTCTTCTTAGGACTGTTTTCACTGTGTCCCATAGATTTTGGATTGTTGTGTTCTCATTTTCGTCTCAAGGTATCTTTTGATTTATTCTTTGATCTCATTGTTAACTCAGTCATTGTTCAGTAACATGCTAATTAACCCCGATGTCTTTGTGTGTTTTTCAGATTTTTTTCTTGTGATTGATTTCTTGCTTCATACCATTATGGTCAGAGAAGATATTTTATCTGATTTCAATCTTCTTAAAATTAATCAGAATTGTTTTGTGTCCTAACATGCAGTCAATCTTGGAAAACATTTCATGTGCACTTGAAAAGAATATATATTCTGCTGCTTTGGGGTGAAATGCTCTGAAGATATCAATTAAATCCATGTCATCTAGTGAGTCATTTAAGGCTACTGTTTTCTTGTTGATTTTCTGTCTGGAAGATCTATCCATTGATATCAATGGGGTGTTAAAATCCCCTACCATGACTGTGTTACTGTCATTCTCTCCCTTTATGTCCATCAAGATTTGCTTTATATATTTAGGTGCTCCAGTGTTGAATGCATAAGTGTTTACAAGGGTTATATCCTCTTGTTGGATTGTTACCTATATCATTATGTAGTGTCCATCTTTGTTTTTTATTATAGCCTTTGTTTTAAAGTCTTTTTTGTCTGATATAACTACACTAAATTTTCTTTTTCATTTTCAACTGCATGAAATATCTTTTTCCATCCCTTTACTTTTAGTGTCTGTGTATCTTTTGTTCAGAGGTGTGTCTCTTCTAGACATAATATATTGCTCTTTCTTTCTTTCTTTCTTTCTTTCTTTCTTTCTTTCTTTCTTTCTTTTATTTTTATTCCTCACTAGAGGATATTTTTCCATTTATCATCAGATAGAGTGGGAGGGAGGGAGAGAGAGAGACAGAGAGAAACATCAATATGGTAGAGCCACTTCGACTGGTTGCCTTCTGCATGACCTGACCAGGGCCAGGGATGAACCACAATCAAGGTATGTGCCTTTTCCATTTTTTGTCCAGATAGAGTGGGAGGGACAGAGAGAGAGAGAGAGAGAGAGAGAGAGAGAGAGGGAGAGAAACATCGAAGTGAAAGGGACACATCGAGTGGCTGCCACCCGCACGACCAACCAGGGCCGGGGACAAACTGCAACCGAGGTACATGCCCTTAGCGGGAACCGAACCCGGGTCTCTCTGGCCACAGGCTGACGCTCTAACCGCTGAGCCAAACCGGCCAAGGCTTTCTCTCTTCTTCTTAAAGAGACTCTTTAGCATTTATGGTCTGGGTAGCTCTTTATTTATCCTTCAATTTAACATGATGGCCTTGT
Source organism: Tadarida brasiliensis (assembly GCA_030848825.1). Taxonomy (NCBI): domain Eukaryota; kingdom Metazoa; phylum Chordata; class Mammalia; order Chiroptera; family Molossidae; genus Tadarida; species Tadarida brasiliensis. The sequence goes on from CM061272.1 coordinate 32,750,586, forward strand.
TGGGTAAAGAAGTCTTAATTGTAGGTTTTTGATTATCATCACTTTGAATATTTATGCCAATTCTTCTGGCCTGAAAAGTTTCTGTTGAAAGTCTGCTGAAAGTCTTTTGGGAACTCCCTTGTGGGTAATTTATTATATTTCTTTTGTTTCTTTTAAGATTCTCTCTTTGTCTTTAACCTCTGCTATTTTAATTATAATGTGTCTTGCTGTGGGCCTCTTTGGGTTCATGTTGTTTGGGACTCTTGGCCTTCTGGACTTGTCTGTGTTTTTGCTTCACCAGGTTGGGAAGGTTTTCAGTAATAATTTTTAAAATATTTTCTCAACGCCCTTTTCTCTGTCCTCTGCTTCTGGTACTCAAGTTTTTCAGATGTTATTATGCTTCATGTTGTCACAAATGTCCCTTAAACTATTCTCATTTTTAAAAACACTTTTTTTCATTTTGTTACTCTGACTGGGTGTTTTATGCTACCTTTTCTTCCAAATACAGTCAAACCTCACTTCTTGAAAGTCTCCCATTTCAAACAATTCAGTTCTTGACCAAGTTGTTCATTTAAAAAAAAAAAAAGTCTCAGTTGTGGAACAAAACTTCTGTTTCTGACCTGACAACTCTTTCACGCTGATACTTCAGCATGACAATAAGTGTCTCTAAGGCAACAAAGGAGAGAATGCTTTTGTTGCTGGCAAAATCGACAATTAGCACAATTTTAAAACATAAAGAGGCCATGAAGAGTGCTAATGCTGGTAAGGGTGTGAAAGTGTTCACAAAACAACAATCATAGGCAATTGAAGAGGTAGAAAAACTGTTGTTGATTTGGATAAAGAAAAAGCAGTTAGCAGTGATAACATTTCGGAGGCAGTGACATGTGTAAAAGCAAAGATGCCCCATGCTGACCTTGAAATACACCAATGGAATGAGTGCTGATAATGATTTGTTTAAGGCTAGTAGGGGATGGTTCAATAAATTTTTATAAAGAAGTGTTTATTTATAGATTAAACAGTACATTAGATATGTACTATATATAAGAAATGTTAGAAAAGGGAATAATTTGTGGGTCTAGAATGGATTAATTCAATTTACATTATTTCTAAGGGAAAAAAATGATTCCATTTTTTAACAAATTGCTTCTCAAACAGCCCTCCAGAATGAATTAAGTTTGAGAAACAAGGTTCCACTGTAACTGCTTTGATTTTCTGCTTCATCTAACCTACCGTTGATTCCTCCTAGTGTATTAGTCGTTTCATATATTGTATTATTCATATCTGACTGGTTCTTTTTTGTTGTTTTGATGTTCTTTTCATGCTTACTATCTCTTTTAAGTTCTCACTGATTTCATACAGTCTCCCCTTAAGTCCATTGAGTGCCTTTATAACCATTGTTTTAAACACTATATCTGATAGACTGCTTGCCTCCATTTAATTTAGCTCTTTTTTTTTTTGAAGATTTCTCCTGTTCTTTCTCATGGGAAATGTTTCTTTCTCTCCCCATTTTGGCTGTCTCATTGTGTTTTTCTGTGTAGTTGGTAGAAAAATATGTCTCCTAGCTTTGGTAGGATGGTCTCATGTATTAGGTGTCCTGTTGGATCCAGTGGTACTGTCTCTTTTGTTACCTGGGCTGGGTGCTCCAACAATGTCCCTTGTGTGGGTTATGTGAGCCCTCCTTTTGTAATTGAGTTTTGATTGCTATTGGTATACTTGTGCATGGGGTTGACCCTCAGGACTGCTGAATGTGAGGATTGACTCCACTCACAGTGTACAAACTGCTGTGCTTGTTCTGCCCTCATGAAGTAGAATTTGCTTCAGCAGTCTGGAGCCTGCGAGATCTCTGTTTGGATGCGCCAGTTTTGAAACTAATTGAGTCCTGCTCTTATGTTGTCTGAACTCACCACTGGGTGGGCTGTTTCTGGGGCCTATTGTGAGGGACTCTCTTGCAGGTCACTGTCACACACTTCCTGTGACTGTTTCTGGGAATCCTGTTTGGAGCTACAAAGTGAACTGTAGTTTGTGTCTGCCTCTGTTGGGCGTGGGTGTGCATGGGAAGGACCAAGATGCACACCAAGTCTGACATCCACCAGGACTAAACCCAGGGGAAAGTCAGCAAAGTTCCAAGGCACCCTGAGGTCTGCCTCCCTTTGCCTCCTCCTGTGGGCTGCCTTTTAGGCCCAGTCACTGAAAGAGCCTCTGGTAGTACTCAAGATGCATGAGATACGTTCTCAGTTGGTCACCAGGTAGGGGCGACTGTTGTTCTCAAAATTGATACAGGTTCAAACTTGGCATCATTGCTGGATCCGAGGCCACTCATCAGAAGATTTTATTTGCTGCCTGGGTCTCTAGTGGACTCTTGTCTCTTCTGGCAGACATAATCCCTGCTGATTTTAACAGATTGTATGTGGGTGCCTCTTTCAGAATCTAGTGCTGTGGGCTGGGGTGCCCAGCATGGTGTTGAAACATCCCCTCCTCAGGGGAAAACTTTGCAGCTGAAATATCATTCCAAATCCTCAGCCACCTCATTTCACGTCTCTTCCCTTCCTACCAGTTTCAACATGGCTTTTTTTTGTAGATCCTTGGTTATAAAATTTCTGTTCAGCCAGTCTTCAGTTTTTATTCAGGTTGATTGTTCTACATTTTAGTTGTAATTCCAATTTGGTCCAGGTAGGAAGTGAGAGTAACTTCTACCTAATCCACTGCCATGTTGGATCTCTCCTTTATTTTTGAAGGAAAGGTTGGTCAGATATAGAAATCTCAGTTCATAGGTTTTCTTTTCCCTCCCAGATCATTGAATATGTCATCCCACAACCTTTTGGAATCCAAGGATTCTGAAAAGCAATCAGCTATTATCACTTAGGAAATTCCTTTCGAGAGATGAGCCACTTTTCTGTTATTGTTTTGATGACACCCTTCGTATCTGTTTCCAATAGTTGGATAATATTGTGTCTTGGCATCGATCTTTTTTAGTTTACCATACTTGGAGTTCATTGAGCTTCATTTTTTTTAATTAATTTATTTTTGTTACAGATGTTTCTCCTTTTTCCCCCATTGACACCTCCTCCCCATTCTTCCCACCCCCTCCCCAGCTTTGTTGTCCATGTCCATCGGTTATGCATACATGCATATAAGTTCTGTGGTTTATCTCTTCCCTCCTCTCACTTCTGAGGGTTGTCAGTCTGTACTCTACTTCCATGTCTCTGGGTCTACCCTGTTCCTCAGACTGTTATGTTCATTATATTCCACAAATAAGTGAGATCATGTGATATTTGTCTTTCTCTGCTTGGCTTGTTTTGCTTAGGATAATACTCTCCATGTCCCTCCATGTCATCTCAAAGGATAAGAGATCTTTCTTTCTTACAGCTGCATAGTACTCCATTGTGTATATGTACCACAGCTTTTTTATCCATTCGTCTACTGATGGACACTTGGGCTGTTTCCAGATCTTAGCTATTGTAAATAGTGCTGCTATGAACATGGGGGTCCATATATTCTTTCTGATTAGTATTTCAGGCTTCTTAGGGTATATTCCTAGAAGTGGGATCACTGGGTCAAATGACAATTCAATTTTTAATATTTTGAGGTAACACCATAGTGTTTTCCATAGTGGCTGCACCAGTCTGCATTCCCACCAACAGCGTACTAGAGTCCCCTTTTCTCCACACCCTCGCCAACACTTGTTGTTTGATGATTTGTTGATGGCGGCCATTCTGACAGGTGTGAGGTGATACCTCATAGTTGTTTTAATTTGCATCTCTGATGATTAGTAATGTTGAGCATTTCTTCATATGTCTCTTGGCCATTTGTATGTCCTGTTTGGAGAGGTGTCTCTTTAGGTCCTCTGCCCATTTTTTAATTGGGTTCTTTGTCTTCCTTTTGTTGAGTTGTATGAGCACTCTATATATTTTGGAAATTAATCTTTTATCTGATGTATCATTGGCAATTATGCTTTCCCATACAGTGGGTTCCCTTTCCATTTTGATGGTTGTTTCTTTTGCTGTGCAGAAACTTTTGAGTTTGATGTAGTCCCATGTGTTCATTTTTTCCTTTGTTTCTGTTGCCTTAGGTGATGTATCAGTGAAAATTGTGCTGCGTATGATGTCTGAATTTTTGTTGCCTACATTTTCTTCTAGGATTTTTATGGATTCACGAGTCACATTTAAGTCTTTTATCTATTTTGAGTTTATTCTTGTGTATGGTGTAAGTTGATGGTCTAGTTTCATTTTTTTGCATGTAGCTGTCCAATTTTCCCAACATCATTTATTAAGGAGGCTGTCTTTACTCCATTGTATGTACTTGCCACCTTTGTCAAATATTAGTTGAGCATAATGTCTTGGGTCAATTTCTGGATTCTCTGTTCTGTTCCACTGGTCTATATGCCTGTTCTTGTGCAAGTACCAGGCTGTTTTGATTACAGCAGATTTGTAGTATAACCTGATATCCGGTATTGTGATCCCACCTACTTTGTCCTTCTTTTTCAAGATTACTGTGGCTATTTGGGGTCTTTTTTGGTTCCATATGAACTTCTGAAGTATTTGTTCTAGTTCTGTGAAATATGTTGTTGGTATTTTGATGGGGATTGCATTGAATCTATAGCTTGCTTTGGGTAATATGGACATTATAATGATGTTAATTCTTCCAATCTATGAACTAGGTATGTGCTTCCACTTTTTATATCTTCCTCTATTTCTTTTTGTAATGTCCTGTAGTTTTCTGCAAATAGGTCCTTTACTTCTTTGGTTAAGTTTATTCCTAAGTATCTTAATTTTGTTGCCGAGATGGTAAATGGGATTGTTTTTTTAATTTCTCTTTCTGTGAATTCATCATTGGAGTATAGGAATGCCATCGATTTCTTGATGTTAATTTTGTATCCTCCTACTTTGTCAAATTTATTTATTAAGTTTAATAGATTTTTGATGGAGTCTTTAGGGTTTTCTATGTATAATATCATGTCCTCTGCAAATAATGACAGTTTCACTTCCTCCTTTCCAATTTGGATCCCTTTTATTTTTTCTTCACGTCTGATTGCTGTGGCTAAGACTTCCAGTACTATGTTAAATAAGGGTGGTGAAAGTAGGCATCCTTGTCTTGTTCCTGTTCTTAAGGGAAATGTTTTTAGTTTTTATTCATTGAGTATGATGTTGGCTGTAGGTCTTTCATATAGAGCCTTTATTATGCCGAGATATGATCCCTTTATTCCCACATTGCTGGGCGTTTTTATTAGAAATGGGTGTTGGATTTTGTTGAATGATTTTTCAGAGTCTATTGATAGGATCATGTGTTTTTTATCTTTCATTTTGTTTATGTGGTGTATCACATTTATTGATTTGCGAATATTGTACCATCCTTGCATCCCTGGGATGAATCCCACTTGGTCATGGTGAATAACTTTTTTGATATATTGCTGGATCCAATTTGCTAGTATTTTGTTCAGGATTATGGCATCTATGTTCATCAGGGATATTGTCCTGTTGTTTCCTTTCTTTGTAGTGCCTTTTTCTGGTTTTGGAATTAGAATTATGCTGGCCTCATAAAACGAGTTTGGAAGTCTTCCGTCTTCTTGAATTTTTTAAAATAGTTTGAGGAGAATGGGTGTTAGTTCTTCTTTGAATGTTCGGTAAAACACCCCTGTGAAGCTGTCCGGGCCTGGGCTTTTGTTTGCTGGGAGAGTCTTGATTACATCTTCAATTCTATTCATTGTTATTGGTCTGTTCACGTTTTCTATCTCTTCCCAGTCCAGTTTTGGGAGACTATGTGTTTCTAGAAATTTATCCATTTTGCATAGATTGTCGAATTTGTTGCCATATAATTGTTCATAGTATTTGTTAACAATCCTTTGTATTTCTATGGTGTCAGTTGTTACTTCTCCTCTTTCATTTCTGATTTTGTGTATTTGGGTTCTCTCTCTTTGTTTCTTGGTTAGTCTAGCTAAGGGTCCATCAGTCTTGTTTATCTTTCTGAAAAACCAGCTCTTTGTTTCATTGATCCTTTGAATTATTTTTTGGGTCTCTATGTCATTTATTTCTGCTCTGATCTTTACTATTTCCTTCCTTCTACTTGCTCGGGGGTTTTCTTTTTGTTTGCTTTCTAGTTCTTTAAATTGTGCAGTTAGATGGTCTATTAGAAATTTTTCTTGTTTCTTGAGGTAGGCCTGTAGTGCTGTGCACTTCCTCCTCAGAACTGCTTTCACTGCATCCCATAGATTTTGTGTTGTTTTGTGCTTGTTCATTTTCATTGGTTTCCAGGAAGCTTTTAGTTTCTTCCTTGATCTCCTCGATAACTCATTCATTGTTTAATAACATGCTATTTAGCCTCCATGTGTTCAAATGTCTTTGCATGTTCTTGTTGCAATTGATTTCTAGTTTCATGCCATTGTGATCTGAGAAGATGCTTGATATGATTTCAATCTTCTTGAAATTGTAGAGACTTAGTTTGTGTCCTAACATGTGGTCTATCTTTGAAAATGTCCCATGTGCAATTGAGAAGAATGTGAATTTTGCAGTTTTGGGATGTAATTCTCTGTAGATATCTATTAAATCCATTTGGTCTAGTGCTTCATTTAGAGTCTCTGTTTTCTTGTTAATTTTTTGTCTAGATGATCTATCCAGTGATGTTAGCGGGGTGTTGAAGTCCCCTGCTATGATTGTATTGCTGTTGATGTCTCCTTTGAAGTCTTCCAGAAGATTTTAAATATGTTTTGGTTCTCCTATATTGGATGCATATGTGTTTACCAAGGTTATATCTTCCTGTTGGATAGATCCTTTCAATATTATGTAGTGACCTTTTTGTCTCTAGTTATGGCCTTCATTTTGAAATCTATTTTATCAGATATGAGTATTGCTACCCCAGCTTTTTTTTCCTTTCCGTTTGCTTGAAAGATTTTTTTCCATCCCTTCACTTTCAACCTATGTGAGTCTTTTGTTGTGAGGTAGGTCTCTTGTAAACAACATATATATGAGTCATGCTTTCTTATCCCATCAGTTACTCTGTATCTTTTTAACAGAGCATTCAATCCATTTACATTTAAGGTGATTATTGATATGTACTTATTTATTGCCATTTTTTTTTAGTGTGGTTATATATTCCTTCCTATTTCTTCTACTAATCACAGCAGTCCTTTTAACATTTCTTGCAGTGCTGGTTTGGTGCTAATGTATTCCCTTAACTATTTTTTTTTTTGGTCTGGGAAGCTCTTTATTTGACCTTCTATTTTGAATGATAGCAGTGTTGGATAGAGTAGTCTTGGGTTCAAATCCTTGTTTTTCATGACCTTGATTACTTCATGCCATTCCATTCTGGCCTGTAGTATTTCTGTTGAGAAGTCAGCTGATAGCCTTATGGGGGTTCCTTTGTAGATAACCTGTTGCTTATCTCTTCCTGCCTTTAGGATTCTCTCTTTGTCTTTAATTTTTGGCATTTTAATTACTCTGTGTCTTGGTGTGGGCCTGTTTGGGTTCTTCTTACTTGGGGCTCTCTGTGCTTCTTGCACTTGAATGCCTTCTTCCTTCACCACGTTAGGAAAGTATTCTGTCACTATTTCTTCAAATATATTCTCTAACCCTTGCTCATTTTGTTCTTCTTCAGGGACTCCTATGATGTGAATATTATTACGTTTCCAGTTGTCCCACAGTTCTCTTAAACTGTCTTCCTGTTTTTTAATTTTTTTTCCTTTTGGTTTTCTGATTGGTTGATATTTTTTCTATCCTGTCTTCTAATTCACTGATCTGGTCCTCAGCTTCCTCTACTCTGCTGTTTAGTCCTTCCAATGTGTTCTTTATTTCTGCTATGTCATTCTTCATTTCTTCTTGGTGCTTCTTGATTTCCAATTGGTTGATTTTCAATGTTTCTATGTCCTTACTCATGCTGTTGAGCTTCCTCAAGATCATGGCTCTGAATTCTACCTCTGATAATTTGCTTAACTGCATTTCATTTATCTCATCTTCGGTAGAGGTCTCTTGTTCTTTCATTTGGGATTTGTTTCTGTTTCACCATTTTGGCTATCTCAGTGGTTTTGGAGCCTGCCAAATTTTCCCTGTGGGTGTTGGTGTTCTGCTATTTGTGGCTCCCTCTACTGGGTTTGGATGAGCGTGGGAGGACCCACGTTAAACACCACCGTGGAGTCTTACTTTCCTGGGTAGATTTGCAAGCCCAGGAACAGTTCAGTTATCCTCTAGCTTTTTGCCTGGAGGCTATGGTTACTTGAAGAGCCTTGGTTTCTCAGTTGAAGGTAAAACTCCCTCAGGTGTTCCACATAACAGGATTTCCTGAGGGTGGGGCAGATGCTGGTTGTTAATGAGCCTCAATCTCCATTTCAATGGCCCATGTGGGTGGGTTGAATCTCAGAGGGAGAGGCCGCACCCTCTCCCCAGAGCCCTGGGAAGGAGTAAGGTGGCCACTGTCCTGAATGGCCGCAGCTCAGCAAAGCTCTGATCACCCTCCAAACCCCGAGTGTCCCCACACAGTTCCAGTCCAGTCCACCCTCCCTCTGCCAGAGCCCAAGGTGAGTGGCTGTGGCTATTTTAGCGCTCTGTCCCAGCCCTCTATGCTGTGGAGCGGGCTTGGGATTTTAACCCTGAGGGTGCTGCTCACAGGTAAGACTGCTGCTGTCCATAGGCTCCCAGCCCCCTCTCGCGCCTCCGCAATCCTATCAGGATCTATTCAGTGTCCCTGGTTATATGGTCCTTGCAAGCTGCTTTTCTGTTGCTTTTTCCCAACGATTTGTCTTTATTTTAGTTGTAATTCCAGTTTGGTCCTGGGAGATGGTCTGTGTAGCTTCCATTCACTCTGCTGCCATTTTGGAATCCTCGAGCTTCTTTTTTATTTATTTATTTTTTAATTTTTTTTTTTATCCTCACCTGAAGACATTTTTGCATTTATCTTCAGATAGAGTGGAAGGGAGAGAGGGAGGAAGAGAGAGAGAACATCTATGTGAGAGAGACACATCGACTGGCTGCCACCCACGTGACCTCAACTGGGGCTGAGGACAAACTGCAACTGAGGTACGTACTCTTAGCAGGAACTGAGCACAGGTCTCTCTGGTCCATGGGCTGATGCTCTAACCACTGAGCAAAACCGGCCAGAGTGAGCTTCTTTTCTTATTTAAAGAAAAAAATTTAACTTATTGGGGTAACATTGGTTAATAATATTGTATAAATTCCAAGTGTACAGTTTTATAATACATTACCTGTTTATTGTATTTCATGCTCACCACCCAAAATCTAGTCTCCTCCATCACCACATATGTGACCCCATTTACTCTCTTCATTCTTCCTCTACCCCATATCCCCTCTGGTAACCACCAAACTGTTGTTTGTGTCTATAAGTTTGTTTGTTTTATTTGTTGATTTCTGTTTTATTCCTTGCATATGAGTGAAATCATATGATTCTTGTTCCTTCTGCCTGACTTATTTCAGTTAGGATGATACTCTCAAGATCTATCCAAGTTGTTGCAAATGGCAATATTTTATCAATTTTATGAAAATAGTATTCCATTATATATCTATATCTATATTTATCTATCTATATCTATATCATCTATATCTATATCACATCTTCCTTATCCAATTGTGTATCAAAGGACACTTAAGTTGTTTCCTTATCTTGGCTATTGTGAATAATATTTCTTGATTGTGTATATTAATGTTTTCTTCAAATTAAGGAAGTTTGGGGCCATTACTTATTCAAACATTCTTTCTGTCTCTTTCTCTCCCTCTTTTCCTTTTGGGAATCCCATTATGCATATGTTAATGCATTTGATGGTATCCCAAAGGTATCCTAAACTCTGTTATTTTTCTCATTCTTTTTTCTTTCAGTCACTCAGACTGAATAATCTCGATTAACTTAATTTTCATTTATTGATTCTTTCTTCTTGTTGCTCAAATCTGCTATATAACCCTTCTAATAAATTTTTATTTTGGTTATCACAATTTTGAACTCTGGAATTACTATTTGATACTTTATTATAATACCTATCTATTTTTAATATTATGATACCTATCTATTTTTAATATTATCTATTTGGTGACACATTGTTCTCACAGCTTCCTTTATATCTTTGATTATATTTAAAATGTTATTTAAATTAATTGTTTAGTAAATCAAATGTCTTGGCTTCCTTAGAGACAGTTTCTAATATATATTTTTTTCTCCTATGTATGGGCCATAGTTTTTTATTTCTACTCTTTATAATTTTTGTTGAAAAATAGAAATTTTGTGTGTTATAATGTGGCAACTCAAGGAAACAGTTTTTACTTCTTATCCAGGGTGGGTTTTTGTGTGTGACACTTTTTGTAGTTGTTGTTATATATTTGTATACTGACTTTTCTGAACTAGTAATGTAAAATCTATAGCCTCTGTTGTGTGGGATGACTAAAATCTCTACTTTGTCACTTAGTGGTTAGCTAGTGATTGGACAGAAATTGTGTTGAACACTTGGATACAAAATAAAAGTCTTCTAATCTTTGCAGATGATCTGTGTGTATGTGTTGGGTCACACCTTCAACACTCAGTTAGGAAATTAAAATATCTGCCTAGATGTCATTTCGTACTTGTGCATAGCTTGAAGGTCAGCCAGAGGTGAGCTTAGAACATTTTTATTTTTCTGAGTATACACTCAATCCTGGGCTTGTGCAGGCACCTTTTGATTCCCAGAAATATGTCAGAGGTTTTCTTTTTTTAAAAATATTTCTTCTTTGTTGATTTTAGAGAGAGAGGAAAGGAGAAGGAGAGAGAGATAGAAACATTGATGAGAGAGAATATCGATTGGCCACCTTCTGCATGCCCCACACTGTGGATTGGGCCCACAACTTGGGCATGTGCCCTGATGGAAATCAAACCGGTGACCTCTTGGTGCATGGGTCGATGCTCAACCAGTGAACTACACTAGCCGGGCTGTCATAGGTTTCCACATCCTTATCCCCCAAAGCATCTCATTCTCTAGGCTTTCCTCCCATGTTTTAATTAATATATTGTTTGCCCAACTTTTATCTATTGCCATAGTTAGCAACAACTAATATATTTGCTTAAAAATATTTTGACAAATATGCCCCTGGTAGTCACCTCAGCATGGGAAGTGTTCTGAGTTAGGTCAGATAAAGGAAACACTCTTGAGCTGGACCTCCATGGAACCACAAGACAAGTCACAATAAACAACCACAAAATTTTGCAAATGAGTTCCATTCTGCTCCCTCTGGGACCAGGGCATATGCCAGAAATGCAGGCTGTTTTCTTCAAGATCACCACTGACCTGGTGAGTAGGAGCTCATGGTAATCTAAAATACTACAATCTTGCACCTTTTTCCAAGATTCATCTTGTTTTTCTTGATAGAGTTTTACCCTGGTTGTGAAAGTTTTTGACTAGTTTCAGAGAAAATTGAATTCTGTCCTTTTAATTTGTCCAGATTTGTCATTGCTTTTATGGAAGGATAAACTTTTAGTGTTCCTTACTCTACCATTTTCACTGACATCAACCCTCAATAACATTTTATAACTTTTATTGATTGTTCATAATCTAATGAGTAAATATAGAGTCAACATACCAAAAGGATATTCTCTTCTCTTGGTATAACCAGATAAATTTCTAAGGAAATAACCTCTTCTCTTGACAGTACCTCAAACCCACACAAGAAAGAACCACAATGGTAAAGGCAACGACATTCAAGGGTGGGGAACCTTTTTCCTGCCAAGGGTCATTTTGGATATTTATAACATTATTTACAGGCTATACAAAATTATCAACTTAATAATTAGCCTGCAAAAGAAATATTTTTTTGGAGTAGGGAAGATGGCAGCAGGCAGGACCAGAGCAAGGGTGAGTGTGTGAGAGTGTGAGTGAATGCGAGAGAGTGTGAGTGGATGAGTGTGGATGAGCAACCACACAGCAGTGCAGAAATTCAGGGTAGAGGGTTCTGGTGCTGTGGAGGGGGAACAGCTGGCTACTGCTGTACATGACTTGTCAGGGCACTCCTTCTTAATTGAGGCCAGAAGGCCTTGCTATTTTGAAAGATTTGCTGGGTCTTCTCTGGGAAGAGGCAGCAGAGAGCTGCTAGGACCCCAGAAACCTGAGGCCACCAGTGCACCTTGCACCATTGAACCCATGGCTCCCACTGTGCCAACATGGACCAGCACATAGTAGCAGCACTGTCAAGGTACCTGCTCCCAGAGGCAGCAGTGGCTGGGAGCCAAACATCACCTCCAGCAGCAACAGTGACTGGCTCTGGAGTAGAGCCCCACCACCGACAGCAGCTGAGGCTCTGGAGCCAAGACACACCCCCCAGCAGCAACAAAGACTCAGGAGCTGACACCCTTCCCCCGGCGGCAGCAGCAGCAGCAGTGCAGATCGGCAGTTGAGACCCACCCTAGTAGCATCAGCAGTGGCTGATCAGTAACAGAGCCCCAGCAAAAGCAGCAGCAAGGCTCGGGGAGTGGAGACCTTCCCCTGACAACTGTAGCAGAAGATTTGGAGTGGAGCCCCTCCACCAGAAACAACAAAGTCCTGGGAGCTGAGCATCTTTGGCCTCCAACAGCAACAGAGTATTAGGAGCTTATGTGCATTCCCTGGCAGCAACAGCAGTAGCAGTAACAGCACAGACTGGGAGCTGAGACCTGCCTCCAGCAGCATAGCAGTGACTGATGAGAAGTCCTACCAGGCAACAGTGGTACTGGAGGACCTGCACACCCCAGCAGTACACCAGCTGGACCCACGCACCGCAGGAGTGCCTACCACAACAGACCAATGTGAGCCAACAGTTTTTAGTCCTCTAGGACCCACAGCAGATAAGAGGCACCATACACCAGAACAGTCTGGGAGTCATAGCAGTCTTATCTGATACACACCGACCTGCCTACACATCCTAACATGCCTCATCTGGCCTAGGACTACCAGACTGCTAAAATTGTGAGACAAAGAAACAATCCCCAAATGAAATAAAAGGAGGAATCACCAGAAAAGGAACTACATGAAATAGAAGCAAGTAATTTGTCAGATAAAGAATTCAAAGCAATCGTTTTAAGGGTGCTCAAACAACTTAGTGAGAAATACAAGCAACTTAATGAGAATTATAAAGAGTTTAGTGGGAATCCCATCAGCATAAAAAAAGAGGTAGAAGCTGTGAATAAAAATCAAGTGGAAATAAAGAATGACATAGCTGATATAAAAAATACCTTGGAAGGATTCAATAGTAGATTAGAAGAAGCTGAAGACTGAATCAGTGAGTTAGAAGACAAGGTAGAAAAAAACCACCCAAATGGAGCAGCAAATGGGAAAATAAATTAAAAAGCAGGAGGAGAGTTTAAGGGAGCTTTGGGCAATATGAAATGTAACAACATTAGCATTATAAGGGTACCAGAAGGAGAAGAATCAGAGAAAGGAATAGAGAACCTGTTTGAAGAAATAATGACAGAAAACTTCCCTAATCTGGTAAAGGAAAAAGTCACACAAGTCCAGGAAACAGAATCCCAAGCAAGATGACACCAAAAAGACCCACAGCTAGACACATCATAATTAAAATGGCAAATGCTAAAGACAAAGAAAGAATCTTAAAAGAAACAAGAGAAAGATAGAAAGTTACCTACAAGGGAGCTCCCATTAGGTTGTCAGCTGATTTCTCAATAGAAACATTGCAGGCCAGAAAGGAGTGGCATGAAGTATACAAAGTAATGAAAAGAAAGGTCTGAATCCAAGACTACTCTATCCAGCAAGTCTATCACTCAAAATAGAAGGTGAAATAAAGAGCTTCCTAGACCAAAAAAAAAAAAAAAAAAAAAAAAAGCTAAGGGAGTATATTAGCACCAAACCAGCACTGCAAGAAATGTTAAAAGGACTGCTGTAATAAGCTGAAGAAATAGAGAGAGAAACATAGCCATAATAAATAAAAATGGCAACAAATAAGTACATATCAATAATAACCTTAAATGTAAATGGCTTTAATGTTCTAATCAAAAGATATAGGGTAGCTTATTGGATAAGAAAACATGACCCACATATATGCTGTCTACAAGAGACCCACCTTACAACAAAAGACTCACACAGGATGAAAGTGAAGGGATGGAAAAAAAATTTTCCAGGCAAATGGAAATGAAAAAAAAACTGGTGTAGCAATACTCATATCTGATAAGATAGACTTCAAAACAAGGAGCATAATAAGAGACAAAGAATGTCACTACATAATATTAAAAGGATCAATCCAACAAGATGATATAACCCTGGGAAACCTATGCACTGAATGTAGGTGCATGAAGATATATTTAAAAAACTTCTGGAGGACTTCAAAGGGGAGATTGATAACAATACACTCATAGCAGGTGATTTTAACACCCCACTCACACCACTGGATAGATCTAGTAGACAAAAAATTAACAGTGTACCTAAATGATGCACTATATCAGTTGGACTTAATGATATTTACAGAACATTTCACCCCAAAACAGCAGAATAAACATTCTCAAGTGCACACGGGATGTTCTCAAAGATAGACCCCATGTTAGGACGCAAAGTAAGTCCTACAAATTCAAGAAGATTGAAATCATATCAAACATCTTTTTGGATCACAATGGCATGAAACTAGAAATCAATTACAATAAAAACACTCAAAAACATTCAAACACATGGAGGCTAAATAGCATGTTATTAAACAATAAATGGATTACCAATGAGATCAAGAAAGAAATAAAAAACTTCCTGGAAACTAATGAAAATGAACACACAACACCACAAAATCTATGAGATACAGCAAAAACTATCCTGAGAGGGAAGTTCATAGCAACACAGACTTACCTCAAGAAACAAGAAAACTTTCTAATAAACTATCTAACCCTAAAACTTCAATATTTAGAAATAGAACAAAAAGAAAAACCCAAAGTTAGTAGAAAGAAAGAAATAATAAAGATCAGAGTAGAAATACATAGAGACTTAAAAAAAAAAATTCAAAAGATCAGTGAAATAAAGAATTGCTCTTTGAAAAAGATAAACAAGATTGATCAACCTTTAGCCAGACTCACCAAGAAACAAAGAGAGGACCCAAATTAATAAAATCAAAAATGAAAGAGGTGAAGTTACAATGGACACCACAGAAATACAAAGGATTGTAAGAAAATACTATGAACAATTATATACCAACAAATTCGATAACCTAGGTGAAATGGACAAATTCTTAGAATCATAGTCTTCCAAAACTCAACTGGGAAGAGTCTGAAAACCTGAGCAGACCAATAACAATTAAGGAAGTAGAAGCAGTAATCAATAAGCTCCCAGCAAACAAAAGCCCTGGTCCGGTTGGCTTCATAGGAGAGTTTTACCAAATATTTAAAGAGGAACTATCACCTATTCGCCTCAAACTATTCCAGAAGCTTCAAGAGGAAGGAAGTCTTCCAAGCTCTTTTTATGAGGCCAATCATAATTCTAATCCCAAAACCAGATAAAGACACTACAAAGAAAGAAAATTATAGGCCAATATCCCTGATGAGCATAAAAGCCAAATCCTCAACAAAATCTTAGCAAATCGGATCCAGCAATCTATTCAAAAAATTATACACCATGACTTAGGGGGATTTATCTCAGGGATGCAAGGATGGTAAAATATTAATAAATCAATAAATGTGATACACCACATAAACAAAATGAAACATAAAAATCATATCATATCAATAGATGCTGAAAAAGCATTTAACAAAATGCAGCACACATTTTTGATAAAAACTCTCAGCAAAGTGGGAATAGAGGGATTATGCCTCAACATAATAAAGGCCATATATGACAAACCTACAGCCAACATCATACTCAATGGGCAAAAACTAAAAGCATTTCTCTTAAGAACAGAAATATGACAGGGATGTCCACTTTCATCACTCTTATTCAACATAGTACTGGAAGTCTTAGCCATAGCAATAAAACAAGAAGAAAAAAAATAAAAGGTATCCAAATTGGAAAGAAGGAAGTGAAACTGTCATTATTCGTAGATGACATGATATTGTACATAGAAAACTCTAAAGACGCCATCAAAAAACGACTAGATTTAACAAATGAATTCGGCAAAGTAGCAGAACATAAAATTAACTCCCAGAAATCATTGGCATTTTTATACACCAATAATGAACACACAGAAAGAGAAATTAAAACATAAAATCCCATTGCAACAACAAAAAATTAAGATACCTAAGAATAAACTTAACCAAAGAAGTAAAGGACCTCTTTGCAGAAAACTACAGGACATTGAAAAAAGAAATAGAAGAAGATATAAGAAAATGGAAGCATATACCTTGTTCATGGATTGGAAGAATTAACATCATTAAAATGTTCATTCTACCCAAAGCAATCTGTAGAGTCAATGTAATCCCCATTAAAATACCAACGACATATTTCACATAACTAGAACAAATACTCCAAAAGTTTATATGGAACCAAAAAATACCCTGAATAGCCACAGCAATCTTTAAAAAGAAGAACAAAATAGGAGAGATCACAATACCAGATATCAGGTTATACTACATAGTTATTGTAATCAAAACAGCCTGGTACTGGCACAAGAACAGGCATACAGATCAATGGAACAGAGCAGAGAACCCATAAATTGACCCAAGACATTATGCTCAACTAATATTTGACAAAGGTGGCAAGAGCATACAATGGAGTAAAGACAGCCTCTTTAATAAATGGTGTTGGGAAAACTGGACAGCTATAAGCAAAAAAATGAAACTAGACCATCAACTTACACCATACACAAGAATAAACTCAAAATGGACAAAATACTTAAATGTGACTCATGAAACCATAAAAATCGTGGAAGAAAATGTAGGCAGCAAAATCTCAGACATCACGTGCAACAGAAATTTCACTGATACATCGCCTAGGGCAAGAGAAACAAAAGAAGTAATTAATAAATGGAACCACATCAAACTAAAAGTTTCTGCACAGCAAAAGAAACAACCATCAAAATGGAAAGGGAACCCAATGTATGGGAGAACATAATTGCCGATGATATATCAGATAAGGGATTCATTTCTAAAATATATAGCATACTCATACAAGTCAACAAAAGGAAGACAAAGAACCCAATTAAAAAATGGGCAGAGGACCTAAATAGACACCTCTCCAAGAAGGACATACAAATGGCCAAGAGACATATGAAAAAATGCTTAATGTCACTAATCATCAGAGAGATGCAAATTAAAATGACTATGAGATATCATCTCACACCTGCTGGAATGGCTGCCATCAACAAATTATCAAACAACCAGTGCTGGCAAGTGTGTGGAAAAAAGGGGACTCTAGTACACTGTTGGTGGGAATGCAGACTGGTGTATCTAGTATCTAAAACAATATGGAGTTTCCTCAAAAAATTAAAAATGGAATTGCCATTTGACCCAGTGATCCCACTTCTAGGAATATACCCTAAGAAGCCAGAAACACCAATCAGACAGAATATATGTACCCCCATGTTCATAGCAGCACTATTTACAATAGCTAAGATTTGGAACCAGCCCAAGTGTCCATCAATAGATGAGTGGATAAAAAAGTTGTGGTACATATACACAATGGAATACTATGCAGCTGTAAGAAAAAAATATCTTACCCTTTGAGACAGCATTGAGGCTCCTGAGAACATTATGCTAAGCAAAATAAGCCAGGCAGAGAAAGACAAATATCACATGATCTTACTTATTCTGGAATATAATGAACAAAATAGCTGATGAACAAAATAGATCCAGAGACGTAGAAGTAGGCATCAGACTGACAAACCTCAGAGGAAGGGGTAGGGGGCAGGAAGAGATAAACCTAAGAAGTTATATGCATGTATGCATAGCCAATGGACATAGACAACAATACTGTGAAGGGGGTGGGGACCGGAGTGAGGAGGAGGTTGTCAATTCGGGGAAAAGGAGAAACATCTGTAACAAAAATTAATTAATTAATGAATAAAAACATTTTTTTTATTAAAAAATATTAGCCTGCTATATTTGGTCAGGCTAATTTGGTGAGGCTTGTGATGTTAGCTGGTATTGCTTTCGCAGGCCTTACATGGCCCATAGGCCAGACATGCCCTATACCTGATAGGTAAATATAAAAATTAGTATTAATATATTCTTTGTTTGTAAATTCTCTTTTTTAATATATTATAAAAGGACAACTTCATACAGCAATAATTATAAATCTACTTTTGAAGAGTGTTCAATGTATAAAGATTTAATTTGTGAAAATAACATAAAGGGGAAACAGTGCTATGTGGGAGCAAAGAATTTATATATTATTCAACATTAGTCAGTATTAAAATTAGATTGTTATAAACTAAGAGGTTAGTTGTAATCCCCTGGCCAACCACTAGGAAAATAATAACAAACGTATATAGTAAAGAGAGGACAGGGAATTAAAATGGTACAGTAGTAAATATGTATTTAGCACAAAACAAGGCAATAAAGAATGACTTGAGGAACAAAGAAAAGATATGACATATAGAAAACTAATAGAAAATTTTCAAAGGACTTAAAAGTAGTAAACCAGTTTTTTCCCCCTCAATTTTTTTCATTCCACAAATAAAAACAAAGGAGACATAGAATTAAAAAATAACATTTGGCCATGATAAAATAGATACACTCCCCAATTTTAAACAACTTGCTTTGCAAATGCAATAAAAATACAGGATGACTAAGTACTGCCCACTATTTTTTTTTCATTCAAATCATGACTCAAAAATCAATGAATGAAAAATAAAGGACTTATTGTTGACTCACAATGCTATTCAATGTCTTTCTGAATGTGCCTTGCAGACCCAGACTCAAAAACTGTGGTCAGAGTGGAAACAATATTAAAGCAATTTATATGATAAATTGATATGAAAGGAAGGGAAGCTTTGTAGCAGTCAGCTTGTTAAAAGTAATTTTGGAAACTTTTGTCTTTGTTATTTATAGATACTTTCAGGGTTTTTTCCCCTACGCTACCAGTCATACTAATCTGATATTAACAACTGATACTCTAGCAAGAGAGATCTTAGAGGTAAGCATGGTTTGACTGAGACTGTGGCAGCCATTTCCCAAGAGCTACTAAATGACAAATAACATGTTCAGCTGACATAATGCACTGCACAATTATAACAGTATTGGTCAACACAATTTTCTCTGGAAAAAAGTTAATTTTTGTATCTACATGGTTTAAATGGGTCTCTGTGGATTACCCTGAGATTTTCTTTATATATGTTTATAGAAAGAAATGGATATAGAGCTTTAGATAGTTCATGTGAGGAATAAAACATTCATATAACAG
Organism: Tadarida brasiliensis; assembly: GCA_030848825.1. Lineage (NCBI taxonomy): Eukaryota > Metazoa > Chordata > Mammalia > Chiroptera > Molossidae > Tadarida > Tadarida brasiliensis. The sequence continues at coordinate 32,769,820 of CM061272.1, forward strand.
ACTTACAAATGAACTTTTGGAATCCAGCTTATTCATTAATCATGGAGCCCTCATTAATCAGACAGCTTTTAGGTACCTCAACATCTTCTTTCTTATTTCAGCCACAGGAACAACCAGATCTGCTTTGGCTCAAGCCAGTTTCATGCATGTATTTCCTGACAGCATTTAAGGCCCACCATGAAGGCCTCTGTTGATACAGCTGCTGGAGTGGACTAAATCTCTGAACACCCACTCACGGGTAATCTGGATGTGCTCTGAAGGACAGACCTTTGACGGATGGGAAACAGGAGCACATGGGTAGATGCGTCCTCCTTTCTTACTCTAGAGAAAGCCCTTAAATGTGCTTTACAAAGTTCTTCAAGAGGTCGTATGGGACCCAGCAATCATTTGCATCTTAACAAGTCAACTCAGGGAGACAGCTTTGAATTGGTTCTCCCTTCTTCCCTTCTTCACTCTTCCATCTCTCATTTCTACTTCCTAAATCACATTTCCTAATACAGCACTTCCTCTTTATTATAGGTCCTGATTTCTGGGGAACCCAGTCTAAGACACCTGAAAATGATCCATGAGTAATATAACAAGGAATTATACTCGTATAAATTAGAGGCTTAAAATGAGGTGCCAACAAACAACAAAAACATAGATATTATCCTCATTAGTTTAGCTCAGTATATATGAACAAAAATACTGGCAGACACACACATACACACAACTATCCCCTATATTTTTATTGGATCAAAGACTTGTAATTAAAAAACTCAGTATTTAAATTCAAATATGTAATTCTCAGTAGATTACTTTATGAAAAGTATAATATTGGGTGGAGTATTCAACAGGCTGAGCTTTTTAGGATGAAGGTGAGAACAACTGAGGTCTCAACCCCAGAGGTACAGAGCACACTATTTAAGTGTATGGTACTTCTTTAAGTCTTTCTTGATGATAAGATGGAGTCTTTGGTTTTAAAGACTCAGAACAAACTATCATGAAACAATTGTGGCAAAATGGAATCATCAGTATTCCCAGAACTGAAAGCTTTGCTGAAAGTGTCAAATAAGAATATGATGCAGGCTCATTCTGAGAGGCACAATCACATTTTATTCACACAGCACCACATGTTCACACTGATTTATCTAAAATCCATGCACTTTAACACTTTGGCCGGCTCTCCCTGAAGATCACACATGCCTCATTCATAGACTAAGTGTTCCATATGCATCTTTTAGGAGCCCAGTGCAAGAACTAGCTAAACTGTCTCCAGTGAAATGAAATCTCTGTCATTCCGTATGATCATTGGTCCTATTTTGGCTAAGCTTAGACACTTTATTTTTCTGCCAGATGAAAATCCTAAGAAAGCTATTGAGTGACAGCTATAGTATCAGCAGACCACTTGGCATCCTTAATTTGTCCAAGTTATGCTCCAGTCTTGAATTTTAAATGTTGATTTCCTGTGAAGTTTTGTTTGTTTGTTTGTTTGTTTTGTTTTTCCTGGTTTAATTCACTCTAACAAACAGTAGGCTTAAGTCAATGGAGAAAGGGAAAATTATCAGAAAGCTTATATGTCCCTACTAATATAACCAGGGTTGGTCAAAGATAGACAAAATAAATTACTGTTTTTACAATCTGATATATCAAGAACTGAGAAACTTTCCAAATATCTCCCTCGGAACAAAATGTGTTCCCAAATCTTTCCACTGTTATCTGTGTGCACAGCAATGAATGTGTGTACAGCTTGCCCATTGTGTGGCTGTGATAAATAACATCATCCCTTCTAACCTTATTTTCACCACCTGAAAAATATGGACAATGGTACCTGCATGACTACTTTGCAGAACTTTTGTGAGGAGAAAATTAGAAAGTAAAAATGGACTGCAAACTATAAAATATATGCAAAGATAACAAATTGTTCTCATTATCATTAGTAATTTATCTTTATTACTGCGCATACATGTATGTATTATTAGCTATTCATATCTTTATGTGAATTTGAAGGATCTGAAAGTATATTTCAAAGGGCTAAGCTCCAGGTTTCTGAAGCAAGTTGGTGGAAATGAGTATGTTAAATATGAGTGGAAAAGATCCAGAAAGCACAGTCTGAAATTCTGAAGATAAATTTGCCTACTTCTTAATAAAGCTAAGCTTCAATTTTGATAAGAATAACTTGGCATACCCCCCTGGTCTGTAAGGATAACTGGCTATGTGTTAAGTAGTGCTGTCTAAGGCAGTGCATCTGTGCCAGTAAGGCAGACTGCCCTCAGTCATCCATACCCTACCCTCAGGAGATGAATAGATGCAGTCATGTTTATGTGTATCTGATTCTTTTGTGGAGAAAGCACCTTTCTTTTGTTGAAAAACAGTCATGGATTACACCTAAGGAATACTTCTGCATCTGAAAGATATTTTGTTCGTTATATTTATGAATGATAGTGGAGTTGACAGTTTTAAATAAATAAAATATAAAGACTTCCTTGGTCTATCTACTCCAGTAAAATATGTTTATTTGCTCTTCTATGAACCTTCATAACACTTTGTATATCTCTTGTGACATTCATCAAATTCTGAAAACATTATTTTATTGTTTTTGTCCCTCTTATGCAGTTTAAATTTCAAGATTCCCGAGGACAGAAACAATGTTTATAATGTCTAAGGCTATGGTAGCATATGCCTTATAAGGGTGATTGATTAATAAAGAAAGGAATAAATGAAAAATACAGACAACATTATTGGTGTTCATTATTTTGATGTGACAATATCTTTCCTGCTAATAAACTAAGGCCATGTGCCTTGGTGATTTGACTAAAAGTTTAAAAATGAGTTTGTAGAAGAGCCAGGCTTTTAATCGCTTTTATAAAGAGTGTTTATTTTCTATAATTTTAGGATAAAGATACTTACTCATACTTGATTCCATCTAAATTTAAAGCCATGTGTAAATATAAAAGATCCTATTAGACTTTCTATTTTTAAAATAAAAAATACTTTAAAGGAACAAAATATGAATTTTTATGTCAAAATAAGAAAAAATGATCTGGAATTTCTGATACATAAAGGTTTAACATATGTTGAGACTTTTCTTACAAAAAGAGGACATTGAATTCTCAGCCCCCTGCTTTGCTGACAGCAGCCGTGCGAGAGGTCTGAGTCCTGTGGGTGCTGGGGCTTTGCAGAGCCGGATTATTGGTCTGTGTCCACTGAGAACGCCCCTAATGGGGAGATGGAGGAGTGAGCGCTGGGCTTTGCGACTGCGTTGTGGGAAGGCTCGTCTGAGCTCCCTGTGAGTTCAGCCAGTCAGTCCAGGGAAGGAGAGGGAGAGCTCTTCTCCCCCTCCTGCAGGCTGGAAACACCGCCCCCAACAGGAGACAGTTTAGATCTGCTCTGTGTAGGCCCAGGCAGCCCCGCTGGGCGCAGCTGGGTGCGGGACAGGAGAAAAACTCAGAGCAGGACACTCCAAGTGTGAGACCTTCAGGGGCTGTCGTCTGGGACGGAAGGAAATGCTTAACCCCTTTCTATGGGCAAGGCCAGCAACATTCTCCACTGGAGACTCTTTTGATCAATCCCGCTGAGCCCAGGGCAGCTGAAACTGCTCCTGCAGGAAAGGCACCTTGACGGAGCTGGGCTGCAGAGGGCCTCCATGCCCCGGCTCAGAGTCAGATGCGGGTGGTCTATGAGCCTAGGGGAAAGAAAGAAACAGATCAGACTTCTCTGCTTCACTTCTACCTCAAGCGCACTGACGACGGCACACTGTACCCTACCTGCTAGATCCTCCCCCTTCTGCGGTAATCCAGGCTTTAGGAAAACAGTGCAAGGCTGGAAATCGTCACCTGTACGGCTTAGTTTAAATGGTTTAAAGGTGCGGGGCACATGGATATCTAACCAGTTGGAGCCTGGGTAGAAGCCCTGCCCAAGGGTGGCCTGCTGAGCAGAAAAGATTAAAGTGCCAAGAGGGGCTGATTTTTATATTTGTTTTTTGTTTGTTTCATTTCGTTTTGTTCTGTGATCCCCTCCTACTTTGAGTGGCAGCGAGGGAGTACCAGGGAGCCAGGTGGGGCTGTGGGGCTGAGGGGCTGTAACAGGACGTCACGGGTAGATTTCTGTCTGGGTGGGTTTCAGTCCAGGAGACAGAGGGCCGTGTGCTGGGCCTTTCAACAGCATTTCAGGAAGCAGGTTAGAGCTTCTCAGTGAGTACAGCCAGCACAAGCCTGGGAAAATGAGGAAGTGCCTGCCCCCACTCCTACAGATTACAGGCACTACCCCCAACCATGTTCCAGATATCCCCGCAGAGTGAAGATCTGTGGGTGATGGAAAAGCAACTCAGAGCAGCAACATTCAAGGGGCAAGACCTAGCAGACCCAGCCTCTGGGATTCAGAGGTCCCGCCCACCAGACCATTTGGGACCCTGCCCTGCCAAGTGCCGGACTGGTGGCTGAAAGGCAGGCAGGGATAGCGACTGACATTAATTGCAACAGAGAACCTACTGGGTGGCCTGTGACTGGCACTCTAAGGGGCCAGTCTTGGACAATATCTGAGCAATGTAGGTTTATCAATTGTATCAAATGTTCTAACTTAGAGAGGGATGTTGATTATGCAGGATGCTATGCACGGCTGAGGTCAGGGGATATACGGGAAATCTTACACCATCCTTTCAATTTTGCTGCGAACTTAAAACGACTGTAAAAATAAAAAAGCGCCTTACAATTTTATTTTAAAAAATTAAAACAACAAAAAAGTGAACATTGGCCCAATAATACACTTGTTTTTATTCATGTATTTCCCTGCAAAAGAATGTTTTGTGACTTGTAAGGAAAGAAAAAAATGTTTAATAGAAATAATGTGGTATTTTCACTTGGGGAAATCAATCTATCGTAATACCATTAGTTTATGGATGTAATTTCTATAAGAAAACTATTTTGAAGGAAGACAAAAGCCATGTACTGTGTTCCCCATAATGACACTACTAGTTGTGGAGCCCATGGACGAGACTGAAGTGCACAGTGGCCAGCTGTGTAATTAAAGACAGACCTTAGAAAGACTGAGAAATTTCACACTGTGTCCACAGATAACACAAATGATTTTTAAGGAGATGTGATAGAATTATACAACTAGTCAACAGGTTTTCAAAATAAATTAAAGGCAACCTATTAATATTTACAGGTAGATGGCACTTATGTTTCTTTTTAGACTAAAAGTGCTGATCAATATTGACTGTTGCTTGCTCTGGTTTTGATATTACCTTGCTTTCTGTTTCTTTCCAAAAGCCATATAAGTTCGGGAAGAATAACGGGTTTTGAAGGGAGAGCTAGTATTATTACAGTCTTGAAGTATAAAGTATCTTTAAAATAATTCAGTCAAAAGTATTTTATTAAAATGTAAAAACCATTGGGCAAAGTATATTCCCAAAGGAAACTTTGACCTACTAAACCATGTCATGACCAACTTGCAAAAGCAGTGTTCTTTGGAGAAGTTTCCTTTTCTGCCTTTTCTCTATGGAAGGTCAATGGAATTCACTATATGAGCTTTCTGAAGGTGCTAAAGAGAATAAGGCATATATATATTTTCTTGGGGTTCCTGATGAGTTAAAATAGAAACTTAAGATGGGGTTTCTTTCTATCTTCATATATTCTTTTAGATTTGTGGTTCTTAACCCTCATTGTGCATCAAAATTATCTGGCAATCTCCATCACAGCTATTCCTCAAGTTTCTGATTCAGTGCTCTGAGTGGTACCTAGGGATACTATTTTCAAAGCCCCTCTCTACTCTTCAACACTAGTTGATTCTAACAAAGCCAAATTTGAGAACCACTTCTGAGATTTTCTGGACATCGGATTTATTCTTAATTAATTAGTTAAGATTTTTTACACTTGATATTTAGTTATCATTTGCATTGGTAACATGTAGAAAATGCTGTTTTTTTGTTCTGTTTTGTTTTTACTAAGATTCACCTTAACTTCTTTTTTTCTGGGGTACAGAAGTAAATGTGTATGGACTGGAATTCCTCCATTTTATTAATGAACTAGAACTATCAAATAAATCATTCTTTGAAAAACAAACTCCTATCCAAAGAAACCAGAAGAAGGAAGAGTCAGAGAACACTGTAAAGACCAAAGATCCTGGAGAAATCTAGGAATGAAATAGGGAGAAGAACATATATAAATACTAGGTTCAAAGGTCTACAGGTCGAGTCAGGGCTACTGGGCAGAAGATCTCAAGGCAGGTGGAGAAAGTCTGTGAAAGATCAGGATGGGAGCAAATGAAGAGGTACAAGGAAATTCCTGAAATTACCTTGAACTGTCTCAGATCCCTTTTACTGACCTGTGGGTAGAGAAGTATAGTGTGTTTTGGACTTCCTTAAAAGAAGAGAGACAAGTCGATGCTCCTGATTTTTCTGTTTGCTCATATTATTGGTACCTGTTCTTGGTACAAAGTAGTCATTCAATAAATGTTTATTGGATTAATTAAGAAAATAAAGGATACTTTCCAATGAATAGTAACTATCCTTCCCTCATTTTAAATTTTATACTTGAGAATTCAGTCAATGAAATGTCTCAACTATTCTTTAAAGGCTGACTTTGACTTATAGGACCGATAGAATTAGGCTACTTGTTCTCAAGTTTACCTGTGAATTTGAATCACCTAGAAAGCTTTTAAGTGGATATTGATGCCTGAGACCAATCTCCATATATTCTATAATTGATTTGAATTGAGTCAAAGCATTTAAGATATTTAAAAGCCAAATCAAATCAAACTAAAACAAACTACCACCACCATCACCATCACTATCACAAACCAAAATAACAGCTTTCCAAGTAAATCTAATGTACAGCCAGGGAATTAGATTTTCATAGTTATTCTTAAAACCCATAATTTTTTTTGCTAGTTGGCTTCATCCCAATCTAACCAAAGCTGGATTATTTCAGTAATTCTTTTAGTTTTGATTGCTATATTGGTTATAGTTGAAAACAAAAACAAAAACAATGATTTGAGGGGAAAATAGCCACAGTTTAAGCTGCTAAGAGATGTCAGGAGTATTAGCATATGCCCAATAGGGATGTTCACTCTGTCCTAATAATCTTTGCATCTCTGGCCCATTTATCTCTTGATTCTTAAAGATAAGTTATTAATACCCACAACTGTTACTGTCAATTACTTAGGAACAGTTTGTATTTAGTCCTGTTTTATTCATCATTTGAGCTTGCTTCACCAGGTATGAACTGTTTTTCAGTTGTTAATCCTCTCACAAGAATATATTTCCATATATATATATATATATATATATATATATATATATATGATAAATTGGAAGGGAGGGAGGGAGAGAGTAAGAGAGAGAAACACTGATTTGAGAGAGACACATAGATTGGTTGCCTCCCACATGACCCCAACCGGTGCTGGGGATCAAACCTGCAATCCAGGCACATGCCCTTGACCAGAATCAAACCTGCGACCCTTCAGTACACAGGCCAATACTCTAACTGCTGAGCCAAACCAGCAAGGGCCCTGGTGTGAACTCTTGTTTCAGTCATAACAAACTGAGTTTTTATGTGATTCCTGTGTTTGCTATCATTTGGGCTTTGTTATGTTAATATTTAAGTGCTGACATTTCCCAGTGGATCTTATTTATGACTCACTCTTAGCAACTGATGTCGTCTAAAGTAGGACTACTTTATTTTATTTCAGTCCTACCTTTAGCCAGTTATGACTACAGACCCAGGGCTAGTAAACCTCCTTAGCTCCCCATCCTTACCCACCAAAGGAAGATTAGAATAACATGGAAGATTAACCAGGCCAATGGAAAGAAGAAAACAGCATGGAATGTTGATAATTATTACCTCCTGAACTCAATGTGAATTCTTGAAATTCAAAATAAAATTGATGTACATTAATAAAAATAAGTTAAAGAAAAACACACCTAATGGAAATTCACATTCAACTTTTAGAAACATTTGCTCTTAGGCGCATTTTCTAAACACCCAAAATCTGTAGGAAATAAATGTCCACTGTAAATATTTACTTCTATGACTAACAATGGAAGACATCTGTGAATAACATTGACACCTATACACTTAATCATAATACATCACATTGACTTGTGGAAATGCATTCATGGTACATTTAGTGTATTTAAAAGTTACTACTGGCTCTCAGAAGTCTCTTTCAGTAGCTCCATTTTTCTACAGAAAACAATATCTGTATTAATTTCTGTGAGATCCTATAATTTCTGTATGAGACTTACCATTTGTTTATTTTCTCCAAAAAGCGAGATGTAGTAATTCCTGCCCAGGTATTCAGAAAACCATGGAAAAAATTGGATAGATGGAAACATGCATCTCACACTTGGGATTAAATCTGGGCATATTTAAGGAAGTCCCAGTATAGGATGCTGGTAAGAAGAATATAAGTTGGGCCTGGCTGGCGTGGCTCAGTGGATTGAGCATGGTCCAATGGACTGAGAGGTCCTGGTTTGATTCTAGGTCAGGGCACATGACTGGGTTGTGGGCTTGAACCCCAGTAGGGGGCGTGCAGGAGGCAGCCGATCGATGTTTCTCTCTCACATCCATGTTTCTGTCTCTCTCTTATTTTTTCTCTCTCTAAAAAAATCAATAAAAACATATTTTAAAAAAGAATATAAGTTGGATAATTATAAACATTAAAAAAAAGAAGAAGAAGAAGAAGAAGAAGGCAGCAGGTTGACAATCAAGAGACACTAGACAAATAAGTAGCTATAATTGTTAAGATTCATGTATGAATTAAAAAATGTTCTGCCTATCAGCAGTGTCACTATTCTTGGTGTGAGAGTGTCACCATCTCCTTATGACCCTGCCTCAGGCATGGGCAGAAAGATGGCTCATAAAAGTACAATGCATGAAAGCTGGAGGGGTTGAAAGGAATTAATTCTCAGAAAGGTGGATTTCCATGATTTTATAGATACACACATGATATTTTATTAAAGAAACCCAAATTCTGTCTATGCTATCCATTAAATTGTGGGAGAAAGAAATTATTTCCATAAAATGAGTAAATTTGTAATGTGCTTTTTAAAAACACAATAACAATCCAATGAATCATAAGCAATCTCTTTCAACTAACTCCTACCCTTTCCTTAAGTAAGAATTGGCAATGATTACCATTGTCTTGGAAAAAAAATTATGTGCTTCAACCTATATTTCTAGTTTAGCGAATGCCTATCATGTTGGTTATAATCATGATAAATTGCAGCAGCATTGCATTTATTTAACCAAGCATAAATGAAAGTCATTCTCGCCCTGGCCAGTTTGGCTTAGTGGTTAGAGTGTTGGCCTTCGGACCAAAGAGTTATGGGTTCGATTCCAGTCAAGGGCACATACCTCAGTTACGGTTTGGCCCTGGCCCTGGTTGGGTCATGTGGGAGGCAACCAGTCGATGTGGCTCTATCACATCGATGTTTCTCTCTGTCTCTCCCTCCCTCCCACTCTATCTGATGATAAACAGAAAAAAATACCTTTGGGTGAGGAATAAAAAAAAAGAAAATAATTCTCCATAGTGTCCAAATTCAATACCTACCAAATCATTTGTAATTGTAGTGTTGAGTATCCAAATTTTAATTTAATTCTCTCTTTATGAAAGTTTTTAACCCTATTTTAACCATAGAGCATAAGTGCTATATGCCAAAATGTTATAAACACATAAAAACACATTCCTTGAGGAATGACAGCATGAGAGATCACTTGGGCTCTCCCTTTGAAGTTTCAACAATTTGAATAGCTCTAAATCAACAAAGAATCCCATGGTCAACATACAAACACTTTTGAGAGCTCTGTGCATTCAAACATCTAAAAGTAGGAAAGTGGGAGTGATGAGGGGAGACAAGAAGGGAGAAGAACTCAAGGGAGACATTGATGCAGCCCTTTAGCCCAGAGCTCATTGTAGGGTTCAGCCTGGAGGGGTGAAGAATTGGGTTGAGATGCCATTCCTTTCAGAGGGAGGAGCAAAGAGATTTGATGAGCATTCCTATATGAGTGGGCAGTAGGAGCTGCAGCTGAGCCCAGTGATCAGGGCAGGGATGTAGAACAGAGGTATGGCGATGGTTGTCTGGCAGTCAGCATTCTGGAGAGAGGCACAAAGCCACAGAGCCTGGCCACCTTCCCTTAACCTCCTAAAGCTCGCCTCCCTTCATCCTTTGTGTGGAGCTGCAAAGCACATTATTTGCAAACCCAAGAACTGGTACTACAGAAACATTGTGCAACTAATCTCAGGGTCACGTGGAGGTACACAGGGGATGCTACAGAGGTTCACTGGTCAACATTGCTGGGAGGGCAAAACAACAAAGAAGATGGCCAGGTTCCCCCTCTCCCCACCCCCACACATTGCAGCTGCATTGCTGGCAGCATCTGGCTGCAGGGCACAGCACTGGGATTTCACAAATTTGGAGTCTGAATGCCTACCACATTCCCATGCAGAGTTGGTCTCCTGGGGACAAAACAACTGGATCAAAGGGGAGGCACCCAACTTCGCAGGGAACACAAATCATTTTCTACCATCTTGCGGTTATTTGAAAAGACAGAAGTACAAGAGTGCTAAAAATCTTGTGATTCAGTACCACCTACTGGAAAACAATAGAAAGACTCTTCTTATTAACCTACTGGAGAAATGCCACACATACATAAGTGCTTAGACAAAGAATCCATCAAATACCATGAATAATCAAGGTAATGAGATAGCTCAGAAAGACAATAAAAAACTCTAGAAAATGGACTTAAAGACATAAAAATACGTGATTTAAGTGACATATTTTAAGATTGCAGTTCTGAAAAAGCTCAAAGAGATGCAAGAAAACACAAATAGGCAGTTTAATGAACTCAGAAACTGAATCAATGAACAAAACAAATACTTGGCCAAATAAATTGAAACATTTAAAAAATAGAAATTCTGGAGATGAATAACTCAATAAACTAGATCAAGAATAAACTAGCAAGCATAGGAAATAGAAACAACCAGATAGAGAAAAGGATTAGTGATATCAATAATAGAAATATAGAAGTAGCACAGAGAGAAGAAGAAAGAGACTTGAGCATTAAAAAAAATAAAAGAACTCTAAGAGAACTATCTGACTTCATAAGAAAGAATAATACAAAAAAATAGGCAAACCAGAAGAGGAAGAGAGAAAGAAAACAGAGAAGAGCCTAATCAAACAAAATGACAAGAACTTCCCAAACCTATGGAAAGAGCTACATTCATAAATTCAAGAAACAAACAGAACACCTAATTACCTGAATCAAAAAAGGCCTTCTCTAAGACACATTATATTAAAACTGTCAAACATTGCTCTGGCTGGTATGGCTCAGTGGTTGTAGCACTGGCCTTTGCACCAAAAGTTTGCAGGTTTGATTCCCAGTCAAGGGCATGTACCTGGGTTGCATGTTCAATCCCCAGCCCCCACTGAGGCACATGCTGGAGGCAACCAATTGATGTGTCTCTCTCACATCAATGTTTCTCTTTTTCTCTCCCCCTCTTTCCCTCTCTTCCTGTCACTCTAAAAAAAAAAAAAATCAATAGGAAAAATATATATCCTTCGATGAGGATTAACAACAACAACAAAACTGTCAAAATTAATGACAAAGGAAGAATTCTCAAGGCAGCCAGGGAAAAGTAGAAAGTAACCTATAAAGGAAAGCATATAAAGGATAACCTATTAGGTTATCATTGGATTTCTCAGAAGAAACTTTACAAGCTAGAATAGAGTGAAATCAATATTCTAACAACTGAAAGAGAGAAATTACTAGCCAAGAAAAAATATATCCAACAAAGTTATCCTTTAGATATGAAGGAGAAATAAAGACTTTTCCACACATACAGAAGCTGAGGGAATTTATCACCAGAAGACCTCTATTGCAGGAAATATTTAAGGGGGTTAGTCCACCTGAAACAAAGAAAAGAAGGTCACAAAACTATGACTAAGATCACCAAGAAACTGTAGCATAAATAGGGATAATTTGTGAAAACAAAACATAAAAGGGGGTGGAGTAAAGTTTGAATTTTCAAAAAAAGATGGAAATAAAATATATTTAAGAGAAAAAGGACTACTATATATCAAACTTTCTTTTTTATAAACCTAATGGAAACCTAACACACACACACACACACACACACACACACACACACAGAGATATATAACTTATAAAAAGAGGAAACAGAAGAAAAAAAATTATAGAATGCCATGAACTAAAACAACAGACAGAAGTGCAAGGGAAAAGGAACAATGGAGACACAGAGCTATTTGAAAACAAAAGATAAAATGACTATAGAAAATCCTCATACATCAATAATTACCCTAAATGTAAATGGACTGAATCCACTAACAAAAAGGCAGAGAGTAATAGATTAGATAAAAAAAAAAAATAATACCCAAACATATGTTGCCTTCAGGAAACACATCTAAGATAAAAAGACAAAGATAGACTCAAAGTAAAAGAGTGGAAAATGATTCTCCAAGCAAATGGCATCCACAGAAAAGCAGGTGCAGCCTTACTTATTACTGACAAAGTGGATTTCAAGAAAACAAATGTACCAAGGGACAAAGATAGACATTTTGTAATGCTATAGGGGACACTACATCAAGAAGATATAACACTTCTCAATATATATGCACCCAATCAGGGAACACCAAAATATATAAAGCAACTACTAACAGAACTAAAGGGAGAAACTGACCAAAACACAATTATAGTAGGGGACCTAAACACCCCATTGTCAGCTCCAGATAAATCATTTAGACTGAAAATCAATAAAGAAATATGGGCTGTAAATAAACACAATAGACCAAATAGACATAACTGACATTTACAGAGCATTTCATCCCATAACATCAGATTATATATTCTTCTCTAGGGCACATGGAACGTTCTCAAGGATAGGCCACATGTTGGGTCACAAAACTAGCCTCAATGGATTTAAGAAGATTGACTTCATACGAAGCATATTCCCTGACCACAATGCTTTGAAATTAGAAACAAACTAAAAAAAGGTAGTAACAAAACACATACATATGTAGAGATTAAACAACATACTACTAAAAAATGACTGGACCCTGGCCAATGTTTCTCAGTGGTTAGAGCATTGGCTCACACATGGGTCATGGGTTTGATTCCAGGTCAAGGGCACATACCTGGGTTGCAGGTTTGATCATTAGCCCTGTTGGGAGTGTGTGGGGGAGGCAAACAATTGATGTGTCTCTCTCACATTTCTCACTCTCCTTTCTCCCTCTCTATTCCTCCTTCCCTCCATGCCACTCTCTAAATTAATGGAAAAACGATACTCGGGTGAGGATTAACAACAACAACAAAAAATGACTGTGTCAAAGAAGAAATAAAAAGTGACATAAAAAAGATATATAAAGACAAATAAGAATGACAACATGGCATATCAAAATGTCTATAATGAGTTTATATCATTACCAGCCCATCTCAAGAAACAAGAAAAATCTCAAGTAAACCACCAAACATTACCTCTTAAAGAACAAGAAAAACAAGAACAAAGGCAGCCCAAAGTAAGCAAAAGAAAAACAATAATAAAAGTCAGAGCAGAATTAAATGAAATAGAGAACAAAAAGACTACACAAAAATTAATACAAAAAAAGGCTGGTTCTTTGGAAGGATTAATAAAATCAACATGCCCCAGGCTAGACTCACTAAGGAAAAAGAAAATAGAATCATATAAAAAGAATCAGAAATGAAAGAGAAGTTACCACAGACATCATAGAAATACAAAGAACCATACTAGAATGCTATGAAATACTACATGCCACCAAATTTAATAGCCTAGAAAGAATGGATAAGTCCCTAGAAATACATAACCTTCCTAGAATGAATCATGACTAATTAGAAAATCTAAATAGATAAATCAATAGTGAGCAAACTGAGCCCGGCAGGTGTGGCTCAGAGGTTGAGCATCAACCCATGCACCAAGAGTTTGCTGGTTTGATTTCTGGTCAGGGCACATGCCCAGGTTGTGGGCCTGATCCCTAGTGGGGAGCATGCAGGAGGCAGCCAATCAATGTCCTCTCTCATTGATGTTTCTATCTCTCTCTCCCTCTTCTCTCTCTAAATATCAATAAAGAAAAAACATTTTTTTTTTAAGTGAGTAAATTGAAACAACCATCATAAACCTCTCAAATAATAAAAGTCCAGGACAAGATGGCTTCCTTAGTGAATTCTATCAAACATTAAAAAAGATTTGATACCTATGCTCAAACTCTTCCAAAAAATTGAAGAAGAGGTAATATTTCCTAATACATTTTATGAAATCAACATAACCATGATACAAAAATGTGGCAAGGATAACACTCACACACACACACACACACACACAAACCATAGGCCAATTTCTCTGATGAATACAGATAAAAAATCCTAAACAAAATACTAGCAAATCAAATAAAACAATACATTAAAATAATAGTATATCACAATCAAATGAGATTCACTCCAGAGGCACAAGGATGGTTCAACATACACAAATCAATCAATGTAATATACCACTTCAACAAAATACAGAATCAAAAGTATATGATCTTATCAATAGATGCAGAAAAAACATTTGATAAGATACAACATCCGTTAATGATTAAAACACTCAATAAAATAACTATAGAGGGAAAATACCTCAACATAATAAAGGCCTTACATGATAATCTCTTAGCTAATATTATACTCAATTGTGAAAAACTAAAAATTTTTTTCTCTAGGATCAGGAACATGACAACAATGTCCACTCTCACCGGTCTTATTCAGTATAGTAGTGGAAGTCTTAGCCAGAGCAATCAAGCAAGAGAAAGAAATAAAAGGCATCCAAAATTGAGAATGAAGAAGTAAAAGTGTCACTTTTTGTACATGAAATGATTCTTTATATAGAAAATCTTACAGATTCCACCAAAAGAACTATTAGAAGCAATAAACACACACAGTAAAGTTGCAGGATACAAAATCAATGTACAAAAATCCATTCCACTTTTATATACTAACAATGAAATTTCAGAAAAAGAAAAAAAAAATTCCTGAAGCAATTGCAACAAAAAGAATAAAATACCTAGGAATAAACTTAAGAAAAGATGTGAAAGACCTATATACTGAAAACTACAAAGCATTATTAAAAGAGATTGAAAAAGATACAATGAAATGGCAAAATATTCTGTGTCCATGGATTGGATTAAAATGGCCATATTACTCAAAGCAATATACAGATTCAATGCAATCCCCATAAAAATCCTAATATCAATATTTAAAAAAATAGAATAAAAACCTTATTAGACTTGTATGGAATCACAGAAGATTGTGAATAGCCAGAGTAATCCTGAGAAAAAAGAATGAAGCCAGAGGTATGGCATTACCTTACTTCAAATGATACTACAGAGCTACAATAATCAAATTGCATGGTATTGGCAGAAAAACAGACAGACCAATGGAACAGAATTGAGAGCCCAGAGATAAACACACATGTATATGGGCAAATAATTTTAGAAAAAGCAACCAAAAACACACGATGGATAAAAGAAAGCCTCCTAAATAATTGGTGCTGAGAAAATTGTTAAGCTACATGCAAAAGAATGAAACTACATTAAAGTTTGTCCCCCGTGTACAGAAATGAACTAAAAATGGATCAAATACCTAACATAAGCTCTAAAACAATAAATGACATAGAAGGAAACATAGATACTAAACTTATGGACCTTGGTCTTAGAGAAGATTGTATGAATTTGACCCCAGAGTCAAGGAAAGTAAAGGCAAAATAAATTAATGGGACTATATCAAACCAAAAAGTTTCTGCACAGCACAAGAAACTACCAACAAAACAAAAAGGCAACCAACTGAATGGTAGAAGATATTTGCAAACAACAGCTCTGACAAGGGTTTGATACCTAAAATATGTAAAGAACGCATACAACTCAAAACCAAACAAATGATTCAACTAAAAAATGAGCAGAGGACCTGAAGGGACACCTCTCCCAAGAAGACATAAAAATTGCCAGCAGATATATAAATAGATGCTCAACTTCACTAGCTGTTAGGGAAAGGGAAATCAAAACTACAATAAGCCCTGGTTGGGTAACACAGTTGGTTAGAACGTGGTCCCCATGCCACCAAGTTTGCAGGTTCAATCCTCAGTCAGGGCACATACAATAATCAAGCAATGAATGCATAAATAAGTGGTAAAACGAATTGATGATCTCTCTCTCTCTCTGAAAAAGCAAAACTACAATGAGATACCACTTCACACCTGTTATAATCTTATTAACTGTCAGCCCAATACATTTAATTTAAAAATAAGATTAAATAAAATATAGAACCTACTTGTTATCTCACATGAGGAAAAAACACACATTCATTCTACTTCAAATCTCTAGCCAATTCTTGTTTTAATTCAACAATTCACTATGTGTTCTATAATATGAAATGTTAAACTTGGCATTTCCTCGGAGCTACAAAACTTTAAAACTCACTTATAAACCGTTATTTATGGAAAGTAAGTGACATCTGAAATCCTTTTACAGTGAGAGTTTTGGGAAGCCTCAAACCTCTCCTGTTTCTTCTCCCTTACTCAGTCCCACCCTTTTTATCACACTTCTTCCTACCTGTTCTCAAATCTTTACACTGACACATTCTGCTTCCCCTTTATACTGTATTCCGGGGCTGTGGCAGTGCTGAACAGGCCACAGGCTTATGGGACCAATCTGTGTCCAAAAGCACCACTGTGTTTGATTCATGTCATGCAGTGTCACAGGCCCCAGCACAGTGCCTGAAACATGTGTGTGAATAAATGAAGCCACCATTAAAACCAGAGAAAGAGCTTACACTATACTTGGGGATTTTTCAAAACCAGCCCCAACTCAAGAAACTGTTTTTTTTTTTTTTTTTTTTAAGAAATTCTATTGCACTCCAGAATAATATTTCCATTGCCAAATTGAACATTAAATTAGGCTACGTTTCATGTTACATTATTGTGTTCCATGTGTTTACAGAGACAACCCTGAAGTTATGATTTGACATCACAAGTTGCAAGGGACGAACTGTCTAGCTTGTTGAAGATTGTCTGTCCTTTTCCTGCTGATGAGGAATGATTGGAAACTCTAATATCCCTTAGGCATACCAGAGGTTTGAGTGTGAATGGAAAGTAGCCTTTGCTTTCAAAGTTCAGGAATTAAACACAAAAAGAAAAGCTGCTCTTCTTAGTCTCCCTGTGAACACTCAGCTCTAGCTCCACTTCTGTTTTTCTATATAGGGTTATGGATTGTCTATGTACCTGCCTCACTCTGCTGTGTTTCAATTATAATAATCTGAAGCAGAAATCTATTGAATGCTTAATATGCACCAGACCTCTCTACAGTGGAATTTTACATACATTATCTCATTAATCCTTAGGAATAAATGAGGTTAATATTTATCAGATAACTAGAGTAACTGGCACAGGTTTACAGAGCTACCACGTAGCCCAGCTGGGATCCAAATCCAGCACTGCTGGGCTGTGGAGGCTTTACTATTTTCAGTTGCCTTTGCATTTGACCTGTTCTGAAGTTAATTTTGTAATTATTCCATTACACACACCCCCCATTAGAGACCAACACTTGCTGCTATCAGTCACGCTCAGTTTGGAGTATGGAGTATTTATTTTATTTTTTCTTTATTGATTTTAGAGAGAGAGGAAGGGAGAGGGAGAGAGAGAGAGACAGAAACTTCGATGGGAGAGAACATCAATTGGCTGCCTCCTGCATGCCCCCCCCCCCCCACTGGGGATCGGGTCCACAACCTGGGCACGTGCCCTGACCAGGAATTGAACCTGCGACCTCTTGGTGCATTGGGTCGACACTGAACCACTGAGCCACACCAGACAGGCTGGAGTATGGAGTACTTAACTTTATGTTACAAAATGGCACTGAATATTTGTTTAAGTAAATGATCTTTGAAAGTCACATCGAGGCAGGAAGAATTAGGGTGAATTAAGAACAGAGAAAATATTTTACAACCATTGTACAGCAAAGAGATGAAGTGGAAAACACAGGAATAAATGTTATAATTAATTTTCTTTGGCTGGTGAACACTCCTTTTAAATGTTTACGCTGAAATTAAAACGAAATGAGCAGCATTATTACCTGTATAGCAACCGCAGTGAGTGCAGGATGGGTGCTCCATTCTGCTATAATTCTGAAGCCACACATCCAGAACACGTGACAGTGTGCACCGTGCAAGTTGCTGGTTGTCTGCAAGAGCTGCTTGCAGAAAAACGGCATCAATCAATAAAGCCTCCAGAGCTCAAAGTGCTGGAGATATCACAATCATTAAACAGTAACGCAAATAAAAAAGCAATATCTCACCTCATTAGTACTAAGTATATTGTTTATTCTTTCCCCAAGTAAAATATTTAGAATCCTGCATAATGAGGTTCTCATTGACAGAGGTGAAAATTATGAAGATGCTAAATGTAGCACAAGACAGAGTGATAAAATGGGTTGGATTTTGCAATAGCTGTACTCAGAGCGAACTTGGGTGGCTGGATTCCACCAGCACGTTGTTTTGACACTCATACACTTAGAGATTCTGTTCCACCGTGATGGGGAAATGTGTCGTGGGTGGAGAAGAGAGTTTGTGGACTGAAGTCAAAAGCTATAGGGTACAAGCAGAGAGGGAAACTGGATCAATCTTGAAGTAATACCTCATTTTCTAACAAGGATACTTTCATGAAAACACCATGGAAATGGTCTATAGGTATAATGATCAGTAAAGACACCAAATTCAATCTGGGGATGTTAACCTGTCTGGAATAGTCTCTGTACACATGCGTAATAATGATACAAGTCTGTCTTTTGAACTATAGTCCCCAGCATACGCCATCTAGAAGGCAGTTTAATTTTTGTTGTGAAGTATGCTCTTGGTTAGTTGTTTGTGATTCTTGATATGTCAGTGTGCTGGAGCTAGGAAATGTATTTTGATAAGTTCATGTGTCCTCTGTGTCTGACTTGGAATTCCCACGCTGCCATTTTAACAGAATTAGCTACCCTGGTTCATAATGCTGATTCCACCATGGAGATGCCAATTCAGTTAATGGGATGTGGGTAAGAAAAAGGGCACAAAATACCACTAAACAGTAAGCTCGTGGAGTGCAACAATCTCCTGATTCTTCTTTGCATTCTGTGACTTGGTTCTGGGCATGGCACCTAACCAGTACTCTACATATAAATGCTGCATGTCTGAATGAAAATGTAATATGCTCTAGTTTTTTTTTTAAATCTCCATTTACCACTCTAGTGAAAACAAGCTGATTGAGAATGAGAGACATTATCTGAGAAGAACCCTAAAGAGGACTGAGTGAAGGCAAGTTAGGGAAGCTTGTTCGGCTCAGCCAGCTTTTCCCTCTGAGCCCTACCTCAGATTCTATTACCATTCACACAGCTGTGCATATCAAAGAACGAAAGAAAGAAGTAGCTGTAAGAGTACTGCCAATCATCTGTGTTTCAAAAGATTATTTTCAGGTTACTACTGTATTTTCCTGATGGCTAACTTTTTATACAGTATGGCTCTTTGGGGTAGTAAGGACATTGTTGAGGCAGATTTTTTTTTTTTTTTTAATTGTTAGCCAAGGATATGTTTCTGTTTATCTCAGATAGAGTGGGAGGAAGGGAGAGAGAGAGAAAGACTGATGTGAGAGCGACACATCAACTGGTTGTCTCCTGCACGACCCGACCAGGGCCGGGGACTGAACCGCTACTGAGGTACGTGCCCTTCACCAGAATCGAACCCGGAACTCTTTGGTCAGAGGGCCAACGCTCTAACTGCTAAGTCAAACCGGCCAGGGTGAGGCAGATTTTTTATTATCTTTATGGACTACTGATTCTTAAAATTTTTTCCAGTGGAAATTTAACTTAGTCTGGGTGTTGAACTTCTAGTTTACAAGACCAATTGATTTCCTACTTATTTGAGTTTCTTTGATGTATAATAGAGGGCAGAGACTCCTTAAATGTGTACAAGGGACCTAACAAACACTGGGACAAGTGCATCAGTAAAGCTGCCACTAAGTAGTAGCTTGGAACACAAAAGAGGAAAGGAAATTAGAAAAACAGCTGAACTTGTTCTTGGGATGGTTAAGGAGACAACACATTACAGTGGGAAGGGGAAGACTGGAGTGAGGAAGTTCAAATGTCACCCTGCTGTTTAGTTGTGTAAAAGAGTTTATTAACCACACTGAGACTCAGTTTCTGTGTTTTTAAAATGACAATCCTTATACTAGTATAAAGTTGCTACAATTCAACGAACATAAAAATTCTTAGCACATTAACAGCTAGTATAATTTAGTTCACTGTTATTACAACTTTTCTCTTGAATATTCAAGCTGCTTTGGTGTTCATCTTGAGCATTGCATTTATTTACTTGTTTCATAAGGTGGTTCAGCTGTCAAGGCCTCTGAACATGTGTCCATAATGAATAATATCATCCTCAAAATAGAGAAACATTGTATGTTGTTTTATGCATTTTAATATGTTGGTATTCCATGCTTCCTGCTTAATCAAGTAAGTGTGTGTGTGTGTGTGTGTGTGTGTGTGTGTGTGTGCACATAGTGAGAGAGAGAGAACTATTTCTGTCCAGTGTATGTATGCATGTGTGTCATGTGTGTGTATATCTTATCTGATATGTTATAAACGCATTTCTTATTATTAAAAGTGTTTAATGCCTCCTACAACTTCCCTAACTTGTATTCATGTTTGCATTTCTTCACAGTTCTTTCTCATTCTGTACAAAGATGAATAACCTTAAGCAAGGGTTTTACCTTTATGAGCCCCAGTTCTATCACGTGAGAAGGACAGAGAATGTACAGGCAATGCATTCCAGTTCTAGAAGAAAGAGATACACCCCAATTTCTTAAGGTCAACAATGTTCAATTACCTGTTGATCATGCATGCAGACAATTGAACAATTCTTAAAAATGATATTAAGTTAATTGCCTTATCTCCAAAGTGAATAGGAAGACATTTGTTAACATAACAGAAACATTTAGTAGAATGTCTTTTAAGGGAACCCCTTTTCTGATTGAAAAAAAGTAAAGAAATTGGAAATTCAGGTACTCCCCATCATCCAGAATTTTACAATTTGAACTAAAAAATCAAATATAATTATCTTCCACTGTCTAAACTCTGAATTCTCATTATCCTAACTGAACACTAGCAATGAGTGATAGCTATCATACTTGTATTAGTCTAACTTTGAAACAGCCAGATTTCTCAGTATATAATCTTGGTTCCCTGTATCTATTTTCAGGGCTTTTTTATTTGTTCATTAAAAAATGCATAAAAAGAAAATCCTTATGTCAATAATTTTTCAATCCATCTACAAGTGGAGGACTTTCTTCTATAAAGCCAGAGATTTTGCCTAGTACTATTCAGGTTAGGGACAAAGATTTAGTTGGTCTCCAGAAGGAATGGTTTGGTTGAGAAACCATAGTAGAAGGAATACCTCTTCCTTAAGAAGCCCAGTGTTTAAGAATGTCAGGAGTGGGTAGATAGTGCCTGTTCCCAAAATATTAGAAATGAGGAATATTTGATTGTACTATGATATATGCTTTACAAAATAAATATGTAATTAACAAGAGTACAGATTAATACAGTCACCTTATAGATTCAAATAATATCCAGCCAGCAACATTGATGATAATATGATTACAAGGATAAACTATCTAAACAAAAATCATGTTTTGGTCAGAAGTGGGGATCAACCAAAGGTACAGATTGAGGAACATCACAGAGACAATGTTGACAAAGCTCATCTAAGTACTCTCTTGGAAAAAGTAAATATTAATTCTTAGACTCTATGTATTATGGTTCCATGGGAAGTCTCTTTTGATGTAATACAATGGTATAAATTACAGGAGATAAGGAGATATCTTAATTGAAGTGTACCTCCTGTACCCAAATTACCCTAACTTCAATTCAACCAGAACCATCCAATACCTCTGAATTACGGCAATGAGGAAGCAAAGAGAAAGTTTTCAGGCAATACCTAAGACTACTACTCAGCCATAAGAAAAGATAAAATAGTGACATTTACAGTAACATGGATAGACCTTGAGAATATCATGCTAAGCAGAATAAGTCAGCCAGAAAAAGTAAAGAACCATTTGTGAAAGCAACAAATGAACAAACAAGAAAAACAAACAAAAACTCATAGACACAGACAACAGTATGGTGATTACCAGAGGGAAGGGGGAATGAGGGCATAGTAAAAAGTAAAGGGGTTCAGATATATGGTGATATATGGTGATGGAAGGTTGACTTTGGGTGGTAGGCACAGAATGCAATATACAGATCATGTATCATAGAAATATATCTGAAACCTATATAATCTTATTAACCAGTGTCACCTAAATAAATGTAATAAAACAAATAATTTATTCTCAAATGACATAAAAAATTTCAAAGTGTACTTTGAAACACAAGGAAAAGACTGATTTCTTCATTTAAAAAAAGGGTAAATAATGGTCATAAAATAATAAATATGTCCCAGAAAATTTTTTTCCTATGAATTTAGACTAGATGAAGATTCCATGGGTTAGGGTTGGAGTACATGAGAGAGGAAGCTAGATAGTGAGATAACAGTGAGTGTACTAAGGTCTACCTTCCATCTTCAAATCTAGTTTAGGAGGAACACAGAACCCTATATTCATTATAGTAATATTTGCTGCTTTAACCTACTTTTTGAGTCAATACAATTGTATTTTATTTGTATGTTACAGCCCAAGGAGGTGAGCAGTTTTTCTCCATGTGGTGACAGGGGTACCCAAGCTCCTTCTATTATGTGGTTCCTCAGTCCCTTAGAACCTTGGCATCCAGCATGCAAAAGGGAAAATAGAAAGTGAGAAAATCACACCTGCTTCTTATAAATGCTGGTATATAAATAACATGCATTATTTCTACTCTAATTAAATTGGCAATAACTGGTTTCAAACCTATAACTGGATGCAAGGGGAATGTGGAAATACAGCCTCTAGCTATGCAGCCTCTGCCAGCAATGACTCCACACTATGGATAGTGAAGCATCTTATTTTGGTGGACAGCTGGTCATCTCTGCCACTAATCATCGTGAAAGTTTGGGCACTAAGACAAAGTCAACATGTACCCCACTTTCCATCTGTGGTTCTGGAAAGTAGCAAGATTTGAGGAGATTCCCCATGCTGAAACAATGAGGTAGTAGTCATGAAAATATGTAGCTTGTCTAGTCAGAGAAGTTTACCTACCACCATCTTCTTCTGCACCCTTCTCTGTAGTTGCCCATGCCTGAGAATGGCATGGGGCAATCTGGGATATTTTCTTGTGTACCTCCTAACCCTCTTCCAGAGGAACACAAAGGTGATGGAAAGAAGATGACAGATGTGAAGAGGCCCCAGGGTAGGATAAAGGGATGCCAGGGAATGCTTTCATGAGCCATATAAGGGTGGAGGGGTATCAAGTGGGAAAATGGAAATTTCAGCAGATACTAGCAATGTAGAAAATGATGACCAAGGACCAGGTAGCTCCTCCTCTATAGTGGCACTAAGTAAACTCCTAAAATTTAAAAATAAGCACAGAGAGAACAAAAGCAATTCTAGATTGATTGAGTCTAACTTCCATTGATATGTTTACTCTAAATTGTCAGAAATGAAGTGATTCTGCTACCAGAAAGAATAGGACTCCAGTTAAAAATCAAGTGTAATTAAATAAAATTACTTTTTTTGAAGTGCTTACCCAAAAGTATGGTTTGCTACTACTGTGTGCATAATCAATCCCCTTAGTCTGATTGCATAACCCCCAAGCAATTTTAAATTTTCTTACCAAGCTCCACTGTGTACTCTCAGTAAATACAGTAGTCATTCTGCATACAAGTATTATATTTATATTTTATATATAACAAAATATACTTATGTCAACTATCATGTAGCATGTTATCATATTTATGTTTTTAAATAGTGTGATTGTTAATTTTATGTGTCAACTTGACTGATAAAATTATCAGTGTAATTTTAAGAGATAATAACTAAGGGACACACAGTTAACTGTTAAAACATTGTTTCTGGCTGGGTCTGTGAGAGTCTCTCTGGAAGAGATTAGTATTTGATTCAGTGGACTGAGTAAGGCTCACCTTCACCAGTGTGATAGAGCATCACCCAATCCATTGAAGATGTGAATAGAACAAAAAGGCTAGGGAAAGGCAAATTTGCTTTTTTAACTTGAGCCTGGACATTCCTTTTCTTCTGTCCTTGGACATTAGCACTCCTGGTCTTTAGGCTTTGAACTCAGACCTGGACTTAGACCATAACTCCCTCCCCTATTCTCAGGCCTTTGCGCTCAGATGGAATAACACCACCGATTTTTCTTATTCTCCAGCTTACATATTGCAGATCATGGGAATTTTTGAGCCAATTCTTAAAATAAATAATAATCTCTCTCTCTCTCTCATATATATATATATATATATATATATATATATATATATATATATACACATACATACACACACATATATATACACACACAAAGATATATATATATAAAGTATCTATCTCAATTAGTTCTGTTTCTGTTTCTCTGAATAACCCTGACTAATACACATAGTTATAATTTATGTTTCTCTGTAGGTTAGTTCACTAAT
Organism: Tadarida brasiliensis; assembly: GCA_030848825.1. Lineage (NCBI taxonomy): Eukaryota > Metazoa > Chordata > Mammalia > Chiroptera > Molossidae > Tadarida > Tadarida brasiliensis. The sequence goes on from CM061272.1 coordinate 32,794,449, forward strand.
AAAACACATTTTTTCCATTCTATTTTTATTTACATACAAAAAAAATTCACATACCAGTATGTTAGTTTTCAAACAAAAAGCACTAAGCCCTTTCCCATTCATAGGAGTCCTTTGAAGATCCCCAATACCATCCTTTCCCAGATCCCCCATTATAGGAGCAAGGAGGGAACCTGCTTTTCATGTGTGTTTGTTGGGGGAGGGTCCCCATTTCAGACTTTATTAAATATATTTTTTAACTGAGTTCCTGCTATATTCCAGGCAGCGTTCTATATTTGGAGGATACAGCAATAAATAAAACACAAAAAAGCCCCTGGTGTTATGAAGTTTACCCTCCTAGAAAATAAGCAGAATTTATATTACAGTAAATAAGAAAATAAACAAAATAAGTCAAATATAAAGTTGCATCAGAGGGTGATAAGGGTATGGAAAAGAATAAAAAGCAGAGGAGGGAGAGAGTGGGAAAGGGGTAGGAGAAGGAAGACACTGAAATTTAAACAAGGATATGAGTGAAAACCTCACTGAGAAGTTGATGTTTGTGGAATTGCAAAAGGCAGGCTAATCCCTGGGCCTAGCTGGCAGGAGGCCAAGACTTGCTTAACTGCCCCTAATGCCTTCCCTTCTCTTTAGGCCGAACAACTAGACTAAGGCTATCACTGACGACAAGATTTACTTCGGGGGGGGGGGTTACGGTCTTTCCCTTCACACATGCTTGCAAGGTAGCAAAAAAGACTGTGCTTTTGGTGGACTTTCCTCATTTAAATACTAAAAACCACACCCCTGGGTGGAGATTTAACATGCTAATGAGACATGTGACACATGAAGAAACATGTAGTCACATAAAAACCCTTGCCTCTACATACTTAAAGGTCACTTTTCCTGCCTAAGCCTCTGTAAAATTCTCCCCAGGCTTTGTTCCAGGAGCAACCCATTTCCGTTCCCTTTGTGATGCTGGCTTTCTTGTGCACAAGCTAAATAATCCTTTGTATCTGGCTTCTGGTGATCTCTTTTGATTTCTGTCGTGAGAGACTGCAAGAATGTAGGGTGCTGATAACAACATGATAAGAGCAGAGGGAACAAGGTGAGAAGAAAAGTGAGCAAAGGGTCCTGGGAGAAGGGAGCATGTTTGGTGTGTCTGAGTAAGATCACAGGGGTTAGGGTGGCCCAAGCACTATGAGCAAGGCAAGGAGTTAGTTGTAGGAGATGAGCTCAGAAAGGTAATGTGAAGGAGTGTGGATAGACAAAATCTTGTTGGCTGTTGAAGAGAATAAAATGGCCTTTGTATCACATTCATCAGGCTCATGAATTTACTTCATGCAAATTTGCCTCAGAAGACCATCTTCTCAAGCCTCTGCTCAAATCCGGTTTCTTAGTCTGTATGGCTGTGGCAGGTTTTTGATTAGGGTAATTTTTGCACAATGCTGCCATCTTATGAGGTGCCTGGGAGCCCTCTGGCTGCATTGTTGAAGAAATCCATCAGGGCTCATCCTCCTGAACCACTCTGCACAGCACGTGCCAGGCTGTGCCTGCCTCAGTGTCCAGCCTCCTTTCCCCTCTTTTTTTTTTTTTTTTATCCTCACCCGAGGACATTTTTCTCATTTTTTGCTCAGATAGTGTAGGAGGTAGAGAGAGGAAGAGAGAGAGAAACATCGACGTGAAAGGGCCACATCGAGTGGCTGCCACCCGCACAACCAACCAGGGCGGGGGACAAACTGCAACAGAGGTACATGCCCTCAGCGGGAACCGAACCCGGGTCTCTCCGGACCGCAGGCCGATACTCTAACCGCTGAGCCAAACCGGCCAGGGCCTCCTTTCCCCTCTTGATGGGGAACAGTCTCTGTTACTTTCTGATAGTCCCATTATACTTTTCATACTTCTTTTCACTTCAGTGTGTCCCTTGATTCTTACCTTGAACAGATTTAACCTGCCTAAAAATACTGGGAAAAGAAAGGAAAAGGAAGTACATGGGATGATTTGTGACTTCAAAAGCCTGACTCAGTGTGAGCGCTCTTCTGAGGGTCCCAGAAACATAGCCAGACCCAGTTCAGGGAAACCTGGAGGCTGTGTTCTCAGCCCTTTCCAGCAGCATTTCTGCTTCTTTCTCTCTCCACCCACCCTTTACCCCTTGAGATTGCAGTTCCATTTGGTCCCCCAGAGGATTGTTTCAGGGCAGTTACTAAGGCATGAACTGACAAGTAGATCTTCTTCCAGCCCAAAGGCTGAGGAAAATGAGCATATAATATTACTTGATTGTATTGCTTTTCTCACAATTTTGCCAAGTCTATGTGTCAACGTAAGAAACATTCAAACCTGTGAAAAATTTTTGTGACTTTATTTGAGCCAAACTGACGACAATTGCTGGGAAGCAAAATCTCAACAGATTGAGACAATGCTCCAGAGAATGGCAGTTGTGCACCTTATTTTATACGTTACAATCAAAAGGAGAAGCAAATGAGTTACATGAAATCCACTGGTGATGGATTAGGGAGGTGGGAGAAAGCAAAGCGGGGAAACCTCTGGGGTTGGATGAAAAGTAAAATGATAGACACATACATCTTTTACATAGGGGGGTACAGGATAGTTAACAGTCAACGATTAATTCAATAACAGTGAGGGGATTGGTGTTCTCTGCAGAGTGATAGCCTGTGCTTTGAGGGGTCTGGAAAAAGGAAAATTACTTTGACATTCCAAAGGTATGTTATCATAGATGCAAAAAGACAATAGACAAGCTCAGTTATGGTAACGATTGACCTTTGTCAGGGAAGATGTCGGCCTGGGACATGACTACCTGCCATAAACTGCTTTTAGTTAAAAAAAGTTTTTAATTTCAGACCATCCTTTGTGGTGACTTGAGGTCTCTGAGTTTGCAAGGCCACCATGCAGGCCTTCCCTGAGCATGTCAGGTTAGCATGTGTCCCTTTTCATCCACATATGGAATAAGTTTTTCAAATTATAAATATGGTCACAGTTGTTGTTTTTCATCTGCAATCTACTATATCCCCATTCACAATTTTAGCACCCATAAAATAATCAGGGTTATTTAACATCATCTTTTCTATATCAAATAATAGATCTGTTTGTCCTTTATTTTATTTATTTGTTGTTCATCACGAATAAAGCCTCTCATTTATATACATTAGATTTTGGTCTGAATAACTCCTGATAAATGGGAACAGTGTGTTAATTTGAAAATAATTTTGCTTTCATTTTTGTAACCTCTTTATAAATGAAGTTTCCCAACAACAATAAAGAAAAGGCAGCATACTAAACATATTTTTAAATTAGAATATATAAGTAAGAGTTGAATTTGAGGCTTTCTGTATTGTGGTCAGCATGTACTATCCATTGGACTCATATAACATTGACACAGACCTGCAGGCAAGAGAGGCTACAGGTTAATTCTTGGTTTTCCTACTTAGGAGAATCACAATTTCTGTGCACCACATTATATTTCTAAAATGGGTGCAAAAGAGCATTGATAAAAAGATGCAAATACAAATTTATTTTCCAAAATTCACTCTTCTTTATAATCTTCTGATGTAGAATGCAATCTGGTTATCTCATAAATATTAATGTAATCCATCTCCATACATTTGATCAAACTGTGTATGCTGGAATGAGCTCTTAAACTTCTATTTACTTTCTAGGTTAAATCTTACCACATAAAAAACCGCCTCCTTTGTGAACAAATGTGCCAAATCAACATGGATCTGCTTGATGGTTCTTACACCTTTGTTGTTCACAAGACAACATTTTTATGTCACCAGATGCAACCCAGATGGTACATAATAATTTATATATGGATTTTGGAAAAATATATGGTTTCCATTTGAGGTCTTTTAAGTATGATTTTAAAATTGATGTGAACATTGCTTTTTTTTCCAACTTGAACCATAATGCAGTCAAAATATGGTTCCCAGGTGAATGAAAACTTATCTGTTTCATTTGGCATCACTATATATTTCCGATCCATGACTTTTGAATGAATTTGTGTCTTTGCAGACTTGGTTTCAACTGGCTGAAAAACAATGTGATGGTGCCAACTTACTATTATTGAAAGACAGTGCTGATAAGATAAATTTAGAGCATTTTTCATCTCATTTTCAATATTAACAATTGTTAGTCTTGCCAGCAGACACAAATGTGTGATAAAGTTTAGACATTTTAATCCTTTGGTCTTCCCTATTTTGATAAATATTAGACATAAGTTGCCACTGACACATCATCTTGAAATCTTTGTTTTAAGAGAAAATAGCCCAGCATAAGCTCATTATAAAACTATTTATAAAAAAAATTGTTGTGCCAATTCAATAGAAAAAAATCTGACATTTGGGTTTTCTACTGCCCTTCCCTTTATTCCATGAAGAGTCTGAGGTGCTTGGTTCGAAAGAAAAAAAAAAAAGAACATTTACAATGGTCCTTAGAGTATATCTTTCAGAAGAGATCTAATAAGAGTTATCAAAGAAAAAAAATACTACCTTCATATGTCTCTTCCTCTGCTTCTATCTCTTTCTTTTTTCTTTTCTGTATTCTTCTTTAGCTTATTATTACTTGATGGACATTGACATATCCTCTTTGTATATCTAGTATGTGTATGGATAACTAGACACACTTTCATGGCCAGAAAATTGCTCACAGAATTTACAGTTATTATGCTGACATCCATCTACACATCCCAAATACTATAAGAATATAGTACCTACTACTGCTTGCCCAGACTTCTGTGGAACTTAAAGAATTAATTTTATTTGGCTTCCTTATCATTTTTACATTGAAATTAGAATGCTTAACTTATCCATTAACTTGGTCAAGAGTCAAACGAAGAATGGAAGTTCAGAAAACGATCTGCTAAACAGATCATACACATTTTTAAAAATAATGTGCTCAACTATGTATCCACTATGCAAACCTGCTCAAACAGACAAGAGTCATCCATTGCTATAGTGTTTAATATTCCCTTTTACTGCTGAAAAAAAAACCCAAGGTTACAATCTCCCAACATTCCTCACGATTCAAACTCTGAAAGCAGCAGAGCTCCACTATCTGAGTCCCTACTACAAAGAACACAGGTTTTGTGAGAACAAAGCAATGCTGTGTTGTATGCAAAAAGATGAAACATACCCTTTTTCTCCACCAGGGTCACAGGCTGTCACATAGAAGAGAAGGCCACATTAGTTCCTCCAACTTCATCCTGCTGAAGGTCTATCTCACCATGGAACTTGGGCACAGGTCCAGAAATCACTATCCAGGGCAGACACACAGCTCTTCTCCCATCCCAGTTCTTCTGTGCTCAACTGTCCTGAGGCAGGTAGATACTAAGATGGCCCCCAATAATTCCTGCCTCCTGGTAATTATGCCCATATGTAACAATACTCACTGCCCCCTCCCTGCGTGTGTGAGAGCTAGACATAATGGCTTGTGTCTAACCCACAGAATACAATAAGGGTAATGGAATGTCCCTTCCATGATGAGGCTACAACTGCTGTGACTTCTGTCTTGCTAGCAGATTCTGTTGTTTTCTTGGCTTATAGACTTTGATGAAGCAAGTTACCATGTGGAGAGGTCCAGATAGCATGAAATTAGGATGGCCTCTTGCCAATAGCCAATGAGGAACAAAGGCCCTAAGTCCAACAGCAAGCAAATATCTGAGATTCTGTCTAAAAGCCCTTGAGGAACAAAATCCTGCCAATGATCACTGAACTGGGAAACAGATCTTTCCTTTGTTGAGCCTTCAAATAAAACCCCAGCCCTGGCTGACACTTTGCTTGCAGCCTCTTGGGAAACCCTGAGGCAAAGGATCCAGAGAAGTTATGACCAAATGTCTGACCCACAGAAACTGTGAGATAATAAATATGTATTGTTTTAAGTCACTCAATTTGTGATAGTCTGTTGCAACAATAGATAATGAGTACACCTCCCAAAAGAGTGCCTCCAAAATTTCTGTTCTGCAGGAGAATCAAGTCTTGGCAGCCTGACTCCCCCATTAGCTCAGCCAAGTTCAAGTTCAAGCTGAGATTTAACAAGAATCCATCCACTTCTTCTCCAGAGGCAAGACTGTGGAAGATATTTTTGGGGTATCTGTGGGTTTCATTTATCCATACTTTCATCTCAGAGTTAACTAGAGCAATTGTCTTACCTCTTTAATTTGTACCAGTGTTATAGTCACAGATTTAAAAGCATCAAGTCAGAAATTGCAGAATAAAGAAATTGCATAAAAGTTCAGATACTGCACTTCTCAATCAAGGCTACTTTATTTTGTCATTTTCTCTCCAAATAAAGCGTCTTTTCATTTAAGTGAATCTTCAATCTAGTGATTTAAATTGTCACAAGGACTAATTAACTAATTACCTTATCATCACTACTGAAACCCAATGGTTATGCTTCTAAAAGTTGCTCTGCTATTTAAACTGAACAACAACAACATATTTATAGGATGTAACTACCTTATTTTCTACATTGTTTAAAATGCATTTTTTTTTTTCAAAGCCAACTTTGATTTCTAGGGTCCAATGTAAACCTCCAGGGCTATTCCTGTTGACAGCAACAGAATACCCACCACTGATTTGACCACTGTGAAAATGGCTACTGAGGACGAAAGGGCAGGAAACACCCGGGTGGAATATTGGCTGCTAGTGCGGATTTCCAGTGTATACCTTCCTTCAATACACTGCATCTAGATAGTATGATTTGGCGACAATAAAAACAACAGTTCAATGGGAGTAATAAAAACTCTGTCTACTACATTATTTCTTCTCTTTTCCTAGAAATTAGAAAATATGCCTGGCGGTTTTACTGACAGTACAACAATCCACTTCTGTTTGCTGCTATTCTCAACAACTTTTGCAGTTTCTGTTTAGCAAATCAATGCCAAAATAAAACTTGGAAGTAAACAGATTTTAATTGAGCCTTTGTGATGCTAAATATCTGTGAATTTGGAAAATGTAGAATTATAAATAATTTGATGGGGGGGGCTTATTTTGTTTGAATATTTGGCATTAATTGAATAGCTTTCTGATGGAAAGACAAACATCCATGGAGTTCCCTTTGTGGGCTATTTACAACATTTAGGAAACATTTGTAGACAAAATTTTTGTCAGAGCTTTTTATTTCTCCCAGTTGGCCTCATGTGTAATTCTCTTGATAAGAATTGAGGATGCTGGGACACAGAATTAATAATGCACTGCATACTTGCCAATCAATAAATTTGATTCTTTTGATAATTGCAGAAGATTTGGATTTTATTTGTCGAAAGAGCTGTTTGTTCAAGCAGTGGTTAGAAACCCTCATATATATTAAATATTTCCATGTGTAATGCTTACAGCAATACTTATCCAAGACAATAGACACCTTAATTAATACCCTTGCCTAATGCCTCTACTTCACGAGGAAAAAGGGGGCATAAGAAAGAGATGTTTAACAAGTGAATACTAAACATATAGGATATTGTTATAGGGCAAACACAGTCCTGTTGAAAGTGCAGTACTGTTTGTCCCACTAGCAAAGTTTACTCAAAGTGTGTTCTCATAATTCAAGGCAACAACAAAAGGGATGCTTATTTGTCACTCTGCTTCCTGTCTTATAGTACATTAAAGCTGCTGTGACTCTTTACCCAAGAAGCCATTATCAAAGGGGCAGAAAATTAAGAGTAGAAATTTAATTCAGTATTAAGTTTTAAATGTCTTTCTTATTTTGAGAAATTACTAAAACTGTTAAAATATGTGCAAAGGCTTATAAAGAGTTTTTCTGGAGAAAAAAAAAGTGAAATAGGAATGTGTTAAATAGTAGGTTTATTGTTGTTGTGGATTGTATATTCCAAAATGCCCGCAGAAATATCTTCCATGAGACACATATCTTCTTGCCATAAAACTGTACCATTCCTTCCAATTAGATCAGATTTACTTTTCCACCCCTTGTATCTGAGTAGGTGCCTTACTGTGGCAGAACTTACAATAAATCATTTTCAAGAGTAGTTGTAAAAGACTATACAGCTTCCACCTTCAACATAGTTTTCCTAGAGAGCTTACTCTTGGAACACAGCCTCCATGCCATGAGGAAGCTCAAGCACCACATGGCTCATGTGGAGAAGCAGCAGTGCATACTCTACACTCCAAGCTGATATTTCAGGCATTGGCTAGTGATCAACAGACAAGAGGTGAGTCCTCCCAGTGATTTCACCCTCCAGCTGACAAGTTACACCCAACCTTCCTCTCACCCTTGTTGATGCTGCATGGAGCAGAGCTATGCTGTCCCTGGTGGGCCTTATCTAAACGACCAATTTCTGAACATTAATGGTTGAAGTGATTTGTTTCCCAATAATAGGTAACTGGCACAAGTATTATCTCCATTTTGCAGATGAGGTGATAGAATTTCTGAGTAGATAAAAGATTTGACTAATGACTCAGAATCAGTAAACTGTAGAGCTTGACCCCAAGTTCTATCCACTTTTTTTTTTAAATCCTCACCCAAGGACATGCTAAGTAAGAGGAAGAGAGAGAGAGGGAGGGAGAAACATCAGTGTGAGAGACAAACATTGACTGTTTGCCTTCTGCAGACTCCCCAACGGGGGATGAAACCCAAAACTCAGGTATGTGCCCTGACCAGGAATCGAACTGGGAATCAAATAGGCAACATTTTGGTGCATGGGAGGACGCTCACTCACTGAGTCACACTGGCTGGGCATGTCCTTATTTTATTTATTTTTATTTTTTTCTTTATCGATTTTAGAGAGAGGAAGGGAGAGGGAGAGAGAGATAGAAATATCGATGAGAGAGAACATCAGTTGGCCGCCTCCTGCATGCCCCTCACTGGGGATTTGGCCCACAACCTGGCATGTGCCCTGACCAGGAATTGAACTGGTGACCTCTTGGTGCGTGGGTTGATGCTCAACCACTGAGCCACACAAGCTGGGCTCCACATTTTATATTAGAAAAAATAGTTCCTTGCCCGGCTGGTATGGCTCAGTGGTTGAGCGTCGACCCACGCACCAAGAGGTCGTGGATTTGATTCCCTGTCAGGACACATGCCTGGGTTGCGGGCTCCGTCACTGGTGGGGGACGTGTAGGAGGCAGCTGATAGATGTTGATGCCTTTCTCTTATTGATGTTTTTATCTCTCTCTCCCTCTCCTTTCCTCTCTCTCTAAAATCAATAAAAACATATTTAAAAAATAGTTCCTTAATAACTATTTGATGAAATTGAGAGTTGGCCTCCAATGATAACTGCTGGTGAACTGTGTTAAAGAACTGTAGGTGAATCTGAGAACCTACAGTTCTTTAACACAGGTCTCTGTTGGAAAACTACATGTTCATGGGTAAGATGTTTCCAAGGCTTTTAGAATAAAGGAAATATTTTCAGATCACCACGGTATTGAAGCAACCTCTCTTTTTGAATTTAAAATCATTCACAAGTTCATCTGGCCTAAATATTCATTTGCCCTCATTCCTTAGGACTTTTGCTTATATGGTGGCATCGAGTTCAAACAAAAAATACTGAACACCTCATTAATTTACCATGCTGCTATTAGAAAGAAACAGTGGAAATAAGACAGAAAAGGAAGTACTTAGCATCTCATTTGCACTCTTCTTATACACACTGATTCCACTTATATTTGGTTTCTTTCTAATACTATTCAAATTGAAAAATGTAACCTTGCTGAACATTTACAGCTGTGCTTCCTTCTTTTCTGTTTATCTCAAGTATTATTACAGGAGAATAGGGAGAGTGACTGAAGTGTTTTCTACTGAAGTTAAAGAAAAACTGGAAGGTAAGTGGCATCTTAACACTTACAATAGCAAGAATTCCACTCCCTACTCCACCCCTTACCCCTCTGCCAGATTGCTCATAGGCATTACACTCAGAAAATATTTTTTTTAAAGTGATTTATTATAAATTTTCTTCTGTGTCAACTAATAATTAAACACCCATTTGCTATATGCAATTGTAGTAAAAACAAGAGCATAATCAAAAGCTCTTAAGGGATTACAAGTAAGACAGAGGCAAAAAGCATGTGACAGAGAATTTTCAATTACCAAATTAAGGTTTAATGCTAGATGAATTGTCTTTCAGTTGCTAGAGTGTCTCTGCTGGGACATTGAGAAGTTCTCTTTCTATTGCTCCAGCACTATGCCTTAAAATACTCATTTAGAAAGAGAGTTTGGGGAGGCAGTTCCAAGGTGGTTGTGTGGAAGGACGCTGAGCTTGCCCCCTACCAAGAACATGTCCAATGTATTCCTGCATTTAGAGCAATTCCTCCTGAAAGACAACTGAGGGCCAATTGAACAGCTTCTGCACAACAAACGAAAGACCACATAGAGAAAGTTGGGGTATCACTGAAACTCTCTAGGACCTGAGAAACTGGTAAACACCATTGTGTAGATTTCCTCTGTACTTGGATAGAAGTCAGGAGTTCTATCCAGGGGCTGTGGATGACCTGCAGGGCCACTGTAATGTGTCTCCAACCATTCTTTCCACAGCTAGCTCCAGAACAAATAGAAGGGCACACAGGACACACACATAGGGCCCCTCCACCCAGAAATTGTTACAGCAGGTACAACAAAGCACTGCTGCACACACCTATTGGGTTGCATAAACACACAGGCTCCCCTGCCCAGGGAAAGTGTGGAACTATTAGGGAGTTGTGTGGGGTACCTACACACAGGTCTGCCCTATCCAGAGAAAGTGCAGAGCTAGCAGGGTGCTGCTGCATGTGCACATTTGGTTGTCCCACCGAGAGAAAGTACAGAACTAGTAAGGCAACATGGCCTGCACACACAAAGCAGCGTCACCCAGGTCCAGCTTAATCAACAGACAATTAAAGCAACAGGGCTACATACAGATGGTCAACAGACATGTGAAAAGATGCTCAGCATCATTAATCATTGGGGCAATGTAGATCAAAACCACAATGAAATACCACCTCACACCTGTCAGAATTGCTATTATCAAAAAGTCAACAAATAAAAACTGTTGGTGAGAATGTCGGAAAAAGGGAACCCTTGTGCACTGGGGTGGACTGCAAAATGGTGTAATCACTATGGAAATCAGTTTGGAGATGTCTCAAAAACCTAAAAAACAGATCTACCATATGACCTAGCAATTCAATTTCTGGGTACTTATCTAAAGAAAATGATAACACTTATTTGAAAAGATATGTGCACCCATATGTACATCTAAACAGCATTATTTACAATAACCAAGATATGGAGGCAACCTAAGTGTCCATTGAATGTATAAAGAAGATATATGTGTATGTATGTGTGTGTGTGTGTGTGTGTGTATACACATGTCTATATATATATAGACATATATATATATATATATATATAGAGAGAGAGAGAGAGAGAGAGATTGAGAGAGAGAGAGAGGGTATTATGTTAAGGGAAATAAATTAGACAAAGAAAGACAATTACCACATGTTTTCACTTATATGTAAAATTTTTTAAAAATTAAAAAAATGAACAAATGAAACCAAAACAGACTCACAGAAACAAGGAACAAACCTATGGTTGCCAGAGGGGAGTAGGTAGAGGGATGGATAAGAAAGGTGAATATAGTAAATCACAGTGTGATATCTTAGCATCGTTACAGATGGTTGCTAGACTTAGTGTGATGATCACAGCATAAGATATCAAATCACTATGTTATGCAACTGAAACTAATATAATGTTGTATGCCAACTGTAAGGACAGAAAACCAACCTTTCCTTTTCTTTGATGTAGTTTTTCCACAATTTATGAGAAGCACCTGGTAATTAAACCCTGAGATGGTTGAGTCCTGTGACTCAAACATCTCCTCTGTTCAAACAGAACAGCAGAACCAGATAAGATACTCAAGGCCACACTTTCCAACCCCTCCTCCCTGCTGTTTTAACAGCTTCAGGCTGATTAGCAAGAATTCCTCTTCCTTGCCCCCCTACCCTTCAGACAGGCCTCTCCCTTTTGAACTCTTTATAACTTTTGTTATAAGCTTGTTCTACAGACATGGGGAAAATGCTGATAAGAGGCATCCTCAGTGCATCTGCCAGACTGTCTCCTGGAAAGCAAACAAACTGTAACTTTTCAAGACAAACTACCAACATCTGGCTACCTCTAACCCCTCCCTTCCTTGTTGCTTAGCAACAGCAAGTACAAGCCACTCTATTTTCTCTGCCCTTGTTTTGCCAATCAATGCATGGGTCCTTTCCTTCTTTAGGGAAGTAAAATATATTTTCCTCTCTTTCTCTCTTCTCTTAATTGTGAATTCTTTCACAAGCCTGAATCAATGGCCAGATCCTAACACCAACTATGCTTTAATAAAAAAAGAGGAAGATGTAACGGAGATCTCTCTCTTTATTCATATGCACATGTAAGGGCACAGGGAAGAGATGCCATTTAAGCCAGGAAGAGTGGTCTCACCAAAAACCAGCCTGAAAAGTGACTTGATCTTGGACTTCTAGCCTTCAGAACTGTGAGAAAATAAATTTATGTTGTTTGAGCCCAAAAAGAAAAAGGAAGGAAAGAAGGAAGGAAGGAAGGAAGGAAGGAAGGAAGGAAGGAAGGAAGGAAGGAAGGAAGGAAGGAAGGAAGGAGAAAGAAAGGAAGGAAGGAAGGAAGGAAGGAAGGAAGGAAGGAAGGAAGGAAGGAAGGAAGGAAGAAAGGAAGGAAGAAAGAAAGTTGGAAAATATAATCTACTTCACGATATAAGGGTCGAGATGTTTGTTAAACTGTAAATTTAACTAACTAGTGGTAAGATTGGGTAATGTACCAGTGCAAATAACATTTTTTATTTGAAACATCTTTTATCAAGTATAGCAGCTTGACACAATATTTTTAGCTATATCACCATATATTAAGTACCATTATTTGACTTCTCTGAATGCTACTTTGAGCTGGGTACACAAGATGTAATTCAATAAGAAAAAGAATAGACAGTTGTTACTGGGTGTCTACTACTTCTGAAACATTTGATATGTATTTTCTCATTTAATTCACAGTAAACCCCAGTGAGATATATATATTTTGCCCATTTCCAGCCAAAGAAACTGAATTTAAAAGTCAAATAACTAAACCAAATCTACCACCTATAATGTAGAAGAGGCAGGATTCAAAAATTTTAGTGCCAAGATCCAAGCTCTTGCCACCCAGCCATTCCTCTCAAAATAGGCATAGCCATAGGAGTACTTTGTCAGCAGAAAAGGCACATTTAAGGTATCTCATATCTGCCACTATCACTAGATCAGTTGTGCCCTGGAGAGTTTTAATTATACACCAACTTCACTATGTAGTCTTGCTATTGTTTATTGTGCAGAAGTTATTCAATTGGCCCTCAGTTGTCTTTCAGGAAGAATTGTTTTCCAATGACTGAAATGGAAACAATTTTTTTTGTAAGTTTAAAAATTATATAGCACCTTGCAGAGTGCTCAATAAATCCTAGCTCTTATTATTTCATGATATGAAGAATTTAGCTTTTTAATCTGTTCCCAATAACTGGTGGGAAGCAAAAATAAAGTTATTTATGGGGTGTTTTTTTTTTTTGTATATGTGACCGACCTTTTCCAATTGATTCTTTGACTTTTTTTGTCATTATGTCTCTTTCTTCCTTTTTATTAAAATTTTTGCGTGACATTGGTTAACAAAATTATACAGGTTTCAGGTGCACAATTCTACAACACAAAATCTCTACACTATATTGTGTGTTCACTCCCTCAAGTTAAGACTCTGTCTATTACCATTTATTGCTCCTATAACCTCTTCCACCTCCCTTCACCCCATTTCCCCCCAGCAATCACTGTACTATTGTCCATGTCCATGAATTCTTTCCTTTTAAAAATTTTTTTGCTAAATCTCTCCACCTGCTCCACACACCCACCCTCCACCCTGACAGCTGCCAGCCTGCTCTCTATTTTGCTTGTTAGCTCATTTTGTACATTATATTCCACATATTAGTGAAATTATATGGTAATTGTCTTTCTCTGACTGGCTTATTTCAGTTAGCATAATGTTTTCCAGGTCCACCCGCGCTGTTACAAAGGGTAAGACTTCCTTCTTTTTCATGACTGTATAGCATTCCATTGTGTGAATATACCACAGCTGTTTTATCCACTTATCTACTGATGGGAACTTGGGATGCTTACAAATCTTGGCTAGTGTAAATTTGAAAGAGTACATAAAACCCTATGTTCACTGCAGCATTATTTACATTTCATTTATATTTTATTCACCAAAGTACTATAGGAGTTCTCCTAGAACAATACTTATTTTTAAAGATTGTCTTGTCCCTTTAGTTTTTCTTGAAAGCACCTGACAAATGACAATCAATTCATTTCTCCTTTTTCTTCTTATTAGTTTTCATTGTCAGGTTACCTTTAATTATTTATCAATTATGTCTGATCAGGCCAACTTGGCTGGCATAGCTAAGCTACAAAAAAAAAGAACAGGAACAGATGTCAAAAATTAATTTCTTTCTTTCTTTTTTTTTTTTTTTTTTTTTTTGCCAAATGCCAGGCAAAGAATGTCTTCCCCTTTTATTGGTGAGTAGTGCAAAATAATTTACACAGCATCTGCTTTTGTAAAGACCTGCTAGCATTGCCCAAGTATGTCCAGATGTCATTAAGCACATACAAATATCTATAAAACTGGAATAAAGCACACTCTCCTGGGTTGCCAAATCCAGTGTTGTTTTGTTTTGTTTTGTTCCAGAGCCTTGGAAAATGACAAAGTAACAGTAGCCTGGACTGGAACAAGAGATCTGGTCTTCTTTTGATTATATTTGCAGAAGATTTTTTCCCCATAAAAATTGACTGCCATTTTAATGACACAGCAATGAGTTTAAAAATGCAAATTAAACCACTTAGCTGGGCCTTTGACATTGAGAAAGATGGGAAGAGACAGTTCATTACTGTTAGATAACCAAGCCCACATCAAGACTCCAGAGAACAAAAGAGAAGTTTACTGTTTTCTTCGTGAAAACTATAAATCCTTATTAAGTTAACTTTTGGTGTATAGGAAAGTCCTTCCTTTGGTCTCAATTTCTCTTCTTCACTCCAACATCCTCCCTAAACTCTTGACCAGTCCGTTTCTCATTATCCCATCTCTTTCTCTTGATCTTTGAGGAGTGCTCTGTCATTTGCTTCCATCCAGTTTCCCCCTTAGTGATGCTTAGGCAGAGGGGTGGAGAACTCATTTCAGATTTTTTACATATAAGAAGAGAATAAGAAAAGTCCAATATCAGGATGAAACACTTACAAGACCAAAGGTATATCTCATTAGTATAAGACATCTCCAAATATAACTCAAGCTATGTGTCTATCTCTTCATATGTGTCCTAGTTGAGTCCAGGCCACATCCTTCAATGGGATACAGATGTATCCTATGCCCCAGGAAAGTATACCGCAATGAAATAGAAATGATGATTTCAAGTTGTGTTGGTATCCATTGTCCTTCTTAAACGATGTTTATCTTTCGACTTATCCTGTGGCAGCAGGTCTATATTGACAAATGGAGCTTCATTGAATAGCATTTGTATGATAGTCATCGAACATTATGTTGTAGAGTTGGAGTTGCAAACTCATTTTTCTGTAAAGAACCGAATATTAAATAACGTCAGCATTGCAGGACATACTGTCTTTGTCACAGCTACTCAAATCTGCAGTCATAGCATGAAAGCAGCCATGACAATGCAGAAATGAATGGGCGTGTCTATGTTCCAATAAAGCTTTATTAACAAAATAGGTGGCAGGCTGGATTTGGTCCATGTGTCATAGTTTGCCTATCGTGTTTTAGAATTATCTATTAGCTATCTCTCTCTGACTTTCTGATCCAGTGAGAAATATTTCACTCTGCTCCCTCACTGAATACTTTTTTTTTCCATGACTAGAATTTTAACTTCTCCCTACTCTTCTCTGATCTCTTTTCTTGATTCAATAAACATATATTCAGGAATAACAAAGATTTAAACACTGTATTCAATGAGTGAAATAAAGTGTTATTGATACAGGACACTGTAGAAAGAGTGAGGAGGCAATTTAAAATAAAGGTAAAGCTTTAGAGAGAAGGTGCTATATGCTCACTGTTAAAAGTTGCACTGGTATTTGTTAGATTGGGTATTGCAGGCATTGTGACACTTAGGGTAGACTGAAATCTGTGAGCAAAGACAAAGAGACATGAAAATGCATGGTCCATTTGGGAAAAGGTAGCTTGTTCTGGATTGGTTAGTAAAAAGTGAAATAAGCTTGTTATAGTGATATAAGGCTGGGTAGGAGACAACGTTAAATTACACGGGTCCTTTCATACCATATTAAGGAGTTTGAGGTTTGGCCTATTCTTTGTTCCTTTGACATAGAGCGGAAAGGAATGAAGTCACTGTCGGAGATCTTTGCTAAGGCAGTGCAACACAGAGACTGAGTTCCCACACCCACAATCAATGGCCTGGGCTTAATTCCTCACTCTACCACTGTGGTGTGACATTGCTCAACCTCTTTGCACTTCAGTTCTCTCACTTTTAAAAGATATAATAATAATAAAATTAATGCCTATCTCATAAGGTTGTTATGAAGATTAAATAATTTAATATTTGGACAGGATCTACAACACAGTAAAGTGCTAAATAACTATTTGTTAAATATAAAAGAAATACAAATATTATAATATTCCAGGAGAGAGGGTCTGAACCCAAATATTAGCACTGGGGATGAAAAGGAGAAGATCTAATAAAGAGGTATATGATAAAGAAGGATGGGGAGGGGAGCACGGTGAAAAAGGTAAAGGGGTTAAGAAGTACAAAATAATCACAGGAATATAAAGCACAGCATAGCAAATATAGTCAATAATATTGTAATAACTATGTATGGTGCCATGTTGGACACTAGACTTATTGGGGGATCACTTCATAAGTTATGTAAAAGTCTAATCACTATGCTGAAACTAATGTAATATTCAATGTCAATTGTAATTGAGGAAAATAAAAATGTAAAAAGAAGGAGATATATGATAAGATGTATATCTAAAAAAAAAAGGTAATTACCAGTTAAATGAGATGACATGTCCTTAGAGAAAATTAAAAATCTCAGTTGAGAATACAGCTATCGTTTGGCTATCTCGGTGGATGGTGATAAGATTTCTTGATAGAGAATCCCAGTGGAGAAGCAGAGCTAGGGAAGAGTATTAGATGTACTAATTATTGATTCCCACCCACATTCCTTTATTTTGAAAACAGCCTCTCTTTTCATAGCATCTGAAAAGTGCATTCCTTGTGCCTAGTGTGATCATTAACTTATCTAAACTGGAGCATACTGGAGAGTGAAAATAGAAAGCTGTTAATAATCACAACAGAACAACAGGTAGTAACTGGTACTCCACAGAGCAAGTGGGATACATCTCATCATATCTTGGAAGCATATGGTTCTGCCCACAGTCAACTGACTGGACAATGAGCAACTGCCTAACCTGTTTGAGCCAATAAGACCCTTTCTTGGGATGAAGAAAGGGAGAAATTCTTCACTTAGTAAAAAAAAAAAAAAATACTCATGGGGTGTTGACTGTGCATCACAAAAAGTTCCAAGTACTGTTGATATAGCAGTGAACAAAAAAGAAAAAGCTCTGCCTTGTGATAGTCATATTCTAGTAGGAGATCAGATAAAAACAAATGTATATGTAGTGTCAAGTAGTGATAAAAAATAAAGCTGAGTAAGAGGATAGAAAGTGATAAGGGTGCTTACTAATTTTAGACTGGATGATTAAAAAAAGTATTTGAGATGACATTTGTGCAAAGATCTGAATGAAAAAGGAAACAGAGATGATGGCTCTGAGGTGAACATTTTCTTGACGTGGTAGAGAAGAAGGTGCCTTAAGTAAAGTGAAAGAGGAGAATGGTAGAAGATAAGAATGGAAGAAGTCAGGCACCAAATGACAATGGGGAGATGATTATTCAGGATGCGTGCTAAATCTGGCTATAGGCTTTGTGAGACACACATTGTTAGACACTCCACCTATCTTTTTTTCTTTTTTTACTGTTTTATAGTTACAGATAAATATTGGCAAATCTACTTCCCTCTGCTAGTAATTAAAGATGAGCGTGGAACCAGATTTGACTGAATATGTAGTGAAATTTCCAGGAGTTTCTTCAGAAGTTTTCCTCACTTTAAAAAAAATGTTTTTATTGATTTTAGAGAGAGAGGAAGGGAGAGGGAGAGAGGGAGAGAGATAGAAAGAGAGAGAGAGAAACATCCATGTGAGAAAGAAACATTGATTGGCTGCCTCCTGCATGCCCCCTAGTGGGGATCGAGCTCGCAACCCAGGCATGTGTCCTGATGAAGAATTGAATCAGCGGCCTTTGAGTGCGTGGGAAGACGCTCAAACAAACTGAGCCACACTGGCCAGGGCTAAAGGAACTATGTAAATCCATCTTCTTTCACTAAACATCTTGAACTGCGGCAGCCACCCTGTGACAATGGAGCTAGCCTAAGGGTGAAAGTAGACCTGGCAAGATGGCTGAGTAAAATGGAAAAAATATGCACTTCTATGAGCTCATTGAGCTGCTGAATTAACCAATCCTTCCTTGTTACTTCTTTAACATAAAATAACAAACTTTACCTAAAAGGCAAACTGAGTACTTTTATTTTATTATAGCCAAAAACATCTTTAAAAATATGGAAAACCAATACCAAATGCAAAGTTATAATGCCACTAAGAAGGCAAGTGTAAACAGAAAAAACATCTGAAACTGGACAGATAGAAATAACAATGCAGAATTATACTTACTCAGAGGAAGAAGCGTGATTCCTGACTTTCTAGTCCAGTCCCCTTCTGATAATTTTACTTTAGCATTTGTCCCTGGATGCCCATGTGTTTTTTGTAAATCCCATTTTACTTACATTGATTTGAGTAGGCTTAGGCCTGTTCCAGCAGAGGGTCTTAATTTTACTGTTTAATGGACCTGTATGTTCCTCAAAGACATATTGTCTAAGTTGAAGTTGAATATTCACATCTCAATCAGAGATGCTCATAAGAGAATTATTAATGTGTCTAGCCACAGATATTGATGGCCTCGGTCAGTTAGGATTTGATACATGGAGAGAAAGAGGGCTAGAAACAGATTAGAATACTGAGGCTTAAGGTAATATTTGAGTGGATGGTCCTCAAAGCAGTGGCATGAGAAAACTAGAATGAAAACCACCTGTTGGAATTTTATTTTCAAAAACACATGCTGCAACCCACCGGGGAATTCTGTCATGCTCTTGGGCATGGGGAAGACCATCACAGCAGTTGGTGGGCAGAGGAAAGAAATAAAAGATACCGAGAAGAGAAAAATCAAAAGGTAGAAGCTCCCCACCCCTCTCAATTCTCTCATCTGAAGTAGAGAATTACTCATAGTTTATAGATTCTTATTCTAAATTTCCTTGGTAAACTTTGAGGAGGGTGGGGTTCCATCCAGAATGTTTCCTGTGCAGACTCACCTCCTTGTCACAGCTGGAGAGCTCCTTCTGTTCATACTGGTCCCCCAGCTCATAGCACTTATGTGCGGCTCAAATCTATCATCTCAAAACTTGGCACTAGAACATGTTTGGAGGAGATGTATTTTTAAATCCTTTAAAAAATAGCACTGAAAGTGATTGGTTCTTGGATCTCAGTAAAGCTGACTGGTTTGATCTGCAAAAATATCCTTCCTCCCCTCTGCCTCCTACCCATTGCTTATTTTCTCTTCATGTTGGGAAATGAATTTTCATTTTATTTCCTACTTTGTTCTGCAAAGGCCTGTACTGATTTCACAAATAGGAAAGAAGAGAAAGATCTCTATATTTGTTTTCTTGCTGCTGCTTAAATATTGATCCTCAGAAACGTATAAAGGACTGCTTGAGGCCTCCTAGGAAGTCTGACTCAATTGGGATTATGGCTTTTCTTCTTGTGGCTTTGTATGAGTCTTCAGGAATAACATTTTGTTGTTGTTTTTATAAATTATTATTTTTAAAAAGTAACACTTAAACTTTTCTTGGAACTTAATTTACTGCTGCAGAAGATGTCACTACTGCTTTAAAATTTCCCCAGCGGTCATTACTATCTTTAAGTGTTTGACAAAAGTTCTGTGAAATCTAGCTCTTTAGTATGCATAGCACACATTTATTAGTATGATTTACTTTTCATAACAAACTTACAAATGCCCAAGTTAATGGGAAACTCTTTTTATTTTTTTATCCTCACCCGAGGACATTTTTTTGCATTTATCTTCATCTAGAACAGGAGGGAGAGAGAGAGAGAAACATCGATGTGAGAGAGACACATCGACTGGTTGCCACCCACACGACCCCAACCGGGGTGGGGGACAAACTGCAATCGGGGTACATGCCCTTAGCGGGAACCGAACCCAGGACTCTCTGGTCCGTGGGCCAATGCTCTAACCGCTGAACCAAACCAGCCAGAGCTAATGGGAAACTCTTAAGTAAACATTTTCCATAGTTGTTTTTAAAAATTCTGAGTTTCTAGAAAGCTTATATGAGAAGCTCCCTCATAACTATGTGCCCAGAAAGGAAGTCAATTTATACTTTGAGGGGTAGTGTCTCTAAGGAAAATTCTGTATTAGTAACTTCAGGTTGCTCTATGAGGCAAAATAAGACTGCACAAACTCTTTCATTTTTTTCTGCTTTAATTTCTTTAAGAGTAAAATGCTGAGCCTGGTGCAGCTCAGTGGTTGAGCGTCAACCCATGCACCAAGAGCTCACCAGTTCAATTCCGGGTCAGGGTACATGCCCAGGTTGTGGGCCCAATCCTCAGTAGGGGGGCATGCAGGAGGCAGCCAATCGATGTTCTCTATCATTGATGTTTCTATCTCTCTTTCTTGTCCCTTCCTCGCTCTCTAAAATCAATAAAGAAGAAGAAGAAAAAGAGTGAAATGGTGATATTACCTCTCACTTGTTATGCTATATATAAAATTAATTATGATTCAAAGCAATATAATTTTTAGAAGAATTAAATAATAAAATGCCTGCAAGTGCGTAGGCAATGTAGGTACTCTGGTAATGAAAGCAATAGGAGGACTGAAAATTCAGTGGCAGCTGATAATATTGAGAATATTCACTGTTGATCTGCATTCCCAGTACCATGGAGAGAAACCCATATTAAAAACAAATGAGTATTGGCTATTGGGAAGGCTAGAATAGGTTAACTTTAAGTTTCTAAACAAAAAGTCTGTAGTGTTCAAGAGACGGTTATTCCCAGCAATGAAAGGAACACAGTCTTTCTATTCAGGTAATGAGATGACAAGACTAATGCTTACACAGTTTGGAATGTGGATCTTCTTTTGGCTGAACATTTTTAATGAATATTCTGTGGTTATGCTTAAAGACATGACTGGTCTGAATGGTGGCCAAACTGGTACTGGAGGAAGGTGCATTTGATGGGTAGCTGACTCTTTATATGTGTTGGATTTCTGGTTTCATCCTGCCTTGACTTCTAATTATTTCTATACTCTGCAGTGTGTAGAACCTGAAAATTAATGACTGAACCAATCTACAATGAAAGTGAGAGAGAAAATTTGTAATCAGAATAATTTTGATTATTTTTTAATTCAATATTTATAAAATATTGACTATGTACAACAAAGAAATACAAAAATACAAAGAGACACCATCGTTCTTTAGTTTTGTTTGTTTTAGGATATCACGCATTGTTGGATTTTCTTGTATATATAAGAACATTATTTTCCTTTCCATTTCATGTTCTTGTACTATGAGAATATTTTTTAAAAATTAAAAAATACTGTATTAAATTTATGAAGAAACACTGTAAATGAATGGTTTTGGTAATCTTGATATTTCTGTGATCTTTAGATTAAAAAAAAAATTCCCTGCAGGCCAATAGTTAAGTCCCTTCTTTGGGAGAGTACAAATAACTGTAGAACCAATCCCAAACTTCTATAACCTGGCATATAAACATAACTTTTTAAATTTAAATATTTAATAGGCAAAAACAAGAATTCAGGAAAGAGCCACATCAGATATAAGACTTTTGGATTTTAAATTTGAAGAAATGAGGGAATGGTTACTGATTCTTCGTATTTTAATTTATATTTGATTTCTTTCCAAAAAAATGCTATCATTGTGCTTTCAAACAATTTCATTTTATTTCTGAGTCTTAGAGTGAAAGTTGCCAACTAGAAATAAGAACACCTAGGTTTCAATCTTATTTAGTCAGAAGCACATTTGGTCTCCACGTGCTTCTGTTTCTTTAGCTGGAAAATGAGTGGAAATCACTTTTGCTTTTTATAGGAATGGAACGGAGAGAGGATAAAAATGAGATAACTTGTTAAGTGCTCAGAAAGACTCTCTAAACTCAAGCTATTATAGTTATTTAATATGAGTCTCTTCTCTGAAGGCTGTCATCATAGATGGTTTGCCAGCTCAGCCTTAAAAAATGTTAGGCATCACAGAAAGGGAACCTATAGCTGAGGAAGTTGGCTGCAGTTGATCCCAGGGGCCCTCTGGCACGGGCACTGTGGGGACTCGCAGTGTAATCAGTTGAACCTGTGTAGAGGAAGTCGGCTCCTGTTCTGCTGCACCTGCCAACACCACAGAAGTCTTGAGCATCAAGACAACATCTCTTGCTGAGCAGCAGAATGTTTGTGCCACCTGCCATCCTGGGGGAAACAGTCATGCTGCTGGAGAGCATAATCAATGGAGAGGAAGTTAGGTCACTTCTCTCATTTTGCCCTCCTGCCACCTGGGAATATGAGCAACTACTATTGAGCCATCAGAATGGAAATCTTTTGTAGCTCTGAAGTACTCCAGATACACAGAATAACTTGCAACAACACAGTTTTAGAAAGGATGGATGGTTCTGTTATCTGCCTAATAAGAAAATGTGAACCAACTTTATCGTTTATATTAACTCTACATCTCACTTTTGTTCTCTCACACATATTCAACCAACATTTGTTGTCTATGATGTTTCAGGCTCTGTTCTAGATAAAATAATGAATCAGAACTGAATCAGAAAGAGTCACTCTCAAGGAGTTTACTATCCAGTAGAAGGAGAGAGAAGTGCAATAGAAAGTGATTACAGTACAAGGCAGACATGATTATATGCAGATTTAAACACACATGTGAAAATGAGTAAAGCTCTGTAGCTCTTTTTATTTAATAACATCTCAAGTTACTATGATGAGTAAAGAGAAGGGCCTATAAATTGAGATTTTTGATTTAAGACAAAGCATTACAATTGTTATTTAAAAAGACTTCTTTTGAGTAAGATCTGCATGCACTGCTGTGAGATCCAGGGATACCATGGGGAGCTAAAATGACAAGAATCTATGTCCTCACAAAGCTTGTGTGTGACAGAGTCAGTACAGAAGGAAGAAAAGTAGTGTAAGGATCTGGGGTAGCTAGCAGAAAATATCCAGCGCAGGCTGGCAAACCTAAGAATTTTGGCTTTGTCTTTGAGTCAGAACACATTGTTCTTTCCTATCTTTGTATGATAAAGAAGCAACTGTAGAGACTAGAATAACAGGGACCGGGATTCAAAGATGATGTTATCCTGGAAAGTTATTTTGAAGAATCCCAGATTTTCAAGCTTCTGTAAATTTTGATTGAGTGTAGGGCTGACAGAACTCATGAAGAGGGAGCCCTAAGTAAAATTTCTGATAGATTTGATCATATCATTGATTACATTGATTTACCATCATGTACACAGCATTGTTTGGAAATTATTGCAGTAAAAATCTCTTTGAAAATTTTTTTTGTTAATCCTCACCTGAGGATATTTTTTTCCATTGATTTTTAGAGAGAATGGAAGGGAAGGAAGGAGGAGGGGAGAGAGAGAGAGAAACATCAACACATCGATTGGTTGTCTCCCTCACTGGGACTGGGGATGGAACCTGCAACCAAGGTACGTACTCTTGACCAGGAAGCTAACCTGTGGCCCTTCAGTGCAGGGGCCAATGCTCTAACCACTGAGAAACACTGGCCAGGGTGCAATAAAAAATCTCTTTTCATTTATTTATACCAAATTTATTTATCACCAAAATACATATATGTATTCATATAGTGTTTTTAGCCAGTGGCATTTATAGCTTTTACTCCCTGAAATCTCCAAGGATAAATCATTAGACATACACATTGGCCCATGGGAATATTTTAATAAATTAAAGAGGATGTGTAATAGTGTTCAGAAAGAGACTATGGAAGCTCACACCAAATTAAGGTGGGCCACTGATATTTCTCTGAAATGTCATTTGAGGGCTTACAATAAGCTTTGAAACCATGTATGATAGTTGGTCACATGGAAGCTGGTTAGCAAGTAATAGGCGAGGGAAGAATGTCCTCTCTGTGGAGAACTAATGAATAGAACAAGCTGGGCTTTCTCCAGTCAGAAGACTGCTCAAGCTGGTCCTTGTGTCTAAACTCTCTTCCCTTCACCTTTTCTTCTAGGTTATTCTGCCCCATTCTTTAGTTTTCAGCCATTACATTCCTCCATCAGGAAGTTCTTCCTGACAAGCACTCTCTCTCCAGAACATGGAAGACCAAGGACCTCAGTTTTTAGCACAAGAAAAAAAAAAATTGTGTAAGGATAATTTGAAGCAGTTTGTTGAGGTGTTTCCAACATAAATCTTTTCTTTCACCTCTCCTATGAAATCATCTGTACATTCTAATTTTTGCACTAATCCTTTTGAGAAGCCCTATTACTTATGGTGACCTAGAAAGGGAATAAATTCTGTAACCATATTGGCTCAGGCAAGAATGAAGACTAATATGGGAATGTGGGGACATGATGGTGATAGTCCTTTAGAGGGAGAAAGAGAGAGAGAGAGAGAGAGAGAGAGAGAGAGAGAGAGAGAGAGAGAGAGTCCAAGAAAAGCCCTGAGGTTCTGGGGAAAAAGGGCCTCCATTCATGTTTTCTTCTATGACACCTGGACCAAAAGAAGATCAGCCAGTCAGAGAAGACCCACTTGCTTTGGGTGTGTGAGAGAACTGCTATGCCGTCCCATTCCCCCATAGGTTTTGAAATGTTGGCCGACCAATCACTGACATCTGATTACTTGTGGGGCATTTGGAAGGTGGCCAGGTATGGCACTGGTAGCCTTGCCCTATCTACTTAGCCTAACCCATATCTGCTTTCTCACATCACAGAGCTCAAACTCAGTGTTGTCAGGCAGATTTTAGAGTTGAGTCCAAACATTGATCTGCCATATTTATATCCCTTAGGCCACTGGCCTGTCATTTAATGCATGCCTTTGTTTCCTCACCTATAACATGGGGATGACAGTGCAATCTCACTGGGCTTTTAAGAAAATTAAAAATAATAATGTGTGGTACCTGAGGCAAAATCAATGTTCAGCACCTGCAATTTTCCTTCCCACTCTGAAACAAGTTGATAATATGCCTTTTGAACTTGCTAAATCTGATTCTGCTCTGCTCTATTTATAAGTCTCAGGTTTAACAGAATCAGGCGAACTCTGCTCTTCTTTCATTTGTCTAATGTTTTTTGAGTGCTAGCTTATAGCAGGCACTACTATTTACTTGTGATTAAAAAACAAAAACAAACAAAATGAAAACAAAAACAACCTCCATGTGATAGATGATATTATCATACTATTTTTTATTTAGAGGAAATTGAGAAAAAGAAAAGGTAGAAAACTTGCCCAAGGTAATATAGGTAGTAAGTGACAAAACTGGAATCCAAACCAGAAAGCCTGTCACAGAATCTACCTTTTATCACCAAATAAGTGTAGCATACTAGTTCTCTGGGAGGAGAATGAAGCATACCTCTGATGAATAATTTTAGAAAATAAACTGCTATTGGCACATACTTGACAAGAGATTAGTTCTTCCATTTAATATAAAATGGGACACGTGGAAACCAGTCCCGTTTCTTCCATCAACTAAAGTGGAAAAATCCTCTTGCTCGTCACTATTCTGAGTGTGGTCCACAGAGAAGAAGCTTGTTAGAAATGAAAAATCCCCGTCTCCCACCAGAACCATTGAATCAGAATGGTCATTTTAACAAGCATTTGAGATTATTTCTACAAATGTTAAAGTTTGGAAAGCAATGCTTTTGCTTCTCTGAACACCAGTCCCGTCATTTGTAAAATGAGGAGCTGGGACTTGAGTTCCCAGTTCCATTCCAGGGCTTTCATGTGCTTCTCACTCTTGGAGTGACTCATGCTCTCCATGCTGGATGGACGAGTTCATTCATTCCTTTCCGTCTTCGCTGATCCCTGAACTGCCTTTTCTGAAGAACTGTAAAAAATGAAGCTATTTTTTACAGAAGCATAGGAAACAGTTTCTAAATCTTATTCTAATAATTTGAACAGTTCTGGAAACTCTTTAACTAGTTTGCTATTTGTACAATTTTTTTTCAGTAGATTGATCAATTTTTATTCACACTTTTTACTGGGAGTATTTTTTTTGTAAGCTAAATATGTATCTGAAAGCTCAATGTGGCATTATTGAAGATAATTTAGCAGGTACTCACTTTCTTCAACACAGCATACAAATAGACTTTGTGTCTTTATATTCTTCAAGACACCTAAGAAGGATCCCTTTATTTTCTATCCCTTTATTTTCTCTTCTTTAAATGTCATTTTGTTACTTTTCCTTGATTTGTCCGTTGGCTTCTAAATAGACAATTTAAAAAAAGAGAGAGAGAGAGAGAGAGAGAGAGAGAGAGAGAGAGAGAGAGAGAGAGAGAGAATGATGATAACTTAATGTGTGATTTATCTAAACAAAATAAAATGAGCTAAATCATTTTCTTCACCATTTCCCTAGCTTCCCAAGAAAACTAGAAGGGCTTTGATTGCCAGCCTCTCAGAGCAAACTTCTGTTAATGCTCTCAACTGTCAGACAGTAACAGGTTTACTGGTGAGTTACATGTACCAGAGGGCTGTATTAAATAGATATAGATAAATAGATCAGTATATCCATTGATAGATGATGGATATATAAATGGATATAGATATATAGACATAGATGGATGGATGGTTAGATAGATAGATAGATAGATAGATAGATAGATAGATAGATAGATAGAAATGGTTGTTTTCTGCAACTCAGCAGCTGCACCAGGAAGCCATTACTGCACCTTTGCAGACCCTGAGACACAAGGAGACACACCTCTGATTAGTCACTGCACTTTGGTTAACCAAAATAGACATTGATCTCTGACAACAGGGGCTGTAGTAATACTCTGACTTCATTTTGTCTTCTTTTTGCGGAAGAAATGCATTTCTACAATTGGACATTTTTATTCTTTGTATATTTCAATGTGCATTTGTTTTTTTGTTTTGTTTGTTTTTTAGAAATTGTTATCACTATATAATTTAATATATCCTATAATTATCATAAATAAATATACAAAGAGAAGAACACATTTTTTGCACCAAATATTTAAGAACCAGTGGCTATGGCATTTTAATAAAAATATTCTTTAGTGTTTTCAAAGAATTTACAGCTCCTTCACAGCTCTGATGTTGCCAGGGAATAGGTAGCATGATAATAATTGATGTCTTCAAATTAGTGCACCTCATCCTCAGCTCCCCTCTCAAACAAGTGATCCACACAGTCCATTTATCTTTTCCCTCTTATTTATAGCAAGTGAGATGATGAGGACGTTTTTGTAAAATTGCCCACAAATCAGCTGCAGGCTGTAGTACAGCTGGGACAATGGTCAGTTTAACTCTGAAGTCTCCAAACTTCTATTCTACTGCAGGCTGGCTTATTCCTAGGTCTGCCACTCCTCTCCCCACAAGGAAAATATTTGGGATGATTCTGGGAATGATCTCTTATGATTTTAATTTTTTTTGACCTAAGTCACATAATGCATGTTTCTAATTTTCTAACTGCCTGTTCCTTTAATAAATGTTATTACCTAATGAAAGAATCACAGCAATAAAAAGATCTGCAATACCCAGTACTAGAACTTCTTGGAGATATTTAAAACTTCCATGCAAACTGACAAAAAGTGGGCAGGCAGTTTAGGCCTTAATTCCTCCAGGATAACAAATTCAATTAACTTCCTCCCACGGCTAGCTACTCCATCTTTGAACAGAAGCTGATATTTTGTTTGCTTGTTTGTTTGTTTTTCTCCCACAATTAAGTGGCAAAGGATAACATAGGTGATCTTCAGATCCCAACTAAATACTTTGCAGACTATAAATGTATTCTGTTATTTCAGAAGACAGAATTATACTCACTTAAAATTATGTATACTGTATATACACATATTTTATACATATACATATATATATACATATACATATATATATATATACACACACACACACATACATCCAGGGTGGAACAAAAGTAGGTTTACAGTTGTGAGTATGCAAATCACAAAGTTCATTTTTGTATTAGTGTTTATTAATTATTGTATTATTTCCCATACAAACAACTGTAAATTTACATTTCTCTAATCCTGCATTTTATATATATATAAAATAATACATCTATAAAAATTATATGTGTGTGTATATATATATATGTGTGTATTTATACAGGAGAAACACACACACATACAGAGGTAGGACAGTTCAGGTATCACCTTGTTTATTTTGCAAATACCATGTAGATATTCAAAGGTAAATTCATGGTCTCCCAGAGCCCCTGGCCCAAACCCACTACTCTGCCATAGGAATTGTTCTGGCCATCCAGTTAGTCTGTCTTCTTGGGACTGCATTTTTATTGTGAACATTAAAACCCTTAAGTCATTCTTATCCCACTGTGCAGTCAAGCATGTTGCTCTTCCTGGCCAAATGAGCGCAACATGAGCAAAGCTTTTGGAGGTGGGGCCTCTGTACTTCCTCCTCAGCAACACTTGATTTAGAATCTGGATACTTCATTCCTGGTAGGGGTAACAGCAACCTTTCCCCCATAATTAATTACTGAAAGCTTTAGTTCATTAGCGAGAAAAATGACAGCCTCAAGATGCTGATGCTGGCTTGTGTATTGACTTCAAATCTCTATTTCCTTATTTAAAGGTGGAGTCAGCCATTAATGGTAATAATAATTCAAACATCTTTTAATACCAACAGCATCTCAACCACCTTAAAATAATTCTGGTTGTGAACAAAGCAAGCAATTTAAAGGCAGCTCATGTTCTCTCTAAGTTTCTCAGAGCTGCTACCGGGAATACCTGATAATTTATGAAGGCTTACACCATTTAATTAATTACATTTTCTGGATACCACATTTTTTTAATACCAACTAGATCTGAATTATAAGTAACAACACTATAGCTAGTCATTCCTCCAGATTATGAAAAATAATACTTGAACTTTCTTAGAAATGCCATTATTCCGGGCACAGTCAGTAAAGATATATCAGCAATTTTTTATTCTTCATCATTTCTATTTTTGGTTAAAATGACTATACCCCAGCTGGGAAGCAGTTTTTTAATAAAGTGTATAAAAACATTGTTAGTATTATATAACTAATTTGAGAGAGTGAAAGAGCTAGTTGCTGGGGTATTTAAATTTCTTCTGCTATATGGGAATGTGAATAGGTTTAGGACTGCATGGCCCTGGAAAGTCAAGTGTATTTGTTTTTAGTTAAAGCCTGAAGGAAATAAAAGTGAATTAAAATGAGGTCCCTATGGATGAAAATCCAAATAATGGAAAATAGAGCCCATGTTCGAAGTCTGTTTCTCTTCTGTTAACAACTGGTCATTCCTACTGGATATGGCCTTAATATACCACTAAATCAGTAGACAGAGGGATACTGATCCCTGACTGATTGCTTTTTCATTATATATTTTATTTTATTTTATTTTAATTTTTATTTATTGATTTTAGAGAGAGAGGAAGGGAGAGGGAGAGAGAGATAGAAATATCAATGAGAGAGAACATCGACTGGCCGTCTCCTGCATGCCCCCCACTGGGGATTTGGCCCACAACTTGAGCATATGCCCTGACCGTGAATCGAACCAGTGATCTCTTGGTGCATGGATCGATGCTCAACCACTGAGCCACACTGGCCAGGCTCATTATATATATTTTTAAAATGTTATAATGATTTTTCAAATCCTTTCCTGAGGACATGCCCATTTATTTTAGACAGAGGGAAAGGGAGAGGAGAGAGAGAGAGAGAAACATTGATCAGCCACTTCCCATACATGCCCTGACCTGGGATAGAATCCGAAACCTACGTATGTGCCCTGAGCGACAATCAAATCTGCAACCTTTCGGTGTATGGGACAATGCTCTAACCAACTGAGCCACACAGGCCAGGGCTGATTTTTCATTGTATTTTAAATTCAGTTTAGAATAGGAGTCAGAAGCCTTGACTATGTGTTGACTAATGTAATCTGACTCCATTTTTGCTCTTGCAAAATGAATATAAAAATAGAAGTTTTTATTTATTCAACACATATGTATGGAGCCCCATTGACTGGTGCAGTAAAGGAGTTTGGGTAGCAGACACATTTGGATTTAAACTCTTGCTCTGCCTCTTGTGAGCTGTGTGACTTGGAGCAAATTGCTCAATTAAGCCAAGCATTAGTGTACCATCTAAAAACAGGTGTTGGCAATCTACAGCCCATGGGCCAAATTCAGCCTACTTTCTGTTTGTGTTAATGAAGTTTCATTGGAATGGGGCCATGCCCATTTATTTACATATTTTTTCTAGCTGCTTTTACAGCACAATAGCACAGTAAATATCCCAACAAACACCATACAGCCCACAAAGCCCAAAATATTTACTGTCTGGCCCTTCACAGAAAAACTTGGCCTTCCTCCAATCTAGTAAAATGAAATGATGGTACCAACCTCATGAGATGATTGTGACAATTAAATAGGATGATGTGTACATATTACTTAGGACATTGTCTGGCACGTGGTAAATTCTTATTAACTATTTGATATCATTGCCTGTATTTTGCGAGACCTTAGACTCAAGTTCTGGAGGCACCATGACAAATATGAAGGAGTTTCAGCCAGGATTAGGATAATAGGATGATGGAGGAGTATAGGGTGTTCAGTGGAGACGTACAGTAGCCATACACAATACTTATATCTTCTCCCTGTATTTACTCTGGAATCTATGATATGTAAAATTCTGCTTAGTGTCCTTCTTCCCAAGAATACAGAAAATCTGACAGATGACTTCTTGGTAATTAATTTCGTATTGTTTTTCTCTCCAATTTATATAACTGACAGATACTGTGATTGTAAATGGAGGCATGGGAAGGCTAAATAGATAATTTGCAAAGGATTGTTGATTCATTTATCTGGGTATATACACATATAAAATGAGATGTTTAATGCATTAAATGTGGTGTGGTGTAAGACCTAAAATTAAGGCTCCACATTATGTACCGCCTAGACGTCCGGTAAAATTGGGTACCTCACCTGGCCTGACTACAAGTTTCCTCCCCACTGCTCCAGAGAATAAGTAACCTAGCCAAACAACCCTCCTTACCAAACGGACACAGTGTACTTCCTGCTTATCCCTGAACAGCAGGTTTAATTCCCTGTTGGCTTATGGAATTTCTCCAACAAGCCAATTGAATGCTCCCATAGAGCCAGGGGACACTCTGTAGGCTTGAAACTACAAAGCCTGCCACTCACAGCCCCTGTTGTTTACTCTGTTCCCAAATGCGACCCCTACAGGGCCTTGTGTGGCATGTGGTGTTTTCTTCCTTCAGGCTGTGTGTATGTGATTATTAAATTGCTGTTAATCTCATCTGTCCAGTGTTGGATGTGGTATATTCTGCTATCTCCCTAACCCTAGAGTAGGACTCTCTCCCTCACAGATGAGATGAAGAGAAGGTGATTAAAACACTGCTCAATGTGCACCATAACATACTAGGAACACTGGGAATCTTGTGTATCCACTATGCATAAGGAGTCTTGGCACCTTTGCATTATATTTTTCATTTTTGTTGTTGTTGTTGTTGTTCAGATAGAGTGGGAGGGAGAGAGAGGAAGAGAGAGAGAGAGAAACATCGACGTGAAAGGGACACATCGAGTGGCTGCCACCCGCACGACCAACCAGGGCCAGGGACAAACTGCAACTGAGGCATACGCCCTCAGCGGGAACCAAACCCGGGTCTCTCTGGACCGCAGGCCGACGCTCTAACCGCTGAGCCAAACCGGCCAGGGCTGCATTATATTTTTAAAGAAAGGGCAGGACCAGAAGTCACTTAACCATGACAGTAGTGCAGGATAAGAAGCACCACTGCTTTAGACTTTACAAAAACACACACTCACACATACACACACAAATATTATGTGAAATAAATCCATATGGAACAAGTGCTCAGGCTGGTCCCCTCAGAATAAGCACAGCATTTACACTGCTTGTTACAACACATTTTTCTGAAGAGGATATATTATGACTCATATCTTGAACAGATTAGACAAAGTCAACATTAGTTAGTATATTAATCAAAAGTAGGGTAATGTGCTGTAATAATTTTAAAAATCTTACTTCTAATCTTTATTATCACTTTTCTCCTAAAACAGTTAGTTTTCCATTAAGAATTTTTTGTAAATTAAGTTGAGCAGACATCACCACAATCTAGTTTTAGAACTTTTCCATCATCCCCCAAATTTCCCTTGTGCCCATTTGTAGTATATCTACATTCCCACATTCAGACCTAGGTACCTACTGATCTGGTTTCTGTCTCTACGAATTTGTCTTTTCTAAATATTTCATATAAATGCAAGCATACAATATGTAGTTTTATTGTGTCTGTTTTTATTTCACTTAAAATAATGTGACTACCTTCATAGTGACTATAGCAATACTGTATTGTATACTTGAAAGTTGCTAAGAGACTTGATCCTAAATGTTCTCATCACTAGAAAAAAATTGTAACTGTGTATGGTGATGGATGTTAACTAAACGTATTGTGGTGATCATTTTACAATATATACATAAATCATCATGCTATGTACCTAAAACTAAGGCAATGTTATATGTCAATTATATTTCAATAAAGCAAAGCAAAAGAAATATTTGTTGAGTGAATTAAGAAAATATAATGTGTGTTTTTTTCCAACAGTGGAAATGCCAGATGGCAGAATTTTATGGTTTTACTAACACAAATACAATGTGTACACAATCTGTCTATTCATTTTCTTCACTGCTCAGCCTGGCATTGGGATTGGTGAGTCTGATGGCCAGCTGGGCTGCTCTTTCCACAATAGTTTTGTGGTTCTTGGAGGAGATGTTATGGGCAATCTCAGCACAGTAAGAACTGTTGCACATCAGCAGCCCTTCAAGCTCCTTGATGGTGTGGAGCAGAAACTTCCAAAAGCCACTGGGAAGCATGTGTTTTGTTTTCTTATTGCTCCCATAACCAATGTTGAGCATCAAGATCTGGCCCTTGAATCTTCTCTGTACCCTGTTGTCAATGTTGCTGAGTAGTATTTCGTTTGTATGGATTTTGTTTATCCATTAACTAGTTGGTGGATATTTGTATTGTTTCTAGTTTAGGGCTATTACAAATAATGCTGCTGTGAACATTCATGTACATGTCTTTGTGTGGACATATGTTTTCTTTTATCTTGGGTAGATTCCTAGGAATAGAATTTCTGGGTTGTATGGTAGGTTTACGTTTAACATTTAAAGAAACTGCCAAACTGCTTTCCAAATTGGCTATACCATTTCAAAGCAATCTTTCTTGATACTTGCTATTGACGTTTTTATTACAGCCATTCTAATGGATGTATTGTGAAATGTCTATTCACATCTTCTGCCCATTTTAAACTTGAGTTGTTTGCATTCTTCGTTGAGTTGCAAGAGTTCATTAAATATTCTGTTTGCAAGTACTTTATAAGATATTTTATTTGCAATTTTTTTTTCTCCCAGTCTCTGGCATATCTTTTTATTCTCTTCATTGTATTTGTTGGAAGTATGAGAGTCTTTCATTTCAATTGGGTCCTATTAATCAATTTTTCCATATGCATTGTGCTTTAGGTGTCATATCTAAAATTATTTGCTTAACTCAAGGTTGAAAAGTTGTTCTTCTATGATTTATTACAGAAGTTTTATTTTTAGTTGTACATTTAGGTCTATGATTAATTTTTTAATTCTTTTTAAACAAAATTTATTGGGGTGACATTGGTTAATAAGAATATATAGGTTTTAAGTATACATTTCTATGATACATGATTGTGTATATTGCAATGTGTGCCCACCACCCAAAGTCATATCATCAACCATCACCAAATATTTGGCCCCATTTACCTTTTACTACCCCTACCCACCTCCATTCCCACTGGTAACCTGGTAACCACCATGCTGTGGTCTATGTCTATGAGTTTCAGTGTTACATCCCATATATGAATGAAATAATATAGTTCTTAGCTTTTTCTAACTGACTTAATTCACTTAGCATAATATTTTCAAGGTCCATCTATATTGTCTCAAATGGCAGTATTTCATCTGTTCTTATGGCTGAGTAGTATTCCGTTTTATATTATGTACACCTTCTTCTTTATCCAATCATCTACGAAAGGATTCTTTGGTTGTTTACCTGTCTTGGCCACCATGAATAATGCTGCAATAAACATAGGGGTGCATATATCTTTGTGAATAAATGTTTTCAAAATTTTCAAGTAGATACTCAGAAGAGGGATTGCTGGGTCATATGGTAACTCTATTCTTAATTTGTTGAGGAATCTCCATACTGTTTTCCATAGTGGCTGCACCAGTTTACATTCCCACCACCAGTGAATTGGGTGTTCCTTTTTCTCCACCTCTCCAACACTTGTAATTATTTGCCATTCTAACAGGTGTGGAGTGATATCTTATTGTAATTTTAATTTGCATTTCTCTAATAGCTAGTGAAATTGAGCATCTTTTCATATATATGTTGTCCATTTGTATGTCTTCTTGAGAGAAGTGTCTGTTCAGGTCCTCTGCTCATTTTTTAATTGGATTGTTTATTTGTTGTTGAGTTGTATGAATTTTTATATATTATGTATATTAATCCCTTGATGTAGCTGTTGTTTACAAATATCTTCTCCTCTTTGATTGGTTGCTTTTTTGTTTTGTTGGCAGTTTTTTGTTTGTTTGTTTGTTTTGTTTTGTTTTTGCTGTGCAGAAGCTCTTTAGTTTGATATAGTCCAATTCTTTTATTTTTGTCTTTTACTTCTTTTGTCTTTGGGGTCAAACTCATAAAATCTTCTCTATGACCAAGGTCCATAAATTTAGGACCTATGTATTCTTCTATGTAATTTATTGTTTCAGATTATATTTAGGTCTTTGATATATTTTAAATTAATTTTTGTATATAAAGGCAAACTATAGTCTAGTTTCTTTTTTTTTTTTTTTTTTTTTTTTTTGCATGTGGCTTTATAATTTCCCCAGCATGATTTATTGAAGAGACTTTCTTTTCTCTGTTGTATGTTTTAGGCTCTTTTGTCAAAAATTATTTGCCCAAATACATGTTGTTTTATTTCTGAACTCTTAATTCTGTGCCATTGTTATGCATGTCTGTTTTTCTGTCAATACCATGTTATTTGATTATCATTTTTTTGTAGTATAATTTGAAGTCAGGTAGTATGATATTTCTGGCTTCATTCTTTTTTCTCAGGATTGCCTTTGGCTATTCTAGGTCTTTTGTGGTTCCATAAACATCTGATTTTTTTGTTGTTGTTCTATTTCTTTAAATAGAACAAAAAATATCATAGGGATTTTGATGGGGATTACATTAAATCTAGATATTGTTTTGGATAATATGGCCATTTTAACTATGTTGATTCTTTCAATCCATGAACAAGAAATATCTTCCCATTTCATTGTGTCTTTTAAAATCCCCTTTAATAATACTTTGTAGTTTTCAGTAAGTAGGTCCTTCACACCCTCTGTTAAGTTTTGAGTTTATTCTTGTGTATAAGTTCGTGGTCTAGTTTCATTTTTTTTTGCATGTACCTGTCCAATTTTCCCAATGCTATTTATTAAAGAGACTGTCTTTACTCCATTGTATGCTCTTGCTTCCTTTGTCAAATATTAATTGAGCTTAATGTCATTGGTCAATTTCTGGGTTCTCTGTTCTGTTCCATTGATCTATATGCCTTTTCTTGTGTCAGTACCAGGCTGTTTTGATTACAGTGGCTTTATAATACAACTTGATATCTGGTATTGTCATCCCTCTTTGTTCTTTTTTCTAAAGATGGCTGGGGGTATTTGGGGTTATTTTGGTTCCATATAAATTTGTACCAGAGATATTGGTCTGCAATATCTTTTTTTTTAATAATATCTTTACCTGGTTTTGGAATTAGGATAATGCTGGCCTCTTACAAAGAATTGGAAGTCTTCCTTCCTCTTGAATTTTTTTGGAATAGTTTGAAGAGGATAAGTGTTAGTTCTTCTTTAATATTTGGTAAAATTCCCCTATGAAACCATCTGGTCCAGGACTTTAGTTTTTTGGGAGTTTTTTTCTATTATTATTTCAATTTCATTAGTTGTTATTGGTCTGTTCAGCTTTTCTGGTTCTTCCTGATTGAGATTTGGAAGAGTGTATGTTTTCAGGAATTTGCCCATTTCTTTCAGGTTTTCCAATTTGTAAGCATATAGCTGTTCATAGCATTTTCTTATAATCCTTTGTATTTCTGTGTTGTCAATTGTTACTTCACTTCTTTCATTTCTGATTTTATTTATTTGATCCTCTCTGTTTCTTGATGAGTCTGGCTAAAGGTTTATCAATCTTGTTTATCTTTTCAAAGAACCAACAATCTGCTTCATTGATCTTTTGTTTGTTTTCTTAGCCTCTATGTCATTTAGTTCTACTCTGATATTTATTATTTCCTTTCTTCTACTTTCTCTGGGCTTTTATTGCTATTATCTTTCTAATTCTTTTGGTTGTATGGTTAGATAGTTTATTAGAAATTTATCTTGTTTTTTGAGGTAGGCCTGTAATGCTATGAACTGCCATCTCAGAACTGCTTTTGCTGTGTCCCATAGATTTTGGTTTGTTATGTGTTCATTTTTGTTTGTTTCCAGGAAGTTTTGTTATTTCTTCCTTGATTTCATTACTAACCCATGCATTGTTTAGTAACATGCTATTTAGCCTCCATGTGTTTGAATGTTTTTAAGTGTTTTTATTGTAGTTGATTTCTAGTTTCATGCCACTGTGATCTGAGAAGATGTCTGATATGACTTTAATCTTCTTGAATTTGTAGAGACTTAGCTTGTGTTCTAACATATGGTCTATCTTTGAGAATGTCCCATGTGCACTTGAAAAGAATGTCTATTCTGCTGCTTTGGTGTGAAATGTTCTGTAAATGTCAATGTAATCCTTCTGACCTAGTATGTCGTTTATGGTCACTGTTTCCTTGTTGATTTTTTGTCTGGATGATCTATCTAGTGATGTCAGTGGGTTGTTAAAGTCTTCTACTATGACTGTATTGCTGTCAATCTCTGCCTTAAAGTTCTCCAAGAGCTTTTTAACATATTTAGGTGCTCTTATATTGGGTGCATATATGTTTACCATGGTTATATCCTCTTATTGTATTGATCCTTTTAGTATTATGTAGTGGCCTTCTTTGTCTCTTGTTATGGCTTATGCTTTGCAGTCTATTTTGTCAGATACAAGTATTGCTACTCCTGATTTTATTCATTTTCATTTGCATGGAAAATTTTTTTCATCTCTTCACTTTCATTCTGTGTGAGTCTTTTGTTTTGTGGACAGTATATATATGGGTCATGTTTTCTTATCCATTCAGCTACCCTATGTCTTTTGATTAGAGCATGTAATCCATTTACTTTCAAAGTTATTATTGATAGGTACTTATTTATTGCTATTTTAATTCTTTATGTCCATCTTCCTCTCCTATTTCCCCCTTCTCCTCCTCTTTCTCCTCCTCTTCCTCCCCTTCCTCCTCCCCCTCCTCCCCCTCCTCCCCCTCCTCCTCCTCTTTCTTCTTCTTCTTCTTCTTCTTCTTCTTCTTCTTCTTCTTCTTCTTCTTCTTCTTCTTCTTCTCCTCCTCCTCCTCCTCCTCCTCCTTCTTCTTCTCCTCCTCCTCCTGTTCCTCCTCCCCCTCCTCCTCCTCCTCCTTCTTCTCATTCTCATTCTCATTCTCATTCTTATTCTTATTCTTATTCTTATTCTTCCAGTTGTCTCTTTAACATCTCTGACATTGAAGGTTTG